>CM062267.1:29980086-30585086 GCA_031216635.1 Dissostichus eleginoides
ACGGCATACATCCGTGAAAACCCATTTACTGCTGGAGGAAGGGGAGAATGACGGAGAAATGACGATGAGTGTTCAGGAGATTCTGTGTGTTTTTGCGCGATGAGCATAAAAATAAATCCTCACCAGAGATTGAATTAATGAGTGGGTTGGCGTTTATGAGAGTGAGCCTCTGTGTTTGTGAGAGACTAATATATCGCAAGGATAAAGGGACAAATTAATATGAGCCTGTGCGTGTGACAGAAAGAGAGAGGCAGAAGAAGAGGAGGAAGATGAGGGACAATGTGTGAGGTAGCAGATAGCTGTGGGCGGGCGCTGTGGGGGGGCCCTTGTGATTGTTTATTTCTTTGACAAATGGAATGTGGTAATTACAGCCGTGATAAAAGGATGTGCAGGAGATTATTTCTTTCTGTCTTTCTCCCTAGGCCTCCAACTTACTCCATCTATTAGCTCGTTTACAATGGGTGTAATATCAGTGTGAATTGGTTGTAACATGAGTATAATATGAGTGTAATATGGTTGTAATATACACGTTACATGGGTGTAATATGGGTGTTCAATGTTTTATTATGGGTGGAATAAAGGTGTAATATATGTGTAATATGGGTGTAACATACTGTAGATGTTATATAGTTTTATTACATGGCTTAGTTGAATACTCGATTCTGATTGGTCAATTCAGAACACGTGACACGTTGTTAATCCAGCTTCGCGTCGGGCTCCTGATCAGCCTGTCGGGTGTTCTTTTCCCCATAATGACCGCGTCGCTGCACATTATCCCTTACATAACATTGGTGTGACAGGGTTGTAATATGGTTGTAACATTGGTGTTACATTGGAGAACATAGTTGTAACATGGGTGTAACAGGGTTGTAATACAGTTGTAATATAGGTGTAATATAGGTTTAACATGAATGTAACATGGGTGTAAGATGGTCTTAATATAGGTGTAATATAGATGTAACATGGGTGTATAAGGTTGTGACATGTATGTAACATGGGTGTAATATAGGCGTAACATGGGTGAAATGTGAGTGTAATATAGGTTCAATAATATAGAAAAAGTATACCCTAAGTGGGCAATATATCTCGGTGATACAGAGTGTATGTCAGAAAAACAATCATGAAATTGTGTCATTTTAGCCTTGACATATAAAACAAATAGTAATTAATTAATTTTCCAGTATATTTTCATGTGCTTGCCCATTAAGGAACCTTCCTTGTTAGGAACAAGATGTATATTTGGCCCGCTATGACTCAGGGGTAATGCGTTTATCTACCAATCAGAGGGTCTGTGGTTTGATTCAAACCTATAGTCAACATGTCAAAGAATCACACACTCCAAAATGACAATGATTTAAAAAGAAAAAAGGATACTCTTGTACATGAAGGACTATACGTTTCAATAAACAATCCCAGGAGTTACTCCAAAAGTAACTGCTCTGTATACCGAACACAATGCACACAAGTTTAGTTTAATGAATAGGTGGGCCATATTTGTGGCAACAGACAGGCAAATCAATAAACTATGGACTGAATATTTTGTCTTGTCAAACTGTGAGGTAACTAATAACTTTAAAGCTCCACTAATCAATATTTGTATAGCAACACTCAATCAAATTATTCTAAGAAGGGGTTGGTCGTAGTGATGAGCCCACACAGAATAAACCCCTGACTCTGCAGCTTCACAGATATTAGGGGCTTTTGTCAAAGTTCTTTAACAGCCAGCTCTACGTTTTAATGACTAGGGGCCAATTAAGAGAACGAACATGGGATTGAAGGCAGCACAGGCAAATTGCAAAAATATCACTACTACAATGAACTTCCCAGTTGTCTACCATAATTTCAACCTTACAGCACAAGCATTAAGTAGTACCATTAGTTGCTATGCAACGATTAGGATTCTGCAAGTTATCATTTCTAAAGTTGCTTCACGTGACCAGCGGTGGCGGTTGCTGAGCGCTGCGCTAAAAGTTCAAATAATGTTGACATTGTTTACAGCTGAACCTTCAATGCGTAACCAATCAGATAACAGTCACATGAAGTTAAGTAAGCTAGCAGGGTTAGGGTTAGGGGTAACTATATAAACTTAAGTAACTAGCTGTAAGGCAATGCTCTGTGCCCATCTTCAGGTGAGCAAATAGCATACTGTGTATCATACAGCAGCTTAACCCAACAGATGGCATGCAAGGCGCATTTTGACGCAATAGCCGACTACCAAATGGAGGCTTTATAAAGTCATAAAATGGACGGTGGATGATTAAAATATATTCATGAATTTCCTTTCATGTTCTCGGGGATGCACACACTGTTTCTGAGGTCCTCCACTGGCTGGAGCTCAAGCAAACTAAGCTCTACCCTTATTGTACATGTCACAGTTTTCCCAGTTTTCTATTTACCACGCTGAAAAACTGAAAATAACACATGGTTTACCAAGCAGTCAGCCCATCAGTTAACTTGAAATTCTTTATAGAAATCAAAACGTAATTTTGTTGGTTCATATGTGGTTTGTACAGTTGACAAATGATTGTGAACGTACCTGTAGTAATCATTAGCACATCAGCTAAGAGCACAATGTAAATAAGACCACTTTGGAATTACAGTGAGTCACATTGTTTCTTGTTTGGTAGTGGTTAACCACTTCCAACATGTGCCAGACCAGTCAGTGCGTTAAAACTGATATTAATCGAAAATCAAACTCCTTGGATTAGTAACTGTATTTTTTTTAAATGCTGGGAATATATCCTGTATTTTGATGCAGATTAATAAATAACCTTGGTTATTCCTTAATAGTCCCTTTAAAAGGCCACCACTGCCTCGATGCATCTATTGTTTGAAGAATTGGAAGGGTAAAAACAAAGATGCTGAAATAAAAAAAACATGACACAAATCTAGTTGGCAACACAGTAAAGAAACTAAACAAGTATGAACTGTGTAAAGCTAGCAAAATTAAAGACACTTAATTGTAGTCTCAGACATAATGTTCTCCTTTTTTACTGCCACAGTGTAAGCAACAAGATCCTGTGAGACAAGTAGAAAATTAACATATGCCTTCTTCTACTTGTTATTTGTAGCAAAATAGACGCCGCCTGCAGCATGATGGGGCAGCCCGCGGCTTCAGCCTCTGAATGCTAATGCTGCTCAGAGTGTGAGATGGCTGTGGTGCATCGGGCCGCATACAGTGCTCTCAGGAGCTTTTCACTGTCTTCAAATGGCTTCATAACAACAGATGAGGAAATGGCAAGATCCTAGTCTCAGTTATTATGGTAATTGGGCTGATGTATGGGCCCCTCTCTGGGAAGGAGAAGGGAATATATTGTTGTGTTGTTCAATTACACCTCTGCTAAATGGAATTGTATTTTCATTACGACCCCAATTTAACTAATATCCCCTAATGCAGTGGTTCTCAAACTTTTTTCAATAATGTACCCCCTTTGAAAAGAAATTCAGCCAAGTACCCCCTGATCAGCGCAAAAACAATTTGTTAAGGAAAAAAAGCCTATATAAAGAGGTACAGTACAGCGCTGCACCATCGGTGTCTGATTTATTAAAACAACAACCTTGTAACTGAGAAACACTTAAATGCTACATTTCAAATGTTTACAATCCATCACTAAATTCATGGCAAACCAATTTTAACATCATGCAATGACACTAAGACGACATTAGTTGCATTGAACTGATCTTTTTAATAAGTTGTACTTACAATTTAGTGAGAAACATGGGCTTGTGCTTCACTGAGGAACTTTGTCATTCTCGGTGACAGGGAGGCAACTGCAGTTATTACACTTCGCGTTTTGAAATATGTGTAACTCTGTTAATATAAAACCCACACTGCTCAAACTTCGTTACTTTTCCTAAAATTGGTATATTTATTTATTTATTTAGGGGCGTGGGGAATGACTGTCGGGTCACTTATTACAGGTTCAGCGAGCTGCACGAGACTGACGGGCTGTCAGGAGAGGGAGAGGAAAAGAGAGCACCCCGTTTATTTTTCCCATTTTATTATCCAGAATTACTGTAAACCTTGAATAAAGTAGTTAATCTACTATTAGTAGTTTCTTTAAATACATTACTTATGTTGTTTTTTTCATTAACATAAAATAAATCTCACGTACCCCCTGCAGTACTCCAACGTACCCCTAGGGGTCCGCGTACCCCCATTTGAGAACCACTGCCCTAATGCATAGCCTCTGTATATTTAAATGTAAATACATGTGTGGTTACCTCTTCACTCAAACGGTAGAAGGTAAATCTATTGTGTTTGCATGTTTTAAAAGTCTGCTGAATGGCTTAGAGGAAAATAGCCTCTGAATCGAATGCTCAAGCCCACAGTAAAACTAGGGCATGATGGGAAGCAACCCAAAGGAGATCAATGGTGTACGATAGGAAACAAAGTATTATTATTTTTAAGGCAATACATTCCTCAAGCTCTACTCCACTCTTTAATCTTTTTAAGGACTCTTCAGTAGAGAGGTTGCAATTCAATCTGCAGCTACATACTTACAAATGTTTTTCCAAGCACCCCGGTTCATCATTTATTCTTTTAGATTTAAAATAAAGTTTTGAAATCCTTGTTGGATTTCAATAAGAAGTTAACAAGAAGAACCACTTGTAGGATAAGTGCGTATCTTATCTAAGATCAGCAGATGGGAAATTATGCATGCTGGAGTTTTAAGTAAGACAGGCATTGCATTTGCCATATGTTCTTTTTAAATCAAAAGATAACTGCTGTGTTTGCAGCTGATGCACCAGCAATGTATGTAGCTACACAGTAAATAAGTAATTGTCAGTATACTTTCTTCATTTACAGAGATTTAATCGAGAGCGCAAAGTTGTTATTTGGAAACTCGTTATAAAACGAAAATATAGAAAAAATGAATCCCCCCCGACCCTGCTGCACCCCCATTGTCTCCACTGCCTGGAAATGGCCCTGTCACCTCTCCCACCTCTACTCAGCCCCCGGCCATCAGCTCACAGACACCTCTCACATCAGCCCCTGGTTCTTCTCCACCCGCTGACGACACCTTGTCCTTCACAACCAACCAGGTGAGGAGGGGGCAGCAGAAGTGTAAGGCGAGGAAAGCCGTGGGTCCAGATGGCATCAGCTCGAGGCTCCTCAAATCCTGTGCGGATCAGCTGTGTGAGATTGTGGAGCTTCTATTCAACCTGAGCCTGAAGCAAGGGAGGGTACCACAACTGTTGAAGACGTCCTGTGTGGTACCTGTGCCAAAGACCCCTCACCCCAAGGAATTCAACAGCTACCGGCCGGTGGCGCTGACATCACAGCTGATGAAGACCCTGGAGAGGCTGGTCCTTGGACACCTCCGGCCCCTTGTGGGACCATCAATGGACCCGCTGCAGTTCGCCTACCAGCCTGCCATCGGGGTGGATGACGCCGTCATCTACCTGCTGCAGAGGTCCCTCTCCCACCTGGAGAAGCCTGGGGGGGGGGGCACTGTGAGGATCATGTTCTTTGATTTCTCCAGTGCCTTCAACACCATCCAGCCCCCGCTCCTGGGGGACAAGCTGCAGCTCTCGGGGGTGGATCACCACCTCACCTCCTGGATCCTGGACTACCTCACCAACCGCCCACAGTACGTGAGGACCAGGGAGTGTCAATCAGACACCATCATCAGCAGTACGGGGGCCCCCCAGGGGACGGTGCTGGCACCGTTTCTCTTCACCCAGAGGAACCACCTCCAGCTCAACGCAGCGAAGACCAAGGAACTGGTGGTGGATTTCAGACGGCGCCATCACTCCCCCCCGACACCAGTGAACATCCAGGGAGCGGACATTGAGATTGTGAAATCTTACAAATACCTGGGTGTTCATCTGAACAATAAACTGGACTGGACTGATAATTCTGCTGCTCTGTACAAGAAGGGACAGAGCAGACTCTTTCTGCTGAGGAGACTGAGGTCTTTCGGGATGCAGGGGGCACTCCTTCAGACTTTTTACGACTCTGTTGTGGCATCAGCCATTTTCTATGGTGTGGCCTGCTGGGGCAGCAGCATCTCGGCTGCTGACAGCAAGAGACTGAACAGACTGGTAAGGAAGGCCAGCTCTGTCCTGGGGAGTCCTCTGGACACTGTGGAGGTGGTGGGAGACAGGAGAATGGCAGCCAAGCTGTCCTCCCTGCTGGACAATATGTCCCACCCCCTCCAGGACACCCTGTCATCACTGTGCTCAACCGCAGGTCCTTCCTTCCTGCAGCGGTCAGACTATACAACCAGCACAGCCCCTAGTAGACCCCCCCTCCCCTACAAACACCACTACACAGACTATATCACCCCCTTGCTGCTAAATACCAATCAACTATGTGCAATATGTGCTATATGTGCAATATATATATGCCGTTAATAACTGTGTAATTTATACCTGGCTGCTAAATCCTTAGAACCGTTACAAGGTGTGTTTTTTGCATTTTGTATTTTGTAAATTGTGTAACTTGCTGCTGTTACCCTAAATCCTAAGAACTGTTACAGGATTTGTATTTTGAATTTTTTTTTCTTTTACTTTTATTTTTTTATTATATATTTTATTATATCATAACTTAGTACTTTTTTTTAACATATGTAACATTAAGCTGTTTGTGGCTCTTTCCTGCTGTAACGATGCAAATGTCCCCTCTGTGGGACTAATAAAGGTATTCTGATTCTGATTAGCTAATTGCTAGCTCGATAACTCACTCACCACATGGCACATTTTAAGCTATACAGTATTTACCTTTATATATTTGACAAATTAATGTATTTATATCTGCTTATAACATGGTGAAAGATCTGTTTCTATCTTTGTAAGCCCAGCGAAGCAAATTTCCGCATATATTTCTATTTTCTTCTTGTTCTTTCCATACATTCCTGCAAATTCTCATAAAACTTTTCACCTAGAATATGCAACACAGTATCACATGTATATTCCCGCATGTGTACATTTCTGTGCTTCCACCTTCACCACCCTTGGCTTTGCCAGCTCGTCCACTAGCGCTCAGTCTCCTGCTGTTTTGGCCCAAATCCCAGCTGCCGGCCGGCCTGCCCAGAGCGCAGGTCAAACACTGTTTTCCCTCTTAATCAAATGAAAAAGGTTAAAAGGAGAACATAGCTTCCTGAGCCAGAGGGTTCAGCCGGGAACACCAAGGACGACTCATTTTATTCCCTGTAATTCAACGTAACAAAAGGTGCCACCTCTGCAAGATAAATTATTACCACATCAACACTCAAGCGATTACTTCCTCGCAAAAACACAACGGGTGCAGGGAGTTCAGAATAACAATGATGCCTTTGTAGTATAAAAGCTGTTGGAGGTGAAAGTATCTTATGTTTCACCACACGTATATATCCGAGAGAGACATCAGGCGCATGAAGAGGGCTACTTGATCATTCAAGAGATTGCAAACAATATCTGAATAACAATATGCTGAATAACCCGATATGGCAGTACAGTAACATTCAATGATCGGCTAATTGTGTTTGTAATCATAGAGCAGTATTTCTCTGTGCCGCGCATTATCAACTATAAAACTCTAGTCTTTCCTCTCCATAACAATCAGGTGTCGTTCAGAGCTCCTGTTTTGAACATTTCAAAATGCAGAAATGGGGCTATTTTTGTCCTTTGCGCTGCATGAAAAAAACATGCAGCCTGTAAGGTGCTGTAAAATGTCTCCAATCTTCATTGGAAACAGTGAGAGGCACAGAAACAGACCACCTTCTTTCAGATATGAGAGATCAACATTTTTAACCAGTGGAGATGGGAAAAAAAGTCTCCATCCATAATTGATTGTTGTTGCTTTGACTCATATTTACACATCCACCTCCTACATTTATATGTTCATCTTGTTTTCTTAACACGTTGTTCTTTTCTTTGTATTTGTTGTATCTTCACCAAATATTTTTTTGCTGCGAAAACTCAGATCTCCATGGGGTAAATTAAAATGTCATCTCATCTCATTTTTGGCAACGTTACAGACTGTTAACATTCTGAAGAGAATACAAATAGATACTCATAAACCTTTGAAGATGCCCATGTAGATACATTGATCTTAAACACACTTGATTGGACAAAGTGATTCTTATGACTAGTAAATGTGAATATAAGGAAAGATAAGGACACGGAAAAGTTGAAATAAAGTGTGATATAAAGTGAGAGCAAGGGAGCGTTAAAATGGACTGGAGGGGCTGACATTTAGGAGCTAATATGTTGATGACAGCCAGACAGTGGGCAACAGCATCAACAGTCTGGAAATGCAGAGACACTGGGGACATTAACACACAGCTCCCTGCTTCCTTTAACTGCAGCCACAGTATGCTAGGGAGGGAGATCTGCCCGCTATCTGCCCGTTGCAAGGTCCAATTCACAAAATATATTGTGCTAATGAAAGCACAAACACGGCCATAGAGTTTTGTATGGGACTGCAATTTGCCCTTTTCGCGTGTGATGCAAATATCAATTTTCCAAGTTGGAATAGTGCCTTTGCACCAAGAACACAGCAGGCAGACCAATGGCAGAGAGAAAAAGAAAAAGACCATTCGGACCACGAGCTACAGTTGATGGGCGACAAGGTGCTGAGGCAACAACTTCCAGCCTGGGATTTATTATGCCAGTCTGTCAGTATTAATGCACTTCAGTCACAACCAACTTTCACTGCAACTTATACTGGTAAGGGGAGAATCATGCACAAAATGTATGCATACTAGCTCTATTTGCTAGGCAGCGCAGTTAGTAGATTTCATTCTTTGTGGGTGCTTTGAGAGTTTCTATTTGTCTTATTTGAGAAAGTTCAGCAGGGTGCAAAAGCCCAAAAAAATATTTGTTTATTCCCAAGTGCACTAACATTATCAGTACCTGAATCTTTAAGTTATGATGATGCTTTATCTTTCTTGTTTTTTTGCATTTCAATGCATTAAGAACGAACAAATAGACAATTTCAGCTAATCCACTTTTAGAACAAATGATCCCGGATTAATGCTTTTTCAGTCTTATTTGTTTATGTTTTATGGCCCTCATTGCGGATGGCTTTCAGACGGAGAAGCATTCAGTTATGAAGCAAAAAAAGCTACCATAAACATACTTTAATTATAATGCTCATAGTGAAGCAAATACAGTTGGTAACTAGCTGAAAAATACACTGCAGTATCCAGGTAAGTGCATTCAATAAAATGGAATGACAGCAGAAACATAACTCAACAGGCACTTAACATGAATCAAACAAATCCGATTTTTGCTTTGTGCCTGCTCAACATGTACATTGGAAGTAGTAGGAACAGTTCACCACAAGAAATTGTATTTTCAAGGATTCAAACTGTACCGAAATGTACAGAAATGTGTTATTTATATGTTTTTTTTCAATACATATTTTTTGGGTCTTTTGATTGCTTCAATATTATCCATGTAATCATCTTTTGACCTTGGGAAACCTTTCATGACATATATTTGGACCCCTTGGGGAGTTGTTATTCCCAAGTTGGGAACCACCTGTACAAAAAAGAAAAACATTATTTAAATCTCACGATATAGCGACAGGCTGAACTTTGAATTGAATGAAGTCCAAAAAGAAAACCCTTCAGGTTAAGACACACAGCAGTAATTCCTGACATATTGATCCCTCAGTTTCTCTACACCTCCACATCCATCCTCTTACTCTACCGCACCGTCTCTCTGCTCCTCTCTATACTAATTTCCATCCCTACTCGCCAGGCAGCTCCTCAGAAATAATTAGCGCCTAACGAGTCTCTCACACGGCCTCATAACAAGCTTCACGCTCTGATAATGAGCCTCTGCACAGCTCCCTAGTAAACAGCTGCCATCGGTTACACAGAGAATCTGCCGGAAGCCTTCAGCCCGAGCAAACCGAAGACAAACCAGCATGAGCCCGCACAATGTGAACGACTGTTTTGTCTTAAGTTTGGCGTTTTTGGAACATTTTCGCTAATGAGTAGTCACAAATGAATTAAATCAGGAACGGCACAGTGGGACTTTGCCTACTCAAAGGTCTACAATTCTTCACAACTTTAATCATCAGTCCAAACAACACAATTAAATAATGTGCTTCCACAGCATTATAAACTAATTTGAGGGTAGGCGAATTTAGAGATGCAGTTTCAAATTATTATAAAAAAATAGACCTTTCTGGAAGGAAGATATGTTTTTCTTTCCAAAGCCAACTTGCTATCGTTACTTTACATTACATGTCACTTGTTAGACGCTTTTACCCAAAGCAACTTACATACTCTCAATACTGTGGGCATGCTGACTGCAGTGGGGATTAAACCAGTGCTCCCCTGATCCGAAGATCAGCACACTAAACCAGTGAGCCACAGCCTCCTTTGCTTAGACTTATAGTATGGCAATAAATACCACACATCCTGCTACAGTATTTGTCATGGATTTACCATGTTGAAGATGATCGGACCAGTTTCAAGAAGCTCTATTATTCATTTTGGGCTTTTCCTGTTTGTGTACATGTAAATGGTCTGCAAAGGCTAAAATCCCAAAGTTCCCTCCAGAGGGAGTCTCTCTCCCACACACTCCCCCCCTGCCTGAAACGCCTCCATTGTTCTCCTTTGTTTACTTCTGTAACATAGTGACATCACTATGTAATACGTGCGCTTCTATTGGCTAGCGCTCCAACACATTGTCCATGATAAGCTAAGGGACGGGCAGTTCCAACACATTTCTATGCGGCTGACCAATCACAACAGAGCCAGCCAGCTAACCAATCAGAGCAGACTGGGCTCTGGTTTCAGACAGAGGGTGAAAAGAGGTATGAGAAAAATAAAGAGCTTTTTGAACATTAAAGCATGTAAACATGTCGCAGTAGAGGAGCAAATTACAAATATGAACCTGAAAATGAGCACAATATGTCCTCTTTAAAAATCAAATATGAGAAGATAATGGAAACCTTCTATAGAAGTTTAGAAAAAACGGTGTAATTTTGAAGGATTAACAGTGATTTAGCAAACACCTCCCATTGTTTTTTCCATTAATGCTTCACCGTAAAACACCCCCAAAAATATCAGCTCCTAAAAACGACTGAAAAGGTGAGGTGTGTAATGATTTTTACAAGCCTGGATTTAAATGGCCTGTGGGGGATGTACGGGCCGTACAGCAGGAGCAGAGCTAACTAGCCATGAAACAGTGATGGATGATATGAAGGTTTAAACAGCCATGTGTAAATGCCATCGTGTTTATGAGCCGTTCTTCATGTTATGAGGGTTTGTAAAAGACACACTGCTTGCATACTGAGTCTCTAACTTAATAAAAGACACCAAGGTTATCTAGAATTGGATATTTCCACCACAAGATTCGGATATTTAAAACTTTATGTGACCAGTACCCATTTTACTAAAGACCTTTCAGCACAAAATGTATCTTTAAGTACCTATGTTAAAATGAATGACTGTCTTACTATGACGATATTGGTCGATTTGACCTTATTTTGCAAAACCTGTTGTTCCAATGGCCAAGAAGGAGCTTCTATGTGTTTGGTTGTCCCTTTACGTGCCTATCACGTACATTGTGTTTGAGTTAAAGCCAATAGGGGCGAAAGTGTTACGTAGTGATGACACTATGTTACAGAAGTACAGGCATTTCAGACAGGGGGGGTAGTGTTTGGACGAGAAACTCCATCTGGAGGGAAATTTGGGATTTGAGCCTTTACCGATCATTTACATGCACACAAACTATATAACACACTACAGGAAAGAGAAAATCCCATAACAGGGCCTCTTTAATTGCTCTTAGCTAAATGACAGTGTTAGGCAGGTATAATGTTTGCCACATTCCCCATCTTAGTTTAGTGTGTAAGCATGCTAACATTTGCTAAGGAGCCTTACTAGTACCATTTGGTACCAAGCACCTGTGAGGAGGTTCTTTGTAAATAAGAGAAAATATACAATTAAAAGATAGTTCACTCAATACGCTGAGTTATATATGACACTATTTTTTGAAACAAAAGTTTAATGTTTTTGGAATAATGATTCAAATAAATTAAAAAACAGCATTAGAGAGAAAAATGCTTAAAGGTCCCATGACATGGCCATTTCTACTGATCATAATTCCATTGTTGAGGTCTACTAGAATAGATTTACATTGTTCAATGTTCCAAACTCACATTGGTTTCTCATACAGCATCTCTGTATAGTATGTGTATTCACTCTCTGTCCTAAACGGCTTGTTGGAGCTCCTGCCCCCCCCTCCCTATGAGCCCAGTGTGCTCTGATTGGTCAGCTCGCCCACTCTGGACTGTTGAGTCCACCACCGTTACAGCGGAACATCAGTGATTATGTGTTACAATGGCGTTAGCAACCAGTAAATGACACCAGTAATGACAAACAGATGAGAATGCTGCGTGGGGTCTGGGTGCCGTGTTGGTGGAACGTTGCGGGGCTCACTGCTATCGCTGTCTCAGGCTGAGTTCAGGCTGAGAAATCCGCGGAGCCGCAGCTGAATAAAGATAAGGCTGAGTGAGTGTGTGTGTGTGAGGAGCTCCACGGATTGGCCCATTTGGACTTGGGCATGGTTACGTCACTGTACCCAGGAAGAAAAAATGGAAAAAGAGAAATCTCCAACGAGGCGTTCTGGGGCAGCATAGACAGGTCTTTTCTGTGTTAGAGTTTTACTCCCTACAGGGTGTACTTTGAGGGTTTGCGACTCTGCAGACTGTTTACATGCAAAAAAAGCTACATAACACACAAGGGGACGGGTAATAACCGGAAAAGCATGACATGGGACCTTTAATCACAAACATCACTGTGCCACTCATGACAATAGAAACGGTATGTAATGTAATTGCAAAAATAACAACACGAAAATGACACTTAATACACACACAATTAAACTGTATTGCTTTAAAGTTATGAATTCCACCACCTGTTCCTCAGTGTTAGCTACAACAGATATAATTCAACCGATGATGACTATATTTTAGATTAGAATTAACAAGTTTCATTCAAATTTTACAACAAAAAACCAACAAACTATAATCTGAGAATATTCTTCTATTTGTGTGTACTAAATCTACCAAATGTAATGGCAAGCCATCTAATATTTATCAGTAAAAAAACTCATGGTGGCCCTCAGGTTTTAAGGCTTGGTTGCTATGTGCCCTGCAGTATATCTCCTCTGACATCTGATTCTCTCAAATGGTTCACTTTTTCCATTTCCACCATCTCAGTAAACTAGCACCCAGCAATTCAAATAGCTCACAGACATCCAGTCAATGAATTTGAAGGTGTGTATCTCCCCCCGGGAGACGGAAGTCACAGAAAATCACTGCGCCGAGTGTAGAGAACAATAAACATACATTTTTAAATATCTCTTTTCTCTTGGTATTATTGCAGTATATTCTTATTTTTCAACAGCATCAAAGCAGGCATCGGAGGGGGACTAGTTTCAGATGATGAAGTCAGACGAGGCACAATGAAATAAATCCCAACAGGCAGCATATTTCTTCCTCTGCCTCTTTAAAAAGCTGCCTCCACCAGCCCTATTCTCTCGGGCCAGGCATCGGCGGCAGAGAGGAGACAGCGGGAGAGACAGGAGATATCAGCACTCAGTATCTAATCTCCCTACCCTCTCTAATGCTCCCTGGAGTATCCTCTCCAGCTCAGACACAGGCAGATAGATAGGAGTCGACAGCTGCACGCCCATTACCCAGCGCCCCATTACAACTGAAGGTACGCTTTCCCCACTGCACCTGACTCAGAACAGAGGGGCGGCAAGTGAAGGAAGCATGGTTGAAAGAGATCTAAAAAGGCTGAATCAGCTGGGCTTGTCTTATTTGTCAATCACTTCGTTTCCAGGGGCTTTTAAGTAAAAAAAGTGCCAATTTAGCAAGAATCTTGTACAAATCTGAACACAGTACTCTTCAATGTACGTAAAGAGAGGCAGCTAATTGGGAAAGACAAAGCCATTGGCTTTTCGTTCTTTGTTACATACAAATAACCACAAGCTACTAGACTCTGGAGAGTATTGGATTATGTAAATGCACTGAACCATTGTAGGGTTCATCTTGTTAAAAAGAGGATTTGGCCTGCTTGATCCTAATACTTGAAGGAAAGGGCAGGGGTTAAGTAAATATGGAAACTATAAGTCACCTTGAAAGCAACAACTGATAACCACAGTGCTCAGTGGAAATGTTCTTTTTCCATTAATCTGCAGAATTATTTTCTAGATTAATTGTCTGGTCTATAAAATGTATAGTGAAAATATCCATCAACATTTCTAAAAGGACTTTGATGTCTTCTTTTCTCAGTACAAAACCCAAAGATATTCAGCCTAATATAATATAATACATAGAAAAGCCGGACATCTCATATTTGAGAAACTAAAATGATTATGAAATGAGCAAATACATTCTTATGGAAATCAAGATTCAGCTTGTGCTTCCACAACATCAGTCAACATAACTTAACAGAATCACAATCTTACAAATTATCTATCAGGCGCCCTCAGGAGGTGAACGGTGCGTTGAGGCAAATTGTTGTACTACAACTTCAATGTAAGTCTGTAACAACATTTGGGCCCAAAAACACTTTTTCCCACTGACTTACATCAGGAACGAGACGTCTGTAAATCAGCGAGTTTATTTATACTCCACATTAGGTCTTAAAAGTTGTAAAATGCGGTAAAAGGGGAATCCAAAGTTATTTTCCCTCGGTTTAAATGCTGCACGGACCAAAATATACACAGTGTGGACCTGTAGCTGGAGAGGTGCCAGCTCACCTCAGGGGAAACGTGTCTTTAAGCAATGCAATGAGCCCCCAACTGCGTGGAGCGCCTAACCATGGCACCCCCCACGCTCCGACAACTCTCCATTAAATGTGTGCATTTGTGTATTACGACTATTATGTGTAACAACAGAGAGACATTTCCTAGAAGGATTAATCAAGTATGTCTCTTCCTTTTCTCCTCCTGATCAGGTTCATCTTCATCAGGTTGAAACAAGTATTAGAGGAGAAATGTGTAGAGTGAAGAGCATTTGTTAACTAAGAATGTTTGTAAAAGCTGTAGATAGATTTAGAATAAGATTTAAAAGTTGGGGGAGGGGACTCTTTGGTAGACAGCTGGAATCGAGCCTCCCTGGGTACTGTTGTGAAATATCTATGAATGAGTGGACAGGATACTGGGTCACTGTAGTACATATTCCTGCATGCACATAACTCAAAATGTGCTTCTTTAAGGACGTCAGATCTGCACAGACACCAGCAGTTATGTAGGCAGTCACTGGAGGTTTACCAACAAGACTCCCTCACTCTTCTTTCCTTCTCTGCCTCGATTAAGGCTGACGTTGATGAATGACTGAGATTACAGGACGGACTGCCGTTTAGATTCATCACAGAACGAATGTTATCAAACACAGAGACACGGAGAGCGCCCAGGGAACTTTACACCCTGCAGGATGGAGGCAGGAGAGGCAGGAGAGGCAGGAGAGGCAGGAGAGGCAGGAGAGGCAGGAGAGGCAGGAGAGGCAGGAGAGGCAGGAGAGGCAGGAGAGGCAGGAGAGGCAGGAGAGGCAGGAGTATATCTGCTGAACTCCAGAGGTGCTGAACCTGTTAGGATGAACCAATAATGGCAGACAGGGCAATAACAGATGACAATAAGGTTTTTAGAGGTAGGCATGGGATGAGAGGATAATGATACTTTCATCATAATTGATATTTAAATGTTGAAGATAAAAGGAGTTTAAAAACGTCTCTGAAACAGCAAATATCTGAGCAAACCATCCATGTATTATGTTCATGTTTTTATTTATCATATGATGGTAAATAAAAAGTAGATTGACGATAAATATGACTGACGATCACAGTGACGCAGAGCTGAGTAAATAATTAGTCTTTTGTTGTTAATTCAACATGGATTTAAGGTAAAATAAACTAGCATACAATCTGTAGCCTTATAGATTGTTGTTGTTATTTTTCACGTTTTGTACACAAGTACTGTATTAGAATATATGTACTTTGCAGTCCAGTAAGCGTGGGTTAAAAAAAATGGGTAGCACTTTACAATAAGACTACCCTTATAAAGGGTTTACGAATAGTTTGTAATTCAGTTATTAATTAGGTTGTGAACACTTTATAAATCATTAATAAGCTTTTATAAGACATGAGATAAACAGGGCAACTGACCGGTTGCTTGCCAAATAGCCCACATTTATCTGTACTGCTAAGCCTTATATTGGCTACTTAGCTTAACTCGTCTTCTTCATCAGCCAGCATCCTTGGTATCTGTTGCTCACTGAGTTGATTCTCGCTAAGTAGCCAATATAAGGCTTAGTCATCTTGCCAAATAGTGAGGCTGTGTTGATGTCTAGAACTGGTTTATAAATGGTTCTTAATGATTAATAAAGTGTTTACAACCTAATTCATAACCTAATTATAAACCCTTTATGAATCCTTTATAAGGGTAGTCTTATTGTAAAGTGGTACCAAAAAATGTATAGAAGCAATAAGGCAAGCTGAGATATTAACATAGACAACTCTGTGTAGTCAGCTCATTTAAACACAGACGTTGGAGCTGAAAAGACATTTATATAATCGTGGGACTGTTCAATGAGATCACTGACCAGTGTGAGAAAAAGTTTTTAGAGAGTACTTGTCCATGGACAAGTGAGTTTGGCAATTTACTTGTCCGAATACTTTTTTCACTTGTCCAGAATGGACAAAAATTGGGGCCACTGGAATCTTCTTCTTCGCCATCGTATTTAACATTTTCCCACGGTTTTTATGAGACCGCCAACGTAAGTGAGCGGTAAGATTTTACTGCATCACACATAGGGCAGGGTATCGTTTGGATATTAACGATTCCGGTTCTGCTTTTCGATTCCGGTTATTTTCGGTTCTCGATTCCAGTTCTTTGAGAGGGTAAAAATAATGACAAACTGGGAGAAAAATATATTTATGAAAACATTAAGTCAAATCTGTATTCCTATTTACAAATCACTTCATACTGTTTAATTTCTTATGGTTATTGAATGAAATGATATAAAAAATAATCTCTGCATTGTTTGGTTAGTTCTAAGTGGTGCAGTTTGAGAATGTACAATTGGCCCAGTCTCCTCTGATGTTACACTGCAACCTGCCTGTGAGACAGAGTCCAACCACACATGTCCAACAGATAGGCCTAATAATAATAATACATTATATTTATAGCCTATAGGCCTAGCGCTTTTCAACAACTCAAAGAAAAAGACGAGAGAGAGAGAGAGAGAGAGAGAGAGAGAGAGAGAAAAGAAAAAGACGAGAAAGACGAGAAAGAAAAAGACGAGAAAGAAAAAGACGAGAAAGACGAGAAAGAAAAAGATGAGAAAGATGAGAAAGACGAGAAAGACGAGAAAGACGAGAAAGACGATACGGAGCATGGAGAGAGAGCTGCGGGGCTCGGCCTCCGCCCCCTGTCCTCACAACTCTTATTAATCCCCGGACCGGACAATTTTTATTTGTTCCTACTCGGAACCGAGTTTTGCTTCCCAACCCTGCCACTGTCCTACACGTCCCGCCCGCCCCCGTCTAACTGTACAGAAAGCGGCGAGATGCATTTCCTCAGGAATCGACAAGCAGAACCGAAACTAACATTTCTAAACGAACAATGGTGGACACGTACAATTTGCGAATGAGTTCTGCCTTTTGTAAACTGAATTTATCAATAATTTGTCAATAAATGAGGGCGAAAAACGTCACTTGTCCGCCGGACAAGTCAATTGAAAGATCTACTTGTCCGATATTGTAAATAACACGTCCCGGACGGTGGGACGTGTGCTTTTTCGCACACTGCTGACCCACAGGGTATAAAAAAGATTCCAGAAATGAACAATAAATAAGTTTTTTCTGTTCTAATGCGTTGAAATAAAACAAAACAGAGCTTTTGTCTGAAGTTGTCAAGTGCAAGATAAAAGGATGGAGATACTGCAGCTCAGCCTTATCTTAGGTTTCCTAAAACACATTCTGATAGTGCTGGGATGAATTGACTTGCAATGCAGCTGCAAGTATTTTAATGTCAACTTGTTTTTTACAAAAAAAGAATCCTTGAAACAAGCTTTTTACACATGAAACAGTATATTTAAAGAACTATGGCCACTAAAATATATTTAGATAAGGTTTTGGCATAATGATGCTAGGGCTGTTAAAACCTCTTAAGCCCTGAAGCCCCCACAAAAGGGGGCCTCCAAACGTTTTTTTTTAAGACTGTGTCTCAGGGCTTCTTAACATTTATGAAACTATTAATGTTCCATACCCTTTTAACGGGAAGAAACTCCGATAACTGATAATATGAACCATTTTTAGTTAAAAAAAACACAAGAGTAATACCAAGCCTTTGAATTAGCCTTGAGCGAAAAAATGCTAACTAATGCTAACGGACTTAGCACAGAACTCACGGTAGAAATCTCCTTATTACTTATCTTAACTGCACAAACAAGATATCGACTAAGTAGCTGAGATTCCACAGATTCCATACATGTAATGTCATCACTGTACGACCCCGAATTCGCGGAGCTATCAGCCAGAAAAGAGAAAAAAAACAACATCCGGTTTCAAAACAATAACAATAATAATTAAGCCTTACCTTTCAATCCAATGTCTCTGTGTCACGTATCATTTTTTACTGATAATCCATCATCATATTTATGGCAATATAGTGGGTATAAAGTTTTACAGTCCAAGGCTGTACTTTCAGATATGCTTCGTTTGTATCTCTATTATGTCCGCACATGTAATGTTTACGTGTATTTGGGAACTGCCCATCGATTCTATTGGATCTAACGGTTAAGAAAAAGGTGTAAATCACCCAAATCGACCAATCGGTTCCAGAGATATGGTCCTGCGTAAAGTATAAAGAATGCCAGCCGGCGTCAGCAAATTACGCAGCAGACTCTACGCAGTGTTTACTACGTAAGGAAGCAGGAATTGCAGCAGGACCCAGAGCGCATGGAGCACAGACCGGACAGCAGATAACAGAGCAGATTACAAGATTTGCATTTAGGACTTTTTCTATACTTTGACTTTTGTCAAATAATGGCTCGCAGGAAAGAGACTTTTAATACTTTACGGGCAGTGGAAATTCTGACTAAAATATTGTAACATTGTAAATGTTTGAAATAAATCTGCTCCAGTTGGAGTCAAACTTCATTTTGGATGTTTTTTTTTTTTTGTTTTTTTTTTACAACAGTTGTATTTGGATGGAATGAATACTTATAGTGATAATTCAAAGTAATACAATGATTTTTACAGTGAAAAAGGTCAAATGGAACTGATGGTTCCCAAATTATCCAGAGGTGAGTCTAAAAAGGTCAAATTTCACTTGTTTTGCATCAATCTTGATACAGGGTACTTATTATATGTTATAGTTTGGATTCCTAAAGCTTTTAGTCTGCTAACCTATCGTTCAAGGGTGGTTTTCACTATAAGTAATGGGGGTTTTTTAGGCAGAGATTAGAATTTACATGTTTTTACTATGTTCCATCTGAATTTACTTTAAAATAAAAACATCTATATTGATTCTGACACTTCTACATCAAACTCACAGATGTAACCTTGCTTTGAGAAAAAAGATTATTAATTTACCCCTTTTAGAAGTGAAGATATATCATTTGTTGTGTTAGTGGCATTTTCGAGCCTGAAACCTGAAAAACAGGCTCAGGGTTGAAGAGGATGTATGCTCACAGTTTTCCAAAAATAGTTGGTAACAATAATATGTTTAGACTTTTCAACTCAGCTTTTCAAAATGCCATCACAGTTTATTTCCCATCTCTCCTTCCTCCTGCAACTGCATACGATAAATAAGAAATGTCTTGTGCTTTCTGGAGCCAGGCGGTGACTCTTAAGTAATGAATGACATTTGAAAAAGCAGAAACAAATTATAGCTGCAAGCAGCATAAGGAAACCGAGCTCCAACAGAAGGTTTGAGGAGTACCCAAAATTCATTAACACTTTTTCTAGTGTTCAAATTGAAATAGTTGTTATAAACCAAACATTAGGAAAGTTTCCTCCTAAAATTAAATCATTATGTTCCAACTTCAGAACTCTAAATCCGTAAGGCTTTATGCAGGGAATGTCTGACTACAAAGTGGCTAGAATCTTCAGTTAAAGTTAAATAGAAGGGGGTTTTAAAGGGGCCCTATTTTGCTTATTTTCCAGGTTGATATCAGTATGTGGTGTCTCTACTGTGACATGTCTCCATGCTTTGATGTTCAAAAAGCTCTTCTCATACTGCCTGTGCTGCAGCACCTCTTTTCACCCTCTGTCTGAAACCAGAGCCCAGTCTGCTCTGATTGGTTAGCTGGCTGGCTCTGTTGTGATTGGTCAACCGCTTAAAGATGTCCCGTACCTTACCCTATCACGTAAATTGTGTTGGAGCGCTAACCAATAGAAGCACGAGTATTACATAGTGATGTCACTATGTTACGGAAGTAAACAAAGGAGTCCAATGGAGACGTTTCAGGCAGGGGATATGGCGAATGTGTGTGCTCTGCTTATAAATGCAACACTTGCTAGAAGTCTGGCAGGGCTCTAAGTTATTGTTTCTCAGTGAATTCTTCAACATACTGAATATAAAGCCAAACACAGATTCATAGCTTGAACTGCTAATACAATATAAATAAAAAAGAATAGCTTAACACAATCTTTACTGTGTGATAAACTAGTCGAGCAAACTTGGAAGAGAGGGCATCATTTTCAAATAACTGCAGTCTCAGTTCAGTGCAGGTCATTACATTGAGAACAAATAAAATCGAAGTTAATAGCACCGCAGGACTTCAGACGGAAGCACGAGCAGCTGACGGGAAAAAAGTACACCTGGACTGCTTTTTAAAACGTACACAGAATGTTTAAGTAAATCACATTCTATCAATCAGAGGTGGGAAAAAGCAAGTGTCGGTCACACCGGGCCACATTAACACGTGTAGGAGGAAGGAAAGAAAGAAAAAAGGAGAGTTAGAGACAGAGCCAGAAAAGATTGAGGCAATGGCGGAAAACAAAGAGAGGAGCACGACTTTGACACAACAGATTAAAAAAAGAATAACAGGCGTGGAAAGTGTCACAGCTAATAGGGACACGACACATCAAGCGTCCTCTGAGACGGGGGCTGTCACACTGGAACAACTCTCTCTAAAAACAGGCCGAGCTGCGTCTCCGCGGTGCTAATCAGAGCCGACGTTGGGAATACATCTCCTCTGTTGTAATCTATTTGCATCGCCCAGGCTAAGCTTCATTTGCGGGAGATTTTATGCGCAGCGTGATTGTGTTTGTCTTTCTCAAAGTACTATTTGGCTAGGCTAATGATCTTGACATATTGTACAGCTCAGGACAGCAGCGAGACATCTGAGCTTATCAGGGACACACAATAACATTTAATCAAGAGGGAACGACATGACAAATGAGCTGCTTACATCTGGGATAAATATCTGAACAGACATGCACCAAAGCATCAGAATTAAGTAGAACATGGGTTATATAGGATTAGGAAAGCTTCTGGCTATTGCACTTTTATACAAAAAAACTCTTGTAGAAAGAACGCAGTAACCAACTCTCAACTAAAGGCCTACATACTCGTTTTAAAGCTTTTGACCATTTCACACAGTCTTCTCAATTAAAATGATTGAATGACATCATCAACATAGTTGTAGAAGAGATCAGTAAGTTTGCCACCTACTTTAGAGTTAAATGACAAGTCTGTAATAAGCCAGTCAGTGATTCTGTTATGTAGTGATGTAAGTAAGTAAATAATTTATCTTTAGATGGATCTAAAAATATAATTCTGGTAGTTTTGGTTATGCTTTCTATGGGTTAATAGAATCTTGAAAGTATTATGAGGTTGCTAACATTGAGTCATACAAGAGCAGAAACAGTCAGATATTTAGACTGTAAACAAGCAAAAGTGGGTCCATATGAAATGTTGGCAGTAAACCATCACATTTGAAAAGACATCTAGGGTAAGTACATTAGGTCAAACTTCAACCAGTACACTTTGATAGAATTGTAGTTAGTTCTATGGATGTACCATTTTGATAACAATACTATTACTATTGGGCCTATTCAAATAGATGGATTGGGTCATCTACTGTATCTGCAAAGCAAATGATTCAAGGGGTGGAAGTAGTGGTGCGAAATATAACAACCAACGTCAACATCGAGCCACTCCAGAAACATCTAGTCAGAAGAAGTTTTACTTACAATTTTTTTGGATGCACTGTTTTAAAACTGACTCGAATAGCTTGATTGGGGATCAGTGACCATGGTTTTGATTATTCAATTCTATCTGAATACATTGGAGCATACTGCATCGGCAGCACAATGGTAGACAGTTTAACTAATGGAGCAAAGAGCCAACATGTCAGCTGTTTTGAGGGATTTCACACTTGAACGCCAACATGTTCTACGGCTACTTGCAATATCTGCAAAGCAAATGTTTGAGGGGTTTCATTAGCACTGCAAAATATGATGCAACCAACTTAATCATGCATTTTTAAGACTTCTTACCAAGTAGCTGGTGCGTGATATATTAATTCAATAACAATTCAGTAAATTGTCATGAGGAAAAGGCACAAGTCCACAAGCGCTTTCAAAAGCTGAGTTGGTGTATGTGTATGAAGGTAAAACAGGAAGTAAAAATACTATAGCAGCTTATTAAGTCAGTTTAATGTAATGGAAGACATTAAGTGTTGGTAAGATTTACTGAAAATTCTAGCACAAACACATTAGCTTACAAATTGCCGCCATACCCCCGTCGTACAGTGATGTGTGCGGCAGGGTGATGTACATATTTTACAGTAAATTAGACCTGTGTAACCAATTGAATCCAGAGGCTGTCAGAGTCCTTGCTCTGTACTGTGTAATGGCTCTTCAGAAGCTAGAGGCTGTTAGAGGATGTGCTGTAACAGGAAGACAAATTACATTTTCTGGCCTATGATGCCATTTTAGTTCTGTCATGCATGTTGCTTCTACACCATTTTGAGATCCTGAAGACATTAAATTAAAATGTAACTGGAGAGAAGGCAAAATGGACTCTGCTGTTCTAACAAGCGAGGCCAATAATCCTGGGAGAGGAGACCAGGAGTGGAAATGTACTGCTAGGTAAATCATCCCTCCAGTCAAAAAGGTGATTTGATATGCAACATATACTCATCTCTAATCCCTTGTCTGGAGTTAGAGGCTCAGCACTGAGCGCTTTCATGGTTAAAGCATCCCTCCAGTGGCAATTCAGCATGATACGCAGCGAGCTCTCATCGCTGATACCATGTCATGTTTAGGGCTGTTATTGAGCTGCATCCTCACTGGACAAACTGTTCCTCCTCTATGAGCAGCACAGCCAGCTGCAGACTGAACCCCCCCGGGGGACAGCTAAGAGCAGCTCTGAGCAGCCTCGTCCACCTCCTCTCTGTCCAATGTCCTCAGCATGTCCCCCTGACTCCCTCTGCGTTAAGATGCTTTGCTGCCAACTCCCTGTGGAGCCAAATGCTGTGTCTCTTAGAGGCATGGTTCATAAAGGCTTCCATTTAAAATATAAACATATGACTTTTTAAAAGGATAGTTTCGGGGACTGGAGTAGGCCTTTTTTCCCTCTATTTGTTATCAGTTTGTATATGGACTTAATTTTAAGATACATATTTTTCTCAAGAGGAATATTTTAAAGAACATTTAGGAAAACAAGCAGCAGTAGCAGTCACTTGCTGCAGTGATTTAGGGGTGACAGTTAGCTTAGCTTAGCATAAGGCTCACATATTAGATAAAACATATTTTATTTACAAGTCTGTGGTTTGTTCAGAGCCAGGTTAGTCGTTTCCTCTTTCTTCCAGTCTTTACAACTTATTTCCACACAGTTGCATCTGTCTTTAGGGCAGATTCCCTACCGAAAACAGACTTTGGAGGTCATGAAAGTGCCATAAAAATGAATGGATGTTACGCTAAGCTAAACGAAAATCTTGAATCCTTGCTGCTGCAAGTTCCCAAATTGTCAAATTAAATATTTAGCTGTTGTACAAAGTATGTATTCTTTTCAAAATCAGAGTAATCAAATATTTAATATTAAGACCACATTTTGGGTTGTGATGTTGACCTCGTGGAATAGCCTCCCAACTGAGTTACGGGATTGACCCACTTTGAACAGTTTTAAAGGTCAACTCAAAGAATGGTTGAGAAACAAACAAACGTGCAATCACCGCTAAATGCACTTTAACACAGGGGTATCTCCTCTTGCACTTGATGTAGCTCTTTTATCTCCTCCTGCACTTTATATGTCGTAGCTGCTACATTGTACTGCCATGTGGTAAATGCTTGTATGCTGCTCATGCTCTTTCTGCATCATGTATTTATTTTTGCTATGTATATAAATGTCAGGTTCTTAAATGTTGTATGTGAGGGGACTACGGATGGAAATTAGCTAAAAGCTCAAATCCGGATTCAATGTGCATTGTCCCTCTTCAAATAAACGATTAAATGAAATGAAGAATTTGCTTCTGAGGAGTCTGCATCTCACACTTCAGTGATCAAGCCAATACACGGATTAGAGCTGAAGCGACGAGTCTATTGATAGACTCGTCAAAGATACATGTGTTTATCAAGTAAGGATGCCAAACATTCCTTGGTTCAAGCTATTGCAACATTAAAAATATACTGCCTTTCTCTGTGATACAGTATTTTTAATTGACTTTGTACTTTTAACTATTAACCGTTGGAAGCTGCAATCAATGTTATTTTTCCACATATTCACATATAACAACAAAAAAAGGATAATAGAAACACTCAAGTTACAGCCTTAATAATGACCAATACTTAAAAATAAGTTCTAGGAGACAGTGGAGGAGGATTCAGTGTGTCTGGACTTTGGCAGTGGTCTGCAGTTCATCCAACCATTACGAACCACACTGAGAAAATACCATTTACTTTACATTGTTCTACTGCACCAAGCTGAGTGTAAGGGTATTAGCTAATGTGTGTGTGTGCGAGGGTTTACATGTTTCATTGTACACTGCCCACAGGTATCAAGCTGTCCAACACAGCAGACTTTAGTAAACACCAGAGACGGCCAAGAGGCTATTAGTTCGACATGAAAGACAGAATATGGGAATCACTGGCAGTCGGCCTAAAGGAGGGAAAGCGCATGATTGGATTCAAACTAAATGTGCCTGTCAGTTTGTGTGTGTGTGCGTGTGCGTGTGCGTGTGTGTGTGTGTGTGTTAGGGCTGCACGATTTAGGGAAATAATCTAATTGCGATTTTTCTGACAGATATTGCGATTGCGATTCGATTTGCGATATTTGTTTTTAAGCGACCCAACGGAAGTTTATTGTAAAATGCAGGCATATCTCCGGCTAGGAAGGTCGTATCAACGTGCTCCGGTCTCTAGCACCCCCGCAGCCCGAGCTACGAGTGAAAGAACTAAACTTACATGAAACTTCCGTTGGGTTGCGTTAAAGTCAAGCTTCAGTTTAAGATTCACCCTGTAATAGATGTAAAACATGTGATGGCGCATTACTAACCTGACTCAGATGGTTTGTTTCACCAAACCATCTAGGAAAGCTCCATTGGAAGCCATTTGGAAAAGTATTTCAAAAATACTTGGCAGGTGATTGGATCAATCTGTCTATCACCTTCTATCATGGGCCACTTCTGATTGGTTAACAATGGCTGGTACATGTGGAGCACAGCACTTCTGATTGGTGTTGATGACTGACACACAAGAAAAACAAAAATAAAAAAATAAAATAAATTTAAAAAAGCCTGCGATTTGATAATCGCATCATTACATATCGCGATTTTGATTAATCGTTTAGCCCTAGTGTGTGTGTGTGTGTGTGTGTGGACAATACTTTACACATGTGTATGCCAGTTATTTTGGCTCCATTTTGGGTAATTGTGGAACCAACCAGGAGAGTCATTCCCAGGACACACACACACACACACACACACACACACACACACACACACACACACACACACACACACACACACACACACACACACACACACACACACACACACACACACACACACACACACACACACACACACACACACACACACACACACACACACACACACACACACACACACACACACACACACACACACACACACACACACACACACACCACACACACAAACACACCACACACACACACACACAACACCACACACACACACACACACACACACACACACACACACACACACACACACACACACACACACACACACACACACACACACACACACACACACAGCGGTGTAATTAGGCCTGGTCACTGCTGAGATGTTGTAATGGATAACCCTGTCTGAAAATGACCGGGGGGCAGCACACATAATTGAGCATGCTGTGTCATGTGCTCTTCACAAGGGAGGCTAAAAAAAAAGCGGCAAACCTGGTGTTTGCTTTTTTTGGCTCTTGCAGGATTACGTATGCAGCTAATAAACGTTGAGTTGAAGCCCAGTACTTTTATGTGTGGTCAAAGTGTCAGACATTAAAAAAGAGTTAACATTAAGATATGAATATTAATGAGGGAGCAGGGCTGCAGTTCGATTGGATAAAGATTGCATTACTGCTATGCAGAGGATGTGGTTGCTGATGGCGTCATCTGTCTATGACCTGATCTGGATCGGTTCGTATCCGAGTGCGAGTGTGCCAGTTGAGGTGGTTTGGGCACCTCGTAAGGATGTCAGGTTCCAGGCACATTCAGCTGGGAGGAGACCAGGGGCAGACCCAGGACCAGGTGGAGGGATGATATCTCCACGCTGGCCTGGGAGCCCCTTGGAATCCACCTGTCAGAGCTGGTTGATGTGCCCAGGGAAAGGGGCCCTCTGCTGTCACTGCTGATGGATGGAATATGCTTTAAGGTAAAAGCACGTACTACTTTTTTTTGGGAGTTATGATTAAGGAAGTGGCAACTCAAGAGCAAGTAAAGCAACAAGTTTAGAGCAACGACATAAGAAGAGGCATAAAGTGTGAAGTTATGGCATTTTTGTATACATTTGTTGTTTATACAGTACTTGGTTGGACATTGTAACAGATAGGGCTGGACTTTGATAACCAGTCACATTTATATTACATTTAAGTTGAACGTTTTTTTAAATTTATTCTGACACAAGGTGCTACGCTCTCGAGCTCGCAGGTTATCCGTAATCTGAGAGTTAAGTGCAACCTTTGATAGTTGACTGTCTTCCTTTCTATAGTTCTTACTGCATAACCCAAATATAACACTTTTTGTCTACTTTGGATTAGAACAAATGGTGGGATCATGTTGTAGGTGGGTGGGTTATGCTACTTGCAAACAAACCCAAAAATCCCACACTAAAAGGCAATTTTACATATTGATGATATATGTTGTTTGTATGTTGTAACACTTGACTTTGAGGCTGTATGATGCCTATGTTTTCTTACATACTCTTTAAATGCATTTAACCTTACCTTCTGGTAAGAGGATAAACTGCATTTTGTTTTCTCAGTACCCTTGCTTGTGCAATTACTGTAAAGCAAAGTTGAATAAAGCCTAATTAAATATTGAGATATGAGCACAGTAATGTTTTGATGTTTGCACAATTAAATCAAATATAAATATTTACTGTCTGCTGCATGATTTTTTAAACCGCATGTCTGGTATCTTAATGTAAATGAATGTAGGGCCAAGCTAATTGGAAGCAATAACAGAGTTAAAGAGGTTTCGGAAAAGTAGAATATCGAAAGCGTGTGTTATAAATAATGCAATACTCCCATCATTCTATCCTTTAAACAGTGCATCAGAAATCTTCTTAATGTGGATGTGCGCTTCCATATCAGAAAGCCACATGAAAGGCAGTGTGAGAAGCAAACACATTAAAGCAATCTTCAAAGTCAGTTTCCCCCATATGCTTGAAGTCATGTGATGCCGCCCGCTGATTATGGGATGGGATGATTTCAAAGGGCTGACACGGGGCCATAACATCAGTGCGTATAGAAAAGCAGGGTATACTTTCATCAGAGGCTCCACAGGCGGGGGGGAGGTGGCTGTTCAAACCAATGAACGGGATACATGACCAATCATTTGGAAATATTAGTGAATACTACATTTCATTTAAGCTGTTGCTTTCATCCAATGTGAATAACAATATCTGCATTTAATGATGAAAAACATCTTCAAAATCAATAATCCTGCAGGTACTTTAGTGATCATTAAGCCACCTTTATAAAGGCAGCTACAACCTGATTAGTTGATCATTTAATATCACAGAAATGTATTCATACACAATGAAGAATAAGTAACGCAAGCTTCTGGGCCGCAGAACAAAATTGTTAGTGGGAAACAGCAAAGATTGTTTGATGTCAAGGGTTTTTCTAAAAAAATATAGATAGTGATCTTGTATATGAGATATATCAATTCTCACGAGAACATGATGCCCGTATACAAGATGGCACCGCAGACGTAAACAACAACGCAACGGAGCTCCATAAAAAACCAAGCTGTCTTTTGAAACGATTTCCATACTTCAGTATTTTTTTGGAGTACTTATACCGTTGTTAACGAACAGAAATTATGTTTTCTCGCATCACTTTAACATTTTACGGGGGAAATCTGCAGGAGTTGCATTGTCTCAAGACACAAACGGAGACTCTCCACGGAAGAATGACACTCCACTAAATGATGTGGCTGCCTGCTGGAGGCTGAAGAGCTTTTTCAGGCTGCAAATGACTGATCCTGGACCACAAATGCATCACGTCCCCCCCTCCTCCTCCTCCCTCCCTCAGTGACACTGCCAACCGATGAGTCCTGCCAAGTGCCTCCCCAGGAGAAGTGTTTGTGTGTCTCGCTGAATCTGAGAGTCTATATGCGTGTGTGTGTTTCTTTGATGGCAACATTGGCAGGAATGTGCCTAATGGAAGATAAGCAACAGACAAGTCTCACAGCCAAGCACTTCCCCCCCAACATCATCACGCTGAGTGCAGTAGAGGGAATACTCTCCCACCCTTCATATCTTCAAGCACACACACGTCACAGTGTACACCCATGCAAACACATTCAAGAGTGAAGGTTTGGATCATCTTTCTCAAAGCTGCCTTTTTCATCTCTTGCACAAAGTTCGGAAAGCCTCACACACACACCCCTATATGGTGAGTCCCGGAGATGAGTTTTAGTCACACCTTAGAGAAAGTGTAGCGTTGGATCGCCTTCTCAAAGCTGCCCGCAATCATTCCTCCTCTAAAGTATATCCACACACACACTCACAGAGAAGTGCTTTGTGGGAGAGTGAAAGACGGGCGCAGCAGAAGGCACTTATAGAGAAAGGCGGAGGAAGAGTCCTTGACTGCCGGCTGACCCTGCAGCTTGTTTGTGTCGATTTAAAAGACAGCGTTCTGATCAAGGGGGAGAAAGAGGAGAGGTTTCAGAGTTAACAGTGACAGGTGAGGAAAGGAAGGAAGAATGATAGAGGACACCGAAAGGTCTGAGTCCACATGGTCGAACAATGAGCACCTGAACTGCTGCTGGGTTCCTTTTCTTAAGGGGGAGGCTGATAAATGGGCCGGGTGTGTCAGACACTCATTCCACTTTCTCACTCACAGCAGCTACGGCACGACGGAGTGAAGTTTAGGTTGCAGGCATATTCTATTCATTATTTTAATTGTTCTGTTATTTCACTATAAGTTCATTATTTATTTACAGACCTATCATAGTGCAGCGCTATTGGATATGTCTCATGTAAGTTGCAAACCCTGCTGCATGTATCGTTCCCACCTTAGTAAAAAGTGAATTCTGGAGAGCCACTGAATACTGAAATGTACTGAAATGACAAAAAAATATGCTGTGACAATAGTTGGTATATAGTCTACACAAAGAGGCAACTTTGTTTACTCAACCATCAATGCTGAGATGGATAGGGATATTATAATCTGAATAATCTAATCTGCAAATAAAGGTCTAATTTGGTGTTCTTCCTGTATTAAAAACATTGAGAAAAGTATTTTCTCCAGCTAATTCAATAGTTCTGTCTTCTTAACGGGATGCTTTAAGCCATGGACATTATTTCGGACAAATTAAATGTATTCAACCTTTTTAGGGCTACGCTATCAAGAAAAAAAACCCTATCTCATTTGGCTGAAACTCAAAACATGCGCTAAAAGTTATTTGCAAATTGTATGACAGTTAAACAAGTACTCTCCTTATCCACGATAAATAACTATTTATTAAAGGGCCCATGTCATGCTTTTCCGGTTATTACCCGTCCCCTTGTGTGTTATGAAGGTTTTTATGCATGTAAACGGTCTGCAGAGTCACAAACCCTCAAAGTACACCCTGTAGGGAGTAAAACTCTAACACAGTCTATGCTGCCCCAAAACGCCTCGTTGGAGATTTCTCATTTTCCATTGTTTACTTCCTGGGTACTGTGACGTGTGAATACCCAGAGGCCACACCCTCTGCCAGCATTTCACGAAACAAAGCTTCACAAACCTTTCAGCGATTCATGCCGGATATGTACAGCGTAGGGCACTGAAGAACGATGCTGTTCCTACTTTGTTTGGACCAGCGGGAGATTTGGGTACACAACCTGTAAGTCTTCATTGTTGTTTGTGTATTTATGATGTTTAAAACAAACAAGGTATCTACCACGACTGTTTAAATGGGTAAACGTTTTTCGGGCTGCTAAGTTGGGATCGCGGAGAAATGCTCTCCGCAGACCCATTCTCACAGCGTTATAAACCTTTTTCTTACTCAATATCAAGCCACACTTATTGTTTTTACTTCGGCTGTGAGTGTTTGTGTGTGCTCAGGATGAGTTTCACTTGTTCTCGCTGTATCGCCGACCCGGAAGCCTGTCTGCTCCTCGCAGCAGATCGCAGCAACGAGCCTCGCAACTTCCCGACCAATCAGAGCACACTGGGCTCACAGGGAGGGGGGGGCAGGAGCTCCAACAAGCCGTTTAGGACAGAGAGTGAATACCGGTGAATACACATACTATACAGAGAGGCTGTATGAGAAACCAATGTGATTTTGGAAAAATGCACAATATAAATCTATTTTAGTATACCTCAACAATGGAATTATGATCAGTAGAAATGGCCATGACATGGGCCCTTTAAGAACCTCCTAATAACTCAATTTAATAACTCGTGTAAACCCTCCATCCGTTTGAAAACAAATAAGGAATGAGGTATGAACTGTCCGTGAGGACGTGGCTATAGTTAGGCAGTTCATCTATTATCTATGAAGCATTCATATCACCAGGCATCTTATTTATTTGAATGTCCTCATTAAGATGCTCACCACGCAGTTTATTTGGATGAACTCACTTGGATGACTGTCTGTGTGTCTGACATCTTTGGCAGCCCTCTCTTCTCCCTCCTCTGCATCACAGAGCCAGGCTGCCTTGTATGAGGGCTTTCTGAAGTTCCTCTCTCTCGCACTCTTCAATGTGAATCCTCATCTCCCTGATCACGGCGCAGCGGCGTCTGTCAGCATGTTGACTCCAAAAATAGTTTCAGCCGGGCACGGTATGGAGAATGTGCCTTGGCAATCTTTTCCTTGAGATTTTTGTAATTACATCCCACACAAGTTTCCACGACTTGGTTCAAAGTAAATTCAGAGTATTATTCAATACCTAAAGAGGACACATTATGCTCCTTTTCAGGTTCATTTTTGTAGTTTGTGCCTCTACTGTGAAATGTTTACATGTTTTAATGTTCAATGAGTCTATAGAGAAACTCCCTCTGGAGGGAACTTTGGGATTTTAGCCTCTGCAGACCATTAACATGCACAAAAACCTATGACACAGTACAAAAAAGGGAAAACCCAAAGAAGCATAATAGGGCACCTTCAAGGACTAGGAATAAAACATTTATAATGCTCTTACATGTATCTGTTAGTGATAAAAAAAAAAAATTAATTTCGTTTTTTAATGTAATACTGCAAAAAGTGTCGTCCTGTTTGAGAGCAGGATCATGGAAAGAAACGACCTTTCTGAAATTCATGTGAAACTGTCACATGTTAATCCCAGCAAAACCACTATCATGAAATACATATATCTTAAGCCACTGTTGAATGGCATCAGCGAATGGTGGAGAGCGGCAGAATCAACACCTGTTAATATGAAAATGTCAAGGATAATTACTCAGAGTACACTTTGGTCATGAAGGTATGTTCACTAAAAGCCAGTAGACGTGTAAGATTGATTCTTAGCTCCTGACACAAGAGTGCGGGGGTGTGCTGCAGCTACAGTAATCATTCCTCTCCCCGCTGTAGTTAATCCAGGCTGCCCTGCAGCGCTTGTCTTCTCAGTGCGGAGTATATACTGAGGTCAGGACCTAAATACATCGGCTACCTGCCGCTGAGCGCAGACAAGCTTTAAAACTGTCAGCCTGTCCCTCTGTCCTCTACTCTCTTCCTGTTCCTTCTGACACTTTCCTCCTTCTACTGTATGTCTCTTCGTGTATACACACAATGGCAGACAGACAGAGAATAAAAACGACCCAAGTATCAGAATTCTGAAATAAAACAAGGCTACATTTACATAAAGAATATCAAGGCAAAGTCTAGGTCCGTTGAAATCTCAAATAATTAGGAAGGTAGAGGCACTCAAGCGGCTTTTTGTCTTTTATTGCTTAGACTTTAAATTAAAAAAATAAGGAAAAATGCTTTTCAATATCTTGGAAGTGCGGGTTGACTGCTTATTGTCCTGACTGATTATCAAATATACTGAATATAATCTCAGTGCTATTAGTACAAAAACTGCACGGAGTAGTAAAAGACTCAGGAAAGACAACCATGACCAGATGATATTGGTTAAAAGAAAGGCATCACAGCGAGATATTTCATACAACAGACATCTAGGATTCTGACCTGTTGAGTCAGTCAGCACCTTCTTTGTCACTGTTTACAGAGACAATTGAACTTTACTGTTTAACCAGAACATTTGACAGTAACATTAATGTATATTTGTTTTAATGCCAATCGTTTATTGGTCTCATTGTTTACACATAATGTACATGTAGCTACTAAATGTATAACTAGATGATTGCTAAATTTGCTGAATTTCCTCACCATTTAACTTCCTTATCATCAACAAATTGTCGTCTCATTAATCACCCATGGTGGTTAACTGCTAGCAATTATGGATGTCTATTTTTTAGACATATACAACTTGTGTGAGAACAGATTCACATTTATCAGTTCAGCAGCAGGCCAAGGAACAACTTTTCAATTTTCCTTTAAGCTACAGCTAGCACTGTATATTCTATCAGTAAGCTAGGCTGGTTGCTAGGCTGGTTGCTAGCTGCTGGTGGCTAATACCAACAGTTTGAGATTCAATAAACCTTATCTTGTCAAAGTGAGAAAATCACAGCAATTTATACTTAAATGTTGACTGAACCTGTGTTATTCAAATGCTCTTTCATTTTGCTGAGTTTTGTTACAAATTCTCTCAGGTGTGATGAAGCAGATGTTTTCCTTTTTTAAAGCCAAAGCTGTTAATTTTTTATTCAGTGGTTCTTGGATCTATGCCCATTATAGCTGATTTAGATAACTGTGTTTGTACTTGACAGAGAAGTAAAAAAACAAAAAAACTCATTATCAGCATACATGATTTTGAGTCATAACAGTTGTTGTTCTATACTCTCTGCTGTGAGGACGTCTGGAACTCACTGTGGTGTCAATACACCGGCGCCGTGAGGACTGAGACTGAGCCGAGGAGCAGACGGGGATATGTGGTGTCTAATTCTGCAGAAGACTCCAGTAAACCCACAAGCTGCTGCTGAATGTTTGCCAGGGATACTGCATTGGCCACTGTTAAATCTTTAATAGACTAACATCAGTGATGTCATTGCCCCTGTGCTCCAGTTTGACCCTCACCACATTTATAAATCACATTATTAGAAAATGCCATTTAAGGGTGGAAAGACAGGATTGTAAAGGAGGCTTAACCATCGCAGGCTGTGATTGCATCTGTGCCAGACCTGGGTTTACTCTCCAGTATATTCCTCTCAAATACTGTCAGAAGGAGCAGCCATGCCTGAAGCCTTTTCAAGGTGCTGCAGCAGCCATAAAGGATTCTGTCTTTCGCTGAATGGTAAATGATTCACCTGTTGAATTGGAAAGAATGGTTCAAATCCAATCTAATAATGGGAGCCTGAATGGGGCCGGTTTCACTGGTGATGGAGGTCAAAGCAGGGTGGAGATACGAGACTTAGCCCTGAGTCAAGGCTCACAGGCACGGATATCTTTTTCAGTCCAGTCATTGGAGCCAAAAATAGATCTGAGGAGGGGCAAACTCACTTTTTTAGGGGGCTCAGAAACTTTGAAATAAGACCACCCAGTTGTTTTTAGTCCACTGAGATGTCTTGAACTTTGCTAAAAAAAAAAACGTTATTTGTGTCTTTTTGGCATTGCTGGAGCATGTATGGTAAATAAGAGAATTTCACCAATCAACATTGAAGAAAAGAGAATGGGGTTTTAAAAAATGGCAGCCATCGTTGAGTCGATCACTATCCAAAGCATCCTCCAACCAGCAGCCAGACGAAGAATAAACTGATATCCAGATATATCAATCCAAGTTATATTAATAAGCCAATAGTAAGAAGCTAAATTGACTTAAGATTTGCAGCATCTACACAATACAATACAGTATGTGACAGTATGCACCCGTAAAGTTGGTTTGAATCCTCAAATAAACACAGAAAAGACGAACGATAACAAGCCCAGAAAACTAAGAGACAAACTTCTTTCAAGTTTAACAAGAAGACAACAAAATTGCAATTAGTGAAGTTGTAACGTTTTTTGATGTAGCTATCTAGAACAAATAATGAATATTCAAAAGGCCCCGAAGGCTGATTTGGTAAGGTCAAGTCTGGGGAATAATCAGTAAACCATCTTTGCTCACAAGATCGATGCCTTTCTTGACCTAATGCTTGCATAAACTACAGCTGATTAAGTTATTGTTCAAATACAATGACGTAAGATTAATTGTAATTGGCATCGGCTGAAAAAACGGCTAGTGCATCCCTGATCCAAAAGTCTGTCTGCGTTACTCCTAGTGTCTCATGATAAATGTTTTTCCTTTGTAAAGAAAAGCATCTCATTGGCCCAAGGGCTCATTTACTCTTCACTGATTACTGAGGACACTGATTGGCCGGAATAATCGCCTCGCAGGATAACCATGCCCTAATTAGGAGTAATTGAAAAGTATCAATGACTAAAGTAGCGTTTAGGCAGACCGGAACATTTTTAGATCTATTTTCTTTCATTCTCGACACTTCCTTTTCTTTTTCATCACTGCTCACTGTTCCAGCTGGTGGTGGAGGGCCGGAACGGGGGACGTAGGATACATGATGACCCCCCCCACAGGGCTCGGAATCCACCAATACGAGCAAAACCTGCAGTATATTCTCAGCAATAACAAATGAAGGCGTTTGACCTTGTCTTCTTTCCATTCATTTGATAATACTTGCTGCGGTGTAGCGAGCGCTGTGATTCACCTCATGACTATGGATGTCAGTTTAAAAAAAAAAATCAAATTGATTCCACAAATATAAAGGTTTATCCCCATCTTCAACCCTGAGCGCTTCATCACTAATGCCCTGCAAACCATCATACTTTCAGGGCCATTTTATATTATAATAAAGAAATACAGTACATGACTCTGCTTTTTTCCTCTCATACTACCTGAGGGACAACATGAAAACAAGTGTAGCAGCACACACTCATTTCCATACAAATCCAGTGTTTCCCACACATAGACTTTACTTGGGCGGGCCGCCCAGGTATATTAACGGCCGCCCAAGTATATTTCGCGACCCTTTTTGTTTTTTTTTCCGTTTTTTTTTAAATAATTTTTTTTTTTTTTTTTATAATTTTTTTTTTTTTTTTTTATTCGTCCGCGACCACGACGCCATCTGCGATCGATTAACTTGTGGACAATGATCCCTCGCTCTACGCCTCCTGCACCCAGTCCCGGACTGGCCATCGGGAGGACCGGGGGGTTTCCCGATGGCCTGGCCTGTTAAGTGGCCTGCCTCACACAGGGTGACTGGCTGTCTACATGATGTGGCCTGCTGACATGGCCACTGTCATACAGATCATAAATCAAAGCCCTTGATTGGTCTCTGTGTGTCATTCAAGCTCGGGATAACCTCAGCTCAGGTGAGGTTAAGGACTCTCTTAGTGTTTAGATAGTTAACTTAGTCTAACCCCTAGATTCCACCGGGAGCGTCTGCGCTGCGTTACGGCTACGCCACGCCACGCTGCGACCTCCTCCTGCGTCATAACCCACCGGGCGCGTTTCAAAACGTTGCGGAAGCGGAGCGTCGTGTGTGCAGGCTCGCAGTTGTTGTTGATTTGGGCATATTTCCTGGACATTTATTTGGGGGATGGGCCTGGGCCGGATGAACGTTCCACTTCCTGCCTGCGCTACGGCTGCGCCGCGCTGCGCCGCGTCAAAAATAGGATTCATCCTATATTTTAGAAATTCCTTGCGCCGAGGCGCTTCTGGGACGCTTCAAGCCGCGGCGCAGCGTGGCGCAGCGGGTCTGGTGGAATAGCACCCATTGACTAGAGTGGCCGCGATCGCTAAAAACGCCGCAGCGTGGCGTGGCGTAGCCGTAACGCAGCGCAGACGCTCCCGGTGGAATCTAGGGGTAAGTTCTCAGTGGTTAGTCTAAGTTCTCAGTGGGTCTCAAACGGTTTGGTCACCATTTATGTAAACACATATTTCCATTTGAGGGGGTAGTGATTAGTGAAATATGCATGAATACAAAATAAAAAAGTTAACTAGGTGAAAAAAGGTCAGATACACTTTTAAAACTTGTTGAGAGCTAAAACTAGTCTTTGCTGCTGCCTCAAAGAGGAGCAGGAGGGAGAGGAGGGAGAGGCTGATTCAGGATCCCAGACACACTCACAACTATAAATGAACCAAAAATAAATAAATAAACATGTTTCAGTGTTTTTTCATATTGGATATGTTATTGGTTATGGCCATGATTTTATGATTATTGAAATGTATACAGTTCTGTTTCATATAGGTGTTCCCATAGATCTAGTCTCTTTATTTTCCCCTCAAAGTGCACCAGATTGATGCATTTAACTCAAAACTTTAAAAAAAATCTTACCGGGGGAGCATGCCCCCGGACCCCCCTAGAGGATTTGAGGTCCACCCCCACCTCACCTCACATGGATAGGTTCCTAAATACATTTACCATTTTTTTTTAAATAGTAACCCATGTCCATAGGTTTATTTGTGGGTAGTAGATTTGAACTATAGGGCTATCACTATGGGCCCTGCCTGTACCTGTTCGCTCTGCCATCGCGTGAAGTGTCTGCTAACAAGCGACCAACAGATAGGTTAATGTTAATGGTTAATGTTGTTGCACGTCACAAAGGCACGTCACCCCCCCAAGTATATTTCAGATCTGTGGGAAACACTGAAATCCCATGCACTAACTGTTAGAAAATCTCTCTCGCATGAATCAGCTTGAAAGATATTCCGATGCGTTTCTGATGACAATCTTTAGAGCGGGTGGGCATTGCTAAATCAACAGAAACCCTCAGTAGCATCCCAGTGGGACTCCCATATGGGCCCATTGCTGTCACAGGAAGTAAGCACTCCCAAAAAACCACTCAACACTTTATGATCTCTGCTGGGACAACCTAAAGACCGGGAACGAACTCCAGAGAGAACGATTCGAGTCATATTTGACATCCCATATTATTGCTGGGAGGAACACAACATGGATGAAACAGCAAAGTTGAAGAGAATTAATTAACACAAAGCAGACGTCAGCGGGACTACAACAAAGAGCATTAACTGGGAAGGAGTCAAATTTCAACGGCGAGGAGACAGTGGACGAATCAAGGAAGATGAAGGAGGATACCACTGACAAGACTAGAATCACCCTTAGACAGAGGTTAGAATCCCTCCATACATATTGGCGCATTATTTGCAGAGATGCAAAAGCTTCTACCACCTATCCTACATACACGTTTTGTGTCTATTTGTAGTCATTTTCTGTCTCGTTGTAGTTATTTTTTGTCGTGGTTGGTTTGCCAATTTTTCTAGTCACTTTGGGTGTCTCTTTTTTCTCATTGTGTGTCTTATTGTGCTCATTGCCCCTTTTAAAGTCTTTCTCTTTCTCTTTGTGTGATCCTTTTTTTGTGATATTTTGTAGGTGAATGCCAGGTGAGTCATTTATCCATGCCGATATACGGACAGCTGTAACCAAAGGTCCAAATTAAGATCACACAAGAACGACAACTCAAACCTCACTATGAAAAAATGAACATACTGCCTCTAAAAATGTTATCATTTTCTTTATGGGAATGTTTTTGGTCACCTCAGTCTGACAAATGTGTTGCAATGTGTCAATGTCAAATTTCTTAGTTTTTTGTCATAAAGATCTAACATTACTGCTTTCTCTGGATCATAGACTGGCTCAGTGCTTCATATAAAATTGGTTAGTCCTCAACGCGCCCTTCTCAGGTTTCAGGTCCAGACATGATGATACCTGACTTTACCAAACCTCAAAAATGTAATTTTGCAAAAATCCACTTTTAAATAAAAGGAAAAAAGTAACTTGTGTTTTAAACCCAACAGTTCAGATGTGCAGGATACCCCTTGAGTCATAGGTGATAGAGGGGGACTTGTTACCAGGAAGGATCTGATAATAAGGCACATTAACGGAGTAAGAACCCAACATCTACTGTAATACCTCAAGGGCAGTGAATCATCTAGACTTTCTTCCCATCACATCCACCCCTTCTCCTCCTCCCTTTATTTCCAACCCACACACATCTGCAAGCCAAACCAGCATCTTGACACCTGTGGAGATTTCCAGGCCGAGCCAAAGTGACCGAAAACAAACTGTGTTTACTCCATATGTGTTAGTCTGCATGATGTAACACTGTGTAAACACTTGGAGGCTATTTAGGGAAGCTCCTTGAGATAGAGAGAAAGAGACAGCTCCAAGGAAAGCTGGTTGAGTACAGATTTCATGGGTATATTCAATGAGCATATTAACTTCCATCTATCAGCTGACATCACCCACCACTCTGCTCCTCCTGGATGAATCACCCACTGATCCGGAGAGAGCTGCAGCTCTTACAGAAAACAAAATCCTGTCAGACATACATCACAGAATGATCCACAGCCAATTATATCAATGCTAGCAAATTCATTCAGCCTTCCAAATGTGTCTGAACATCCACATTTCTCCAAACATTGCTAATAAGATGGATAGACGTGCACTGACAGGTAGCCAGAAACTATTTTTCATGAAATGCCTGCTCACACAATCAAAGAAAACACACCTTTGCATTAGTTTGCATATTATCAGCAACAGCCTCTCAGCCTGTGTGCTGCTCTTTGTTTAATTCCTCCTCTGCATGTGAGCAGATGGCATCACTTCTGCCGTCCTCTCCACAGCCCCTTTGATGCCCCCGAATAAAAGAAAAAGAAATGATCACTCTTACCGTTCCCGGAGATGTGGTTCTCCACCTCGCCGTGTCCAGCGTGCTTTGTGGAGACACTAAGTTGCATGTAGAGTCCCATGTAGTGTAAACTCCCCAGCAGCACTCTGAACGCTCCCATGTCTCCTCTGGTTTATCTCCTTTCCCCTCTCTTGTCTTGTTTCAGACCCGGTAGTGAACGTCGATAAAGAAAGATTTTTTTATTTTGTTTGTTTGTTTTATTAAATCCAGTTAATTTGTTCTAGCGGGAAAGAGAGTGAAATACCTGAAGATGAGAGGAGTCGCTGCAGCCTCTCTGTGTGCCAGCAGACTGACTGAGCCTCTGCTTCCGTTCACTTGGCTCTACATGCGGCGGAGGGACTTCTTCAATATCGCAGGTGCTGCGGTTTTGAGAGGAAGGATATTAGAAACACGTTCAGGAACCTTCAACCTTTCAACGTTTTTCGACAAGCAAATGAAATATTATGGTATGATAAGATAACAATTACAAATTCAAAGCTCCAAACAAACAAACGTAATTGTTTTATTACTTTTAACTAAATAATAAACTGATAAACATGCGCAATCATACACTTGAGTGCTCAGTGCTCCAGCATTAGCTTAACAGTGTGTTTGCTAACAGAGTTAGCATGAAGCCTGCTTCGCATATTTGTATCTCATTCATAGACTGAATTGACCAATATCTGACTACAGTTAGTGTTGATCAGGATTTTGTTTATTTAATAAATAATTAATAAGATTTTGTGAAATAACAAATAGCCTAGAGAGCATCCAAAATGGATGAATAGACCTGCTCCTTTTTTTGTTTTTGCTTTAATCCCTAAAAAAAACCTTAATATTAGATATTCAGTTTCATTTTCTTTTGTCTGTTGATTAGAGTAATGCAGAAAATAAGCTTTGTGGCAAACAAAAGTGTACGATACTTACCCATTTTGTTTGAACAAAATAATCTTGTGTTCTGCGTGATGACGTTTAATGTCCAGGACAACCTCTTTTTGTCTCATTAAGCAATTTGTTAGCAACCGCCTTTTTAAGACACGTCCTACAACAACAACAAAAAACTATATAAAATCATTTATTTGAGACAAGGGAACCGGAAGTGCAAAAATGCTGACTCATATCCAGGTTTTAGGACTCAAATATAACTTTAACAACATTTCAATCTTAATGTAAAGTCAGTTGATAAGTTGTTACTGTCACAAGTTTACCACTAATAGCTTTTGATTGAAAGTATTTGTTGTCCTTACCCACATTTAGAATCAGTTTAAAAGAGCTGCAGCAGTTGACATTGACAACCAAATGTAAGTATTACTTTACATTTTTTGTTTTTTCCCTACACATTTTGTTCCAGCTTGTAGACCTATGCAGCACAGCTTATCTCCAATTGAATACTCCTAAAAGTCTGGAATACAGATGTGTTTCTAAAGAACAAAATAAAAAGAATACTCTAATCTTCAAAGTGGAAAGCCTATTTATAATGGGTATGACTATTAGCAAGTAGTCTAAAATGCATTTCATTTTCCATTAATAGCAAAGTGTTTGGACTACAGAGGTTCTGAGAGAGTCCTCTTACTGTGATAAGCTCCATCGGTGGTTTTGACATGCAGTGAGTGCTTGAGTCTGATTTCAGCACCATGGACAGCGGCACTAAAGCTGCAGGATGGTGTGTTCACTGACACCACTCTTGAAGGCAGTGATGGTCACCAGAAGAAGAAGATATCATTTCAAGTGACCAGCCACATTATGATATGGGCTATTGGACTTTATGGAACAGTCTGTAAGTGCCTTTTTAAACGTCATTGATCTTAAGCACTTTCCCACAACACTGCAGCATAACCAGGGGGGATTATGTCCACCTTGTTAGGTAAAATGATAAACTACCTGTCCCACTGTATTTCAACTTAGAGAAAGCCTTCGTTTAACCTCTGCTTAACACATTTCTACATTTAATAATTCAAACGTTTTACCATTAAACATAAGGTCATGGAGTATGGTTGGACATCAATCACTTCTCCATCATTTTTCTACAAAGGGCAATACATATGAGACTTGTTTGGTGTAAATAGATCGGGTTGTATAAAATACATTAGCTGTATTTTAATGTGAATCATAAATAAAGTATCAAGGTTTATTCATATAATGTTGATATTTTTGTTGCACAGTAAAGGATGGGGATGTGAGATAGCACATTTGTGTGGGTATCATTCACACAAAAATGTAATTGTATTTAAAATCAAAGCTTTAATATGACAAGTTCCTTTTTAATAATTCCCTAAATTGGTAAACTTGGTACAGTGGTAGCCCTAAAACATTCCCATTAGGAGATGTTTTGGGCTGTGTGTTTTTGAAGTTTGACAAGCTGCGCATGTGTTGTCAAGTTGGTGAAGATGTTCCTTCATTTGCATGGGTTTTGGCACATTTGTGTTTTTGTATTTGCATAGTTTTTTAAGCTGCAGCTGCTCCTTATGTAAGTGTTTTGGGCTGTTGTAGCACATTTGCATCTGTCGGCCACTGTAGCTTGGACCAGAAAACAACAAACCATATTGCTCTCCCTCCAGGTTTATGTGAGTATTGTGCTTTTTCTTATTCTTCTAAACATAACATTGCAACCTTGAAAATTGGCAGATTTTCCTAATTTGTTTCCAGCATTGTGTTCCAATAGCCTTATAAAACCTGTCCTTGCCGTCATTTTCAATTGTATATTTCTTGAGGGCTTTCTGTCCTTCAACACCAATCTTCATAGTTTTTCCTCCTTTTTTAATTATAGTTGTTTTGGGACCATTGAATGCAGGCATAAGCAAGTGCATAACACGCTGAAGGTTCGTTATTATTTTCAGTTCTTTGGCATTTCAGATATTTCGACCCATTCTTTTTAAAAATTGCAGCTCAGATTATAGCACAACCAGTAACTGATATTTGTAATGTCTCCCTGTCCACTCACACACTGCCAGCTGTGTGGAAGCAAGCTCTGGTATCGCCCCTCTTGAAAGCTGGTGATCCCACTGAGTTGAATGACTATCGTCCTATCTCAAATCTTTCTTTGTTATCAAAGATTCTTGAGTCCCTAGTTTCTACTCAGCTAAAACTTTTTTTAAATTCACACAACATCCTTAACCCTATGCAATCTGGATTCAGATCAAAGCACAGTACTGTGACTGCCAGTCTGAAAGTCTTAGACGATATTAAGGCTGCTTTGGATAAAAAATATGTTTGTGTTGCATTGTTTATTGACCTAGCCAAAGCATTTGACACTGTAGATCACCACATTATGTCTAATGTTATGTGTCTCGTTTCGGTCATAATGCCATTTGCTGGTTTCAGAGTTATCTAACCGACCGTACTCAATGCGTCAGGTTGGGTAGTACTGTCTCTGACCCTGTCACATTGGAGAAGGGAGTTCCACAGGGCTCTATTTTGGGGCCCTTGCTCTTTTTATTATATGTAAACAATATTTCTAATCAGATGCAATTTTCTACCTATCATATGTATGCTGATGACACTATTGTATATTCATGTGCTCCTTCTCTGGATATGGCCGTTTCCAATTTAAAATCTGATTTTATCACGCTGCAGCATGCGCTTCTTGATTCCAAACTGCTATTGAACAGTAAGAAAACCAAAGCAATGCTCTTTGCTCCCAAGTCAGCATCCTCTTGCCTTTCCATTGAAACCCTTGATGGCGTCTCTGTTGAGTTTGTCGATACCTACAAATATCTGGGCCTTTGGTTGGACAGTAATCTGAACTTCAAACACAACATTGAAGTTCTAACAAAGAAATTGAAATTCACTCTTGCCTTCCTTTTCAGACTTAAATGTTGTTTTTCAACTTCATCCCGTAAAAGGTTGGTCTCTGGCTTATTCCTGTCCCAGCTGGACTACGGTGATACCATTTATAGATTTGCCTGTCCCACTGTTTTGGCCAAACTTGACCCACTCTACCATGCTGCACTGCGTTATATATCAAATGCACCCTATAGGACTCATCATTGCAAACTGTATAGCCTAACTGGATGGTCCTCACTTAGTATGCGTAGGATGCAGCATTGGTTTTTATTAATGTATAAAGCCATTTTAGGTAAGCTTCCACTGTATATATGTGCCAGATTTGCTCCAGTTTGTGACTCTTACAACCTCAGATCCAGTGCCTGGATACGGTTCCAGGTACCTACTGTGCGGACTGAGGCTGGAAAAAGGAATCTTTTTTTATTATGGTCCTTGGTCTTGGAATGACCTTCAATCAAGCCTAAAACTGAGGGCACTTGTCTCAATAGCATGTTTTAAATTGAAGTTGTCTGAGGTCCTTACCACCAGCTGTTCTTGCAGTAATAAGTAGTGTACCTTTCTTACTGTCCCAAATGTGCACAATGTAGTGACTGCTTTTCGTCTTTTGTTTACTTAGTTGTGTTTTCTGTATTTTATATGTCTGTATTATGTGTAATAATGTGTAACGTTGCTGCCTTCTTGGCCAGGTCAGCATTGAAAATGAGATTTCATCTCAATGCTTTTTATCTGGTTAAATAAAAAATAAAAATATATATATATTTGGCGCCTGATGCCCTGGAATCTGTGGATAGAGGCAAGTTTCACCTCACTGGGTCTCTGCTGTGAAGAGCAATCTCCTTTCAAAACCAAGCGTTGGTGAAGATTTAACAGATTCAGGGACACCGCTATAACCATATCTGAATGTCAACACTGATTAGATAACCTGACTCCAATTACCCCCTTTAATAAAAGCCATTTTAAAGACCTTCATGCGCTTTCTTCAGTCCAAGACACAGAAAGAGAAGGAAGGACAAACTGTTCTTACGTAATAGTAAACAGTGAAACTAGAAACACATATACTGCAGGGTGTTACGAAAGAAAATATATAATATACTTGCAGGCTGCAATGCCTTCATAATGATCACTTACTGGTGGTCCGTTAACCTCTGGGGTGTTATTAGACCCCCTTTTCTGTGGAGTGTGCCTCAGTAATACTTTGCTATGCCCCAATAAAACCATCATGGGAAATAAATGTGTTATTGCATTGTACAATAATGCGTAGGCAGTGAGAGTGGCCAATTTAGTGGAAATAAGTTATCAAGCAGTGAGTGTGGGCCATGTGCTGCTGACCACAGTCTGACTGTCGGACATGGAAGCTTTGATCTGAGCCCACGGGTTTGACAGCTTTATGTTTGGGAAGTTGTTTATGACTGCAAGGCAGGGTAATGAGGAGAGAAACAAAGGGAAATGATCAGTCAGGGTCGCCTCTAAACACTGCTACTATCTACCAGAGGTGGAACCAAGTCATTGTTTCTAGAGTCACAAATAAGACTCCCAAGTCCCAAGTCAAGACTGACATATTCCAAATAAACACTGACAAGCCCTAACTCATGTCTCAAGTCAAGACTGACAAGTCCCATTTTAAGTCCCAATTCAACACCTACAAGTTCCAAGTATAGTCCCAAGTCAAGACTAAAAAGAAGAATGACAGTCTTAGACAAGCCCTTAGTTGGGGCTGACAAGTCTCAAGTCCAAATAGGGAGGTCCCCGGTCAAGTGTCAAGACAGTCTATCTTGAAGGTAGAAAATTCAAGTCCCAAGTCACACCTGACACGTGCAAGGTCAAGATACTCAAGTCTCGAGTCTCAACAGTGCTTTTTGTTGGCCTCCATATAATTTCCTTAACCGGACTAAATGATCACTGCGAAAGGAAATAAATACTTTTAAAATTCCATACTGTTTACATTTTGGGCTTGGGTGACTATTTATTAATTTCAAGTCAAAAGGCTCAAGTGAAGTCACGAGTCATTGGTGTTTTATTCCAAGCAGAGTTACAAGTCCTTTTTTTTCATGTGATTTGAGTCCAAGTCATGTGACTCAGATCCTCACATTTACTACTACCTATAAGTGCATGTTCAGGGATAATAAAGTCAAAGGCTCAAATACTACTGGTGGAGTTTAGATCATACACATATTTAGTTTGTGCCATCTTTCCCTCTTCTGTTGTTATAATTAGTTTGTGATACTGAATAATAGGCTACATTTTTGTGATCTTTCTGTACTGTTGGGTCTTTTTATGGAATCAATTTGATATGGGGCTGTAATGTTGCTACAGGGACTTATATCCAATAATGCAGTGTAGAGGGTTTCAAGTTTATGACCCTATTATTCCCATAAAAGTACATTTTGTATTCCAAGTTGCATATATTGATTAAGGAGTCTCTATTTTGTTGGTACACAGTAGCCATACTGTGATATTAATTAATTAATTCATTTATTTACACAGCCAACTTATTAATTGTTCTGTTTTTTAAGGATTGATGTCCTGGGGCCTCATTTATAAACGGTGCGTACGCTGGATTAAACAAACGCCTGTTTGAGGCTCCTCAGTGCACACAAAAACATAAATAATAAATGTTACGGAAATGTTATTGATCACCGCTCGATTATGTTCTCTTGTTAAGAAATGTATTCTCATAAATGATGCGGTAAACAGAAGGACAGAATTACTTTAAACTGACGCCGTTTTGCTTTTCTATAGGTTGTATAGATACGAGCATGGTTTTAACTTTTACTATCATGTTTAATCATGTTTTATGCCGTTCGCAAATACTTGATAAGTCGCTCGTAAAATACAGGAGGTATGGAAACTAAGAACACCATATGTGGTCAATTGTACAGCTAATATAACACAACACATACGTTTTATTTCCTTTAACTGGTGGATATAGAGTTGCTGCGGGGGGTTGAGATGCACAGGCTGCAGTGGAGACGCTGCGCACAGCTGATCGACAGCTGGAACACAAACCACCAAATACAAAAAAAAATTATTCAGATCCAGTCGCCATGACTCCACTCCGGAGGGATTCCCCGATCATTTCTTACAGTTTCTCATCAAGGGGGTGTCTCCTGTCCCCGGTACAAACACACTGCCTGAGGAAGGGTAGGCTATGTGTATTTTTTTGTCATTAACCTTTTTCGGACCACTTATTTATTTATTTTGGTGACGATCCGACCTCCATGCTGCTACTCTGGTTCAAACTGCATCCACCAAACAATATGATTTATCTCGACCTCCCCAAAATAACTAAAATCTGACACGGTGTGAGATGTCTTTTTTAGCTGTTCTGTCGTCATTTCCTGCGATCTTCTTCATGCAGTCAGTCAAAATGAATGAATTAATGGGCGTTTCTTTGACTATTTATAGGCAAATATGGGCGTTGCGTGAAGCCCGCAAAAGCTGCGCCGCATTTCGAGTTGATTGTGATTTATAAAGGGAAACCGGAGTAGGAAGTGCCGCACGCAAGTCCTACGCCGGTACGCAGTGTTTTATAAATCGGAAAATGTCTGTGCCTATTTATTTGCTTTGTCCTACGTAAGCAACCTTGCCACTTGAATCCTACGCAAGGCTTTATAAATGAGGCCCCTGGTCTTTACCTGTTCTCAGTGGTGGAAGAAGAAGCAAGATCATCAATTAAAGTAATTACCATATTAAATGTTTAATGAAAGTCGAAATGTTTTAATACTATTAAAAGAAAAAATGTCTTTAGTATTAAATGAGCAATTTTCTTTTTCCTACCATTTTCTCAACTAGGAGGTTTTTGCTAGTTTCCCCTCACTTTTACAGAGAAAGCACCACTATCTTTAATAACACCACAATTATAGAACAAAATCATGTTATTGCAATGGAATAGCAGTAATTAGCAATCCCCTTGGAAAAACGGTGGACTCTTAACCCTTAGATGCATAAGTGGGTATTTTTGCCCCGGGGAGGTGGTTTTCTTGAAGTATCTTTGTAAATACATTTTTTTTAACATTTCATATTCCAGCTATTCCTCAAAAAACATGTTTTGGATATCATGCCATTCACATTTTAAATTTACATTTTAAGAAATTGTAGTTTTTGTATTACTACCCCAAGCTTCCATAAGTGGGTCAAAATGACCAACATGCATTTTCTATGGAATCCTATGGGAATCTTTGATTCTTATCACCTGTGGCTGTCAGGAATACATTCACTGTAGGACACACAGATTACATCACAAGTGACACCTCTCAGGAAGATTATTTTACACAGCAAGATCTGATACCTGTCAGTATAATAATAATAATAATAATAATAATAATAATAATAATAATACATTATATTTGTATAGGGCTTTTCAAGGACTCAAAATCGCTTTACAATATAAGGGAAGGTTAGGGTGGAGGGTATAGGACTATCAAACTTGATCAACCGGCATGGATTGATGGGGGGGGCTATGAGTAGACAAGAAGAGAAGAGATGAGTTTTGAAAAGGGACTGGAATACTGTGAGGGTCTCAGAATAGCGGAGATCTTTGCATCAATATGTTCAAAACGGTTTTTTTCAAAATGTCAAAAAAATGTCAAATTATAAATTGTGAAAAATTAAATATAAAATATTTCTAATGTGAACCAAAATATAATACTAAATATTATACAAGTGATTTTTCTTAACCAAAATGACAAAAATGGCATAAAATCACATATTATTCTAATACGGGTCCTTTTAGACCCACTTATGGAAGAGTGTAGGGTCCAGTCACTCGTGCATCTAAGGGTTAACTGAGTTGACCTTTTAGAGAACGAATATCAGGGGAGCAAACAATGAAGGAAGCTCCACAGTACCTCAGCAAAGAAAAAGGTGTTCCTGTTGAGTTTCAGTTCCTAAAGGCCTGTATACACCAAATCTTTAAGTTGCAATGCCCTGTACTTACTCTCAATAACAGAATACCTTCTTCCGTACTAAAAAGAGAGGAGCCCAAAAGCACAGCGGTGCACAGTGTTTGCACTCAGTCATTCGGAAAATACAATTATTCTCCTTCCCCTCGGCTGTGAAATTGCTGTACAACCGCTGTTAAACACCGCAGTCATAATCACTGATAAGAGATGCATGGGGCCGGCTCTCCTCTGACAATACGCAAACGAGGCCCTGCCGCTTTACCCATCTTGTTACTGAGTGATACTGCAGTTGTAGAGACACTATGAAAGTCGATAGATGGGACAGCTGTCGGTAAACGGCCCTCCCCGTTTCCTCCTAAAGGATTATAGTCAGCAATCCAGAAAGGGTGGTGGCATGTTGCACTAAATGAGGGATTGATGATACAGAAATTAACTCTAGACATCCCAGGCTTGGGGAGTAACAGAATACATGTGGGATAACGTAATCAGGATACAAAAAAACTGTATTCCCCTACAGTTGCATTAAAATAAGGGGAATCATAGCTCAGTTGGTAGAGCTGACGGCCCATGTACTGGGGTTTGTTCCACATGCAGAGGACCCGGGTTCTAATTCAACCTGGGACCATTTGCTGCATGTCATCCCCTCTGTCTCTACAATAAATGCACTGATTGGCCAAATAATGTCAAAAGAAAAAAAAAGTATAATCAGATAACCGTCACATGCCTAAGAAAAAAGGATTACTAGCAGATTAACAATGTTACAAGACTTTTTAAAATAAATATTCATATAAATTAAAGGAATACATACAGCCTGAATTTCCCTTTTTGGTCTCATAAGCTACTTTCATTCTTTATTTTAAATATATTTTTTTTTAATGAAGTGTTGACACCTGTTTCATTAAAAACAACTATTTGCTTTTAAATATCTATTTAACTAAAACAGCATTTGTAAACTACACTATTCTGTGGGCACAGCCTATCATTTCAGATAACACATTTTATTACTAAATGTCTTTGTTTCTTCTTTTCCAAGGTTGGTCTGTTGTCTTACATAATACACTTAAGTAAAAAACATCTTATTGAGGGTTTTTTTCTGCTTTATTTGTTTGCATCACATTGGATATTGAGGCATACGGTGGCCCACAGGTGCAAACGCTACAACCTAAAACATTTCCATTTGGAGAAACAAGCTGCAGCTTCAGAAAGATATAGTAACAAAAATATGCCAAAGCACATGAAAATGATAACATCTTCACCAACTTGAAACACTACAAAAACAAAAAGCTTAAAATAAAACACGCTGCAAGAAGCTAAAAAAAAACAAAAAAGGGGGACACTAAAAAGTGATGCACACCGCTGGGACAAAATCGCTTCTTTGCGTTCCAGATCATAAAGTCAGCCAACTGTCACTGGAAACTTACCTAAAATGTAAGTTTGGCTTATTTAAACAATGTGATCGCATGATTCCTTATGATATTATTGCAGATCTGCTGTAAGCTGGCTAGCTAACATAGCTAACCTAGTCATTTCAAATATACTGACAAAACACTTCCAATTATGAAACAGGCTACAGCTGCCAACAGAAGATGTTTCTTCATTTGCATGTGTTTTGGCACATTTGTGTTATGCGATTTATTTGCATCGTTTTTTTCTCATAATGTAAAGTGTTATGGGCTGTTGTAGCTAGTTACCACCTGTTGGCCACCATAGAGGTAATCCAAAAGTCACGGAACATACCGAGTTAATTGTTGTTTTTTTCCACTGCCGGACATTCTTGTCATACTGCTTTTAGTTTTATGTGAGAGACAGTTAAGAGTTGCATGCTAAGAAAAGGTGTTGTTATTAGCTTTACAATGTAAATTCTGCAAACAATTGGAGAATTTACTTTATCATGCGTAAGATTAGCTACCTGCGGCACCAACAGCTTGATTTTGAGTTAGTCATGGTTTATTTCCTTTTGGTTTAAGGACCAATTAGCGCTACAAGTATTATGATTTTGACCAGTAGCAAACAGCCTTTCCCTCCACTGGGGCTGCATCAGTGGCTGCTTCCTTACATTAGGTGGAAGACTTATCTAATGTTAAAGCTGGGTGTAACATGTGTATGTAACATATATTTACAAGGATGTTTTAGTCCCTAAAGTACAATTTCTCTGACACTAATGCTTGCCACGGAAATTACAAATAGATCAATTTCAGCCTAAAAATAGTGGAGTTTAAGTTGGTCAGCTTTCTCTTTCACACACACAAAAAATGCACCAAAAAAATGGGGAACAATTATTTGCTCCTACGCATAAAGAAAGCAAAACTACAGAGACAGAGATGCTGCACCGACCGGGAGAATAACACGGTAGGTTTGTTGTGTGTAGAGCTCTTCCATAATACACCTCCACACTGATGTGAGAGCGGCGTCACAAAGAGAGACAGCAGTGGGCTGAGAGGCTGCTGAGATCCAGCAGTGGGTGGCTTCAGACAAATGAAGAATCTCTCTCTGCAGATATACATTTGTCATCTCCATCTGTGCCTCCATGCAACACTAACCAAGCTCAGGCGTAATGAAAATTGTGTGCACAGACGTTCATCGGTGCCAATCTGAGTCAGTAAAGTGTGACATTAATCAAACAAACCAAACATGCAATCAGGATTTTATTACCCAATGTTTTATTAGAAAATATTTTACACGTAAATCCCAAAACAAACGAGGTAAAGCAGGGGAGCCGAGATGGATATATTAGGTTTGCAGATCTGTGCAAACGGCCCGTTAATTATTCCGCGGTGTTCAACACCACGGGACAGAAAATAAACAGCGCTGCGGCTCCGAGTACATCTCGTGTTCGCCGTGGGTTTCAGATAAAGATAGTCTTCTGCTCTTCAGACTCCAATCCTGCTGTTCCCACACTGAGCAGCTTTACGTGCACAGCAATCACATCATCTTAACCAATTCTCTGGCAGATAAAGATGAATTTGATGTATTTCATTAATTCATTAATCCACATTGGATGCCAAAAATGCAGGTTTAACCATGGAAATTGATCCAGTTAGCTGTTAACAAACTAGCATGATTGCAGTGCATGTAAACATACCCAAGGGCTTTAGTTTAGTGTGTCAAAGAAAAAAAGGAAGTCACCATCAGTCCCAGATCAGACCAGCAGGGTTTAAATGTTCTTAAAAGTTGGAATTCATTGTGTGTGTTTGAGTGTGTGCGATCAGAAGTTCTCCACAAGGTCCATGATCCTCTTGCGCTCGGCCTCTTTGAACTCCTCACTCTTCCCGTCTCCGATGCTCTCTGCGTACTCTGAAAGACAAACAAGAGGCGGAGGATTAGTTGACTTGTCACATGGGGGCGTGGCTGTTGAGGTCACAGAGAACATCCTTGAAGCATGAAACACAAGAGAATGGAAGGTGAGGTTAATAATGAAATGCATGGTTTGGGAAGGCTTTCTGGTCGAGAATGGAAGTTACTTGAACGCCAAACATAATGAGAAAATGGTGTTACAATGTAGAATCATTTAAAAAGCAGCTTAAAGAGGCCCTTTTATGCTTTCCTGTAGTGTGTTATATAGGTTTTGGTGCATGTAAATGGTCTGCAAAGGGTCAAATCCCAAAGTTCGCTCCAGAGGGAATTTCTCTCCTACACACTCCCCCCCTGACTGAAACACCTCCATTGGACTCCTTTGTTAACTTCCGTAACATAGTGACATCACCATGTAAAAATGGCGCTTCTATTGGTTAGCACTCCAACACATTGTACGTTATAGGCCAAAGGTTTTGGACATCTTGAAATGTTTGGCCAATCACAACCAGACAGAGGGTGAAAAGAGGTGCTGCAGCACAGGCAGTATGAGAACAATAAAGAGCTTTTTGAACATTAAAGCACATGTCTCCATGCATGTCACAGTAGAGACAGAAAATACAAATATGGACCTGAAAATGAGCATAATGTGTCTCTGTTGCGTTCCCCATTTGTATGTGATCCAATTTAAGATGACGATGTGGGGCTGCAGTCCAGCTGTCCTTTTCCCCCCCCGGTTCACTTGTTCCTTAGAGGTAAACTCAACCAATAATCTCTCCTTTCCCCATTTGAATACTTCCAAAGAAGAAGTCAAGAAATGTTGTAACTTCAGAAAGCTTTTCAGTAGATCTCATTGTATCCACTTAAGAATGACGGCAAAATTAAGCTATTCTTTGTAGTATAAAAGAGAACCATTAAAGAACCATTTTCAAACATCCTTTCACTTTAGTCTAGACTGTCCATCCCTTGTAACAAAATGTATACTACAAGATGTGTCCTCTGGAAGAAAAAAAAGGTTCTACGTCATCAGAGGTCCCAGGACAACAACTGTCCTCATTTCAGGAACAGTCAGCGGTCCAGGTGTACTGAGCAGTGCTCATACTTCATCGTGTGCTTCTGAGCGTTTCACTGTTTTCTTATTTTTCGTGCGATGAGGCCTTGGAGACCGTCCGACGGTTGATTTGTGAGTCTAATGTTTGAGAGAGAATGCTGCAGCTGCCTCAGCCCCAGTGGAGTCTCTCTGCCTCCGAGGCAGGGATTACACACTAAACCCAGGGATGTCGAGACGGAGAGATGAAAAAGATGACTTTTCTCTGGGAGACACTGTAGAGAGAATGGAGGAGGCTTTTCTGACAAGGTTTAGAACGACCAGACATGGCTGTCAAAGACACCACGAGAGGGGGGGGCGGTTATGTTATTAGATGGTGACAGACTTAATGGGACAAAGGAGATGTTTTGTATCGATTACTTCAGATGATTCTGGTTAATTACAATGGTGTCTTGTTTTTGGTTAATTATGATATGATACCGTTGGACACACTTTTTGTAACGGGTTGCAACAAAGTTTGACTGGGCAATGCATCAAAAGGGATGTGAACAAGCCATTGATTGTATAAAAAACGATTAATTTTGAGGTAAAAAATGTAGGGCCTAATATTTGATCGCAGGATTACAATACAATTGATGAAGACACAGGTTTAAATAAACCAGAAATGGCCCTACACAAGCTTTAAGTCCTAAACCAACATAGATACTGTTTTAATAAATATTGCACGGTTGTTAGAAGTTATCCTAGAATATTCCAAGGGACTTATATAATTAATTAGTTAATGAATACATATATTTCTAAAGTATCAAGTGACCACAACAAAACACTTGGTGACCAAAAAGGTGGGGCATCACTATTTGAATCAAATATAACAAATGTAGAAGCTTTTAAGCCTATTATATGTTTTTTAATTTAAAATCTTAACCTAAATAGTAACAGTACTAAATACAGCAATGTAGTTTAGGTTAGAAGTTCTCCAAAGACTCAAAGATTACATTAATTAACTTGCAGCCTCTTTGCTTTTGAGTTTGTTTTTTCATGGTTAAATGCACTTATTGGAAGTTGCTTTGGATAAAAAATGATCTCAAAGCTGCATGCACGTTTATAAGAAGTTACTTTCTACCACTGCATAACAGGAGGAGTGAAGATAGAAATCCGGTATGTATTTAAGAGAAGAGCAGCACCAGATATCAGAGTGTCAAGGTAGGCTGAGCAGGACGGTACGTGAATGGTTTCTTGAGATATACTTTTTCAATTCTGGTCAGAAGACACCTAGTGTGACGGTGGTCCACTCTGACTCCAGAGGTCAGTCCATCATTGGGTATTCTGAGGAGAGCTTGGCTTGGAAAGTTAGAAAAGTGTAAGGCTGGACCACTAATGGAGGCGTAGGTGAAAGAGTCCACAGCGGCCTTGAATGGCAGGGAACAAGGATTTGCATTTGATCAAGAGAGGCGAGGGATGTAACTCAAGTAAAAAAAAAGGCTGAATTTTAAGGTTGACTGATAAAGCAGGTAAGACAACACGGAGAAAAAGCGACCCAACAGAAACATGAAAAAGCGACAGCCTCTTTCACTGCGGCCTGTCATTGTGCTGTGTGTGTGTCCGTGTCTATAAATGGCGGCGCAGTCAGCCGCGCAGACAGAAAGGTCAGGGATTGGGTGACTCTTCGGAGCTCCGCAGAACCTTTTTCTTTGGCATGCTGGTACTCTCTCCTCCTGTCACCACGGCAACGCGGCAGAGGACAATACAGTACTGAGCATGGCCATTACTCAGGTCAGTGACTGGGACTGATCTGCCATGAGTACAAGGAGAATCATTTCCAGGAGCATACTCTGCTGCAGCAAAAGAGGGGGGGGGGGGTGTAAAACCTGTTACACCAACCAGCCTGAAACTGGTCTGATCCAGCCAGCACAGAATCAACCTCTGGTGTGTTAATGTAACCACCATAAGGCTTTCAAAATGGGTTAAATCCATCTCCTGTATCACAATTCTTTATAAAAGGAACAGGCAAATATGAAGATGCAATGTCTGAAATAATGCAATGTTTGAAATATGTTTGTCGAAAATGTACCAGCTAATTTGTATGGCTACGTTTAGCAAATAATCTGTTTGGAAATTATAATTTTTTTACAAAGGTTTTCAATAAAAACACAAGCAGTAAGCAACGACCTCCTGAAAAGTGGAGCAGACGAGGCAGTACCCTGACCTACATTCTTTCTAATATCCAGCAGGGGGCTAAACTCCACTGGGTGCAGAAAGCAGTCAATTTGCATAGAAGTCTATGAAAAAACAGATTTTCCTGACAAGTTTATGGTCTTAGTGGCTAGTTTTCAAGACTTATTCCCGATAAACCAGGGTACGGTAAGCTTAAGGGCATGATGACTTAAAATATTTCAAAGAATGTGTTCAGTTCGTAAAAAATAAAATAAAGTAACATTTTAGTTGGCTAAAAGTTATTTAAAAATGTTTTAGCTTTCAGTTGTTAAAACTCAAATAGGGACTGCAAACATGTCTTTCAATTTGCTATATAAAGTCTTTTGCCAGCATTTACAAGTACTAAATGTATGTAATAGAGGAGCCACACTGGGTAACAAATGACTAAATAACGTTACCAGCATGTTTGATTGTTAGAGAGTTCAAATCGTGAATTGGTTATAAAATAAACAAAAACAGTTCTACGTTATCTTTTTTTGTTTGAAACATAATATATATGCCAAGGTTATCAGTGCCACTACATTACAGATACCAACAAGGTAAGGAGCAACACATTGTGACTGACCCACAACAGCACAAGACTCCAGAGGGTAACGTTGCCCTCACACTTCTCTGATGTAGGAACTGGTGGAGCTGTGTCAGACAATATCTGTAACTTTCTAAACCGACGATCTGACACTCAGACCCACTTCACACACTTCCCTGTGAAGGTGAGAAAGGATTCAGGCTTTGAATTCCTCTCTAGTGCTCTTTTTGTCATGGGAAAAACTGAGCTAAACTCTATGAATGTCTTCCAGGAGTTATCCTTGTGTTTAAATTAGAGATGTCCCGATCCGATCACGTGATCGGGGATCGGAGCCGATCACGTGATTTTTAAAAGATCGGGAGAAAAAGATCGGGGATTTTTTTTTTTTTTATAAAATATTTGTATTATTTTATTTAATGTTACAAAACAAAAATGACCATGTTCACGTCTTAAAGTCATCCTGAGGCCTTAGCTTTGGTTTAAAATGACACAACATCATGTATGTGTTGCTTCTTTTGGGCTTGTTTTCATAGACCTGGTTGCTTATTTCTCTCAAATCTGGCAACAGAGTGAACTTGTGAAGCTAGTCAAGCTACCTCTTTCCAGTAGAGTTCTTTTTGTTTTGTTACTGCACTATCTGCACTCAATTTGTTTACATGGTTATTTTGTGGTGGACCACTGATAAGCTTTATTTTGTTTTGATCCAATGCTGCACAACTGAACTGATCCAATGCTGCTGTGAAAAAAAGAAGCTATATCCATGTTGGATAGAATGGGTAGTTGGGTACTGTCATTTAAATAAAAAAATAACCTTAAGGGACAACTTGAATGCTTTTTTCCTTTTTTTTCTCTTAATGCATTGCATAAAGATCGGATCGGGAAAAATCGGTATCGGCAGATTGTCAAAATCAAATGATCGGAAGCAAAAAAAGGTGATCGGGACATCCCTAGTTTAAATTATATTACATCTTCTCGTCAGCTTGCTTTTTGTATTTGCCTTCCAATATGGCTGTTTGGTACTGCAATGAACTTTCTCCTGACGAGATGTCCTTGAAACTAGTTCTGATCGAGTGTGAACTGACCGTAAGGCAAAAGGACAAAACCAGCTTGTGCCTTGGGGAAATCCATCACATTCTCTGGTGGTGTTGTCCAGGGCCATGGAGTCAATTTCATAACACATACATGTTCTTCTTCTTGTATAGTATCTAGTGTTATCCTAAAAGCTAGTATCAAAGTTGTCCCAACCTACCTAATGTTTCTGAAAGGGGAAAACCTTGCATCAGACTGTCTCAACATTAGCGATCTTCCTTAGAGTGAGCTAAACCTTCGTTCCTGCATAGCTGCTTCGAATTCAAGCGAGCTAAAGACATTTAGGTCAAGATGGCAGACACTCTGCATGTGCTTAACCTTTTTCTAAAGTTTCATATTGACCAAGCGGGCAGTTTAAATTGGAGAGGTCTCCACAGTTCGCCTTAATGGAAGAGGTGAGGGCACACGTTACGAGCCACACACACACACAGATCCAGCAACGTTATGGCAGGAGAGTAATGGCATTACTCATTGCAAGCACACAGCTCGTAAAAATAACACAAACACAATTAACGATAAATAAACAAAGCAGTTGCGTGAAGATCATGCAAGGACACACAACATGCAATGAATATGTATGATGTGTTTAAGTACACACATGCAAGGGCACACATGAATTAAATATGAAAGGAAAACTGAGCATACACACCTGCAGATTGAAAGGATATGTATGCTCATATAAATGTAAACAGTAATCATGATGTGCACACACAAACAATCATGTTAGTAAGCAACGATAACCAGTGGAAACTAGCCGGACAAGCCTCGGATGTGTATGCAAATGAACAGATGAAAACAAAAGTAACACGTTTAACATTCCCACACACACACACTCAGTGAGGATTGGAGGAATGCCACGCTCGCTGGCACCGCCATGCGTGACGGATGGCTCTATCTACAGAGCTACATGCCACCGAGAGCCAGAGGCTGTGTGAGCGGAGACTCGTCCTCCAGCTTTATCCGACAATGATACGGGGAGGATGGATGTCGCGCCAGGAAGCAAATAACACACCTGCTGGGTGTTTGGAAAGCAAACAGAAAAGTAATGTGGTAGGACAGGAAGTCTTTCACACAGGAAATAAAGAATGCGTGACAGACTGTTTGAAGGGCTGCCTAACCTCATATCACAATGATTAGATTACAACGCATATACGAACGCCGGGATGTATAATGTTTTAGCATCTGTACAAAGGTAATATGATGAACAGGCCGCATGGATATTTCTGATGCTAGCTGTGTTTATTTACTGCTCCATAACTTTGACATTCATTTGTTTTACACCTGTGTTTTATATTGAGAGGTGGAAAACATAATGTATCATGCTTTTTGAGAAAAGTCAAACTGAGAAGATGCGCAAGTGGGTAGATTTATTCTAAAAAGACCAACGTTAATTGTCAATCTTTTGTTTTTTTCACATGCTACATTTTACTGTGTTTATTTATTGCTGCCATGGTTACATTTCTAAGTTTTCCACCTACAATTTAGATCTAGACAAGAGTTTTAAGGGCCACGCATACATTGAGATTTTTAGAATTCATAATTTCTGTGTATGATAAAGTCGTTTGATTGATTCTTAAATGTTTGACCTGTTTTCTTGTTATTTTTCAATTTGACTGTTGTCATAATGCAAAGATTAAAACCTTCCTCCTCCAAAAAAACGTCACAAACTACATTTTATTATGTTACTTATTGCTGCCATAACTGACATTTTTTAATTCAGAAGTGTTTAAAGGCCACACATAAAATGAGATAATTTGTTTGTGTGATAGTTGTTTTATTCTCTAAAGTTGATGTTTTTTATTGATATTTCCATTAGATTGTAGTCAAAATGGAAAAAGATGAAAATCTTCCACCTGTTTATTTTTCTATGATATATTTTACTGTGTTTATAAATGGAAGACATCTTTTAATTTTGCTTTTCCAGAGGAAGAAATAAGTTTGCTAAAGTTTTTCTCGACAACACAACTTCATGTGTATTTCAAATATATTTCTATAGAAATGCATAACAATTGTTCATCTTCCGACCTTCAATTTCACTCATGCCTGGCACAAGGGGCTGTAATTATGAATTTATTTTCTGACCGATAGCCAACTCCCCAGCAAATACTGCGATTTTTACCTTATTCTTAATATTTCATTTTTAACTTTACTTTTGACTTTTCTAACTTATTCTCAAAAAACAAAAATAATAGATACAATTTTGTTTTTTTGACATTTCCAAAAAATAATCGCACTTGATCTTTAAATAGAGATCTTATTCTCAAAAGCAAAATAACAAATATTTCTTGAAATCTTTTAAAAAAAATGTATACCCATTTGTCTAATGACTATGATGAGCTTCATATTCTTCTATGCTCTTTTCCTGTGCTGCAGTAGCTCTCCTGATAGCATCAGATAGGGGACAGTGTGTTAACTACTGTTGACATGTGTCAGTGTTAACATGAAGGATCTACTAGACAGAAACACATCAAAACAGGTGCTTGGATAATGTGAAAAAATTACTCAAAGAATAAAAAAAGCAAAAGAGAGTTGCATTTAAACACCATCGTTTCAAAGTTTGCTCAGGCCTCTTTCCTTTGTATAAAGAATAAGGAAGAATGACATTATTTATAGCTTTTCATTATGTTCCAGCAAAAGCGCTTTGGCAGGCGGACAGCGTGGGCTCACTATCAAATAACAACCAGAGCCACAGAGCAGTGATTATACTGACATTTCCCCCTGAAATGTAGCTACTCTGCCAGGTCGAAAGACAGGATTACAAAAAATGGCTTCTCTGAAAGTGATAGGACTTTCCTTAGGAGCAGCTACCTTAGGTTTTATGCACATTTCTGCACTCCCAAAGCACTTATGGTGTTTTATCAAACCATAACGAACAAATAGGATTTTTTTTATTTAAAAAGGGGCCCTATTGTGCTTTTTGGGGGTTCCCCTTTCCTGTAGTGTGTTATATAGGTTTTTGTGCATGTAAATGGTCTGCAAAGTAGGGCTGTCCCGAATACCATTTTTCGGGCTCCGGATATTCGGTAGTAATCAGCAGCGAACCGCTTCAACACGTGTATTTCGGTTTATTCACGGCATTCATTTTGTTATTCTACAGTGTTGTTGTTTTATAGTTATTTGTTAATGTAAATAACCCAATTTGTGTTCTTTGAAATTGAAAAGGATATCACATTGTGTTTGTTACTTTCGTTGCAGTATATGTCTTAAGTGTAATTTGGCTTGGCTTCCTATTTTGTATGGACATGCTTTTATTTTTGAAGGAGAGTTAGCGCTGTTGACAGGAAGTTGTTGTTGCTATGGAAACAACGTGACGGAGATTAACGGAGAAAAGTCATATCTACATATAAAGACGGAGAAAGTAAACGATAACGTTTATGGTTAAGTGTTAGCCCCCCCCGAAGAGGCACAAGCTCTTACGTTGATATTGGAGAGTTCAATAAATTCAATTTTTAAAAAAACAAAAAACGAATAACGAAGTTAAAACTCGTATAGTACTCCAACTAACGAATATTCGGGTACAGCCCTACTGCAAAGGCTAAAATCCCAAAGTTCCCTCCAGAGGGAGTTTCTCTCCCACACACTCCCCCCCTTCCTGCCTGAAACGCCTCCATCGGACTCCTTTGTTTACTTCTATTGGACATGTTTTACGGCAACTCGTTTTCATAAATGTAAACTACTTTAAAGAAAATACTTTGAGCAGCACCTGAAGCAGTTCAACCTATTTAATGAAGTCGATGTACTCTCATGATTGTTGCAATTTTAGGGTCCACGTGGTTGAATAATCGTATTGTAAGTCACTTTGGATAATAACATCACACGGCTTGCCTTCATTTTTAATTCACCCTGTTATATAACATATAGTATCAACCTTATAGGTGTATTTGTATATTTTTGTGAAAAACAATGTTGTTCACAATTCCACCATATGTTTCACATTCAAAGCCCATTAACAGTGTGAAGGGTGGTATTAGAACTGGATTGAATGAGCGTAGGAAAGGAAATGAAGTAACTTACCCCTCATGATGTGTCGCACTACTTTGACGGAGCCTCCTCTCAGGTTGAGAATTTGTTGGACCCTCTGCTGCAGCTAAATGCAGAGAAAACATCATGAACAAATTGTCACAATAAAATGAATTATTGCTATGAAATCAATATATATATATATACAGGACTGTCTCAGAAAATTAGAATATTGTGATAAAGTTCTTTATTTTCTGTAATGCAATTAAAAAAACAAAAATGTCATACATTCTGGATTCATTACAAATCAACTGAAATATTGCAAGCCTTTTATTATTTTAATATTGCTGATTATGGCATACAGCTTAAGAAAACTCAAAAATCCTATCTCAAAAAATTAGAATAGTTCCTCAGACCAAGTAAAAAAAAAAGATTTATAACAGCAAAACACAATCAAACATTTGAAAATGTCCATTAATGCACTCAGTACTTGGTTGGGAATCCTTTTGCACGGATTACTGCATCAATGCGGCGTGGCATGGAGGCAATCAGCCTGTGGCATTGCTGAGGTGTTATGGATGCCCAGGATGCTTCAATAGCGGCCTTTAGCTCATTAGCATTGTTGGGTCTGGTGTCTTTCAGCTTCTTCTTCACAATACCCCACATATTCTCTATGGGGTTCAGGTCAGGGGAATTTGCAGGCCAATCGAGGACAGTAATGCCATGGTCAGTACACCAGTTACTGGTGGTTTTGGCACTGTGGGCAGGTGCCAGATCATGCTGGAAAATGAATTCCTCATCTCCATAGAGCTTTTCAGCAGACGGAAGCATGTAGTGCTCTAAAATCTCTTGGTACACAGCTGCATTTACTCTGGGCTTGATGAAACACAGTGGACCAACACCAGCAGCTGACATGGCTCCCCAAACCATCGCTGACTGTGGGAACTTCACACTGGATTTCAAGCAACTTGGATTTTGCTCCTCTCCAGCCTTTCTCCAGACTCTGGCGCCTTGACTTCCAAATGAAATACAAAACTTGCTTTCGTCTGAAAAGAGGACTTTGGACCACTGTGCAACTGTCCAGTGCTTCTTTTCCTTAGCCCAAGTCAGACGCCTCTTCCGTTGTCTTGAGTTCAGAAGTGGCTTGACCATGGGAATACGGCTATTGTAGCCCATTTCCCGGACACGTCTGTGAACAGTGACTTTTGATACCTGGACTCCAGCTTCAGTCCACTGTCTTTGAAGCTCCCCCAAATTCTGGAAGCGACTCTTCTTCACAATGCTGTTAAGGCTGCGGTCATCTCTCTTGGTTGTGCAGCGTTTCCTGCCACATTTCCCCCTTCCAACAGACTTTTTGTGGATGTGCTTTGAAACTGCACTCTGTGAACAGCTTGCTCTTTGAGAAATTTCTTTTTGTGTCTTACCCTCCTGATGGAGGGTGTCAATGACGGTCCTCTGGACAGCAGTCAGATCAGCAGTCTTCCCCATACTTGTGATTTAGTTTACTGAACCAAGCTGAGTGTTTTTCAAGGCTCAGGAAACCCTTGCAGGTGTTTCGAGTTAATTAGACGATTCAAGTGATTCGTTGAACACCCTACTAGTATACTTTTTCATGATATTCTAATATTTAGAGATAGGATATTTGAGTTTTCTTAAGCTGTATGCCATAATCAGCAATATTAAAATAATAAAAGGCTTGCAATATTTCAGTTGATTTGTAATGAATCCAGAATGTATGACATTTTTGTTTTTTTAATTGCATTACAGAAAATAAAGAACTTTATCACAATATTCTAATTTTCTGAGACAGTCCTGTATATATATATATTATATTACATATACATATATACATTATATACATATATATATATATATATATTATATACATATACATATATATACATATATATATATATATATATATATATATATATATACATATACATATATATACATATATATATATATATATATATACACATATACATATACATATACACATATATATATATATATATATATATATACATATACATATACACATATATATATATATATATACATATACATATACACATATATATATATATATATACATATACATATACACATATATATATATATATATATACATTTTTCTCATGTGAAAGCAAATTCTCTCTCCTCATATAAACTATTGAAACAATTTCGCTGGCACTAGAAAAAGACACTATGTGGACAGAGGCACTTAACTAAGTTTTGTTGTCTTAAACATGTTGAATCGACGATAAAACACCTATTTAATTTGTCTGTGTGTGTACCTGTGCTATCCCCGAGTTGCTGATCTCCACCATAATATAGCAGATTAACTGAAGGACGAATAGCCCGGCGTCCAGGCGGCGAATGTAGAAATCATCCTCAATGCCGTCATCCAGGATCTCCCCCCGACGAACCATCTCCTGCACACACACACACACACAGGGAAAACACACTCAGAAAACAATGTTTTCATGCATGGCAAAGTGCATAAATCACAATGTTCTTTTCTCTGCTGCCTTAAAACAGATTCACCAAACAGAGACTTAGTTTAATTTAGGTGTTGTTGTTTTTCAGCTTTTCCTCCATTTTCTCCATCGACCAGACACACAAATTGATTTGGAGGCTAAGCTGCAAGAGGTAGGGGCCCCGCTGCTGGGGCTCCCACCCTCACACATACACACCACACATACACACTGTTGCATAGTTATCCATCTTAACAACCCTGTCAGAATGCCAATAACACAGTTCTGCCAATAAGCACAGAGCCCACATTAATCATCATTAGTGATTAAGAAGCAGACCGGAGGGGGAGAGGGGGGGGCTGCAGTGGAAACTGTTGGAGTGGTGCAGAGACAGTGTGGTATGACTGTCACACAGTTTTATGTAGGGCTTGACAGTTAAGCTTCATAAATGCTTTTTTATAGACTTCTTCTGACTTTTCTAGGGCTGCTCGATTATGGCGAAAATCATAATCTCGATTGTTTGGGTCAATAATTGATATCACGATTATTAAAAACGATCCATTTACTTTGAAAACATCCATTTATTGAAAAAAAATGTTGAACAGTATGTTTTTAACAGTTGATTACCCTGAACTTTAGTATAATTCAACTGAAAAACCAAAAAAAAATAAAATAATAATAATTAAAAAAAAAAATAATAGTTTTATTTCGATTATGTTGTTTTCATAATCGTTGCAAGCCAAAATCGTAATTGCGATTAAAATACGATTAATTGAGCAGCCCTAGGCCCAATTATGCTTGTTGGGGTTTTCCCTTTCCTGTAGTGTTATATAGGTTTTTGTGCATGTAAATGGTCTGCCACAGCTAAAATCTGTGTTCCCCCCAGAGGGAGTTTCTTTCCCCCACACTCCCGCCCCCCCGCCTGAAACAACTCCATTGGACTCCTTTGTTTACTTCCATAACATAATGACATCACTATGTAACACTCACGCTTCTATTGGCTAGTGCTCCAACACATTGTACATGATAGGCTTTAAGCTGTCATTTTTTCATAAACCTACCCATGTCTTAGTTGCCTTTAAAAATGTTGTTTTGTTTAAATGGTTTATCGGAACAGTTTACAAATAAACGAAAGGATTAACATTTCCCCACAAAAGAGACACAGTAAATCAAGAAAAAGGGCAACTTTTCAAAGTGTTCCTAATGAAAACAAATAGCTTTCAGCATGGAGATAAAGGGTACCACACATGGCATTTACATCCTAATGATTTAATCTCAGAGAAAATGAAAGCTTTCAAAAGGCCTCGTCTTTAAAGATCAATTACACTGTAAAAGCCCATTATAGCGGTGAAGTTCAGCTCATTATCACGGCTCAATCAAAGGGCAGCTCCCACAGTACAAGACTATTCTGGGAGAAGATTCGGGACGCACAACAACACATCCAATATTGTGACATTGTGTTCTAAAAGCAGCATGACATCTTTACTTAATTACTTCATCCTGAGAGAAGAAAAGATACAACCTCAGAACAAAAGCTGATGGTACAATGTCAACAGCAGCTTATTAAAGATGCAGAACAATGCGGATGATTAAAACAAGAGACTTTAATAAAGCCATTGAATGTAGGGCATTCTCTTCTGTGTCCTCTGGGTAAAACACTGGCCCATTATTCTGTTTTATTACAAAGCGGTGGGTTATCACATTGTAACATAATCCCAAAGCACTGCCTTGTTCCTGTAAACTAGTGCAGCGCCCATTAGAAGTGTGAATGTTTGCTCCATTTCCTGTAGGAAAGAGAAGGTTGTCTCGGTTTCCAGGACAGTTTTCATTATTGTGAGCAATTAGCTTAAGGCAAAGGACACACATTTTACAAGCCAAATTAAGCAAAGACAATACACAGGACATTAATGACTAATATAAGATAGAGGACACATCAAAACCGTATGATCATAAAGGGAGAGTTAAAAAGCAGCAGTGCATATGTGCAACTCACAGCATGCAAGTCTTTTCCTGTCTTACTCATGGCCAACACTGCAAGGCAGAGCTGGAGGCGTTTCCTGTGAAGGCCTTGGATAACTGAATGACTGTACGTACGTACACATGTTACATAACAGCCGTCAGCCTGCAGAGGAATGGGAATATATATCCCAGCCATATGAAATATTGTGCCTGCAGTTGTTCTTCGGAGCAGCAGTAAAGATTGGCAAATAAATAATAAAGAAGACTTTTTGTAGTGATACCTCCTTCGACAAAATACACGGTTAGTGTTATATAAAACAGAATTATGGGTTGATGGTTGAGGTTAAAAACAACCATCCAAATTGGCATGATGCTGATATTTCCTTAATGTATTGTCACAATAAGCAGTAAGCTACCAGTTGCAATAAGCTCAAAATCCTTGTTCCAACAGCCTAACTAAAGCTACACATAGGCTGCATGACTGAGAATGTAATTAGTGAAACCATAGGAAGCTTGCACCTGGAAAACTTTAAGCAATCCAGAAAGGATATCATATACCCGATGTTGTAATAAAGTCTCCTTAAATCCTAGCGCTTGCAAAACTGAGATATAACATACTGAATGCCAATAGTCATTTCAATTTAAGCACCAAATTAGAATGATATTTTGTGGATGTGGTGCCAGATAGTCAGTTAAAAAAGGAATCATAAACTAACTTGCCAACAAACAAGAAATCTTTCTCTTTCACATTGGCGGAAATCCTGAATCGTATGTCAAGAAAACAGAAGAGAAAGAGAATATTTAACTAGGGGGATCCTCAACATCCATATCAAATTAGCCAGGATTTAAATGGTGTTAAGTGCTTCATCAGCTCCAACTCTAAAGAAGAAAATACAGAACCAGAACACATTCATTTAATAAACCTTTCTGTCATTGGGTGAAGGTGGGGATTTCCAAGCCTAAGAAAGTCAAGAGATGGCATTGGAAGATCAAAGAAAGAAAACTAGAGTTAAGACTAGAATGAGACAGAAATGTCATGCAGTGATTTCCGAGTTAGAAGGCCTAAAGGCAGCAGATCAGAAAGCTAAGATGACGTCTCAAATGTGTACTATGGTATGTTGACTGGACCGGAATCAAGGGAAAAATGACACGGGCCGAGTTGTAGAAAATCAAAAGGGAATTTTCTGCCTCAACCAGAAAAATGTATGCACCTCAGCTTCTACCCATCTGCCCAGCACGATAAGTCACCTTATATTGTTCTGATACACGACACCTGCTATAACTACTTATAGAAATAAGTGGACACGTCAAGGAGTAGAAGAAAACAACTATTTTCAAAGAAGGTAGACGAGTCAATTGTAGCCCCCTCCAGGGAGTGTATGTAATGGAACCAAGAAAAGATCCTCAACACACACGGTGAATCAAGCCTGACTTTTGAGTGTGTGCGAGGTGAGAACACTTTATAAACAATGACAGGTGCATTAAATATTCATCACTGTGAGCGTTGGAGCAGGAACATTTGGGATATTAAAACTGGAACAGACGGGGGGGGGCACGGTGGCAGTATTCATTTCAGCGACAGAGTTTTGTCCACTTGTGAGTTTTGACATTGCAGACAATATATATTTTGTGTGGCAGTCGGGTCCCTCTGGCCAAAGCGGGACGGAAGGAGCGGGGAAAATAATAACGTGTTAAAAAGAGGGACCAGACAAGTCAATTACTGCAACCTCAGGGGAGGCTGGCAGCCGCACTACAGTACGGACAAAGTAATAAGCAGTGATTCTCACTCCGTCTGCTGTATCACAACTGCATGGTGTGTGTGTGTGTGTGTGTGTGTGTGTGTAACTTATGAAAGACTGTGGGTGCATATTAGAAAAAACGTGTATGTGTTTTAACCAGTGTAAGACATTTGTACTGTGTGTGTCTTTAACAAAACCTTTATCGAGGTGTGTTCCTTAATGCATGTATATGGAGTTTTGAAGTATTGTGTATGAGACAATGCATTTGCTTTTCTGAGCATGAGGCAATGTGGTTTTGTGTGAGTGTGATTTTTTACAATTAAAGTGAATTATCTGTCAGCACTTTGCTAAATCCCACTGTGACTCTCTCTCTCTCTCTGTGTGTGTGTTTTTTTTTTTTTTTTTTTTAAAACAGCCCTGTGCCTTGTGTGCACATCAATCAATTCAATTGTGTTTGTTCACAAAGTGGGACAAAGCAAAACAGCAGTGTTAGCCATAGGGAGGTGGTACCTGCAACCGAGAATACTCCCCTATTGAGTCTGTGCTGGGGAGGATGCACCTGTCTGAATTTTTTCAGTAATTAATCTACTGAAATGTATTAATATCTTCACCGAACAGCATTCAGGACTCTCATACACTTTGTTGGAGAATGTCCTGGATGGTTTACTCAGCTTAGGAACGCAACAGCGAACTGCTCTTTATTAAAGGTGGGGAAGTTAAAAAGAAAAGCATTTGCAAAACGAATCAGTTCGTCTTGAACCTTAAAGGTGGGGTAGGTAAGTTTGAGAAACCGGCTCGAGATACACTTTTTGTTATATTCCATGGAATGCTCTTAACATCCCGATAGAAATGAATATCTTAAGTGCTTTGACAAAAAATCCATAAAAAAAATGTCATCTGTGGAAGCCATAGTACTGTAAAAAGCACGACCAATCATTTTAGCCGGCCCGGCTAAAATAACTGGATGGCCTACCTGCCTGTCAGCCTTCCATCTGTGCACAAACTTATCTCGTGCCCTCATTGGTCATGTGCGCGTTCGTGTGTGTTGGAGGAGGGGCTCTGTAAGGAAGTGGCAGATTTGTTCCGGCTGTGTATTTTCAAATTCTAGCGCACTCGAGCTGGTTTCTCCAAAATTACCTACCCCAGAGTTCCTTCTCTTGTGTTATCAAAACATGTGAAAAAACACTTCAGAGATGGATTTATTGAGAGAACTGAATAGAGTGTTGGAGGGGGAGCTCCATTCATCCCTAAGCAAGTTGCTCAGTGGCACATAAAGCCAAAATGACGTGATCTTCTGTAGATCTTCGGCATCACTGGGAGGGAAAATAACACACTATTAGGCCCTAATTTAAATATGGGCTTGACTCAAGTGTTTGTGCTAGCTTGTTGATTAACATTGAAAAAAATTCCACTTCGTCAAAATTCTGTAACAGAAGTGTAATAGCACCGTTTGGCCACAATAAAAATGTGCTTCAACGCCCGGCTCACTGCGAGGGGGCATGATCTCAGCTAAATCAAATGTTTTGCCTCATTGACGCCCCCTCTGGCTCTTAGGGGATTTCCTAAAACCGTGGGTCGAGTCATGGACTGTATAAAAACGTATTGGATGAATGATGAAGCCTCAAGTGGAGCCAATAAAGCCATAGGACAAGAAGTCTGATTGTCCCTGAGAAAATCACTTCTGATTAATAACCACATGACATTTTTTTCTAATGAGTTTATGGTCTTAATGGCTAGCTTGAGGTCTTTTTCAATACTTCATGATGTTCACTTTGTAAATGATCGTCCTATTTAGAGTGAGAAAGATGATAAAGCAAACAAAAAAAACCCACAAATACAAACCAAGTAATACATCTTCAATAGTTGAATGGTTCGGCTGATCATGTCATAAATCGGCAGTAGCATCTCCCTGTTAAACTTTAATATCGCATCATTTATTTAGTTTAAGCGCTCAACAACTCTGTATAAGGACCTTTAGTATTTGAAGGGAAAGTTGCTTTAGAAAAACAAAGTCTAGCTGTGAATATGCTACTGTTATTTCCATGTGCCAGATAAATATTAATACCATTTAAAACCTTTTTACAACAAATTAATATGTAGAATCTTTGTCGCAAAAATAGGTTTTGAGATTAACTGAGTTTGATCTTATCCCTTTTTAAATATAGGATTGTGAATAATAATTAGGCTACCGCTCAAGACTGTTACTTTTTTAAGTTATTTATAAATGTAGTTTCTTCAAAACTTAAACTTTAAGCGTAAATTGGTTCAATAAGGGGTTTGAAAGGATTCAGATTTGATAGAGAAACTATATACCACATCCAAACCAATTCCAACTTAACAAAGACTTTTCTACCGTCAGCCCATTTCTTCAGTGCACTCTTGCAAAAGCCCAGTAGAGCGCGCACACACACACACACACACACACACACACACACACACACACACACACACACACACACACACACACACACACACACACACACACACACACACACACACACACACACACACACACACACACACACACACACACACACACACACACACACACACACACACACACACACACACACACACACACACACACACACACACACACACACACACACACACACACACACACACACACACACACACGGTTCTTAGGTGCTAGGAAAGTGCACTGATGCATTTTACAGTATTGAGGTCGGCCTTGGACATGTTTCGCTGAGCTTCATCAATCTCCAAGAGCTGTTACCAACAAGCCTTAAGTAGGGGGGAAGGAAAGGAGGTGGAGAAAGAGAGGGGAAAGCAGGTATGTTAGAGGGGAGAAGGAAATAGGAGAAGGACAGTTAGAAGGAGTGAGGGAAGAAATAATATAAAAGTAAGCAAGGCAGAAATAGAGGAAACGCAGAAAAAGGATGCAAAATAAGGTAGAATTGATCAGATCACAAGGAAGCAGGGAAGATGCAACAAAAAGAAAAAGGGTAAGAACATAAGAAGCCCTCAAAGGGAGGAGAAAAACAGGACACTTGGGAGGAGAAGGAGAGAACAGGGGAGGAGAAGGAATGGATGTTGAGGTCGAGTAAACACAAAAAGGGACTTGAAAGGAGGAAGAATGAAGGATGGGAAAAGCATCTTTAAGGGAGAGGAGAAGGATAGAAAGGGAGGAGAGATACCAAGGTGGGAGGGAAATAAGCAGCTTATTAAAAAGGGAACTGGGCTGGAGACAGGGAGAAAAAGCAGCAGCAGCTTTTTCTTTGCTCTCTCCTGAGAAATCTGTGGGTAATATGTTGCAGAGGAAAAAAACATTTTGCTTACCGCCCCTTAAAATCAGGCTTAACTAGGGGGAAAGCAAAAGGCACGGCAGAGAGAGATAAAACACGGCTGCTGACGACAGCCCGTTCAGACTAGCCGGCCAAAAGCAGGGGGTTGTGATGCGTCTTTTTAACCCTATTTTACCAAACTTGTGACAACTGGTGGAATCTGCGATTCGCAAAACAATATAAAATCCTCCAATATAAAATCCTAGGGGTGTTTGCAGTTTTAACAGTAGGAATGAAACCTTTTGCTTTTGTTTGATTGGGTTATACCGGGAGGGGGGGGGGGGGGTAACATCTTTTAACATGTTACTGGAGTATTATTAAACCACACAATATGGACTGGTGCAATATTTGGTAAGATAAAATACTTAAATAAACATGGAGCTGCACAAAATACAACTATAAACCTAAAATGAACATAATAGGTTCCCTTTAAATAAATGGATGACTAAATGGATGAGTGATGTGGATGCACGTTGGTTTTCTGACCGCTCTTAACGGAAGTGTATGTACCCTGATTCTCAAGATACCAGTCTCCCGAAAGATGTTTCAAATATGAGTTTAATGGCCTCACTTTTGCTGTGAAAGGCTGTAAACAGACCATGTTTAGCAGAAAAGATGTCTAATCTATTGATACATATACAACGTTCCATGTTGGTGTACAACATAAAGAATATTGTTGTGCCACAATGGCTCTAGTATCACATAGTGGCTCGTGTGTGGCTGGCTCACAGTTAGGCTGAGAACAGGGGAAGGCCAACAGTGTGGCTCCAAAGATAGCGCCACACACAGACCAGGTTTCTTATCATTAGGTCATGCTCTCGCCATCCAAGAGGAAGAGACAGGGGAGCGATGGAAGAAGATGAGACAGAAAAGAGAGATGGAGGGAGAGAAAATGTCAAACTGCCTTTTCTTGGCAATCCCGTCCCGATGTCTGTCTGGGAAATTAATCTTCTGTCATCTTTAGATGGGAATCTCACACAGATCTGTCTCCACTCACACCTTCCTCGCCCTCATCGTCGCCTCTTTCAGTCAAATTCATTCTCCATCTTTTTTCTATTCTTCCTTTTCCATGCATTTCCCTTTTTATCCATATTTACAGTATCTGTGTGTGCAGTATTTCTTATCTTCCTTTCTTTTTGGGTCTTTCTCTCTCTGTTGAAGGCATTATCCTGACTTATCTTCTATCTGTATCCCTCCATTACACACACACACACACACACACACACACACACACACACACACACACACACACACACACACACACACACACACACACACACACACACACACACACACACACACACACACACACACACACACACACACACACACACACACACACACACACACACACACACACACACACACACACACACACACACACACACACACACACACACACACACAGGATTGTGATGTTCTTTTTCTGTTCTCTTCTTCCCTCATGGCTTTGGATGTGAGACTGTGTGGAACTGCTCATCTTATCTACCATTGAAAAACGACCTTTCCGTCAAACATCTATAATGACATTAGCATTTAGAGTTGGTGATAAAGAAAACAATGAATTCGGGGTGGGTTTGCACTGGAGTCTGTGGTTCTTAGAAAGTAGACAATTCCAACATTGGTTAGATTAGGCCCATACAAAGGCGTATTAGGGTGTTGGGAAATAACTCATATAATTTCCAAGATTAAAGTTGTACATTTCCAAAACTAAACGTGAATATTCTCTGCATTAAAAGTGCAACATTTTAAATATTGGCTTTGGTCATTAAGTCATACATTGATAAGAAAAAACTCTATTTATTTTGTGCCTCTACTGTGACATGTTTACATGCTTTAATGTTCAAAAAGTGCTTTATTTTTCTCGCGCGAGTGTAATGTAGTTATTATGTTATGAACTGAAACCATCCAAAAAAAACGTTGGACCACTCGTTGACTAAACACTTAGACAACTACTGGTTGACTAGAAAAATCTTAGGGCAGCCCTAGTCTTTGTGTCTCTCCCCTTCCTTCTTTTTCTTAAACATTTAAGTTCCTCTGCCACAGTGATGCATCAGCTGCAGTTTGTCATGTGGGTTCATCCGTCCAACAAGATTTCTGATATAACACACAGAGAGAAGGACGGTGAATGAGAGGATGGGAGGAAAAGGAGAGGTGCCTACGTGTTTCTCTCCTTCGATCCTCTTGTCTGCCTGTTGAACTGCCTCCAGGTACTTGAAATGCATCTCCATCAGCCGATCAACCTGGAAAATAATGAAACAGACAATGAGAGAAAGCAACAGGATAATAAGAAGAATATAAGGTGAAAGGAGAACATGTGGGAAATAGATCAAAATGAGATTTGGAAGAGAAGAGAATATCAGGATATAAGACATAAACAAATGTTATCTTATCATGATTTAACACATAATAATACATATGCGTGGTGAAGCTATATTTTAGCCTTGTTTAAATTACTCATTTTCATTACATCTTTAACTAACTTTCAAAGTTTGCTGACAAAATATTGGAATGCTACAGGCTTATAAAGTGGAAAACAAAGTCAATATACATTTTGTAAGATATAAATGTGTTGTATGAACAAATTAGTATTAACACTTTAAAACTCCCCACATAATGGGGGAAGGGACTCTGCTGTCCCTTTCTGCGTGTCTACCCTATAACTGCCTCAAAAGAAATCCTTTAAAAAAGAAAAGAAAATGTCCACATAAAATATTTAAATAACGGAGGAATCTGAAGAGTACAAATTATATTCTCAAATGGCTGAGTTGTAGAAGACATCCACGTTTGAAATGCACTAAAGGCATCTACATGAAAAAGTGATGTGCTTATTAAAATGGCCTTGAGCAACACACTGAATATGAGACATTTTTATGATTTATGAGGGGAATTGTTGCAGTAACAGAACAAAAACTGCAGCAGAGGTGTCAGGCTTGATGTTTAAATCTACATTCTGAAGTTCTGTAACATGAGGCAGAACTTTGTATCAGTCCCTGTGACCTGAATGTGAACCTGAAGGTGTTTAACCCGCCGTGCGAGTGAGCCCCCTTTCCCACCGGTTAAAAATAAGACTAGAAGTACACAAACCCAGATATAAATCAAGTTGAAGCATGTGCTATCTAGCACTGAAGGGAACAGCATCATTTTAGGGAGGCGTGTGGCGCAGTGGGTTAATGCGCTGATCTTCGAATCAGAGGATAGCAAGTTCGAGTCCCACTGCAGTCAGCATGTCGTTGTGTCCCTGGGCAAGACACTTCACCCCAAATTGCTCCTGTGGGGATTGCCCACAGTATTGAGTATGTAAGTCGCTTTGGATAAAAGCGTCTAATAAGGAACATAATGTAATTTTAAATGTTTTTCTTAAAGATCCCATGTCATGGCCATTTCTACTGATCATAATTCCATTGTTGAGGTCTACAAGAATAGATTTACATTGTGCAATGTTCCAAACTCACATTGGTTTCTCATACAGCATCTCTGTATAGTATGTGTATTCACTCTCTCCCAAACGGCTTGTTGGAGCTCCTGCCCCCCCCCTCCCTATGAGCCCACTTTGCTCTGATTGGTCAGCTCGCCCACTCTGTTCTGATTGGTCAACCACCGTTACAGCTAGACTTCAGTGTTTATGTGTTACAATGGCGTTTGTTAGCAACCAGAAGATGACACCAGTAATGACAAACAGATGAGAATGCTGCGTGGGGTCTGGGTGCCGAGTTGGCGGGACGTTGCGGGGCTCGCGGCTCCGCCCTTTGAGGCTCGAGGAGAGGATAGTGTGAGCTGGATACTGGTGTTGTTTCCCGGTTGCTGCGTGGGGTCTGCGTGCCATGCCAGCGGAACATTGCGGAGCTCAGCCTGAGCTCCGCGGTGTCCCGCTGGCATGGCACTTAGTCTATATCCAGCATCCAGGGAAACACAGCGGGAAATCCACCTCACACTGTCCGCTCCGGGAGCCTCGCAGGGCGGACTCCTGAGCTGCTCGGGAGTCCACCCTGGCAGAGGGTGTGCCTAATGTTCTATAGCTGTCCAGACTTAGTGACGTCAATAGGCCCGGGAGAAAAAAATTGGAAAAAGACAAATCTCCAACGAGGCGTTCTGGGGCAGCATAGATACGTCTTTTCTGTGTTAGAGTTTTACTCGCTACAGGGTGTACTTTGAGGGTTTGTGACTCTGCAGACCGTTTACATGCATAAAAAGCTACATAACACACAAGGGGATGGGTAATAACCGGAAAAGCAGGACATGGGACCTTTAACCATCAGTTCGAATCAATTCAATTTTCAAAACATACATGTCATGCTGATAAGCATGTCCTATCAATTTATCAATGTTACACTGTCTTCTTATCAAAACATGTTTAAGCTACCTATAATTAAATATTTAAAAAGAGGCGATATTGTGCTTTTAGAGGTTTTCTCTTCCTGTAAAGTGTCATATAGGTTTTAGTGCATGTAAATGGTCTGCAAAGGCTAAAATCCCAAAGTTCCCTCCAGAGGGAGTTTCTCTCCCACGCACAAGGTAAAGATCAGAAAGAGACATCATAAAGCCAACATCAATTAAAGGTTTACGGTCAACATTTCTTCTAGACAGTGGCCCAGCTACATATGTAACCAAACCAACAATTGACGACACATTTTTTGTTTAAATATTTCTGATTAGTTCATCAAATGTTCAAGCAAAGCTACCGCCACTTTAAACCAGCTGTTAAAAGCAGTGTTTACCAAATGTAGAAGCTGTTTTGATTCAGGAGGAGTAAGGGCAAGGGCAAAAGAGGTAATTAGCCAGAAGAAGATTCAAAACCAACCTTCTCGCAGTCGTTCTCTGTGAACTTGTTGAGCAGTCTGCTTCTCTGCTGGGACTTCAGGTTCCTCAGCATGGAGGCGATGATGGAGCAGACGTGTTCTAAGGACAGACAAATGAGAAATAAAGAATATTTAAAATGTTTATAATCACAAAATAGATTGTTCAAATTACTTAGTTTTATCAAATATTCTTCAAATGGAGATTTCAGCTCAAATTCAAGCATTTTCTTATGTGACCAAAACCAAAAATTGCCTGACTCTCAAAGACTTCATCATATTATCATCAATGCAAGATTGACACAACAAACAAATACGACAATGTGATTGATTCATTTCAGAAATGTCCTTTTTCTTTTTAGGTTTACAGGAGATTGATGGAGATGATGTTGAGATGAGATTACGTTTGAAATAAATATTTTTTCTGGGGGTATTGTCAAATTAAGGCATTATCCTTACCGTGAAAACAGAACTAAATCAAGCTATTTTCATACTATTAAGAGATAGTAAGGACCCGCCACACAGTGTGTAAGCCTTTCATGATAACCGATCAAGGAGCTACTTTGCATTAAACCCAACATGTGTGTGTGCCTTAACTAAAACATGAAGCTCCTTATTTAAAACGGTTAAACAGAGAAAAAGAAAAAAAGACTTCTGAAAAGCTCATTCACAGCCCCCAGAAAGAACAAATCGATTAGCTAATGATAATTTGCAATTACGGAAAGCTAAGCATGGCTTCAGAGGGTGCACAGAACAAGAGGAGGAGAAAATGTTAATGAAATTTAGAAATCAATTTTCATTTTTTAGGGCAGGCTGGAACATGCAGAACAGTTTCGGCTGTGGCTGAATTACATTTCTCTCTGGGGCCATTTAGCAAAGGGGGGCGGTCTGAAAACATGTTAATTGACTAAATTAGCAAGAAAAACTAGTTATTCCCGTTGAGTGGCCGTGTAAACCCAATTCATGTAAGATATGTCATCTCATTCAAAGGCCTTCTTACTCACAGGCTGCAGCGTTAAAATATTTCTCTAAGATATTGAATAAACAATGCACTGTGCACACAGTGGGGGACAGAATATGACATTGTAAAATCTCCAGATATACCGAGTTGCGGAAAAATGTAATTGGACTTTATCAACAAGAGGTCAATATCCACTCTCACTGGGGCTTTGCAGTTGCTAAGCAACAGGAGTAAAGGAATCAATCCCATTTCTGCTTTTTAAAAAGGGGTCGTGTTTGCTGTCAGCTCCCTTTGTGCACTCCCCTTCTACCCGCAGCGCCCTTACGCACAAAACTCCTTGAAGGCTGAGGAAACTAAAGTCTATAACGCTTGAAAATATTTCAGAATATACACAATATGTATCTTTATTTTAATTGTGATTTGCAGCACAAGAGGCAGGTCATTGCACAGAAACACACAACAAAACAAACTCAAGTTGTGGTCTTTAAAAGAAGGACAAGTAGGAAACATATATTACCAACATACTAAGTAAATATAATGTCTGCTGAAGCTGTTAACCAGAACACTTTGGCTTAAGGTAAAAATAAGGGATATATGGCTGTAATAAAAAACACTTTAATTAGATGAAGTAAAAACCCTTTACATGTCTGTAAAAACTGTGAAAGCACTTCACATTTTTCCTTGCTGACTTAGTGATTCTGGTTGTACACCAGGTAGTTTCTGCCCCAAGGTCCCCTTGTTTTAATGTAGACAACCTTACTTCCTGTATACAATGACAAGGAGGCTAACTGCCATTTCCGAAAGGACGCTACTTTATCAACTTGATCTGAGCGGTAATTGATGTCGCCACCTCCACGCCCTGCCGGGGAGGGTATTGATCGCAGGCTGTGGAATGTTCTTCTCTCCAAAAGACTTTAAAACTAAGCAGCAGCTGCTCCGCTGAGATTCGTGAAGGGCTGGAAGCAGGATAACACAAGGTACAAGATGGAGGACAAGGCTGAGAAATATAACCTTTAGGAAAGGTTTCCAATCAATACTGCATTTAAATGTTTTGCTTCACACTCTTGAGTATAAAAACAAGGAACAAAGAACAAGCAAGGACAATTCTATCATTTACTTTGGAAACAAGCATCATCATCTTTCTTTCAAAAAGTTGCTACCAAACAGTATTGCCCAATGTGTTGCACTGTTCTGTCACACATTGTCATGCCGTTTAATGCAACAATAATTCAAGTCGGATCTCTATTACTTAATTTCACTCAAATTAGTTCTGTTCGGATTTCATGCTAGGGCTAGTGCTGGTTCACATTTGGCTTAACTTGGGAACCCCGAAAGACCCCGTTTGCTTTTTCACTGACTAGAGCCCCCATTGGCACCACGTCATGACGTCACCGTACACAATGCTGCTTTTTCCAGCAACAGCAGGAAAAATTGTCCCTCACAGTAACAACAATGGAGGACCGCTTTGGAACTGTGCCGATGTTAAACTCATAGGGAGACAGGATTGAATTCCAAGCTGGACTCCTCAAACACATTTTTTGATCTTCTAAAACAACGTTGTACTCATTGTCGTAATCACCATGAACCTTTTGCTCAAGTTACCCCCACCCCAGCTGATGTATCAATCCTTGCTTTTGTGGTGCTAGACAGGCAAAGAGCTGGTGCTTTAGTTGAGCCATTTTTTGGGTCCGTGTGCCAAAGGCCATGAACGGGAACAGAAGGTATGATCCACATAAGAGCAATTTATAGTTAAGCTAATAGCTACATAGTATTGTTAGGTGCCCCCTCAAAAAGGAAATGACTAAACCCACCCATTACCTGGAGTTCTCTGTCAACTTTCACACTAGGGATGTTTGCAATCAAATAGCACTATGCATGTCAAAATGTTTGCGTTTACTCATCCTCCAATAAGAATTCCCAGGATTCATTTATAGATTGGCGGCTGTAGGCAGTGCTCTGTAGTCCGAGAACATTATGTGGTACTTTACCAAGAGACTTGAACTTTATGTACCCCTGGGGGAGCATTTAGCCTCCCAGCACCACAGGGTAACCTGTCAGGGGTTATAGAGACTGCATCTAGTGCCTGAAGGAGAGGGACTGAGACCTGACTCTGGATGAGACAGGACACTAAGTAGCAGGACATGGTGTACATATATTTGAGAATAATTTTAGGTAAGACTACTATCCATATAAGGTTGTACAGTTTTAAATGTTTACCATAAAATAAATTAGACTTTGGTGTCAGCTTTCCCACTGGTTAAAACGTCACTGCTGTCCTTTTTTTATTTTATAATGGTCTTATTAGCCCTTTGTTGACGGTTCTTCAGATGTGGAATTAGAATGAGTAATCCAATGAACCTTAAATTCCTAGATTATTAATAGAGATTTGTTTCTCAGGATTCTCACACACATGAGCATTAAAGGGTCCTTTTAATGAAAAACACTTAGTGAAACAAGTGTTGAGCAAATCCTGTCCTCAACAGATAAAGGCATTTTTTAACTCCACTCTTTTAATATACATCTAAAATATACCGCAGCATATTTCATCAGTGTGAAATTACTGAAATAGCGCATGATCAATCCCCACCAGAGGAAAGACCAAACGTGAAGCTGTTAATTAGATGTGTCTTTACACAGGGATCTAAACGCAAATCTCTCCCTCTGAAACACACTAATAATAGGATTACACAGCATGACTGACAACAGATTCCAATCAAACTTGAGTCATGTAAAATGCTACTGATCTCAATCTGAGCCTGAGGATCTCACTGTTGTGGGGGGGGGGCAATCAAATGAGAGTTCTTGAATTCTCTGCTTTTGTCCGTGATGCAAGTTACTTCTTTAAATCCAGATAACATAGTTTCTCTATTGCAGGCACTTGTCTTGTCTCGTATATTCTGCTATGTAGCCATGCTCTCTAAATCTCCATGTGCTAATATCAGAGGACAGATACTGGGGATAAAGTAATGGGCCGATAAAACTCCATCTTTTATCTTTGTAATGAAACTGCCATCATTTGAATGATAAATGATTCATGATGTTTTAAAAACAGCATCTAATTTCAATGTTTGCACACTTCCAACACCACTACAGTGCCTCGAAATGTGACTTTTCTGTAATACAGTTCTCTTCCTGCGAACATACCTCACTCATTACCTTTTTAGCGCATTCATTAAAAAATAAGGGTCATGACGAGGGCATTCGCTACACTGGAAGGTGTTTGTGTGCCATTCCAAACATATTAACTACAAAAGCCTCCGCTTCCTGAGCCTCTCCCTCGTGTTCTCTTTCTCTCCGTCAAACAAACACCGACGTGCACACGAGGAAACGCTCTTCGGAGTTGGAAGCGGGAGACGGAGCTATGACTTTTGTGCCTCGACATGTAAATTAGTTGTTTACTTCTGCTCCCTCCCACGCTCGCTCGCATCATTAGTCGCCTAAATATAACAACCGGCTGCCACCAGTTTGCATCATACACTCCTCATTCCACTGGTAATGACAGGGTACACACACCAATAAACTGAGAGCAAAAAGAAACAAGGTGAAAGGCAGTGTCGTGATAGGAATATTCATAAGGAAAGAAGAGTCATTTGTCGTAATTTCTTCTTTTTTATTCAATTACAATGTCTCTATGAATTATATTTTCTTTTTGCTAATATGGCCGAGCAATCGCTGGTCATTTGGGCTGGGTCAATTTCATGGGGATCAATCTATGCACCGAGATGAAAGAGAGATCTCTGAGAAAAAGCGGGACGGAGAGGTCTCTACCTTTAATTACTGTTGCTTGAAGCGGCTGATAGTTATTCATCTACAGTGTTATTGTGTTATTCTTGGAGAACCACTTGATTTGCGGCATTTTCAATTAGTAGCCTGAGAAAGAGGGCTCACTCGATGCGCCTCATGTTATGACAGGCATCTCATTACGCCTATAGCTGCTAGACAAACCAATGGACTCCTGATGTGTATTCCTATACAGGCTGCGTTAATTATGGAAAACTCACTCGCAAATAACATTTGAGCATATTTAATTGTTGGAACTGTTCATTTGTATGGTTGAATATGGGCTAATCTGCGTAATGATTTTCTATACAGCTTTTATTTTAAATTAGTAATAGTGTTTACAGCAGTTTGTTTGTAATAATAATACATTCGATTTATAAAGCACCTTTCATTGCTAACAGCAATCCCAAGGTGCTACAGGAGGCATAATAAAAACAAAAAAAATAAACAAAAGTTTAATCAAAAGCTTTTTTAAAAGCTTTTGTAAGCACAATAACAGACATTACTAAATACAATTTAAGACCGGATTTAAATAACGGGTCGTATGCAATACATTTTCCTTTTTTCGTTTACACTGCTTATAGGACACGTGTGCCGATTTGATGTTAAGAAAATAGATACAAATTCGACATGTCTTTTTTGAAGCGTCCATGTTGTTTGTTAAAGCTCATGAACTGACCAAAGGCGGAAAGAATAACATCCCAACAGGGGAATTACGTACATACAAGGAGCATATGAATGCATCCTTGGCCTGGGCAGAGGTTTGCCCTATACGAGTGCCTTTTAGTTTCAATCTAGAGTTTGAATGCTAAATGAAATCCTCCCTAAGATGAATGAACGTTTTTGAATGATTTTGACATGGGCTATGGGGTAATAAAATCAAAAATAAACATTAACATACGACTTATATCGGACTTCCACAGGAAGAATACGGAAGTTGTCTCCTAGTTCTAACTTGCAAGAAACGATTTCTTGTGTTATATTACACAATTATTTTGAAAGTCAGAAATGTGTGAGTTTTCAGAAGCAGAATTCTATTTTATTACGCACAATCTTTGTTGGAAACTGAAGATTTCATAAGATGTATAACAATGAATATACTGAACAGACACTTTTATACTGATGTTGAGGATTATTATTAAAACAGCTTATAGCCTGGTTTAGTGATTTGCAGGTTACATGACGCCTCGGGCTACACCTTTTAAAAGAGGCCTACTTTTATTTATCTGTTATTATATTTTTGTATGTCTAAATAACAAACAATGCAAATATAGTTGATTATTATCTACAATTGCATTATTCTAACCTATGGTGCATTGTGTTATACAAATGTCTTGGACATATTTGTCTGGAAAGAATTAAACAATAATTCATTTAATCGATAGCATATTTTAAAGTGTGTGCAAAAAGCTTGGATGGTTGGCTTTGAAGTATCCTAAACTAATTGTACTATTGAGCATCAAAGCAGAAACCAGCCACAAACAGCAGCCAGCATCACACCAGTTTCCACAGCTCCAAATAAATACTCCTTACATCTACTGTGGTTGAGAAATACTCACAAATCTATCGCGACCACACCTGCCAATCCTCACAGGAAAAAGCTTCAGGGTGGATTTACACATCTCTTTTTAAAGCTGGTCTTCTCGGTGTATTTCTCTCTTGCCCTCAGCTTTAAACACACAGGGGGAGCAGCTTTAACTTTTAGGACGGGTTATCTCCACTCCTCTTCCTCCTGCTGCTCGAGGAGGTCAGGGGTTAATTTGTCCAGTCCCCGGGTGAGACGGGACACAATTGAAGACAATTTGTTCTCCTCTGCAGGGCTTGGAAGCCCCGCTGGACGAATCAAACTTAATTAAAACAGACAGAAAGAAAGAGGAGGGGCTCCACATTTTGGATGTAGATGATCAAACAGAGAGCAGAGAGATGGACAGGGTTTTATTGCTTTTCTTTTTTCTCGTCCCATCTTCTTCCCTCTCTGTCTCTTGTTTGCACTTCCCACCTCTCACTCTAGACAAGCGAGGTCCGAGAGCGCAGGCAGGAAAATCAATCAAGATTGGATTGATAGTGTAAACTGACAGGCTGAGAGGCAGCAAAGCGTGATACATGAGCAGATTAGGATAGAGTGTCTGGGACTAGATGGTGCGGAAAACTAGAAGCAGTGGAAATGAACCCGTTGTGATTTGTGCAATCACTTTAATTAGTCAGCAAACTAAAGATTCTTACTTGACCAATTTAAAACAGAAATGTTATATTTGGAGGACGCTTGAGCCCCAGCAATAATCATTTACGCTCATACATCAGGAATTATCTTATTATAGTTTCAATAATATGTCACATTGAAACTTTAAATGAATTTTGATGTTATTTTGTGCTTTTCAGGAACAGATTTTCTAGGAAATAAACTTTTTGATGTAAATGGGTAGTGTACATACCAACAATGTTTACAGGAGCTGGATACAAATAAAATAATAAAGGCAAGAATAAGACAAAACATTTACACACTTCCCTGAAGTCTTCCCTGTAATGCAAAGTTTCTATCTAAAAGACTATATGTCAGAAATAGTCAAATCTGTATTCTGTAGAATGTAAATATATTACTGAAAAAGGATGTTTGCATGATATGACAAGAATGACTTTTATACAGTGTGCAAATCTTTTGTCCAAAATCAAACTTGTTACTTACACATACTGCTTAGAATTATGTGCAAGCTATTGTATAGTTAAGACATGCATGAAAGCCAACCCAGAAGTTAGCTAAAGGCTGACTAGTGTCTGCATTATGACGTTAAACTTGTTCACTTGTTCGCAAGTGAAGTTTTTATGACACATAAAAGCTTCATACATTAACGAGTGGAGTATTTTACAAAGTAGAACAAAACATGAAAATCACTAATTTCAGGCTTCTAAACCCCCCCATGTTCAAAACACCGCTAACTTTGAGGGGAAGAGCAAAATGCTAACTCATTTCCGGGTTTTAGGACTCGTTCCTGTCCTGAAATTGCATATTTCCCAGATATCAAATATCTTCATTTTTCAACCATTTAGGGTTTTTGAACTAGTTTGCGTCCAGATTTGCCTGGGCATGTGGGAAATAAAACAATTTTTTATTGTAGGCATTGAAGCTATTAATCTCAAATATGTCATTTTCGACAGGAAATGCATGTGTATTATAGACACATGCATTTCCAAACATTTGGTCTACCTATGCTGTAAAATGTATTATCTCTTCGATTTACACACGGCATCTATTGCACGTCTGTCCGTCCTGGGAGAGGGATCCCTCCTCTGATGCTCTCCCTGAGGTTTCTCCCATTTTCCCCTTTAAACTGTGGGGTTTTTTCTCTGGAAGTTTTTCCTTGTACGATGTGAGGGTCTAAGGACAGAGGGTGTCGTATTGTCATACTGATATTCTGTACAAACTGTGAAGTCCACTGAGACAAATGTAACATTTGTGATATTGGGCTATATAAATAAACATTGATTGATTGATTGATTGATTGAAACTGGCTTCCTTTTACCCAAGTGTTTTTTTCCTTAATGTTTTAAATATAATTTTGCTACTGATGGCGTTTCATTAAAATGGTCACAGTACTGTAAGAGGTCAAGACAGAGTAGCCAGTTGGCAGCTGATTGCAGCCTTCATCAGGAAATTGTGTCTGTTGTTGCCATGTTCTAATTAATGACTGACCTTCATGCTCCTTCTCTGAAGAGACACTTTTCTTCATTTTCTTTGGGGTCTTCATGAAAAGTGGAAAGATGGTTCGCAAGCCAAGGATGTCCACGAATTTATGACAGTTATCGGCTCCCTCTGCTCCAATCATCCCGTGGTCCAGGACCTTCATAGAGCTGCAGCGGGACATTTTCTTTTCTCTACAGCGAAAGGAAGAAATGTAAAGTTACTTATTGTTTTTCTCTATGTATATAAATAAAACATGCGTTTTTGCAATGAAGTGACTACAAAGTAAGGAGAGTTTGTTCAATCTAAATACTAATAAACATTGCAGTGAATTAGGAAGAGCACTACAATAATAATAAAAACCTGTTTTTGCATGAACCCAACTTGCTAAAAATGTAATTCAATTCTGCAGGCTACACACATCTGCAAAACAAAATATAGTTAATTTATATGAATTGGAGTTGGTACAGTAAGCCTATTAAAATCCAGCATGTTGCAGCATGAAATGTCTGAGACATATTGAGTAAACAAGCATGTTGTAAATGAACAGATGGAAGAAAACCCAAAAATATAATTCCTCTGACCTTGCCTGTCGAGGAAAATAAGAAATATGCAACTTAAAAAGAAGATAGAACAAGCGAAGGGTTCCATGTTATTTCTGAAGACTTGTTTCAAGGTAACATGGAACAACAGTAAACTAACACAATAGAAAATAATGGATATGTGTTCTGTAAAAACAATGTAATAAAGACATTCATCTGTTCTCTATCATCGAAGCATTGGCACGATAAGTGGGACCAAATGCTCCGTCTACACCCTCCTACTTCACGCCTCCTCTCGGGAAATGTAGCTGTCTGTCACAGTGTCATTTCCTCCATTCCCGCCAATGACAGATGACAGTGTTTATCTCGGAGGAGGGACACATATTTCAGGCAGTTGAGTCTGGTCCTCCAGACAGACACATTATATATGATGGACTGCTGAAGAGGCCAGAGGGGGAGCAAGCAATACACAGTGTGCTTTCTGAAGGGAAACAAGGCAATTCAGCCGGGAGACAGGTGACTTAACTCAACAACGCAGAGTTGTCAACTATGCCGTAGTGGATATCTAGTAGTATAGGTACTAGTCATGGATGTATCAAGAGAACTGGATACAGCATTGGGGGAAGGGTTCATTCCTATGAAAATTGCTCGGTTGCGCATGAAGCCAAAATGGCCGGACTCTATAGAACAATAATGTCAGATCTTCCAGGAATCTTCAGGCAATCTTATGTATCCATTGGGCCCATACAGTATTTGCACTGGCCAAGTGACGGCCCTGCCCGCTTTCGATTCAAAGAAAGAATCTGTGCCAAGCTAAATAGATAGTTTCATCCTGCCTAAAACTTGCATTGTCATGTTTTGCATGTCAAAGATCTAAAGTTACGGTTTTCTTGAATTTTACTTGGATAAAAGGACAGTAAAAGAAGAGATATGTGGCTTCAGGCCATCCAGAGATAGGACGGAAATCATAAACAATGGGACCCGGTCAGTCCATGCAAGAGTACAACTGTGGAAAACACGTCATCATGACTAAATTATGATGCTTATGAGGTTTTCGTCAATCATCAAAGTAAACCGTTGTAATGTTAAAAGTGGAAGAAGTGAATGTAGATGCTGCATTGAAATGTAAAACACTGACAACCAAGGAAATATCAGTTTAAGTTTAAGCCTTGTAGGAGCCAAAACGTTGATTTATTATTTTGATTATTTAATCATTTAATGTATGTAATGGAGTATAATTGATTGGTGTCATTTGGGGATCCGCAGCAACGTACGGTTGGGCGGAGCGGCTGATTGGTGCTGCGATTGCCTCAGCTGGTTAAAAGAGTCCTGCTGATTATACTATATGTGTGCTATTTTGGTTGTGAAGCCACACGGCGGTTTTTGACCGCTGCATTGCACTGCAGAGAAGATACGATTTGTTTATTTAAGTGACGAAAACTGTTTCAACATCGTCTGGTAAGATACCTTCATTTGTGTTTAAAGAAGAGAACGAACAGTGAATAAATGGAAACGATAACATGGAAATAAATGTACCAAAAACAAACAATATATCTCTGAGTGATGTGTGAGCGCGTCGGCCAGGCGCTAAAACCAAAGAACAGAAAAGAGCTTAAGAAAGGTGGAAAGATTGCTCTTTTAAGCCTGTTACCTGCCACTAGTTCAGCATTGGAGAGAAAGGACATCGATCACCTATTGATTTTAATGTAACCATATATAAACGCTGATCATCAATGTCCAGTGACATTATGTAATTGTTTGCCTGACTGACTATCATAATTAAGCTCTTTTTAGATAAAACATGTAATTTATTCTCCAGCTAACCAATCAGAGCAGACTGGGCTCTGGTTTCAGACAGAGGGTGAACAGAGGTGCTGCAGCACAGGCAGTATGAGGAAAATAAAGAGCTTTTTGAACATAAAATTAACCATAACATTTCCTTTTTTATATAAAAAAGGTAAAGGAAAGACTGTAATTGATACCATAGTTGTATAAGGCTAATGCTTAATATGTGGTGATGTGGGACGAGGTATGAGAAGGTGAAATCCAACACTTAACTATAAATCAATTCCTATGTCCGAGCCAGTATATAGAAAAATGATAGCTCCATCATGTGTTTCAAAAAAAAAGCTAATATTGTTCACTGTAACTAGCAGAATGCATGAGATACAAAATGTAGCATTCTTACAAATTCACAATTCATTTAAAAAAGTAATATCTTGATTTGCCCTTTTGTCCTGCTCCCCCTTCTGTCTTCTTCCTCTTCAGTTTCTCGAGCAGACAATTCAACAGAAAAGGGTTTTTGCATCCAATAATGAGATATTGATCGAGGCTTTAAATCTACGTGTCCAATGATGTGATAATCAGCGTTAGAGGTGTAGCGTCTGTGAAGGTTTCATAAGTGCGTGTAATGGGTCTTTATGACTTTTTAAGGTCACATCTCTGCCTTGCTGCGCTCCACAGACTGTTGATTGATTGGACTGGCAGTCTCGGCAGGCAGAGAGTGGACCGACGTGCGATCTGTGCAGCGTTGAAAACTGTTATGCTATTAGTGTTCACATTTTCACAGTGCAGAAAGCACTGAGGGAAAAGAGCAGCGAGGGCCAGCCTGGATTTTCCTTTTAGAGAATATCGTATAGCACTAAGATCAATTTATTGTAAAATCTACATTACTGCAGGACTTGATTATGTTGTAAGAGGTTAATATCATACCATGAACATACTTCATACATAATGCAATTGTGTTTCTAGGAATGGTGTAAAGCAGTGGTTCTCAACTGGTCAGGCCTCGGGACCCACTTTTTCCTTTGTCAATCAATCGCGACCCGAAATTTTGAACCACTCAAATCTATTCAACAAAAAATCGTGCTGTAATACGCTTTTCAGCATACATTATAAAGTGAAGTACAGTGCATATATCCCTTCACAGAACTGAAGAATACTTTTAAATAAGGTTTAATGAGATGATGGAATCAAAGCTGAACTGTATCACATAAAAAGGCACAGAGATTTTTAGAAATACTAACATATAAACTACGCATTCTGGTACACTCTGAGATGAAAATAAATAAATCTATTACTACCCGACATATTAATAATATTTGATGCCATTGTTTGTTTTTCACTTTGTTCTGAAGCTGAATTGCTGCTCCTCACAGAGAGAAGAGCAAAGAGGAGATGGTCTGTGTGAATTACTTTAAATTGTGGGTAAGGGTAGATAGCCCCCATTGTTCTGTGACCTGTCAATCATCAAACCGGGGGGTCATATTTCATTATGTGTTCATTTTTATCTGAAGTTGTACTAATGGGTACAGTATAAAGTGTAGTTCTACCGCAAAGTTATTCCCCGTGGGGACTTCCGGCAACAATCTTGATTCTGATTGGCCAGAAGACTCGAAAAAACATCAGCAAAGATGTTTTATTGAGAAGAGAAGACTACGTGACAGAAGTTTTCAAAACCGTTTATGGTCTCCGGTACTTCCAGTACAATGCCTACTGCATGCACAGCGTTAGAAAATGGTGCCTTCGAAATAAAAGTTTGACTTTCTTCCCAAAAAAAATAAAAATAAATGTTTCTTTAAAAAAAAAAAAAAGTCTTCACTCACACATCTGCGACCCACTCGAAACGGGTCCGCGACCCACCAGTTGAGAACCACTGGTGTAAAGTATTAGCAAAATAAACCTATTGACACTGATATACTGCATTATTACAACAAATATTGTCAATTGTGTCTACATTGGTATTTCTTTTTAAATCTAACAGCATTGCAAAGCAACCTAATTTAGCATAAATACTTGATGAGCAGTTAATCTATAACTGTACCAGTAGCCTGCAATGATGTCCATCAAGAAGAGTAAGAAAGCAACAAGTGATCATGTGAGAGGTGCATAAAATGTATATTTCGTGCTAAACATTTTTTAAATGCAAACAATGAAGCTCTATTGTAACCATAGTTGTGGATGTTGATGTTTTAGTGTGGTAACTGAAAATATATTTAACTGTAAGTTGAATCAATTAATTTCAAATTAGCATTTGAACTACAATCTGTGTGAAGCAGTACTTATCAGCGTTTCTTAAAAATAATAAAATACTAACAGGATTGATGGCGAAAGCAGCATGCAGGCTGAATAGCACAAAAAAAAACACTTCTACTCGACCTCACAAGGTTTAACGACAATGAAATTCTTTACACAGCAAAAAAGTATTTAACACACCGTTTTTTTTACAGAGCTAACGCAAAAAGTTGCTATATTTACTGGAATGGCATGACATTGCACTTGTGTATTCCTAGCATTGCTGTTGAGAAATGTGCTGTCAAGTGTGTCATCTTGTTTGCAAATGCAAGCACCTGAATGCCACAAAATACTAATTCATGCAGTATTTAACTGATCAAAAGCTGAACAAGTGGCCTACGAGTGAACGCCACTCTGAGTCCTGCACGGGTCTGATTTTCAAGACCCGCTCCCGCCCCGCACCCGCGAGATGCAATACTGAACCCGCCCCGCCACCCGCACATATTGACAATTAGTTCTGCAAACCGATCCGACCCGTCGGCACAAGATCCGCAAACCGACCCGAACCCGCATATCCTATTTGTCTCGAAAAGCGTGGGATGTTGGTTATTTTCTCCATCTAGGATGACACCAAAAGCCTCCCAGACGTTGGATTTTGCTCTTGAGGAAGAGTTATTGACAACTAGAGAATGCAATTCCTGAAGAAATTGCTAGTGGGAATGCTTTATGCTGAAAAGCTGACGCTAAACTGCTATGCTGAAATGTAATGTGTGTGTGAAAGTGAATAATTTAGATTGAAATGATACATGAACACTGGGGGCTTGAATGTGTGATAAGAGAAGAAAAGAAAGAAAAAAGGCTTGGAAAAGCAGCAGAATATCTGAACTGCAAACATTACATTGCATTTAGCTGACGCTTTTATCCAAAGCGACTTACAATAAGTGCATTCGACCAACAAGATACAAACTTGAGGAAAACAGAATCATATAAGTACATCAGGTTTCATAGAGCTAAAACATTTCAAGTGCTACTCAACTGGCTTTAGATAAGCCAGTCCTTTATTAGTATATAAGTGCTTTGTTAGCAATTCTTTGTTAGTAATTTATCGCTCGAAGTGGAGTCGAAAGAGATGAGTTTTCAGTCTGCGCCGGAAGATGTGCAAGCTATCTGCTGTCCTGATTTCAATGGGGAGCTCATTCCACCATTTTGGAGCCAGGATAGCAAACCGACGTGTTTTTGCTGATGGGAACTTGGGTCCCCCTCGCAGTGCTGGTGCAGCGAGCCGTTTGGCCGATGCAGAGCGGAGTGCTCGTGCTGGGGTGTACAGTTTAACCATGTCCTGGATGTAGGAAGGGCCAGATCCATTCGCAGCAGGGTACGCAAGTACCATTGTCTTGAAGTGGATTCTAGCAGTTACTGGAAGCCAGTGAAGAGAGCAGAGGAGCGGCGTGGACTCACTTTTGAACTAACTTGATGGAGAATGATCTGTCGCCATGCCAACAGCATTTGATGACATCCCATAATACGTTTACCAAACCTGTGAAGTTTTGGGCCGTTTGGAGCATTTTCACTGAAGTTATGAGAAAACCGTGTTTCATGGCGAGGGATGCTGTGACGACCTCTGCCTCACTGTCTCTGCTGGTGTGTGTGCCTTTGTGTGTGTGTGTGTGTGCGCTTCTCTCTCCCTGATTGTCTCCAGGTGCAGCCTCTCCCCAGGTGCTCTCAATCCAATCAGGACCTCCATAAAGGACCTGAGGAAGGCTGCAGTCTCTCTCTCTGGCCGGAGGACGTAGGACGAGGAGCAGCCAGGAACAGCTGACCTCCTGCCTAATGGAATGTTTTCTCCTGTCTTGTTATCCTGTAGGGGTTGAATAAAAACTTCTCTTTTTCTACTCTCGCGCCATCGTCTCCATCGTGCGTTTGTTGTGGCTGAGAGCCAAGCCATGACAGCTGGGGGCTCGTCCGAACCGGTAAGATAAGCTTGTGTGTTTGTGAGTTAGTTCGTTATTTTGTGCGGAGTTTCTCCTGATAGGTGGTAGCGACGGTTCCCTTGGGATCGTTGTGCGGGGTGTTAATGTTGTGGTGAAAGTGGCTGAAGCTTCGGTTTGGGGGCATGGCCGTGGTCGCAGTATTTTTGCTAGCTTGCTAGTCGCTTTGCTTGGCCAGCGGTCTTTAGTGCATAAATACCCGCCGCAAGTAACTACATGAAGACTAGGGAGGAGATTAGTTAGCGGGTGTCGTAGTTAGTGGGGAAACTCCAATCAGTTATTTTTCTTTTGTCTCAGTGTAAGCTCCGGTGTTGCGTTGTAGTATGGCGGATATAGACGCGTTTATCAGGGCTCCGTCTCAGGAAGCGGTGGAAGTCGTTGGCGATAAGAGGCTAAAAAGCACTATAAAAGCCTCTATTGTGTCGGCATTAAGTGAAACGGGAGTGTTTCCGGCAGAGAAAGAGGGGGTGTTAAAACCTCTGTTTCAGGCTAGTTCACTGTCCTTTGAGCAGCAGAAGGAGATGTTATTGTTGCAAAAGGAGATGTTATTGTTGCAGGTGAGTCGTGACAAAATGAGGTATGAGATGGAGTTTGAAAAGGAGATTGCAGTGGAGAGGATGCGGCAGGAGACTGAGAAAGCCAAACTTGATATGGAAGGACAGCGTCTTTCCATGGGCAGAGATGGTGCGGTGTTGGGTGAGTGGCACGGTGTACAGGTGCCCAAGTCTCCTCAGCGGTTCGATGCTAACAACTTGCGCTTGTTACCGCAATTTAATGAAAGTGATCCTGACACTTTTTTTTTGCTTTTTGAACGGGTGGCTAAAGCTAGGGATTGGCCGGATGCAGACTGTGCCCTGATGCTTCAGTGTGTACTCACAGGAAAAGCACAGTCCGCATATTCCGCGTTATGTTCGGAGGATAGCTCTAGCTATGTTAAAATAAAATTGGCGGTGCTTAGAGCGTATGAACTTGTTCCTGAGGCTTATCGACAGCGTTTTAGGTCCTTGGAGAAAAAACAGGGTCAGACTTATGTGGAAATGGCGAGGGATTTGTCTGTTCATTTTAAACGTTGGTTAGCTGCTCTGGACATCACTTCTTTTGACAATTTGGGTGAACTCATGATTTTGGAACAGTTCAAAAACATCCTTCCTGACAGCATTGCGACCTATATAACAGAACACAGGGTAACTTCGGCATCCGAGGCTGCAGGGGCAGCGGATGAGTTTGTGTTACTGCATAAGGGCAGGTTCGGAGGGCGCGCTGGAGATCTACCTGTGTTTGGGGGAAGTGGAAGGGCTGTTGATGTTGGGTCATTGGGGATGGATCCAAAGAAAGTGGCTTGGGAGAAATCTGAGGATACTTGTAACTATTGTCGTGAGAAAGGCCATTGGAAACCAGATTGTCCGGTGCTTAGAGCAAAATCCAAGGGAGGAAGATTTGTGGGTAAACCAGTTGCGTTCGCTGCTCCTGTGAGTAGCTGCTGTGTTGACGAGGTGCTTACGGACCACTTATGTGGACCTGAGGTTCTGGCATCCTATGCTCCTTTTATAAGAGAGGGTTTGGTGTCATTGGTAGGTAGCAATGTCAAAGTTCCAATTACAATTTTGAGGGATACAGGTGCATTTGACTCCTTTATTGTTGACTCTGTTCTGCCTTTGTCTGAGGAAAGTGACACTGGTGACACGGTTCGGACTCGGGGGATGGGATTAACGGTTTTTCCTGTTCATAGGATGTATCTTGACTGTGATCTTGTTAAAGGGGATGTAGCTATTGGGGTACGTCCGGCTTTTCCAATCGAGGGGATACATTTCATTCTGGGTAACGATTTGGCAGGTGGTAGAGTCTGGGCTGATGGTCCTTCTGTGTTAGTCACTGGTGGTCTGATTGAGTCAGGATCTGAGAGGCGCTCTACAGTGGTGCCAGATGTTACGGCCTCGTGTGTGATCACACGGGCTAGGGCCAAAAGGGATCATGACTTGCTATCAGATGGAAAGTCAACTGACACAGTGGAGGTTCCATCTTTGTCTGAGTTTTCGGTGTTACTTACACACCATGAGGTGGGAAAGGAGCAACGTCAGGATTCTTCGTTGAAAGGTCTTTTTGACTGTGCTGCGCCAGTGGCAGAGAGGGAAAACGCTTCAAGTGGATACATGTTGCGTAATGACTTGTTGTTTAGAAGATGGATGGCTGTTGATGGTGGGGAAACTGAGGTTTTCCAGCTGGTGGTGCCAACTAAGCTTCGTCCTCTTGTCCTGAAAGACACTTTGGGTTTCGGAAAACATATTTGAACATCCTGAACACTACTTTTGGCCACGTCTAAAGACAGATGTGTCGCAGTATATTAGAACATGTCATGTGTGTCAGCTGACAGGGAAACCGAACCAGAAGATCAAACCAGCACCACTACAGCCGATACAAGTGGTAAGTGAACCATTTACACATCTCATTGTGGATTGTGTGGTCCTTTACCATGTTCAAAGTCTGGTTGCAAATATCTGCTGACTGTGATGTGTCAAACCACTAGGTATCCAGCGGCTTATCCTTTGAGGTGGATTACAACTAAGGCTGTGGTTAGGGCTTTGTCGCAGTTTATTTCAATATTTGGTATTCCTAAGGTCGTTCAGAGTGATCAAGGCTCCAATTTTTCGTCTCACATATTTGCTCAGGTGTTGAAGCTTTTGAAGATTAAGGCGAGACACTACAGGTGAATAGGGTAATTTTTTTAACTTAAAGATATCCGCTAGAAATTTCTCCAGTTAATTACTTACAATAAGGCAATTGTTTTTTGTATTACAAGTTTTCAGAAATAGCATGTTTAAATATGCAAATTAGCCATAATCTCATTAAATATGCACATATTTTAACACATTTCAGGAACCGAATTTTTAAAATTGGATAAAGCCAGGTTAAAATTTCCTGTTTTATTTTGTAGTCATATTAGAATTGAAGGCTTTTACAGAAGGGATTTTGGATACCTCTTTTTATCACTAAATAAATCAGAAAATACTGTCAACAGCCCTAAAATATCAATTTTCGCCATGTTTTTAGGTATAAAATGTTATATAATTCAGGCTATGAATGATATATGAACAAACCCTTCTGTAAAAGCCTTCATAATATTGATAGGAATATAACTGGAAAGTTTGGTGTATGTAAGTGCTACTGAAGTGGAAATTTCGGACTCAGAGTAGGAGAAAAAACTCATTTTGAGAAAACGACCTTTAAAGATTGCAGTGTGGCGCTAGCTAAACCCTCCTGTTCTTTGGATGACAGCTTGCGCCTCAACGCACTCCGTGAAGGTATTTCATGTTCGGGGTCATTTGTTTTTTGTCTAACATTGCTTCGTGCAAGTTCCAATTGTTGTCGTCTTCCCTGTGAACGTTTTTTTCGCCGTTCTTTTGCCATTTTGAGATTTAAATTTCTAGCGGAAAGCTAACCAGGAAGTGTTTGAGCACACCACGTGACGCATCTGAACGAATCACGTTGTCAGAAATTGACACCAGCCAATGAGATTTCGTTTCTTGGTGTAAGACCCCTTTGTACTTTCACGATTGGTTGCTGATACAAAGGAAATGACCATATTTGGATCCGATGAGATTGTGCAGGAGAAACGAAGCTTTCCAACGATACCTCTGATGACATGGTGCAAACAGCGGTCGCGGTACTTTATGTTACGTTAGAATGCTAACTTTTGGTTAATTTAGGAGAAATCTACAGACGCAAATAGACAAACTATAGTAAGATAAACCTGAAAGAAAACATGTTATGGAATCAAAATAGCACAAAATCTCAAAATTGACCAGTGCATGAAAAACGATGTTTTTGCCTGCCGTGTCTCGCCTTAAGAAGAACCAGTCAACAGCTTACCACGCCCAAATTCAGGGTGCTTTGGAAAGGTTTCACCAGATATTGAAATCCTTGTTACGTGCTTACTGTACTGAGCTAGATGGAGACTGGGAGGAAGGTCTTCCTTGGTTGATGTTGGCTGCAAGGGAGGCGGTACATGAAGGTACGGGGTTTAGCCCTAATGAGTTGGTTTTCGGACATGCTTTACGGGGTCCCTTGGCAGTGCTGAAAGAGGGTTGTGTGGACACTGAGCCACCACGGAGCTTGGTGGATTATGTGAATGGCTTCAGACGTCGTTTGGTTGTTGCTTTGAGTATGGCACGGGAAAAGCTGTCAGTGTCTCAAAGTAAAATGAAGAAGTTGTATGACCGTCGTTCGGCACGACAGGAGTTTAATCCAGGTGACCAGGTTATATCACTTATGCCTATTGTTGGTTCCCCATTTCAGGCTAAGTATTCAGGTCCGTACACTATCATTGAGAAAACTTCTGATTTAAATTATGTTGTGGCAACACCAGAACGAAGGAAGACTAAACGCCTCTGTCATGTAAATCTTCTGAACCCTACCACAAGCGGGAGGTTAACACAGACACAGAGGTGGAGAAGGATGAAGTGCAGCCGGCTGTTGCGGTGACACATGGTTTGACGCATGAGGGGGATATAGTGCCTGAACCTGATGATAGTTTGCTCTGTGGTCGTTTGAGAAATTCAGAATCGCTAGATAATTTAGACGGGTTGTTGTCTCATTTGGCGGAATCAAGACGTGAGGAACTCTCAGCAGTGGTACACAAATATCTGTGTCTGTTTGGAGACACTCCTTTGCAAACTGACTGGGCTGAGCATGATATTGATGTTGGGACGCTCAGCCGATTAAGCAACATTTTTATCGCATGCCACCAGTTAAGCGCAATCGGCTGGATGCAGAGATTAATTACATGTTGGAGAATAAAATTGCTGTCCCATCAGCATCTAGTTGGGCGTCTCCATGTATTTTGGTGCCAAAGCAGGATGGGACACCTAGATTCTGTACTGATCTAAGAAAAGTGAATGCGGTGACAAAATCTGACTCTTTTCCTTTGCCACGGATGGATGACTGTATAGATCAGGTGGGGTCTGCAAAGTATGTTAGCAAATTTGATTTGCTTAAAGGGTATTGGCAGGTCCCCTTGTCCAAGCGGGCACAGGAAATAGCGGCATTTATCACACCATCTGGACTTTATTCATATAAGGTAATGCCGTTTGGGTTAAAAAATGCTCCTGCTACATTCCAACGTTTGATGAATCGCGTGGTGTCGGGTTTAGAGGGCTGTACGGTGTATCTAGACGATTTGGTAATTTGCAGTGATACTTGGACTGCTCATGTTCAGCGCATCGAGAGGTTGTTTGAACGGTTGGCGGAGGCACATCTGACTATTAATTTGGCCAAATGTGTCTTTGCAAAGGCAACAGTGACATATCTGGCCATGTGGTGGGTCAGGGTTGTGTGGCTCCAGTTCTGGCCAAGGTCAGAGCAATATCTGAATACCCACAGCCCACAACCAAAAAGGAACTCCAGAGATTTTTGGGTATGGTGGGTTACTACAGGAGGTTCTGTGAACATTTTTCCACTACAGTGTTTCCTTTGACTGAACTTCTTAGGGCTAAGGAAAAATATACTTGGTCGGTCGACTGTCAGAGAGCGTTTGATAGGGTTAAGTCTCTGTTGTGCTCCTCTCAGGCGTTAGCGGCTCCATGTTTTGATCGTCCTTTTAGTCTCCAAGTAGATGCAAGCCAGGTGGGAGTCGGTGCGGTTCTGCTCCAGCTTGACAAGGGGGGGGTGGAGAGACCCGTCAGTTTTTTTCAAAGAAACTTAACAGCTACCAAAGGAATTATTCGGTGATTGAGAAGGAAGCGTTAGCACTCATTTGGGCGTTGCAGCATTTCACTGTATATGTGGGAGCAGGAGGACCAATTTTGGTTTACACAGATCACAATCCCCTGACCTTTTTACATTCAATGAAGTGTCCCAACCAAAGACTGACGAGGTGGTCTTTGTTTCTTCAGGCTTACAACCTTGATGTTAGGCACATTAGGGGTCCGACAATGTTATTGCTGACGCGCTGTCACGTGCCCCATGGCACTAAGTAATTGTTAGTTGGACCTTAATGTATATATACTGACTGTCATACTGTGATAAATCTTTCTCGCTCTGCCCATTCTTTTTAAAAAAAGTGCTTCTCAGATACTGGTGTTGCTAAAGGTGTGGCTGGGCGCTGAAGGCGAGGATTGCTGTGTGAAGGTGGTGTATTTTCATTGGGGTTCTGGGGGAGTGCCATATGTGTGGTTTTGTTTTCCATGACTTTTTGCTTTGGTTTGGGATGGGGTTGGTTGGTGGTGCCGGTGGTCCTGGGGACACCGACTTTAAGGGGGGGGGTGTGACGACCTCTGCCTCACTGTCTCTGCTGGTGTGTGTGTGCCTTTGTGTGTGCGTGTGTGTGCTTCTCTCTCCCTGATTGTCTCCAGGTGCAGCCTATCCCCAGGTGCTCTCAATCCAATCAGGACCTCCATAAAGGACCTGAGGAAGGCTGCAGTCTCCTGTCTTGTTATCCTGTAGGGGTTGAATAAAACTTCTCTTTTTCTACTCGCGCCATCGTCTCCATCGTGCGTTTGTTGTGGCTGAGAGCCAAGCCATGACAGCGTACATTACGTAACATCAGATTTGATGTAGAGCTGTGTTAACCATTATCTGAAGTCTGCTGCTCTGAGCATGTCAGTTGGAGTTATGACATCATCGTGTTCCATGACACAGGTGTTTATATTTGAGCTAACGACGTGTCCAGAGATCAAAGGTTTCCATGGTGATGTGCAGTAATCAGTGAGAGGAGAGCATTTTCATTGTTCTGAATGAGAGATAAACCTCTTACATGTGAACGTTTTGTTGAAGAACCGTAACAGATATCTGTAAAATTTCAAAGCGTGAAGCATGTCAAGGAACTTGAGCATCTGAAGTGTACTTTTTGTGTACTTTCGGATTAATAATGTGGCCTTTTTGGCAGATTAACTAAAAGGTGTGCGGCTGCTGTGGTGGGGAAAGATGAGGCTGAACTTACAATGGGGTTTAATGGAGACATGTTAAAAGCGTTTAATTCTTTTTGCTTAATTTATTTTTATTTTTCAAGCTACGAGATGTTTTCCTACGTTTCTCATGAAAAATTATGTCTCAGGAATGTAGGGTTTGGGAATTATGGCAGGTTTAAAAGAAAATATGAAGGCAAAATTAAATCTGTCCTCCACTCTAGCTGTGACATCACGCACTCTAAAATCTGAAGAAGGCCTCTTTACCAAGGTCTGAACAATGTTTAATATCTCTAAAAGTACGAATCAGATTTAAAAGTTGTGTTACACGAATAATGTCAGAAAGATGTGTAACATTTTAAAGTTGGAATGAGGTTTCTGAGTGAAAGTATGAAGGAGCAGTTAGCAGTTGAAGTTGCATGAAGATTGTTCAAGTCTGAAGAGTTTCTCCATTGACTTCCATGTTAAAAATGTGATGAATTATGGGATGTATCTCTGGAATTATGAAAGTTATGAATAAGAAAAGTAATAGCCATCGATTCCCGACCGAGCTGAACGTTTTGATGTTTGAACGGAGTTTCTGCGATGTGGAATGTGTGCTGTATCAGCATTCCCACTAAATAAGGTATTCTCCGCTAGAGAGCTTCACCTCAGCCATTTCGAATGTGGCACGCTCAGCAGCAGATTGATGTGGCAGCGGTGCAGAATGAGGTTATGATTATGCGCGGTCCCGCGGGGGAGAGGTCTGAGGATTTAAACATTAAATTAAATTATTATTATTATAATATATTTATTATGCAACACCCGCAACCCAACCCGCATCTTCTTTGTTTTACCCAGAACCGAAACCGGAAAAAAATGTTTGAAAAAATACCACCCGCGAATCACTTTTTTGCGGGTCACCCGATGCAGGACTCTGATGCCACTAGTGGCATTTCCTTAAATGTACTGCAGTCTCACCTGAGCATGAGATTCATGAGCTGAAGCCCCTCCCCTCTGAGGAAGCGGTCCCGATTGGCTGCCAGCATGAGGCAGGAGCACAGAGCGTCGAAGAGGTTCTCCATCATCTCCTGCTCCTCGGCTGTGGACGGGTTGTGCCGTTTGAACACCTGAGAGGGAGGGAAGGGAGCATTTAGAAAAGGAAACACTGGCAGCCATGTTGCTTTTACGTGACAAGGTAATTCTTGGTGACATTGTTTAATAGAGTAACTTGGGAGTGTGGGGGCGATATTTACTCATTTAATGATGAGAAGGAATAAGCCTACCATGACGGAAACATTAGCTAGAGAACCACTACTAATGGGACTTTTAATAGCTAATTTGGATGGTGATAATTTGGATGGTGATAATTTGAATTTCTGCTCTGAGTGTGTGTGAGTGGGGTTGATTAAAAGACTAAGAATAGGGTTAGATATTAGCTTAGCATTAGACTGGGCTTGGTGTGGACCTACAGGTTGGAACACCATTATACAGACAGTATACTACTCATGTTACAGCTTGCATGTAGAGATGTTGAAAAAAATGACTGATGCTTTGAGGCTCAAACGGATGACGGGGAGTGGTAACTAAAAATAGCGAGTAGAAGCTGAATCTTACAGATAGTTGCTGCAGTAACACATCAATGCCATCCATCTCGCCCAAAAGTTCTCTGGTATCTGTGGAAAAGAGAATAACATATAAAGTGAGGTAAAGATAAAAATGGGAGTAATGGCACAACAGGCAGATTAAAATGCAAAAGCAGTGTGAGAATAAAATGTATAAGTGGATAAAGGAATGAGGCACAAAAAACACAAAAGAGAGGGAGAATGAGTGCCACACGACGAACATAAAGCATTCAAGGAACCTCTGGAAATAAATAAATTCGGTCAGTGTAAAATGTACTGCCTCACTTCCTAAGTTATTCTTCCTTGGCCAGAATATTTAAATGATTTTTGAAGTCACAGTTATTTTCACTTAGTGGGCACAAATGTGTCTGGCTTCATGACAGACAACAGCAGTTCCGTTGAAAAAACAATCGATTAAATCAGCACCACAGGCAGGATCACAGTTGGAGCTGTTAAGCCAACTGAAACATTTTCTGAAATTTGATATGACCCCTTTATAGTTCTCAGATCCTTTTCTTAAGTTAAAGTAAAAACATTACAGTCTTAGAATACTCCTTTTTCATATAAAAGGCCTGATTTCAAAAGTGTCATTAAGTAAAGTTTTAGCAACAAAATGTACTTAAAAAGAACATTTAAGTCCAATGAATGCGTTTCAGGCAGGGGGGGATTATGAGGGAGAGAAACTCCCTCTGGAGGGACAATTTACTACTTGTCCGAATACATTTTACACTTGTCCAGAATGGACAACAATTGGGGCCACTGGAATCTTCTTCTTCGCCATCGTATTTGACATTTTCCCACGGTTTTTACGAGCCCGCTAACGTAAGTGAGCGGTAAGATTTTACTGCATCACACATAGGGTTGGGTATCGTTTGGATTTTAACAATTCCGGTTCTGCTTTTCGATTCTGGTTATTTTCGGTTCTCGATTCCGGTTCTTTGAGAGGGTAAAAATAAGTCCCATGACAAACTGGGAGAAAAATATATTTATGAAAACATTAAGCCAAATCTGTATTCCTATTTACAAATCATTTCATACTGTTGAATTTCTTACGATTATTGAATAAAATTATATAAAATTAATCTCTGCATTGTTAGTTCTAAGTGGTGCAGTTTGAGAATGTACAATTGGCCCAGTCTCCTCTGATGTTACACTGCAACCTGCCTGTGAGACAGAGTCTAATAATAATACATTATATTTATAGCCTAGAGAGAGAGAGAGAGAGAGAGAGAGAGAGAGAGAGAGAGAGAGAGAGAGAGAGAGAGAGAGAGAGAGAGAGAGAGAGAGAGAGAGAGAGAGAGAGAGAGAGAGAGAGAGAGAGAGAGAGAGAGAGAGAGACACATAGGCCTAATAATAATACATTATATTTATAGCCTAGAGAGAGAGAGAGAGAGAGAGAGACACATAGGCCTAATAATAATACATTATATTTATAGCAGAGAGAGAGAGAGAGAGAGAGAGAGAGAGAAAGAGAGAGAGAGGCTGAACTGCACCGTGCAGCGATCAGATGATCCGAGTTTTGCTTCCCAACCCTGCCACTGTGCTACACGTCCCGCCCGCCCCCGTCTAACAGTACAGAAAGCGGCGAGATGCATTTCCTTAGGAATCGACAAGCAGAACCGAAACTGACATTTCTAAACGAACAATGGCGGACACGGACAATTTGCGAATGAGTTCTGCCTTTTGTAAACTGAATTTAGCAATAATTTGTCAATAAATGAGGGCAAAAAACATCACTTGTCCGCCGGACAAGTCAATTGAAAGATCTACTTGTCCGATATTGTAAATAACACGTCCCGGACGGTGGGACGTGTGCTTTTTCGCACACTGCAGTTATGTTAGAAAAAAACGAAAAGAACCGTTATTAAGTTTCAAGAGGTGGATGCGTCAACACATCAACAGTGTTTGTGTTATTAGACCCACTTCCAGACGGGGGTGTAAAAAAAGAAATCAACCTACTACAGCTTTTGGTTAACAACTGGAATAAGTACTGTACATTTAGGAGTCAGGAAGCGGTAATCCGTACGCCTATGTCACAAAAAACACATCACAAAACAATATTTTGCGAATTGGATTTGTTACTTTCTCTAAAACAGAAGCATTTCATTGTCAAAAATGAAAGAATCTACAGGAATAAATCATTAGTAGGGATGAGATGCAGCGAGGTTTTGAGAGTAGGAGTTTAAGTCAAATTTGGCAGCAGGGCGCAATAATTACATTTAAATTAGCACATCAAGGATTTTCCCAAATTGTCATCTCCTCTAATAGTAGTCTGTGATTTGCTTTTTTCTTACTTCAAGACACTGACAGTCTTATAAAAAGAGAACAGTATTCGTGAGAGCACTTATCCTTTTTTTTTAAATTACTTTTTTTGGTCAAATTGTATTCTGTTTTTGAAGGGAAGGAGGGAGAGGATGAATAAAGGCAGCGCTGGTGAAGAGGAGGAGAAAGATTTTAAAAAGAGACAGGACACCCACTGCATATCAATATGGCTTGTACCATTAATGAGAACATATCCAAGGACCAGATAGTCCCATGGCATATGAGGCTTTACAGGGGTTTTATTGAGGGAGGGGTACAGAGGCAGCAAATAAACAAGGAGCGAGCTAGTAAATAAGTGAGACAGCGGAAGGAAAGAAGAAATATGTGACAAAATGAAAAGAAAATAAGAAATGAAACAGCACAGAGAGAAAATGGATAGTGTGGTTTCTCTGTTGGAGAAAGCTGTGAGGGGACAGAGGAGTGGAAGATAAACTAACATCATTTGGAGCCACAAAGCATTTAGCGAGACACACTTACTGTCATTGTTCTGCAGCAGGATGGCCAGGATCTCACTGCAGTACAGCTTGTTAGCATCAAACGGCATCTTTGCCTGAGAGGGGGAGAGACCCAAATCCAATTACCTCTCATCTTCAGAAACTCCAGAGACCAGAGGATAACAACAATCACAAAGTATTATACAGCAAAATATGTTTTCTTTTAATTGGAGCAAACCTCCTGCCTCATCGTTGTGCTTGGAAATGGTATAAAGGAACCTTTATATTAATGTTCTAACTTAAGCATGAAATTGTTAAAATTAAAAAAGGCTACCTGAATAAACATTTCATTGCACACAAAAACATTTATCTATTTCAAAATGTAGTTTTTTTAAAGAAGAACTGACTTCAAACTACATGAAATACTACCCTTAACTGTGGAATAGGCAATTTTGCAGGAAATGTTCGAAAACAACAAGGGCTGCAACAAGCGATTATCTTCTTAATCAATACATCTAGGGATTATTAAACATCTGAATAATATCATCATTTTGAGAAAGGCCAATCAGCAAATGTTCATATTCGAAGGCTTGAACAAGAGAAATATTTGATTTTGTGTTTAAGTTATGACTTCAAACAAATAACACAATGTCAAAAGTTGCTGATCATTTTTCTTTTAACACATTTATTGACTAAATGCAGCTCTAAATAATATCAAATCATAAAATCAAACTTTAATACACAAAAGTGCTTAACAAACCCAAAAAACAATAATCAGCAACACATACATTTTTTTTTATTTGAAACACAGAAGTCATAAACACAGGGTCTTGAGTTTGCTCTTAAAAGTATAAACGCTCTCTGCCTCCCTCAGCTCTGCTGGGAGGCTGTTCCACAATCGAAGGACTGAATAATAAAAAGGCGCCTTACCGTTGGTCTTTGTTTTAACTTTTGGAATAATATAAAGGCCAGTACCAGAAGACTGGAGGGTTCTAAGGGGTTCATAGGTTAAAAGCTGCTAAAAGACAAGGACCAAGATCACCAAGAGCTTTAAAAAACAATACAAGTATTTAAAATAAATACAACTTTATCAAACGTTTGGCCACTTTCTTACCTTGATTCTCTTGAGCAGCCACTGCATGAGTCCCTGCTGAGCTGCCTCGGTGCAAAGGCCCGGTCTGAACTCTGACATGTTTTCTACGATGGCTGAGAAAAACATCATATTATAAATGTATATGATATGACATTGAATCTTTGAAAGAAAATCTAAATTGAACTTTCAAGTTTTGTGTGCTTAAAGATCCTAAAAGACACATAGAATTCTCTGACAAAGATCCAAAAATATGCATGCACCAAGCAGAATCAACCGATAACCTGTACAGATTCTGATCTAAATAGGCAGCAAGGCATGACCAATCCCCGTTTTAATAATAATAAGAGATGTATTTTGTTAGCGCTTTTACAGGTGCTCAAAGACGCTTTACAGATATAGTGAAAAGGAAAGAACAACAAAGAGGCCCTATTATGCTCTTTGGGGTTTCCCCTATCTGTTGTGTGTTATATAGGCTTTTGTGCATGTAAATGGTGTGCAAAGGCAAACATCCTGATGTAATCCGTTACTCCCCAAGCCTGGTCACATTTGACAGGTCAAATGGCAGATGACATTTGTAAATAACTCAAAACAAAAGAAGTCATCTAATTGGAGGGAAAACCTTTTTAGCTGATGTTTTCTCTAGGCTGGCGTCTCTCATTAATAACTACAGGAAAAGGAGAGGTATGTACTAAGAAAAAATAAACTATGACTGATTGTAAAATACTATCAGTCATAAGTTAGTACAAACTGATGCTATGCAAACACTTTGAAGGAATGCATCAGTCATATCTTTATTGCCGTTTCTGTCCCGGCTACTTCTAACATTATCTATCTATATTAGAAAGCTGTCTCTGCCATGATATCTCTATCAGAGCAGACTGCAGCAGGAGGGGACAGACAGAGAGATAAAAAGAGATTGGGGTGTGCTGGTGATGAAAGGAGGGAGAGGAGGGAAACCAAGGGGATATAGAGGAGGTAAATAAAGAGAGAGGGGAAAAGCAGAAGGGAGGCAAAGGGGTGGAATGCTGAGGGATGCTGGGAGCAGGAGCACAACGAAAACTGTAGAGGGTTGGGAGAGAATAAAAAGGAAATAAAATATTACAAAAGAGCAACATCTGGAGAGCTGTGGATGATAGAGAAATGATGAGAGGGGGGGGTGCTGGGGGAGGAAGAGGATGGGCCTTTATCAGGGATTCAAAGCGAGCAGACAGACAGCACCCTGGTGGACAGCAGGCTCAGAGCAGAGAGCAGCCAAGGCAGACAAAAGGCTTATTCAAGCTTGGAGAGCTCCCTTGATATCACACTAACACACACACATACACAAACTTGAATAGAAGATGCACAGGCTCTGCTTCCCTTGGTATAACCCACACTGGCACTCAAAGCCAAACACACACACACACACACACCTAACAGCCCTCCTGACACCCGGCCCCAATCTGGCAACAAAGAGAAAAAATCATCTCGACATGAAAAGAGCTGAGAGGGAGAAAAGTCTGATTCATGCGAGGCTAAATACGGAGGCCATGACTTCTCAAACTATCTGCCTGCCTGTGCCCTCTCTTGCACTTGCGTCTGCATTTAGTGCAGTCAAATCTATAAAAACGCAATAAAAATCTGTAATTCAGAGTTAACGCTTCAAGAAATGATAAAACGTGTTTGCCAAAATGTTTAAATGACAGCTATCTTCCGCTGTTGCTTCAAAACAAAAAGTCTAGGAAACTTGCTAGAAAGCGGTTGAAGCCACGGATGTTATTTTCTGCAATATTTAGAAATCCATTGGAATGATCCCATTGAACTTTCGTCGAGGGAGCCATTGTGATGCCCCAAGAAAATGTGTCATGAATGCAACGCTTTATGTTGGATCAGTATCAGCTTATATGTCGGACAGAGCACAAAGAGAGTCACTGTTGGATTTATTTTGCTGTCACTTGGACACTTGCTAGCAAGGCGCGCTAACACTGGCTCATACACATCTCAGTGTTTCCCCTAGGTTTACTGCTTTGGGGGGGTGCTGCCGGAGCGGGGGGGGGGGGGGGGGGGGGGGGGGGGGGGGGGGGGGGGGGGGGGGGGGGGGGGGGGGGGGGGGGGGGGGGCTGTGGATTAGTGCATCAGTGTTTCTTAGGGTCAAAAACACTAAACTCACAACTTAAAATGAAAGTGTTTAGTTTATTTAATAAAAGAGCACATGTTCAATGTGAAAAGTGACAGTAGATATAGATTATTTGCAATTTGGTGCTATATATATATATATATATATATATATATAAATATTAAAAAAAAATTATAAAAAATTATAATATTTTTTTTTTTTTAAAAACCTTGAATTTCAGGGGGGGCGCGGGGCTCCGTTGGAGGGGCGCAGCGCCCCCCCCAAGACAATGGTAGGGGAAACACTGCATCTAAAGACATAACTCTCTCTTGAAGGGATTGTCTGATTATTTCCAACTAGCTGCTATCCTCATCCAAGCCTCAGTACAGTCAGTTTATATGCTATGCTTTGTTCAATGCTATAATTCCAATCTGTATCAGTGCATTTTGGGGAACTGAGATAATAATAAAACAGCATTTTTGTTCCTGTATTCAAAGAGTGCGGTGGCTGACAGGTGCAACAGCATTAGACCGACCCAAAAAACGTCCATTAGAATCAGAATCAGAAACAGGTTTATTACCAGGTAGGTTTACACGTCAACAAGCATTCCGGTCCCACCTGTGTGCATCACTTTTTAGTGTCCCTGATTCTGTTGCTGCGCATGTTTCGTCAAGTTGCGAAGATGTTTCTTCATTTGTATTTATTTTTTGCATATTTTTGTTTTATATATTTGCATCGTTTTTGAAAGTGCAGCTCTTGTAAGGCGCTGTAACGTGTTTGCAGCTATCGGCCACCGTAGAAGAGTCACTGTTATGGTGTACATGTTCTTACCCAGTGTGTTATAGATGCCATCTGCCTCCTCCTTCACCTGTTCATCCAGCCTCTCCATACTCTGCACCAGCAAGGCCACCACCTGCCCCTCCAACTGCAGACACAAAAACAGAAAGTCAGGCTGCGACATGTTTACCACTTTGAGAATAACATTTAAGCTCAACAGGAATGAAACTACTAACTCAACATAGGTGCTGTTCAACTTTGTCAGAGTTTCGCAGACTAATATCCCCAAAAAGATGTATGTTTATCGAGTTGGTATCCATGGGGGTACACTTACTGTAGAAGGGCTTTTTGAGTGCAAAATGTGTTCGAATGAAATACACATGAAATAAAATCTCACCACCGCCAACATTTTCCACTGTGTCTGAAGTCTGTCACCTAAATTCTTTCTATATGTTTTTGCAACATGATGTAATGTTTGAGAGTAAAACTGACAAACTCATTTCACACAGGGTAAAACAATGCAGCGGCATGACGGATGACAAAGTGAATGTTCACTTTAACGCCTCAGTCTTGGTGTTATCAGTCGAGGCGAGATGTTAGTCATCGCCAAACAGAGCTTGCGGGGTGCCGTCTGGCGGCATAAAAGTAGCGTTACAGATGAAAGAAAAAGGACAGTTGACAGCGATTTATGAGCCACCGGAGACCTCCTTGCTTCATTTCAAGGATAGCACCTGGCCTTCTGGCTACAAGGACAGAGGAGCTGGAGCTTACAGCAACGAGGACAGAGAAATGGATGCAGCTGGGACTTTCTGCCCTGGAACCGTTGGCCCTTGGAAGCAGCTGCAAAGAGGAGTGTGGTTTACGGGTTGCTCCATTGCATGGTAACTAGACTGCTCTTATGCCTTTATCCTAGTTGAGCGTCGGAGCCACCTGAGCTACTGTCTGGCCCACGAGCAAATCACACATGAACTGGAGGATTTCTGATAAGGCTTTATGACATGCATGCCTTCCTGTGATGGACATTCTTTTTGAAGCAATGAATGAATAATTGAAGCTTGATCAAGAAGGATGGTCAATGACAAACAACCGGAGCACAGATGTGACCACGCTGCTGGCACCATCTTTTCTGAGGCCATTCTCATTACAAGTTTATCCTGCAGTCTTTATTTAAAGGGGTACTTTTATGCTCATGTTCAGATTTGTTTTTAGTGCCTCTACTGTGACATGTCTCCATGCTTTAATGTTCAAAAAGCTCTTTATTTTCCTCATACTGCCTCTGCTCGAATTGAAGTGCAGTTGTTACAAAGTGATGTCACTATGTTCCAGGAGTAAACAAAGAAGTCCAATGGAGGCGTTTCAGGCGGCGGGGGGGGGGGGGGGAGTGTGGGAGAGAAACTTCCTCTGGAGGGAACACAGGGATTTTAGCCTCTGCAGACCACCAAAAACACTACAAAGGGATAAGCCAAAAAGCTTTATAGGGCTTCTTTTAAGATGATTCACTTCAATGAATCCTCCAATCTTAGTCAAAAAATAATCAGCAAGACATTTTGTCATCTCCAACTTTTATCCCCTTTACCTTGCATACTAGAGGAAACAAGTCAGTGTAAGACTTGTCTTGGCTTTGAGCAACGCAAGCAGAGGGCTATCTGGTTCCATTACATTTCAGACAAGGAAGACATGGCCAACATCTCCAGCTAGTGTTGTCACGATACCAACATTTTGGTTTCGATACCAAGTCAAGAATTGCGATTCCGATTCTTTTTCGATACTTTTCTTAAAAAAGGGGAAACAGTCTTAAATGTAATTATTGTGCTTTATTTCACACCAGAACCATAACACAAACTTTACAACAAGCCGAGGCGCAGCGGCAGTTGCACTCCCACTTGCAGCCATGCTTCTCGTTTTCTCACATGCTCTGGCAGCTAGCGCGTGCACGAGAGAGGGGAGGCACTAGAGCGTGCTTGAGAGGGGAGGGACTGCAGGTACGGCTGCAGTGCAGGGAGTCGAAGCAGAGCGCTGAACACACACGGCTCTTATTAAAACGGCGCTTTCTCACCGGAGTACTTTTCCCCGTCATTCTTAAAGTACCGATACTAATGAAACGGAGGAATCGTAACGTTTTTAACGGCAGGGTATCGGTACACCGTGCAACACTATCTCCAACACATGTCAACTCACAAGCAAACATTTCATTACACTTTTAAGTGAAAACAACATAATGATACAAACTCAAAACAGCAATAAACGTGCAGGTAAGTAAGCCAACCCTTAGTAAGTACAGGTAACAGGAAAAATATGCAATTTTGCAGGATTGCATCACTGACCGTTTAAGATTTGATTCCATCTTTTAAATCTCGTCTTCTAAACTGTAATTACTTTATTTCAACTTAAAATATATCTTAAGCAAATGTAATTATGCGCTTCTTTTATTGCCATTATAATGTAAAATAGTCTGTTGGTGTAGGTTGCAGCAATAGATCTGTGAGAGGACGTGTTTGTAGGAGTGATGATAAATAGCAGAGTGGCAGACAGCTGCCCACACAGTGTCACACCACGCCTCCTCCTTTCTGGGCTGGTCAGCCAGGTCATAATCAGTGCTCCTCCGAGAGGCTCACATTCTCCCTGCTCTGAAAACTCTCTCCTTTGCCTTTAAAGAAACCAACCATTGGGTTAATGATGTGTTCTTAATAAGTGTATTTTATTTTTCTCAGTGTAATGTCTCTGTAAGTGCAAGTAATGTTTGATACAACACATGGAGGGGGACTGACAAAAGAAAGTGAGAGAGGAGATGCTATAATTATAGAGTTGATATTACACTTTGAGTGTCTCTTTGTGAATTCAATCTTACATTTATTTAAATAACTTCCATTTGCATAAAGCTCAAAAGACATCTAAATGAATTATTATTTAACCATGAAAGATAGCACAAGACGGTAGCATATAAAGTGCTGCTATTTAAACCTGGAAACAAGTTAGCATTTTAGCGCTTCCGGTTCCCTCTTCCCAAGATTTTTTTAATGGGTTTCTTTTTAGAACCCTGATTCAAGATCTGTGGTTATAACACGTTTAAGTAATAAAACATGTCAGTTAACTACCTCACTACCACCACTGGTGAATGTCTGAAGCTTTTATATGTTCAAAAATGGCGGTTGCTAACAAGTGGCTGAATGAGACTACTAAGCGTCATCTTATCGAACATTAGCCGTCTTTAGCGATTGCATTTATGCTTAAAAAATTCTTATAAGGATGGTAATTTGTTAAAATGATCATGATGAACAAAATATGTAAGTATCATTTAAACATAATTTTTACAATATTCAAAAAGAATTGACTCCACAAAGTGCTGCCTCATCAATACCAGCAAAGACTCATGAGGATCCTGAACTCACCAGAGAATCTATGAGCACCTCGGCCCCTTCCTCGCTCTCCTGCAGCGTGTCGATATCTGTCAGCTCCTGCAGCAGGTCCACCACTGCTATGGCAACATGTGGCGCACGCTAAGGATATAAGCTTGTATTTAATTAACCAGTTTAGTGTTGCACTTCTACAACACTCAGTTAATATTGACAGTTTGAAAAATAAAAAAGGATCAAAATAGATTTGTCTTTCTTGTCAAAATGTGGCATCAGCAGTACCAACAATGCAGCCAGACCACCAACATCTCAGGAGGAGATTTAATGACGCATTGTATTAATGGGCTTTTTTCCAGCATATTTTTGACTTGTATGAAAAGACATGGTCAGAAAAGCACAGGTGTTACTAATTTCCTACAGCAGAAGCAAATCAAAACATCGACTGGGCAACATAATTACGTCACCCAGTGTTAGTGCAGTTGTGTCCTCTTAGCATCGTGGTTGTCTTTCCCTAAGTCTGGTGAATTTTCATTTTCATATTTTCTAACCCCATGACGTTTTCACAGAGGTTAGGCAAAAGTGGTCAGGAAAAGATACCGGACGGATTTTTTTATTTGACAATTCAACTGTCACGCTTTCCCTAAACATTTTTCCTAAACACTTTTCCTTAGTCTAGTTAGAATAACATCACACTTCCTATAGATGTTTTCAGTAAATCCCTAGTGTAATGTATGTATTGTTTTTCATTTGACAAGAAAAATACTACCACGCTAATCCTTTAAGACCAATGTTAAACACCAAATTCTGTATACAGGGTGAACGGATAGAAATGAAACGATCACTCTATAATAGAAAGGATATCAGTGTTTTCATGGCTGAGGAGGCCCAGCAGTGAGTGGACAGCATTGAGCTCCACCAGCAGGTGGTAGAGGTCCGGCATGGTGGCGATCACGTGCATCTCCTGGATGACGTCGTTCAGATCCAGCTCAGACTCCATGAACCTGGTTTGAGGAGTGAGACATATTGGTTAGCATTTTAGAATTCCAGGTTACCATTTCACTCAAAGTGCAGTAGATCAATTGTGTTATTAAGTGTTGCTCTTTTAAATACGTCGGTTATAGTGAGGCATACTGAATACATTTACCAGAAAATGTGTAATAGCATTTGCAAACATTGTCTTTAATAAATCCACATGAAAGTTGGATTAATTCAAAAGTAATCCATGTTAAATGGGTTTGAATGAAACCCTTATATATGACAAAGACAGCAAAGCTTTGTCGGTAATGGGCTTACTTCTCTGGGTTGTCTGGAAACTTAATCCTCAGCTCCTGGTTTTTGTACGACCTTTTCTCAAAGGTCAGGATCATTTTCTTCACTGAACTCTCATCCACCGGCTCTGCCTGTGTGATTGGCACATAGAAGAGAGAAGAAGAAGGAAGGAAACGTTTAGAAAAGGACAACAATCCTTTTACTGAGGTAACTGCTGCAAAAACAACAGACACAGAGATAGTGTCAGCCTGATTATGTGGCTGGAGCAGACTATCCACAAGTTTCTTTCTATAATCACTTTCACTGGAAATGTTAAAGCCTGATGGCTTAAAAGCCTGTAAAGTGTCAGACAGATAATAACAGGTTAGGAAATGATAATTGTCTGACATTATGGATGCGTGTAGCACTTTGCACTGAGTAGCTCTTGGAACAGCAAAACTTGAAAAGGCTGCATACACGTCATTTTGTAATGCACTTAATAATAATGGCAACGATGGGACTGACAACAGGTTCTCTTTACCAGAAACAACCACGGAAAAAACGGTATTAGTCCAGAGTTTCAATTATTTATATATATATATAATTTTACATTCAAGAAGTTATTGTGGGTCTTTATTTTTCTCATAATGCCTGTGTTGCAGCACCTCTTTTCAACCTCTGTCTGAGACCAGAGCCGTAGTAGTTTTGGCTATTCTCACATTTTGTAGCTGATATGAATTACATTTTGACCTTCTAAAAAGGAACTTCATCAGGTGCAACGCTACACACTGTATATTTATAACACACTTTTCATTTGTGCATCTCATCATTCCGCATATTACAATATTTTTTCTTCTGTATTGTATTGTACAATGCGTTTCATCTTATTTCGTTTTATATATATATTTATTTTAATATTCCCACAACTTACTTGCACCATCATGTCTATTTCACAATTTTACTTCCCTATTTTAGTTTATTGTATGTAGCAGTGTTGAAGGAACCTAGCACTTAAGATTTCAATGACACTGAAGCTGTTATATTAGAGAAAAAGAGAAGTACCGCCCACTCAATATACATACACTTACAGTAGCAAGTAGGTGAACAGACACACAATGAAAAGACTACACTAGACAGTACTTGAGAAACTGACAATATAAGGAAAGGTCAAACATTATGCTACGTATTGCATATCTAAATGTGAGCCAGGCTGGGTTAAGCTTCTGGCTTGAACCACCTTTACAGAGGCTTATTGCATACAGTGAATCAGGGGACCAAATCCATGCAAGGCAATAGTATTACAGTTGCAATACTGTATTTCAGCTGAGATGTGGATACTTTTGGTTTTGACAAAAGTAAAACTCCAGAGGCAATTGAGATAATAATAATAATAATCAGGGCTCGACATTATAAATGGCCCGCTGGCCTGGAAGCACTATTTAGACACCCCGGGCCAGCATAACGTACTTTCCACTTGCCCGCTTGGGCCACTAAAAATATTGCTTTAAAAAAAATGTTTTCCTGTTGTATTGGTATTTTGACTAGCCATTTAGTTAAATTGTTTCGTTTATTAATGCTACAACATAGCGTTTCGTGAGGCGGTTGTCGTTGTTGGGTGAAAAGCAAACAGCTGTTTGCGAGCAGGCTCCCGTCAGCGCGCTCGTTCACTACAGACTTTAGCGCCACCTAACCATTCGCCAAAATGTTTTTAATACCAGCGGTAACCGGCCAAGCGCCGGGCAAAAAACAATCTTCAAATAAAAGAATGTCACCGGAGGAGTTAAAGGAGAGTGACAGGGAGTATGAGAAGAAGAGGGAGAGAAAGTTTCAGCCACACTGGCTTGATCGATGGAGTTGGCTTCAATATGATGCCAATATAAACAAGGTGTTTTGTCGGCTCTGTACATCAATGCCGACCTATGCTGACAAGTAAGTGAAGAGTAGAAAATATAAAGGTATTCGCTATAGGGAAATGTCCCAGCAGTTTAGGATAATGAGGGTTCTAATCTAGGCTATTACATAGCCATTACATTTCTAACTCCTAATGACAGGAAGGCAGAAAGCGCATTATACAAATAATAATATACTCATAATAATAGCGGACATTTTTTAACAATGCCCACAATATAATTATCTTAATAAACCAAATATGAACAATTGAGGAAAATGAGGAAGTACTGATGATTCAAATGTTGTAGTACAAGTAGTAATGTAGTTTGTGCATTAATTACTATTGCAACAAATGTGTTCATTTTTTTCATTATTAGTCGATTCTTTGGACGAATGCTCCGGCCAGTGGTTACAATGGTGGGGCCAGTGAGAATGAAATTCTACTGGCCCGGAGGCCTTAATGTCTACCCCTGTAATAATAATTCCACTCGAGTTTTGAAACTGTGGGCACAACATGCTAACCTCACACTTTCCCATAAGAAAAATAATAATAATAATAATAATAATAATAATGAGTCTATGATGACTTTTGCTCACTAATGAATAAGAAAGGGTTCCATTATTTTGTATCTAAAGTAGAAAAAGTCAACTGAAGCCACAATGAGAAAATAGCAACCACACCTGAAAATGCACAATAAAGTGGGGTTTTTAAATGATAACTGTTATTCATAGTAAAGAGCAATAAGTGTCTTGATGAGACACAATTAGAGTGATAATAAGGTAAATAGTGTGACAGAGGGTTTCTTTTAAACCAAAAGCACTTGCAGAGAGACAAACAAAACAAAAACCCACCTCAGGTTCTTCTTCATCCGGTCCATCAGTTTCTCCAGGATCCTCTTCCTGTCTTGGGACAGATCATCATAGTCCCTCATTTCTCCCCCTCCTTCTATTCCTACTTCCCGGTATCTGGCCATTTCCCTGGCACTGAGCCCTTTGTGCTGCTTCCCTCCTCTGGAGTCCTCGTCTCCGCCCGCTGCCCCTCCATCCCCGTCCCTGTTGCGCTTCGCTCCTCTATCAGGCTGCGTGATGAAAGCAGATGGTGAAATGTAATGAGTGTAAACGGGTATATTGTTTATTTGGAGAGTACAGTATATACACATGGATGTTGTGAGATGACTAACATAAAGCTCACATCAAATGGGCTGGAAATTAAAAGTCAACCGGTATTCTTCCTCACAATTCACACAAAATTATAGATTCCCCATAATTAGAAAATGCACCGTGATGTCCCAAACGTATATATCTCCATGTAATTGACCAGAATAATAAAACATTACTATTATTATTATTTCATTTCGGATTTGTCAACTGTTATGTAGTTAATTTATGTACCTAGATGTGTTTATTTTGTTATGTATGCTTTCTGAATAATTCCTTAAAATGCAAATTAAAAAAAGAATAATCAAACAACAAAAACTTTTTGAGTAAACATTACATCAGAATCTTTCATGAATCATTATGTTCTGCTTATTTTTTTACACAAAGCAGCAGTTGATAAATAAAATGTATTTATTCATAAAGTGTTTAGAGTGTATGTCTGGTATGATAAAAACATTAACATAAAATTCAAGAACCTACGCTTTTCCAGTACCTTACCGTAAATAACATATATGTTACAACTGCATACACATTATATAATCATTTTACATCACATTAAATCAGATGGTTTGTGCTATAAACCACCAACATTTTGTTTCCCGGTGTTCTACAGAAAGGTGAAAAACTCAAAGAAACTTAACAATTTAGCAAGTTTCGAAGTTGTCAAGTCATTGTAAGTGGATTGACATCCAACATAACGGCTGAGTAAAATTATAACAATCAATACAAAAAAAAAAAAAATACATTTAATTTCAATTACATTTTTACTTAAATGTGCAAAAATATTAGAACATTAGTCTTTGTGGCATGCAGGTAATCAGCTCGTTAGGCTTTTACCATTAACATGTATACAACGGAATGTTGCAAATGAAATGTATAACTAAACTACATAAATTACGATAAGCTACATGTTTTTGCTATTTTAGCATATGAAAAGAAGACGTTACAAAATAATATCCCTCGTGCCGGTGTACTCAATGTTTCTGCATGTAAAACTGGTTCAGGAAATATAGCAACTACAATGTAAGTTATTGTTTACCTCTCTATTCATTCATTGTAGCCACAGAGGTAGCATTATGTCCAGCTAGCATGCTAATTGCTAACGTAGTATCTCGTTTTACACGACCTAAAGTTAGGTTGGTCTTGTGTCATACAACAAGTTAACTCCGAGCAAGCAATTCCCCGACGGTTGACTAACTAACAAAAACACATACAACAAATTAAAGGCCGAGAATAGCGTTAAACTGAAGCCCGCTAACCGCAATGCTATGAAGAATGAGATACGTTTTTATGAGCTAAAGTAGCGTTTCCCAAGCATTTGTGAACAGAATAAGATGCATACCTGATAGTTCAGGAGCTCTCCAACATCCATGTCTCCGGGGTCAAAAGTGTAAACGTAAGAATGTGTTCCTTTAGCTTAGAAAACAGGTAAGAGCGTACACTTCAGCAGTTAGCTGTACGGCTAACAACAAGCTTTCCACATACACATGCTTGCCGTACAATGGTCGTGTTGTGTCGTAGCAAGATATTGCTGTAAACTGCTGTAAACTGCCGTAAATGATATCAAACAACTTCAAAGTTGGACATATCTTCAGTCAAACCACTGAATAAAAATGTTCTATTTGCATCCTCTACAATAATGAAATACATCGATTTTCCTTAAACATCAATTGTTGCTTCAAGCCATGAATATTTAATAATTCACATTATTGTTCAACATCCTTTTTGAGAAAAACTAAATATGTTGATATTGTTACATCTACATTTATTATTTTCCAACCTCAAAAACTAATTAATTATTGAAAAAATTAAGCAAATTATTTATATATATGAACTACTTTGGTTATTTTGTATGGCCATCCTTGGTTAAAAACATTTTGGATTCAGGGGCATGTGTAAATAATACACATATCATAACAATATAACACAACAACTTAACATCACAAAAAGAAGGGAACCCTTTGAAAGACCTATATGTTTTTTAATGTTGACACTAGCCTAACGATAATGACAGATAAGGCATATGAAGGGTTTGTATGGTCCCACTCTGCAGCAAAAATAAATCCCATTTCATGTTGTGATGTGACACTCTGTAATGGTAAAGCAAAAAATAATTCGAAATTGTATGTGTTTTATTTTTTGAAAAATGTTGCACTACGTTGGAAACGCATTAGGCACACCCTCGTGGGGGCAATCACACGCATGTGATTGGCTTAAAATGAAGCAGACATCTGATTGGCCGAAGACACTCGCCTCTTTAAAAAAGTGTGTGTGTGAATCTAGCTGCGTCAGGGGAGTCTCAAAAATCCACACACAAATGCAGAGAGATTCACACACATAAAGCGTTTTTTATATAAATGTAACAACACTCAAATGTGTTTTTGATGTAACTATTTGTGTAACTATTTGTGTGTGGATCAGAAATATATTTGTGAAACTTTTTTACATTTATAAAATGATAAGTTTTTGTGTGTGCATTGAAAAATATGTGTGTGGACGGAGATATTTATATATAAATCCGGAATTACATTTGTGTATCCTTTTGTGTGCCTTTATTTATTTTTGAGACTGAACTGACCCCATACTTTACATTGGCTACCAGTCAATTTTAGAATACAGTTACAAATGTTATTGTTTGCATACAAAGCCCTAAACGGTTTAGCCCCACCGTACCTGGCAGATCTTTTAAAACCATCCACACCCACACGGTCACTGAGGTCGGCTGACAGATTCCTTCTGGTCGTCCCTAAATCGAGGTTGAAGCAGCGAGGAGACAGAGCCTTTGCTGTTGCAGCTCCAAAGTTATGGAACGAATTGCCCCTCCAGGTTAGACTTGCTCCAACTCTGCCTGTTTTTAAATCTCGTTTAAAAACCCACTTCTTTTCCCTTGCATTTACAGACCAGGTGACACTTGTGCTTTTAAATCTGGGTTTTTTATCTTATAGTGTTTTGTTTTGTTTTCACGGCATGTAGGAGAGTTTTTCAGTCTGTGGCTTTTGATCTGGTTTCATTGTCTCGTGTTTTACATTTGTTTGATGTCCTGTCTGTTTTTTACGTATTTATGCAATTTTTTTATACAGTTGTTGATGTACAGCACTTTGTTCAACTCTATTGTTTTTAAATGTGCTATAGAAATAAAGTGGATTGGATTGGATTGTGCCCAAAATAATACAGCCTGACAAAAAGTCTGTTTTTTTACAGCAACAAAATCCTTTAAGCTCAATTACCAAAACCCCTTTAATGATACATGTAAAATTAGACATGACCGTTTCCTCATCAGACACAAATCCCAGTCTTAAGGGCTCAATTTAGCTGTATTCATTCCAGGAGAGCTTTATATGCCAAGCTGTCGTATTGCTCCAGACAGGCAGAAAATCACCTTTTCAATGAGCATCATTGGGAGATGTATGAGTGGTGCGCAGTGCAGAAGCCTCTGTTACCTCTCCAGTCTCTGGCCAGTGATCAGTGACAGTGGGGCCACAGAAACAACATTTTAAAAGGAAGGGCCACTGCCAGTCAAGCTTGACAACCGAGAAAACACGAGGGAAAAAGCACTTGATCAAAGGAAAGAGAAACGGAGTGAAAGGGAATAAAAGGGAGCAAAAGGGGTGAACAGAGAAATTGAAATGGAAATCCCAAAGCTTCACATGAAAACACAGCCTTGATTAGGCAAACTGGAGAAACTCTTTTAGGAAGCTGACAGCTTAATTTGGATTACAAATAATTACTTTAACTACTTATATGCTCTTTGCATATGTACAAATTAAAGTTAGATCAGACCATAATTTCCCAAATTATATATTGTCAATGCTGCTTAATTGAGTCTTGATTGTGAGTTGTCAAAAATGTGATGTGTATTCATCACATTATCTTTGCAGCTATGTACGCTGCATGAACACAATAATCATGAGCCACATGTTCATGTGAAGCCGCACTATTAAAAGACAACAACTGCAGGGAAACCTCAAGTGATAATCCCATCTGGACATGTTCAATACATAGATTGTCCTATGCAGCCATTGGGTTAAATTTGAAGTGCTTGTCCTCTCTCTGCAAGATATTGAATAAGACTGTCTCTCCAAAATGTCAAACTATTCCTGACCCAAATTGTCTCAGAATACAATTAACAAGGCATACTTTAAATTAAAGACAGCAAGGCACCAATATATAACATAAGTAACAACATTCTCTTACATTTCTCTTATATAATCAAGATATGAAATGAGCCTTATCTTTTCCAAAATATCAAACTATTCCTTTAATGGCCCTAAATCGTCTCAGTATATGATTAATAGGACATTCTTTAAATTAAAGACAGGCAAGAAACAATCTTTAACTTAAGGGACAATTTGAGCCTCATGCAGCGACATTCTCTTAAATTTCCCTTATATTATCTCTTAATTTTCTTCTAAGATAAAAAAGATGCTACAAACTGCATGAGGCCCTGTATATTTCTATACAAACAAGCGAAGTACAGTCACCGGAAAGCCAGGAATCAACACTGAATTAACTCCTCTGCTGCAGCTTGAAGCTCCATTATTACAAATCCTTTTTGTTCTACACAATGATTAACACATTCCAAAATCCCTGAAGGAGCCGAAAAGCTTTTCATACACAACTGTCTGCTTAATGACATCGCCTCATCATGTCCCCGCAGACTTATTCTGGGGCCACTCTGTGTGTCGCATCCACAGAATTATAGCCTGTTTCTTTTGAAACAGAACAATACAATTTCACACAAGCTGTGAGGGCTGATTGCATTAAATCAGAGGAGGTTAGGGTGATTGTATCGTGCGGCGGAGCCCAACATAAGTGTGCTCAAAATTCAGAGTGGCGATGCTTTATTAAAAGAAAAAGCGAGAAAGAGAGAGATGATGAGGAGTGATTGGGCTTATCGTTTTCCCCTAGTTAAGTCAAGTGTACAATCAACTGATTTTCTCTTCTCTTCGATTTCAGTTCCAAATCACATCACAATGATCAAGATAAGGTACTTATCGGGATTTCCGCGACACTAAAGAGTTAACAAGTTGTATGGGTCAGGAAGTATAATGGTATAGAGTTGTGCAGTGATGACGTATTTTGGAAGGCTAACCCAGAAGTTAGCATCACAAGGGCTCCCTCTTCAAAAAGTAATGGGACTTCTCAATTGGATTTCGGGATATTGCAAGATCTGTGGCAAACATATGTTAATTATACTTAAACCTTTTGTTCAGCACAGTAGTCTCAACATATGAATACCATTTTGTTATTTTTGAAGTAAAATGCAATAGGCAGTTGTAAAAAGCTAACATAATATGCAATAACTAAACTACATCTTTGCGTGCGTCTCCACTGCTAAGCTAACTGTGGCTAATGTTTTACATGATGACGTTTAGTAGTGTTATTTTTCACTTGTTAGCAACTACCGTTTTTGTGACACATATTTACTGCCTTACTTTCTGTCGTAGGACAACATCTTTGAAGCTTCTGTTAACCACAAACATCTGAGGACATACACATTCAAAATGAAATTAATTTGAGACGATGGAATCTTAGGTGCTAAAATGCTAACTCAAATCCGGGTTTAGGACTCATTCTTGCACCACTCTATTCTAGAAATGAGCAAGCAACTAGCCTCTCTACCAGCTCATCCTCCTTGCACGGCAACTGTATGATTTGGAAGAAGTTGAAGGTAACAACATTTTGAAAAAGTAATAGTCTTAACCATCTGAATTAAAAATGGTGCTTGACTCCTTCAGTTGTTGTGCGTGAAGAGACTGTTGATTGTATTGTGACTTCTCTCTTTTTTTACCTGCTTATAACTTGCTAAGAGATTTCCTACCATCCATCGAGTTGTGTGTGTTCAACATTTTCCCACACAGTTCTAAGTGGACCTGTGACTTAAATGTCAGTCTGCCTGTTTAGAAAAAGGATGGATGGATGGAAACATAATACATACCTCCAATTGGAAACCCCCACATCACAGCTTAGCGGTCATTGTTTTCTGCCCGTAGTGTTAAATAAATTGTCTGTTTGTGAAGGTTCATAGAAATGTCCAATTACACCTACAGTATATGGGAGAAGAAAGGCAGGCGTTTCAGAAACCACATGCCACTGGCTGAGTTTACACACAGGTAAAGATCAAGGCCAGCTCTAATTGAAAACAACAGACATTTTTTTCAAACCAATATTAAATAAATAAATATTTATCAAAATCAAATATAAAAATGCATGTAAATTATACATACAGAAATAATAAAAAATAAATAAATATAGAAATGACTCAAAATAGTTCATCATTTAATTTCAATTAAAGTCTACATTAATTAATTGTTATTTTTCAAGGGGACATTCGTTCGATAATTCCACATTTAATCTGTTATATTCAAATGAAAGGGGCATGAATCACAAAATATGTCTCTGCAAAAGAGATGTTAGTCATAAAATGGGTTAGAATGCCCCTTTTCAAAATATGTCTTTAATTTTTCACTAAACTTCACTTACTCATTTATTTGCATTTGCATCGTATATATATATATATTAATAGCTTTATTTAGTTCCAGATTCATTTCAATATGTATTTATGTGTTCATTATTAAGCTAGCATTCCATATATGTAATACTTAATATATACGGCACTGTAAACTATTTTACTGTAGTTCCTTTTATTTCACGCTTTGAAGGTAGTGGAGAGTGGGTGTTATTTGTGTGTATGCAATATTTGCTTTACTGTGAAACCCAGAATGTGGTAAGATATGGGAAAAGCAGATTATAGTACTTCCAAAGTGTCATTTTAAGTCATATTGAGGGCATTTCCTGTATGACGTCAAAGCAGCATTACATTTTCATCTACTCTACTACATCCCAAAGACATTTTTCGCACTCTTATATTGCTCTTTTAATAACTTAAGTTAACTCAAGCAAGCACTCATTTGAAGGATTGAATAAGGAAAATTGACTTTTTTGCATTGTGCTAAAACAATGCAATGGGCGATAACGGATAGATGGATGCGTGGCAGCATGGTGCTTTACTGATAAAAAGGAGCATGGACACAATCAAGCCTATTTTTCTGTAAATGCTTTCAAGGAAGCTAGCAAGTGCCTACAAGCTTTCCTCTCCATTGTCTTGTACATAAACCTGATGAAGATGGACGCAGGAGGCTTCTATGGGACTGCTATAACATGGTAGAGAGGGAGGGGGGGGCAAATAAAAGGCAGGACACTGTACACTTAAGAGATACAAGTATGTGGGAGGGGAGAGAAGGAGAGAGGGAGAACAAGCAATAGTGTAGGTGCAGAGTGGCATGCAGAGATATAGAGAGTAGGGGAAAGTAAATTAATGTTATCTCCATTATGAATGACTCCCCAGTAACTGCTGTGAAGTCTTTCCGCTTCCTGGGCACCATCATCGCCCAGGACCTCAAATGGGAGTAGAACATCTGCTCCCTCATCAAAAAAGCACAGCAGAGGATGTTCTTCCTGAGGCAGCTGAAGAAATTCAACCTGCCAAAGACAATGACGGTGAACTTCTACACCTCCATCATCGAATCCATCCTCACCTCCTCCATCACCATCTGGTACGCTGCAGCCACAGCCAAGGATAAGGGCAGGCTGCAGCGTGTCATCCGCTCTGCAGAGAAGGTGATCGGCTGTAATCTGCCATCCCTCCACGACCTGCACGCCTCCAGGACCCTGAGGCGGGCAGGGAAGATAGTGGCTGACCCCTCCCACCCTGGACACAAACTGTTCACCCCCCTCCCCTTTGGCAGGAGATTGCGCTCCATCAGGACCAAAACCTCTCGCCACCTGAACAGTTTCTTCCCCTCCGCTACCGGCCTCTTAAACAAGGCCCGGCCCCCCCACTGACACAACGTAGACTCTATATGCATTACATTAATGCACACAATGTTCAAATACTGCTTACTGCACACATTTTATTTCTTATTTCATATTTTATATTCTATAATTCACTGCATTCTATTTCGCTGTAAATTACTGCTTTATTTTATTGCTATCTAACTATATTTTATTACAGTGTCCTTAAAGAGTTTTTGTTTTATATTTTATGTATGCACCATTTCGCCTTTGGGTGATAGCGAACCAGGGGTACCTTATAGGAGCAGCCTGCACGCACACACACACACACACACACACACACACACACACACACACACACACACACACACACACACACACACACACACACACACACACACACACACACACACACACACACACACACACACACACACACACACACACACACACACACACACACACACACACACACACACACACACAAACACACACACTTTTATGAGCTGGGCTGAACATCCTCTGAAACACAATCTAAAACAAGATGTGATACAAAAAATGTCTCCAATGAAACTGATGAACATATTTTAGGTGGATTAGCAGCTCCTTAAAGGCATTACAATTCATTTATTCAATTAATCTGCTCACCCCCTGTGTATAGTAAGTGGAAACCCGATTTAAAGTCACAAAGCCACCAAACGCAGGCAGCTTCTATTTCAATTGCCTCTTCAGAACAAGACATTTTTAAGTTGTGACTTTACAATTTCAACAGCCGACTGACACAAATACAGAGGTTCGAGCTCATCATTTTGTCGTCTTACCTGCAGTGATATATATTAGTCTAGATTTTTTTTATGTCAGTTGCCAAGTGATGGAGACATTGGACATAAAGACTTCTGCTTTTTCTCAAAGTAATGAAACTGGATGGCACGCGACTTAGGTTGCTAATAGTGCCTAAACAATATATTTGAACCACTCAAATGCAATGTCCTTTTCCAGAAGTCAAGGTTATCTTCCACAGACCTTATAATAAGCAGTTGTATAGGGACTGTTAGGGAATAATTTGCTTAGGTATTCAACCTTCGACCTAGTTCCTCGTTTTCTCTCTTTACTGTCTCTTTTCCCATGGCATAGTTCTACGGCCTTGGGTATTGCTGCTATCTCTCTTAAGGAGGGGCAGCTTGGGCGCATTGTTGTTGCCAGTCTATGACAGAGCACAAGCCGCCATGAGGTAGTTTACTGTTCAGGGATGTAGGTTCCCTGGCGCGCATTCTTTTCTATGGACGAGAGCTCTAGTGGGTCCATAATTGTTTAGTCTCACTGATAAAGAATGTTGATTATTACACTCCGAACTAGTTAAAACATCGAGCTGCAGAAGAGTTCTTCAGAATTGATTGTGGCAACTCCAATGTAGTCAGACCTCTGGCTCTTGACTTGTCTTGTGAATTCTCCGGCCGATACTCCAAATAAACCATCAGTGTTTGAAATCAAAGCTCCAGCTCTCCTCGTGTCTCCTTTGAGTCCTGACCAGTGTTGGGTGTAACGCGTTACAAAAGTAACGGAGTTACAGTAATATATTACTTTTTGCTGTAACGAAGAAATGTAACGCATTACTAATGCAATTTGGGTAATATATTACCCGTTACAATGCTCAGTAACGCAGTTACAACACATTTTAACCCGAAATTAAATGGTGTTTTGTTTTTTAAGAATGTACTAAGATAGCGAGACATTCCGACACCAGAGTAAAATTGTGCGGGTAGATTAGTAAACCTGGTGTTTACCCTTTAGGCTTCGCGTCGGGATCTTCGGGGGTGCATAGGCATGCATTGCACCCCAGTTGAATGTTATTCACCCTCTATTCAAAAAAGAGAACGGAGCGAAAGATAAAAACAACAAATTGTGTCAGGTGCGCGTGACCTGCTCCGCTGCACGTGCATCATTTCCAAAGTGCTTCCACAGCAGTGACACACATCTGTGGATAATCATTTATACGAAAATGGTTAAAGCAACCATCACTAAACGCCAGCAACACTGCATCTACTGCAGGCAATAGCAACAGGTCAGATGGGGAAATCACGTTACCCTCGGTCGTGGACACTAGCTTACTCCCGCCTGACTCGCCCCCGGAGCATCAGTCTTCGTCTCGTCACCCGAAACTACGCCGCCCCTCTGCGGCCCGCAGGTGCCAGGATACCACGGCAAAACAGAGCCTGCCCAGGTATATCTAAACAAGTACCCGCCTGCACAGTGGAGTAAGGCGGTCATTTTGCAGCTCGTGGTATAAAAATAGACAATGGCTAGAATATTCATGTGAAAATAGTGCCATATTCTGCCATGCCTGTAGAAATGTTGGGTCAAAAAAGAATGCATACAATAGCACAGATGCCTTCACCACGAATGGCTACGTATATATGTATATACGGCTATGTATATAGCTGCACTAAACTACATTTTAGCATTTAAAATACCTAGCCATTCTTTTGCAGTTATTTTGGTGAAAGTAACTCAAAAGTAACTAAAAAGTAGTGTAACTCATTACATTTCAAAGACAGTAATATTGTAATGTAACTTATTACTTTAAAAAGACAGTAATAAGTAATATGTAATATATTACATTTTGGAAGTAACCTCCCCAACACTGGTCCTGACTCCTCCATTGCTACAGAAGTTTCCCCCACAGGGACTATTTTTTTGTTCTACACTCACCAAATGATCACCTTCCATAAGGAAGCATGCTTCCACTCAGATATTATATCTCAGCAAAAAGACTACTACTAGTTTGCAGTCTTCTTTTCCCCTGCCTTTACTGACTGCTTCAAGAGGCGAGCTATAGTCATAAGTGATGCTTGAAAATCAAATCCGTCATTATCTCCAATTTTTTAATGAATTGTTCACAACACTGAAGCAATCTCTTCTGATTAATCCCTCCATCGCTCATTCTTAGCGCTCACACACAGGATCGAGTCCCTGAAGCTTTGCATTTAATGACATTTACACACACAAAACCACATGAACATCCACATGTACTGTATGAGTTGCACACACTTCCCGTTTAGATTCCCTTTATCTTTCCCTCACTCAAATGCTTTCACACACATCATCACATTCACACAATACAGAGATCTGATAGCGGGATTAGCTGTTGAGAAATGTTTGCAATACATGTTAGCGCCCTCGAATATTTAATCTAAGCTTGGGGTTAAAAGATTAATTCCTGCCAATTAAAGAACAAGGAAAGCAGAGGGTGAGTGAATAGAAACGCTTTTCAATCAAGCTGAGCACAGGGACAATCTACTCTTCTGTTTCCAAAATATGCTCAAATCCTTTGGGAAATCCCTTTTGACAATGCAGGTTATATACAAGAACACGGAGATCGTGTTGGTGAACACGAATAAATAGATTAAATTAATGTCGTGACTATAACACGAAATGCCGTGAGACTGGGTTGTCATGGTTGCCTGAACAGTTTTTTTTTATCAAATACGAGGACACTGTTAAAGTCCATGGTGGCTTACACTTACCTAAAGTACAACTTGGACTAAAAATCAGGAAACATGCTAATTAGCTTTCTTGCTGAAAATAAGATGAGAAGATAGATAGCCTACCACTCATGTCTGTAAACTAGACATGTAGCTTGAGGCAGCAGGCGATTAGCTTTAACTTAGCATAAAGGCTAAAAGCATTCGGTAACAGCTAGCTTGTCTTTTGTCCTACGAGCACATCACAATGTTTATTATTCAAATGTTCTGTCTCTGTGTGGATTAAATTAGACATTTAGTATTGATTAGTCCAATACAAAGTTACTGGAAGGTAGGTTTTCTTTAAACCTTTGACAGAGTCAAGCTAGCTGTTCCGCCTGCTACAGTCTGTATGCTAAGCTAAGCTAACTGCCTGTTGGCTCTAGCTCCATATTTTGCATTCAGACAGTGTATCAATCTAACCCACACGTTGTTATTAAAAATAGACACAATAGGTCCTCCTGTCAAAATGTCATATATGATAGTTGTGAAACTTGAGCGCAAGTTTAAAACACATAACGTTTGGAATTGAAATAAAACTACTTAGTTTTGGGCAAATATCATTGTTTGGGATAAAATAAGTATGTTTGTTATGCAAATAAGGTAAATAAATTATATTGTGTACTTACGGGCCAAATAAGGGCCTCCTTGGTGAAGGTCCTATTATTTAACCTACCCATAGATCCCAATCTCCTCCACAAGCAGCTGTCGCTCTTCATATCACATGACTTCTTCCTTAGTCTGGCATAATTACTATAGCCGCTATAATCTAACAATAATTGTGAATTGTGTGAATAAGGGTCAAATCAAGTTTTTTTGCACAGACAACCTATACGGCCATTCAGTTAGGGGGTAGGCCTACAGCCTGCATATAATAACCAACAAGAAATGGAATAAGTAGGCTATATTTGGATTAATACAAGTTTTGTTTGGACCAATGGAAACAGATCTGAGATGCCAGCACAGAGCTAACAGCTGGGAGGTTGCACTGAGTGGTAAAGACTGTGTTTAAGTATGTCTAATCTTCTTCGAATGCATGACCACAACAGGGATTGCTGGAGGACACTTGAACGACAGACATGGAGAAATCAGAGTGCTGGCCATTAAATCCCCCACCCCCTCCATTACAGGTTTGAGGCATTTGTAAAACCATTTGAGATGTCCTGCATTTGGCCATAAGCTCTATTACTTATCAGCAATATTGCTATCAGGATACTACTGCACCAGCATGTTTAAATGTATTTCATCGTGCAAGAGTATGTGCATGTACAGGATGTCATCTCCCCTTCCCAGATACCCTGAAGTGTAAAGCAACTCCACTCCACATAAAGCCAACACACATAAAACAAATCAAACAGACGTCTCTGATTGTAAAATACTTGTAAAAAATGGGACACTTGCGGGGGAACAACAAGCAGGATGAGATGTTTACTGCAGTTTTGAAGGACGTAAAGGACACAATCTGCATCTGGGCGAGGGACAGAGAAATCCAATTTCGCTGTGTATACCGCTGTCGCATTTTAATGTCAGCCATAAATGTACTCCAGCTGAATCATATCCAGAAGCAAACTGGATGTGAGATGAATGTTAAAGGGGCTATAAGTAAAAGTGGTCTTGCCAGTCTAGTGGTGAAAACTGAACATACTTTATCTGTAGTCCAGTCCTCTGCTGTAATTTGTCTCTGACTCTTTTCTTTTGTCAACCGCAACAAATGTTATCAGAATATTGGATAGGTGTTATGAGTGGTTATCAGCCTCATACATATGGTTGACAAGGGGCCTGCTAGACCTACTACTAGGTTTAGAAGGGCTTACTCTATTGACATGGTTGATACTGATACAAATACAAAATGTGACCCTCTAGTGGCCATTCAATTATGAAAAAGTGCCAAAGGGAAGTCAGGTAATCTGTTGCCTGAACTAAAAACAAGTTGTTTTGTTTTTATTCACATTATAAGCACCTGTTCAAAACTGCGCCATTAAAAAGAATAATAAGGAATTTTTTGGCTGGACCCTCTCTTCCCCTGTGTTTGTTTCTACGTGAATAATGATGACAACACATTTTGGAATTAATAGAATTGGGAGGGATGAAACCCTCTTTAATGGTCACACATGCAGAGCACACAGCACACACAGAGAAATTTGTTCTCTGCTTTTAACCCATCCTAGTACCAGGAATCTAGTAGTAGGAGCAGTGGGCAGCTATTGTACAGCACCCGGGGAGCAATGGGAGTGAGGGGGGAAGGGGGATATCCGGTGCCTTGCTCAAGGGCACCAAGGCAGGGTAGGAGGTGAACTGGGACCTCTCCAAGTAGAAGTCCACACTCCATATTTAGGTCTGGTCGGGGACTTGAACCTACAGCTCACAGTACAAGCCCCTACTGACTGAGCCACTGCCGGAATTGGTCGACTATTAAAGAATAATGCTACATAGGGTAGCCGCTAAATGTGCTGAAATGTAATTCTCAGGGCAATTCCTCACTGTTAATGTATTTCGACTTTTTGGTTTTTGACACTGAGAGCCTTAGATTTATATTATAGCGGCTGACAACATTATGGAAATGACCCTACAAAGCAATAAAACATATTGCTTTACCTATCACTTGTTCTGGTCTCGTAGTTTTTGTGTCACGTTGAGGAAAGATAACAGTGGACTTTTGTGTGGGAGTTGGAGAGAGAAATTAGTTGTCAGTTTGTTTTGTTGAGAAAAGAGAGCCTAGGGTTATCTTAAAAGAAAACTATCATGGCTGAATATTTAGCTGATTCGACAATGTTAGTTAGACCCAATACCAGACTGAATAAATAGTTGTCCTCATAGTCACTTAAACACAAAAACATTGAAAAAAAGGGTTAAAAAATAGCGAGGCAAAGCTGTTCTGCCCCTTCCGAACCATTAGAATGGTTTTGATAACAACCGATAACAGAATCGGTAGATTTTGTGACAGCAACCAACACCATAGCTAAAAAAAACGGGGTCAAAAACATCCGCCACAGTTCAGATGATTACGTCTCGCTGTTACTTTTGTATCAGACAATACAGATCGTACAAGGTCAAAGATCACGTCACTTCGTCTGTAAGAGAGTCATCGTCTGTCTGTATGTATGTCGTTCTATCAGTCCGTCTCGACAACCATGTAATCCCGATCGACATTCCTCTGCAGCCGCGGGCCACAAGCGGTCGGCCTCTCTCTGTGTGAGTCTGATCCCCACCGCCTGAGAAGTCCAATGTTGACAGAGAATCACAAATCACATCAGAATACTAAAGAGGCCAGAGAGTGCCTTTACCTGAAAGAGCTAGAGAGATAAAGGGAGCAGGAAGCTGTGTGTGTGTTTGTTTGTGTCCTCATTTTCCTGCACTTTGAAAATTACAAGCTTGATAAAGGCTTTTATTTTTTTGAAATAATTATTATCCTCACTTTGGGGGTATTTGTATACTCATTCTCTTGAATTCCTCTAGTTTCACTTTAAATTACCTCTCTTAGGGAATAATCATGAAGTCTACTAACAAAAAACTCGAAGGTAGTTTCTCTTTTTTGAAGCATAATGCCCTGAAACAATTCACATTATGTTCTGGAGCCTTCAAGAGAGAGCATTGACTGAAACTATCTCAAAACAAGGCTGATAAGCTTTGGTAGGAAATACAATCTTGTGCCAACCTTGTCATTTCTTGCAGCGCGTGCCTATTATTCATTTGTGCCTGGCGGTGCAAGTGAGTGCCCGTGTGAATAAAGAGAATGGGAGAGTAAAAGAGATAGAGATGAAAGGCCAGTGTTGACTAAAGCCTGCATGGCTCCGTGGTTTCTGAAGGGTGTCTCGGCCTCACATGCAAATGAGCTTGCATCTTATCAGTTCTTTATGACACCCAAGTCCAAATAATGAATACAGGCCATAGTGGTCGGACGCGCTTGCTTTGGTCTGTCGAGCACATTACAACGGCTAGGAAAAAAAAGCACTAAGCAGGAGTCAAAGCGTGTACCCTCGACTGAGGAGATGTTATCTATGTGCATGAAGATTCAGCATATTAAAACATTATTTTTCAGTGTTTCATTTTATAGTCTGGTGTCGATTTTACAAACCATTAAGTGAAAGCTGCTATATTGTATGATCATGCGTATAACTATATATATGTCTATTTGGCTCTATCTGTATGGGATAATGATTAAGAGCTAATTCTTCACACATGCACATCTGCTCTGCTCTAATTGCTGCGTTCATACTTTAAATAACAAAAATGAAATAAGAGGGATTTTTGATTTTTTTAACACAGTTTTCAGGATAATACTTTAGTTAAGCAGTTTAATTAAGAATTATAATTTTTTACTTATTTTGAGAGGTGCTGGTGAACAGTATAATCAGCACTTAATCGACATTTCCCCCACAGTTTTCTGTTCACGTTCTTCTCATAAGAGGACTTTGTTTACTGTAAATTACTGCATGTCTACGGTGGCAGATAGGTGCAAATGCCCAAAACATTTCCATGAGGAGAAACGCACTGCAGCTTCAGAAACGATGCAGATATAAAAACACTAATGTGCCAAAACACATGCATATGAAAAAACATCTTTACCGACTTTACCTGATAACACGTGCGCAGCACTTAAAAACATTCCCCATCTTGATGAAACATGCGCAGGCTTTACTAACACAAATCTATCAATGTTGGCAAAGATAACCTGTTTCATAATTCTAAGTGTTTTGTCAGTAAATAAATTGTTTAGCTAGCTAGCTCACAGCAGACCTTCAATAATATCGGAAGGAATCATACAATCACATTCTTAAAAAACATTATGTTTTGAGCTTCTTGTGGCGTTCTTTATTGGCAGCGTTTAAATGCTGCGCATGTGTTGTCAAGTTGCTAAAGATGTTTCTTCATTTGCATGTGTCTGCAGCGCATTTCTCCTAGTGGAAATGTTTTTCGGCCGTTGAAGTATCTTGTTTGTACCTGTCAGCTATCAAACATGTTTTATTGCAGAAGAACATAGTTGTCATTGTAAAATAATGTAAAACATATTATATATATAAGGGCTCAAACCAAGATTTTAGCTGTGGCGGTATCAGAATTTATGCAGCAGGAACATCTCTTTTATTTGTAGTGTGGACACTTCTATAATCGTTTACTGTTGGTCTGACGAAGAAATTATGTCTTGTTTTATTTCTTGCTGTTTAATCTTCAGCACCATTTTTTGCATTATCTAACATTACATGTCCCCTTTGTTTTGCTTTCTTTACAGTATGTCACCCTCTTCCTGCTTGCTGCAGTCATCCCTTATCCTGCAATCATTTAACCTTAACCTTATCTCGAATTCACATTGATTTTCTTAACAGTGTTACGGTTAACACCTGTGGTACGTGAGGACACTAATTCAATGTCAGTGTCATTTGTGCTGTGAGAGGATGTTGTGCCTTTCCCCTCCTTTTCCTGTGATATATCCAAATTCAGGAGTTTGTTTACCTAAGAAAAAAAAGCATTGGTTTGAAAAAGATTGAGTCATGGCTCTGCCCTGCTGATGAAGTGAGCAGATTGGAAATGGGAAGGTTAATGAGATTTTTACAAAGTGTCCGTCTAGCGGTTTGAACTCAGATTAAATTGACACACTCTGATTAAAATGAATTGACCTGTGAAATGAGTGTGTCCCTCAACAGTTAAGGATTGATGGGTATCGCGGAGGGGTCGAGAGGGAGGAAGACAGCAATGAAAAAAAAGAAAATTAACTTAGTTTGGATGGAAGTAAAGGAGAGATATGGAAAGAGACAACTTGTACGCCTTAATAATGTTAAATAGAAAAATTCTCTATCTTACTGTTCTCTGCATGTGTTAGCTAAACATTCAAATTAGCATGCTAAATAAAGCTAACAGGTTAATGTTAATCAGGCCAATCATCCAATAGATCAGCAAAAAATGTCAAGGTCACAATGGCAGGAAAAGTTGTGTTCATTTTTTGGGGAACATAAATGTCTGTACAAAATGTCATGCCCATCTATCCAATGGTTGGAGAGATATTTCAGTTTGGACTAAGTTAAGTTAAAGTTAAGTTAAATCCTTTTATTGTCATTATACACAGAGTACAACGCGATTCAGAGTGCAACTCTGTCCCAGTGTGCAAAAAATACAAACACATACATAACACTAAAAAACACGGCAATAGGACAGACAACATAAACAATCATACGGGGGGGAATAAATAGTTAAAAATATTGATATAAAAATAGTATATAAAGTGCATTAAAAGTGTGTGTATGTGTGAGGATGATTACGGTTATTGCATTATGTGTGGTGGTTAAGCAGCCTGACGGCCCAGGGGTAGAAACTGTTTTTTAGTTTTAGTAGATATTTAGTTTGGAGTAAAATTGTGGACCGCCTGATTGACTGCAATCCTTAGAGCTTGGCTGCTAGGAACAGGAATGCTCCGTTTCATTAGCATTGATGCTATAATATCTGCATTTATACCAAGCAAAATCTTAGCAGAGAATATGGACACTCTTGAGAAATTGTTAACCACAAAAGATTCAATAAGGGAAAAAGCAGTGGAGGACAGAAAATATACTTTAAGTACTTTTACTCTAAATACCATACTTGTGAAGTACTGTTACTAGACTACAAACCATTAGTCAAAAGTTCCTGCAGCAGAAACCTATCTGTTAGTGCTATAGCCAAATTTAAGGAAGAGATTCCATCAATACTTAACTCGATAGCATGTCTGCATGTAAGGGAGGAAACTTATACAAAATGTACACCACCCCAAATTGATCATGTTGTTGATAGTGCTACAGATGCCCTGCGAATAAAATTAGACTCTGTTGCTCCTTTGAAAAAGAAGAAAATAAAACAACATAGACTAGCTCCATGGCATAATGCCGAAACCCGCAAAATAAAGCAAAAGTCGAGACAACTTGAAAGGATATGGCGTTCCACTAAACTTGAAGAATCTCGTTTAATTTGGCATATTACTCCCAATGAATATAAGAAAGCACTGCGTAAAGCGAGAGCAGCTTACTACTCTTCATTAATAGATGAGAATAAGAATAATGCAAGATTTCTTTTCAGCACTGTAGCCAGGCTGACAGAGAGCCACAGCTCTACTGAGCCTTCTATTCCCATAGCACTCAGTAGTAATGATTTGATGTGCTTTTTTAACGATAAAATTGTTACTCTTAGAAACAGAATTAATGACCTCTTGCCTTTGACCAGTATTTTGTTATCAACAGCTCCCGGAAACATAAGTTCTAATATTACACTAGATAGTAAATTAGAATGTTTTTCAACCATAAACCTTGAACAATTGAATTCAATGATTCTTTCTTCCAAACCATCAACGTGTATCTTAGACCCAATTCCAACTAAGCTGTTAAAGGAAGTTTTTCCATTAATTAACACTTCTTTATTAAATATGATGAATATGTCTTTATTATCAGGCTATGTCCCACAATCATTTAAAGTAGCAGTGATAAACCTCTTCTTAAAAAGCACAACCTCGATCCAGAGGTTTTAGCCAATTATAGACCTATTTCTAATCTTACGTTCCTCTCAAAAATTCTTGAAAAAGCAGTCGCAAAACAGTTGTGTGATTACTTAAAAAACAATGATTTATTTGAAGATTTTCAGTCTGGCTTTAGAACACATCATAGCACAGAGACAGCTCTGGTTAAAGTCACAAATGACCTTCTAATAGCCTCAGACAAAGTACTTGTCTCTATTCTTGTCTTGCTCGATCTCAGTGCTGCATTTGATACTATCGACCATGATATCCTATTGCAAAGACTAGAGCACTTAGTTGGCATAAAGGGAACTGCTTTAGGCTGGTTTAGGTCCTATCTATCTGAACGCTCTCAGTTTGTGTGTGTCAACGATGAATCTTCCATGCAAACCAAAGTGAGCCATGGAGTGCCACAGGGCTCAGTGCTTGGACCTATTTTGTTCACACTATATATTATGCTTCCGTTCTGTAAATTTCCATTGTTATGCGGATGATAGTCAACTATATTTATCCATCAAGCCTGATGAAACCAATCATCTAAATAAAATTCAAGACTGCCTCAAGGACTTAAAAACGTGGATGACTGTACATTTTCTTATGTTAAACACGGCCAAAACTGAAGTTATTGTACTCCAGTGAGACTGAAAGGAATCTTGGTGTTATATTTGATCAGGATTTATCTTTTAACGCCCACATAAAATCAATCTCAAGGACCGCCTTCTTTCATCTACGTAACATTGCAAAAATCAGGCATATCTTGCCTCAAAACGATGCAGAGAAACTAATCCATGCATTTGTTACTTCAAGGCTGGATTATTGTAATTCTTTATTATCAGGGTGTACCAAAAAGTCAGTTAACTCGCTTCAGCTAATTCAAAATGCTGCAGCACGTGTACTAACTAGAGTTCGGAAAAGGGACCACATTACTCCTGTTCTGGCTGCCTTACACTGGCTCCCTATAGAACACAGGATAGAATTTAAAATTCTTCTTCTCGCCTACAAAGCCCTTAATGGGCAGGCGCCATCTTACCTTAAAGAACTCATTATACCCTATTGTCCAACTAGGGCATTGCGTTCCAAGAATGCACGGTTGTTGGTTGTTCCTAGACCTAGAGTCTCTAAAAGTACAATGGGAGCCAGAGCCTTTTCTTATCAAGCTCCACTTTTGTGGAATCAGCTTCCAGTTTGTGTTCGGGCGGCAGACAGCCTATCCGTTTTTAAGAGTACGCTTAAGACCTTCCTTTTTGAAAAAGCTTATAGTTGATAAAATAATCTAATAAGAGTGCATTGACGTAGACACGTTGTGCCTCTTCACCTATACATTTTAGTTCTTACTCTTTTTCCTTACTGGTGGTATGTCATTTGGTTGTGTGTGTAGACGGTAGAAGCAGGGAGAGGCATATACGTGCCTTGATCCCTGCCGAGTCGACGCACAACTGTTGATTGGTGTCAGTGCCAGAAACACTTTTTAGGAGCAATGCGCTCATGGTATAGATGTAATTTGGTTGTGTGTGTAGACGGTGGAAGCAGGGAGAGGCATATACGTGCCTTGATCCCTGCCGAGTCAACGCACAACTGTTGATTGGTGTCAGTGCCAAAAAACTTTTTAGGAGCAATGCGCTCATGGTATAGATGTGGCGCATACATCTTAGTTCCTACTCTTTTCCCTAACCCTATCCTAAGGGAGTGCATGTACGTAGACACGTTGTGCCTCTCCACCTCTGTTCCCAGGCCCGGTTCTATGGGGGTGCATAAGGGTGCATTGCACCCTCAGTTGAGTCGTTATGCACCCTCATTTGAAAAATGAAAAGTGAAAAATAAAAAAAATATTAAAAGTGAAAAATATTACATATATAATAACAATAATAATATTGTAGTAATAATAATAATAATAAGAAGAAGCAGAAGAAGAATATAGTTGAAATAAAATTATTTGTAATTGTGGTTAAATAACATTGTCTGCTGCATTTATTTGGTCAATTTAAACGGTAAGTAACGTTATTATGTCAGGTGCGCGTGACCTGTGCCGCTGCGCGTTCGTCATCTGCAAGGTGCTTACATAGCAGTCAATGATGGACATCAGAAAATGGTTAAAACAACCAGCCCTTATCGCCAGCAGTAACACTGCATCTACTGCAGGTAATAAAAGTTCAGATCATGGGGACCAGGGATGTGCACAGACATTTTGGGGGGCGGGTGCTCAAGTGAGAAAAAGGGCACTTCCCATAATCATTTATAAAAAAGTGTTTTAAAACAAAAAGTTAAATATAGTTGCACATCTCTGACTTACTGACCAATTTATTTTAATACCCTCACACTCACGTAATTGTTTAATACTCAACATAATTCTACAAAATAATCAGCTAACACAGAGACAATGGTCTTCTTTAGTATTCACAATGCACAAGAGCAGACAACAAACTAGTACAATTAATAGTTATTAAATGAGCAGCCGACAATCAAAATTATGAAGTTACTGTTTAAGGCAGGACATTACAGGCAAAAAGATCGTTTTTTCATGCACTTGTTATTTTGGTCTATTTTGCTTCCATGTTTTCTTTTTCTTTCACTGAATTCATCTATAGATTTAAAGCTAATCTGAATATTTAAATAAAACATTTCAGGGGAAAATACTGACTTGACGTAAGTAACTATCTGGGGAAGTTGTGAGGTGATATGTTTTTTAGTTTTATCCTTTTCACCTGCAATGCCTTGGTAACTGCATGCAAATTAGCGCATTTTAATTAGGCCTAGTTAACACCTAATTTGCATATCAATGTGGCGATTGTGATGATGTTATTAGTTACACATTTTACTGTATTCGCTTTAAGTGTCTCCCCTTAAAGTGCCAGTGAAGTGCATTTTTTTGCGCCAAAGTGAAATGGCAGTTTCATTTCTTACATATAATTGTACCTGTTCATGGCTAAAATAATTTTTTAGGAAGTGCGAGGGACGAGATAAACATCGCAAATTTTTCAGAGTCTGAGCCTACCGCTGCTGCAGACGATAGCGGCTGTGACGTCACAAGATGGGCCCAGTTGTGATTGTAAACATGGCGGAGCCTTCGGAAAGTGATACTGGTGCGAGAGAAATGAGTGATTTTGACAGCTTTTCGGACAGGATAGATGAGGAAAGTGGCCATGGAAGTCAATTTAGTTGAGGACAATATTTTGTCATAGATCTAGAGTAGATCTACACACAGGATTGGCCGTCACCTGATCATACATTCATCTGTTCATAGCATGATGCAACATTCATGTTCACATGCAGTGTTGTGCTAGTTACTGAAAACCAGTAAGTAGTTACAATTACTAGTTACTTCACTACTTACACCAAAAAGTAATGCGTTACTGTGAAAAGTAACTTCTTAGTTACTTAGAAAAGGGCACCCATTAATGCCCTTATACTGTAGCCTTCATTTCAGTACTGTTATTGCATCGGAGAATAATACAACCTGTTGATCAACTTGACATGCATTTGCATCACTGAACTCTGCTAAGCAATGTGGTCTATACAAACACAAACACAAAGATATGTTTCAAAGTGCCAATCCAGCCGCTGTTGCTTAGGTGGAGGTGGAATGGCGTCGGATGAGTCTGGGTCTGTGGTCTTAGCTACTAGCTTCGCTACTAGCTTCGTCCCAGCATGTTTTTTCTGCAGATGTTTCAACAGATTTTAATTGCTGTTTTGGGCAGTCGATAGGATCTTTGACCCGCCAAGACACAACTTACATTTAACTAAAACCTTCTTTTCTTTGTGCTCGACAAAAGTGAAATAGTGAGAATATCTCCAGGCGGAGAAACTCGACTTGAGCTCTGCCGCCGCCATGATAGTCTTGTTAGTTAACACAAACACAGTGGCGTTTATTTTTCATAAACAATCTACGAATCTACGAAACAATGACACCAGCCACTCACCTTCATCTTTTGGGAACAGAAACATCGCCACTTCGGCAGACTTCACATTACCACAGCCAGCGGCAATGCATCGCTTCCCGTGTGTTTTTCCTCCCTTTTTCGTCACTGTCGCCTCCATTGTCAGCTTTTCTCGATTGGCAATCACTTCCAGTCGACTGCGAAACACTTTCCAATCAAATACTCGCTCAAAAACGTTGGTAAATTCGACTTTGAAATAGAGACAAAATGAATGGTGGTGAATGTAAACACTTCGGCTTGGCCCATCTTCTGACGTCACGCAGTAGATCGCAAGCCACGCCCACGAAGGCGGAGGTCGACTGCGAATTTCCCAGCGGAAAATTCAAACTCGTCAAATTCGTTGCTATTCCAACATCTTTGATATGGGTTCCAATGGACAATTTTGGTCATTACTATACGTATTAGCATAAAAGATCATGCACCGTCGCACACTTCAGTGGGTCTTTAAGTACAGTACATTAGCCTGTATGCCCATGATAAATTGTCTTAGCTAAACCTTGAGCTAACTTATCCATTAGCTAGTAGCCTACCTTAGTTAACTATATTTGTAATTGTCTTTTAGCTAATTAGCTGTAAACTCGAGGCACTGGCAGTTTAGTAATTTGTTCATCACCACTCACCTTCAAAATAAGCCAAGAAAAGCCGGCATAACATGGAAGAGTAAAGTGGGAGGTGCTGCTACCTGTCTGTCTGAAGGGACTGCCGATGACTGTCCGCACCGCTGTGCAGGAGACGTGGAGGGAGGGAGGGAGGGAGGGAGGGGTAGAGAGAGCATCGGAACTTCACAGTCTAATCTCCCGACCTGATATTTTAATTTTGTATTCAATCAATATATTTAAAAAGGGGAAAAAAAGGGCACTTTCTCTGGAGGAATAAAAAGGGCAAGGGCTCAAGCCCACTTTGATGTCTATGTGTGCACGTGCCTGATGGGGACATTACGTTACCCGCGGCCACTGTCGTGGACACTAACGTCCTCCCGCCCGACTCGCCGGCTTTGCCCGCCTCGCCCACGGAGGCGGAGCAGCGGCAGCCGCAGCCGTCTTCGTTGCCCCAAACACCGCCATCCCTCGGCGGCCCGCAAGTGCCAGAGGACCTCGGCAAAACAGAGCCTGCCCAGGTATATTTAAAAAAAGTACCCAACTCGCCTGTACAGTGGGGTAAGGCGCTCATTTTGCAGCTCATGGTTTCAAAACAGAGATTGGCTGGAATATTCATGTAAGAAAGATGCCATCTTCTGCTATGCATGTAGACATTTCGGTCTTAAAAGGGGAGTGATTTGTAAAATATCCATAAAGAAAAAGTAAATCTGTTTACAGTTCTGTTTCATATGGGTGTTGAGAGATGTATCCATAGATCTCTTCATTTTGCTCTCAAAGTGCACCAGATTGATGCTTTTAACTTTAATATTTAAAAAAACATCTTCCTGGGGGAGCATGCCCCCGGACCCCCCTAGAGGAGGTGAGGACCCCCCTAGAGGGTGTTAGGTCCACTCCCCACTTATAAAAATAGTACTTTACCACTGCAACCTCTCTAATCTCAGATGCACCCCGAGTCATTTTGTTCTGGAACCGGGCCTGTCTGTTCCTTACTTCTTACTTGCTACCCCTTTCCCTCAACCTATCCTAAGGGAGTCCATGTACGTAGACACGTTAGTTTAGCTGCTATAGGCTTAGACTGTCGGGGGACACCTTACTTCTTCCTTCTGTCTGTCTGTACCTGCGTACTCTCATGTTCCGAATAACCCAGCTTCCCCCACATTTCTTTTTGGTGTCTATCTACGCCGGGATCCTGAGTCGTGGCTGATCCTGTTGCTGCAGTCCTGTGTCCTGGATCCTCTATCCTGAGTTCTGGATTTGAGTCCTGGACTTCGAGTCGTGGCTGAACCTATCACTGTGGTCCTGCCTGACTCATCATACTACTTCCCTGATGGCTCCCGCCGGATTATGGACATCCTCGTGGATTCATCTTCTTATTATAGACACATGCATTTCCAAACATTTGGTCTACACACGTTATCTATTGCACGTCTGTCCGTCCTGGGAGAGGGATCCCTCCTCTGTTGCTCTCCCTGAGGTTTCTCCCATTTTCCCCTTTAAACTGTGGGTTTTTCTCTGGAAGTTTTTCCTTGTACGATGTGAGGGTCTAAGGACAGAGGGTGTCGTATTGTCATACTGATATTCTGTACAAACTGTGAAGTCCACTGAGACAAATGTAACATTTGTGATATTGGGCTATATAAATAAACATTGATTGATTGATTGATTGACTTGTGTGCAAAATGTGTTATTTTTACATAATTGTTCTTTACTTGAGTATTTCCATTGTATGCTACTTTATACTTCTTCCACACTACATTTCAGTGAAATTTAATTCAACTTAATTTATTTAACACGCATTGTTACTTCTTAAATAAAGAAACACATGAGATGGTTTTATGGGATGATGCTGTTCTGTACTACTAATCAACCCAGTGTTCAATAGTATTTAAAACGAATTCCCCATCGACAAATAACAACAATAAAATGCTCTAACGCGTTTGTGATAGGAAATGGATATTATATTCTATAATATCAAAATAAGGAGAAAAGTTTCATATGAGTTCTTCTTCCACCTCTGTTATAAAGTGCTATTGAGACAAAGGCAAGTTACGGCTGAATGGACTGCATTTACGCGACCATTAAAAACACTTTTATAACGCTCTCACTAACTCATTTACTGTTGGGCTTCCATAAATACAACAAGGGCTGGGGATCAAACTACTATGAAGACCACTCTACTGTCAACAATATGTATGCCATCCAGTGGTGACTCGTCATTAGGGGCACAGCCCCACCTAGTGTCAGCAGAAAGTAATGCAAATAATAATTCCCAAAATACGCAAAAAAAATACATGTTAAAATATATTTTAAGATCATGTTTAGTCATCTGATTCGTCTGTACATTGCTGTTTTTGTCTGCGTTCTACTAATTAGTGTCCACAGTGTGCCTATTGAGCCGTGTTGAGCGATGGATGTGGTGTTACGAACTCAGATACTCAGGATATAGGACCCAATTGCAACGACCCAGGAGACAGAGGTAAAGTATTTGTAAGATACTTTATTTTCAAAAGATGAAGAGAAATAATCACTATCAAATCTCTAGATGAGATGACAAAAAGTGAACAAAAGAAAATCGCTCACGTAGTGAGGAACAAAAACATCTTGGTATCAAGGAGAGCATAGATCTGACCTAGGCATGCGACAAGACAAACTGACAATGAACACTGGGAGACTGGGGAATTTAAACACAGGACAACAAGACACAGGTGGAAACAATCAGGGGCAGGGCTGGTGCTGATGAGCACGGGAGACACACAAGAGGTGGATAATCAGGAAGCCTGGAATGACAGGTAAATGATGAGTGACAAAACAAACATAAAACAACATGAAAATGAAACTCTCTTAACATTTCTGTCGGTGCACAACAGTACCCCCCCCTCTAGGGCCGACTCCTGATGGCCCAGGCTGATTGTAAAAATTGTGGATCAAAGTTTTGTCAACAATAAATGAAGCAGCTACCCAGCATCTAGCCTCAGGACCGTAACCCTTCCAGTCTACCAGGAATTGCTTCCCCCTCCCCCTATTACGGACCTCCAGCAACTTACGGACCTTGTAAATCTCACCACCCTCAAAGAACTGGGGCGGTGGAGGGGGCTTGGAGGCGGGAACAAGTGTGCTCTCACACACTGGCTTTATCTTACTGACATGAAACGTTGGATGCACTCTCATAGTCCTGGGAAGTTGTAAGCGTACAGACACCGGGTTGATGACTCTGGACACCGGAAAAGGACCCACAAATCTCGGAGCCAGTTTTTTTAGAGGCGACATGGAGTGGTAAGTCCTTGGTGGAAAGCCAAACCTTTTGGCCTGGTCTGTAGGAGGGAGCGACCCTGCGATGGACGTCTGCAACCGCCTTCATCCGAGCTGAACTTCGGAGAAGAGACTGGCGAGCACCAGCCCAAACTCGGCGACAACGTCTGATCATGGCATGAGCCGATGGTACCGTTACTTCTTCCTCGTTGTTTGGGAAAAGCGGAGGCTGGAAACCATTGACACAATGGAATGGAGAGAGACCCGTGGCTGCCGTAGGAAGAGTATTGTGGGCAAACTCGACCCATGTGAGGTGGTCACTCCAGGTGGTCTGGTTCCGGGAGACGAGACAACGTAGCGTAGTCTCTAGTTCCTGGTTCAGATGCCCCGACTTTCCATTTGACTGAGGGTGATATCCTGATGACAAGCTGACGGTGGCGCCTATGAGTCGACAAAACTCCTTCCAGAAAACGGAAATTAATTGTGGACCCCTGTCGGAAACAATGTCATCAGGGAATCCATGGATCCTGAATACCTGATTCATCATGACCTCTGCGGTGACTTTGGCAGAGGGAAGCTTGGTCAATGGGATGAAGTGGGCCATCTTTGAGAATCGATCCACCACTGTTAGGACCGTAGTCTTGCCTCTGGATGAGGGAAGTCCTGTCACGAAGTCCATTGATATGTGTGACCAAGGACGTTGGGGAACCGGCAGCGGCTGGAGCAAGCCCATCTTGACCTGAGACGAGGTCTTATTACACGCACACACCGGACAAGCCGCTACATACTCCGCCACATCCTTCCTCATGGCTGGCCACCAGAAACGCTGTTTTATCCTGAACATTGTCCTTGTTACTCCCGGATGGCACGAAAGCACAGACGAATGAGCCCAGTGGATGACCCTGGAGCGGAGAGACACAGGAACAAACAGCAGATTGTTTGGACATTCGCTAGGTGCTGGAATCATGACATTCGCCTGTTTTACGTCCGACTCTACCTGCCAGGAAAAGGCTCCGACCACACGGTTAAGTGGAAGGATGGTCTTGGGCTCTACAGTAAGTGGTTCTGGATCGTAAAGACGAGACAAAGCATCAGGTTTTTGATTCTGGGATCCGGGACGAAAAGAGAGTGTGAAGTTGAACCTACTAAAAAATAGTGTCCACCTGGCCTGACGGGAGTTGAGACGCTTAGCCTTTCTTATACTCCAGATTTTGTGATCTGTCCAGACTAAAAACGGCTGCTCTGCCCCCTCTAGCCAGTGTCTCCATTCCTCGAGGGCAGCTTTTACGGCTAACAGTTCCTTGTTTCCCACATCATAATTCCTCTCTGCCGTTGTCAACTTCCGCGACAGGTAAGCACATGGATGCATCTTGTTGTCTTCTACAGAACGCTGAGACAGTACTCCTCCAATTCCCTCATTGGAAGCATCAACCTCGACCATAAACTGGCGCTGGGGATCTGGAATGGTGAGTATAGGAGCTGATGTGAATCTCTCTCTGAGGCGTTGGAAAGCGAAGTCCGCCTGGGAAGTCCACTTGAAGGGAACCTTAGGAGAAGTCAGAACATGCAGAGGGGCAGCAACAGAACTGAAATTCCTAATAAACTTCCTATAGAAGTTAGCAAACCCCAGAAACTGCTGAACTTTCTTCCTGGAGTCTGGTGTGGGCCACTGGGAAACTGCACTGATTTTAGCAGGATCCATCTGGATATGATTGGGTGAGATTATGTATCCTAAGAAAGACACCTCTTCTGTGTGGAACTCACATTTCTCTGCCTTGACATATAGCTGATTCTCAAGCAGTTTCTGCAAAACCTGGCGGACATGGTTAACATGAGATTTAGCGTCTGGGGAGAAAATCAAAATATCATCAAGATACACAAATACCGAAATATTCAAAAATTCCCGCAAAACCTAATTTACAAAAGCTTGAAACACAGCCGGTGCATTGCATAGTCCAAAAGGCATTACTAGGTACTCATAGTGACCACTCTGAGTATTGAATCCTGTCTTCCACTCATCCCCCTTTCTTATTCTAACCAAGTGATATGCATTTCTTAAATCTAACTTGGTGAATATCTTGGCAGTTTGAAGCAGTTCAAAAGCAGATGACATGAGTGGCAGAGGATAGCGGTTTTTCACCGTAATGTCATTTAGTGGACTGTAGTCTATGCAAGGTCTCAGAGACCCGTCTTTCTTTCCCACAAAGAAAAACCCCGCTCCGGCTGGAGAAGATGAAGGACGGATAATCCCTGACTTGAGTGAAGAGGAGATGTAGTCGTCCATTGCTGCTCTCTCAGGTCTCGAAATCGAATAAAGTCTCCCCTTGGGAATGGGGGCTCCCGGTAGGAGATCAATGGGACAGTCAAAATCTCGGTGAGGAGGTAGCGACAAGGCTTTGGATTTGTTAAACGCTTCCTTTAAATCATGGTAACAGGGAGGTACCTTCTGTAGATCAAGATAGTCAGGGTGATCTATAATGATTCTACTAGAGTCTGTTGGTGCATTAACAGGTTGTGAAAGTTTACACCTGCTAATACAATCCTCTCCCCATTCCTTAATTTTCCCTGAACGCCAGTCAATGTGAGGATTGTGTGTTTTCAGCCATGGAAACCCCAAAATAATCGGGTGCTGAGCCGACTCAAAAATATGAAGCTGCATACTCTCTGTATGGTCCTTATTCATAGTGATCTGAATAGGCTCAGTGCAGTGTGTAACTGTGAACAACAGACGGCCGTCTAAGGCACTGGCGTTAATATGGCGAGATAGCGGAACAGTTTTTATTTTTAGCTGTTTGACTATGCCCCAATCCATAATGCTTTCGTCAGCCCCTGAGTCTATTAACACACCTTCGTCAATGGCCTGATTGTTTATAAAAATGTTTGCCTGAGTAACAGGTCGAGGAGGAAAGTCTGTGGGAAACTTGCTCACCAGCGCCCTCCTTTTGCCTGGCAAGCTTGATTGTTTCCCGGACATGAAGCGAGTTGGTGATCCAGCTCACCGCAGTAGAAACAGCAGCCCTCCCGTAAACGGCGCTGCCTCTCCTCCCGAGTAAGCCTGGTTCTACCCAACTGCATGGGTTCGCTGGAGTTAACCGGAAGCGCTGTCCTCCGACGGTCCGATACCACGGGCTGGAAATCCTCACTCGGTGGAGCGACCCTCCGAGAATAATCCTGGGAACTGGGAAGAACGTCACGGGTGCTTCGGCGCTCTCGCTCTTTCCCGAAGACGGTTGTCGATCCGGATGGCCACAGCGATGAGAGATTCCAGATCCCGGGGCACCTCCAGTGGAGCCAGCTGGTCTTTTATTGGTTCTGAAAGTCCAGTCATGAAAGCGTCACGAAGAGCCGGAACATTCCACCCGCTGTCCGCTCCCGCTGTGCGAAACTCGATGGCATAATCAACCACCTGACGGTTGAGCTGGCGCATCTGGAAAAGTCTTCTGCTGGCCTCTGTAGCAGTTGACGAGTGGTCAAAAATGCGACTCATAGTGTTTATGAAATCGGCCAATGAGTAACATAACTCGGTGTCTCTAGACCAGGCATCCTCAAAGTCCGGACTCCGGTCCGGATCCGGACCGAACCACAACTGTCTCTGGACTCTGAGCAAATTATACTTTTCATATGTATTATCTGTATTATCTGTGTTATCTGCGAGACATCGCCACAACGCAACGAGTCAAAATTCTCCGCTATGTCCACTGCAAACAGCGCTCTGCATGTCCGACTGTTCCAATGTCTGTGTGTGTCTATCAACGCATTGGTCCAATCACATTCAGCATCCCGTCAGCGTTTTTGTCCCCCACCAACAGTCTGCGAATCAGAGGCAGAGTAGGGCGGGTCTTCGCGGAATGCGGGTGGGAAAAATGCGTGTCTCGACTCTCCCCAGCTGCCAGCTTTGTTTTGAAAGAAAAGTTGTGGCTCATCGGGCATTTATGAGAGAAAGTCTCTAATGTCCGAGTGCAAGTGAATGCAGCACAAGACCCACGTCTTGTAACCCCCCCCCCCTGGCGCGAGTGTGGAAATATGATTCGCGGCGATTTAATTTGAACGGGACGGTGCAAAACGAGAAGCATTCGGACCCAAGTACTGAAGGAATGAGGTATTTGCGGTCTACAATAACAGAGAAGAGACTGTCAAGTTTGGCTGTACTCAGCATTGAATCAAAACGCACTAAAGCTGTTGATCTTAATAAGTTTGTGAGGCGTTTCGCTGAACAAAATGGTAATCGCCGCATTCAGCTGTAATAGGCATTTCAACTTGATGCTCTGCTCACGGATGAGCATACAAAACTGTTAAGATGATGACCTTACGTGTGTAAATATATTTTTTCTCTGTGGGGGTCTGCCCCCAAAAAACAGTTTTAAAGGGGACCTATCATGCTATATATATATATATATATATATATATATATATATGTTTTAATTTTCAAAATACGAAACAGATCATGCATTTTAGCCATGCCTCATTTTGCCTCACTCCAGCTCTGTCTTTGCAAGGTCTGATTCAGCTGACCACGCCCCCATGCGGAAGAGGGGGGCGTGACACGGCCCCGGCACGAGCTTCATGTTATCATGCTTGGTGTGATTACGAGTGGAGAGTCAACATGGCCCAACCTCTCATTCCCCTGATTGGTGGAGAGTTGACCAATCAGGCGGAGTGCACCTACATTACGTCAAAAAGGTGCAAATAAAAAATCCACCCGTATCAAATCCGTTGCAGCCCCGTTTTTAGAGATTTGGGTATGGAGGAAAAGAGAGAGGGTTGTGTTTTCTGACACTTTGTGAGTTCCCTGGAACACCGGGGACACATATGTATAAAATACATCACAAAGTGCATTTTGCATGATAGGTCCCCTTTAAGTCCTGAGAAAGTCAAGTAAGACGGTGTGTAAAACTACACTGCCCAGCCAAAAAAAAGTAACCACTTTGATTTAACTAGGCCAGTAGGTAAGGACATTCCACTGGATAATAACTGAAGTATAAAAGAATGCATGACTGAAGTGTTTGAAGGCAAACAAAAAGAGGAAATAACAGGTCAAATCAAGCAAATCCCCCTCTCAGATTCCACAGCAACCAGAAGAACATAAATACTGGCTGGTGATTTGATTAATCAGCTTTGTGATGGAATAAAAAATGCATAGTGCATTTCCTTAGCTGTGGATGAGTCTACTGACACCACTGACAATGCTCAGTTGCTGGTGTTTGTGAGTTTTTATGATGAGGCAAAGGGGGAGTTTGTTGAAGATGTGTTGGGCCTGACGAACCTCAGTGGACACACAAGGGGGCAAGACATTTATAAAGCAATAATGGGAATGCTGAATGAAAGAGGGTGCAGCTGCCTTTATTCATAACTGCAGCTCTTACACTGCGACTCTGAGGGATCAAGCACAGACACAATAACAATGAAAACTGCTGCATACAGATTATTTTTGTTTTTGCAACCTCGTGTTAAGAATCTTGTTGCAATTGTTTGAATGACCGTAATAAACGGACCTTTGTCTTATTGAAAAATGTCTTTGGACCTTTAAGATTTGTATTTGAGTACCCCTGCTCTAGACCATTCTGCAGTAGCCCAGGCTGCAGATCTTCCCGTTAAGTGAGACACGATAAATGCCACTTTACCATGGTCTGACGAGAAGGCTCCTGGGTGGTGTTGGAAATGCAAATTGCACGGTACCAAAAAGGCTCTGCAGTTCATGGAATCTCTGGAGAATTTCTCCGGAAGAGCCAGCCTTAAAGAAGAAGAAACAGCCTGGTTTGGGTTGATTGTGTCAGCAGGATTCTCGACAAGGAAACCCCCAGCTGTGGATGACGTCACCGGAGGAGCAGTCTGTAGGTGAGTGAAGAATTGATTCATCTGTGCAGTCAGCTGTTGCATCTGCGTAAAGATGATTTCCTGAAACTCTGCCTGGCGTCCTCCCAGCTCTCTTATTCCCTGTTTGACTAAGCCCAGCTGTTCCTCGTGGTGATAAATCTTCACTCCTTGTGCTGACAGGGCGGCATGAAGCATTCTTGGGTCGGCTGGGTCCATAATGGTCAGTTCGTTCTGTTACGAACTCAGATACTCAGGATATAGGACCCAATTGCAACGACCCAGGAGACAGAGGTAAAGTATTTGTAAGATACTTTATTTTCAAAAGATGAACAGAAATAATCACTATCAAATCTCTAGATGAGATGACAAAAAGTGAACAAAAGAAAATCGCTCACGTAGTGAGAAACAAAAACATCTTGGTATCAAGGAGAGCATAGATCTGACCTAGGCATGAGACAAGACGAACTGACAATGGAGACTGGGGAATTTAAACACACAACAACAAGACACAGGTGGAAACAATCAGGGGCGGGGCTGGTGCTGATGAGCATCGGAGACACGAGGTGGATAATCAGGAAGCCTGGAATGAGAGGTAAATGGTGAGTGACAAAACAAACATAAAACAACATGAAAATGAAACTCTCTTAACATTTCTGTCGGTGCACAACATGTGGGGCAAGCCCCTCTCTCTGCTGTTAAAATGAACGTGTACTGTAAAAACTACACTGCGCATGCTCAGAGTATTTTTCTATTCAATGTGTGCGGCAAAAAAATAATCACCATGCATAGGGGCACTGTGCTGCCGTACCCACCAAACGTCATCTCATAATTCAGAGAGCTGATTGGCTGTAAGTACGTGTGCCGCGAAAAGTTTAGATGTGAAGAGGAGACGACAGAGAGCAGCTTATAGCGATTAAAATCAGTAAAACGGAAAGAAAATGAATGAAGTTGACCATCTACTTCAGCTTTGGTAAGTTCATTTTATGTCATATCTTTTGTTGATCTTCTGTGTAATGCCTATAGGCTTTTGCTCTGCTGGATCGATTGATATTGTGACCTCTGTGATGAGTGTCTTGTGTTTTCCTTATACCAGGACTTTCCAGACCTTAACTGCTTAATTACCATGTTCATTCAGAAATATTGCCCCTGCAAAGGCCAGAAAGGAAGACTAAAGATGCTACAAACCTTGCTGGATGCTGGGATATAAAAATCAATGTTCCTCGCATTTGGAGAGGCCATGCCTCACAAACATAACAGGGATGCTGATCTTAATAGACAGTCCAATGAGTGGGCATTATAGCTGCAATGACATAAGTGGGGTGTGGTGGATGGATGACATTACAGAGAGAACATCATGCTTGGGAAGATTTTACTGAGTTTTTCTATAAAAGGAGACTGCAAAAAGGTCCGACAGGTTGATACAGCACATCAGAGATCTTTTTATTTTTTACTGTTCTACAAAGCCTGCCTTTATTTATTTTACAATTTTTCTATCCTAAATGGATGGGCACCAATTTAAAGAAAAGTATCAATAAACTACTGGATATATGGCAGGGGCATCAGTACAGAATGGTAACACTTTACATTGCCTTTGAAGACATATTCCAAACGGTAAGTGAAATAAAATCCCTCACCTCCATAGACTAAATGAAGGTTGTATTTAACAGTATTTTTCCAGATGAGTCTCTATTTCATGACTCAACAAAACATGGCAGCCATTAACACCCTTTTTAAAACAAAATGAGTGTGTATATGCAGGGTTTTGTTTTTTTTACAGATCCCAAACCCACTGAAAAAATGCTATAGACAGGTAATGGTACATTTGTCTGATTATACGATAAGTTAAAAGTAGGGTAGATAAGAATGGAGAAACCAGCTCGAGTGCGCTAGAATTTGAAAGTACACAACCGAAAAAAATCTGCCCCTCCTTCCTCCAGACTTCCTTACAGAGCCCCTCCTCCAACACACACAAAACGCGCACATGACCAATGAGGGCACGAGATAAGTTTGTGCCCGAGATGGAAGGCTGCCAGGCAGGTAGGCCATCCAATTATTTCCTGCGGGCCGAGGCAGATAATTGGACTTGCTTTTTACAGCGCCACAGCTTCCACAGATGAAATATATTTATTGTCAAAGCATTTCATTTATTCATTGCTTATCGCGATGTTAAGAGCATTCCATGGAATATAACAAAAAGTGTTTCTGAAGTGAATACCTACCCTACCTTTAAGTAGGAGGACATTAACTTGTAGTGGAGTATTTTCAGACTGTGGTATCACTACTTTTACTTAAGTAAAGGATCTTAATACTTCTTCCACCTCTGATATTTTGTACGTTAATACATTTTAAATAATTGTCCAAATCCCTGTTGATATATTTCACTTAAACACTTATCACAAAGTTTGCGTCAGAAAAGGGGGAAAATATTAGTGTCTGTGTCTACCCAGATCTCATGTTTATTGCCACCAATGCCAATTTGAGCTGGAGCTGCTAAATACTGTGACTGCGTCGTTTTTTGTCCTAGGAATAATTGCCAATTGTAACATTTCCCACTAAAGACAAAAGCCAGATGTTAGTGGGCGTTTTGATTTCGTGATCAAGGGTCTTGATCACAAGAACCAGGTCGATATTGCGCTCAAAGACTGTATGGAACGCCACATAGAGAAAGAAAGTATCCAAACTGTCAAGGTTAACTTAACACACTTTAAACCACATTTTCCCTTATTTAAGCAGCTACAACACTAAACCACAGGGACAATGATCCACTAACAGTTACATTATAAACGTATTCTATTATACAACATTGTGGCACCATTACCCACATTGTAACTTGTTAATATGCAGATCACGACTTCCGGTTGGGCGAACATGTGAGGGCAGCGTTGTCTCGTTCTCCCACGACTTTACTTTTCTAACTTTCATCTAAAACCACCGAATTTGAGTTAAACCCGTATTTTTTGAACATAATTTGGACTATAAATTAGAACAAGCTGATGTGATGCCGAAACAGGCAAAAAAGACAGAAACTGCTGTCTCAACTGCAAGTGAAGTGGCTGGCCCGGACATGGCTAGCATAATTAGCCTGCTTGAAGAGCACAGAGTTAGCTCAGAGCTAGCACAGAGGGAGCACAGAGCTAGCATTTCAGCTGACTTCAAAGCTGCCTTTGCGGTACTGGAGACGAAGCTGACCAAACGCAGACCACAGTAGCAGAACATGGGGAACAAATTGACTCTCTTGAGACCAATACTAATCTGCAAGACCAGCGACTCCGTATACTCGTGCAGAAGTGTGCAGTATTGGCAGATAGCAATGCTAAGCTAGCTGCGAAGACCACAGATCTGGAAGGTCGGAGCCGCAGAAATAACATCAGAATCATTGGACTTCCTGAGTCTATTGAGGGACCCCGGCCCACAACCTTCTTCTCTGAACTTTTGGTCGAGCTGCTAGGCAATGAAACTCTCCAATCCCCTCCCGAGCTGGACCGTGCACACAGAGCGCCAGCTGCTAGGCCGCAGCCAGGGACGAGACCGCGACCTGTGATAATGTGTCTGCATCGCTACCAAGTCAAGGACCTGTTTGTCCGGGAGGCCCGCAAGAGACGAGGGGATCTCCGCTACGGTGGGACACCAGTGCAGATCTACGAAGACTTCACACAAGAGGTCCTCGAACAGCGGGCTAAGTACCGGGACATCATGTCAAAGCTGTACAACCTAGGCCTCAGACCGGCTCTTCTGTTCCCTGCTCGCCTGCAGATCACACTTGGAAGCGGGGCTAAGAAAAGGTTCCCCTCGCCCCTGGAGGCTGTAACCTTTGCAGCTGGCTATGAACGCGAGCCGGCTAACTAACCACTGATGTTATGCTAGGCTAGTGGTGGCTAGGCTAGGCTAAACCACGCTAGCGCTGCATTGATGGTGGACTGGGTACGTTACAGCCGTTATGTTGGGACACAATTTATTGTATAATCTAACGTTACCTAGCCATGACAGCGCACAATGCGACATGTTGTTTACATCTATTTTTTGTATGATTACATTTTTATATTTACAGTAAATGTGTTTTTTTGCACTTTTTCAAATGTCCTTGTTAACACATGCTGTTCACAATTGTTTCTGGGCACTTTACAGCCGTCGTTCTGATGGGACGTAATTTATTTTATAACTAACGTTACTCGGCCAAGACAGCACACAATGTGACATGTTTACATCTATTTTTTAATTTAATTCTTTTTTTCATTTTTGTATTTACACTCTATACCCGGGATGTTCCGGTACTTTTGCAATGCTCTTGTTAACATATGCTGTTCACAATTGTTTACACTTATTAAGGAGGTTGTATTTGCATGATGTGGGTACTGAGACACCTTGAAGAAGGATAGATGATTCAGGTAGGGAAGTTATTGCCAATTTCATTGGCAGATGGAGCTAAGGGGTGGGGAGGGAGGGGGGCCAGGGCATGGGAGGAGGTGGGAGGGAGTAGAGGATGGGAGGGAGAGGGTGGGGCATTTATCTTGATGGGGCTATAGGCTTCCATTTGTTTGAGGCAGCTGTTTCATTTACATTCTGTTTTGTCATCTTTATGTACACTGTTCTCTCCATTTTTAGTTGTGGATGTTCTAGGGCTGACCTGACACTTTCGATGCTGTACAGCAGGGGTGCCCACACTTTTTCAGCTTGGGAGCTACTTTTAAAAGGACCAAGCCCAAATGATCTACCTACAGGACCGCCCCTGCCCAATCTGTGTCATGAGCGGGGGGGCGGATAAACTGTGGCTAATAGTGCGCAGCATTTGCACTTCAGATGAGGAGGTAAGGCCCCCTGATAACTGCATGAACCCGTATGGCACAATACAACTCAGACTGGCTTACCTGTACGTCAATCAAGTGGCAAATGCCTTTCTAAGGATGGATGATAGGCTAACTTTAAAAAAAAAAAAAAAAATGTTTTTTTTTTTTTTTTTTCTTCTTCTTTTTTTTTGTATGCCATGCGATCTACCCACACTACCCTTGCGATCGACCGGTCGATCGCAATCGACGTATTGGGCACCCCTGCTGTACGCGGGCTCATGGCTAATGTAACTGGTACAGGGACTGGTGGTGGACAGGCGGTCAGGATACTCTCTTTGAACACTGGTGGGTTGAATGCTTCGATGAAACGCACAAAGATTATGACAAATCTTAAAAACCTGAATGCGGATATAATGTTTATACAGGAGACACATCTCTGTAACTCTGATCAGCGAAAGCTGAATAGGCCGTGTCGCTCCTCCTGTCTGTAGATGTGAAAATACTTGCGAAGATTTTTGCTCGCCGGTTGGAATCTATTATACCCTCCATCATTTCGGAAGATCAGACGGGATTCATAAGAGGGAGGCACTCCTTCACAAATGTCCGAAGACTTCTCAGCGTCATCCACAGTCCGCCTTCTCCTGCTGAACCAGAGGTTGTCATATCTCTTGATGCTGAGAAGGCCTTCGACAGGGTTGAGTGGGCCTATCTGTTTTCTGTCCTTCAACAGCTGGGCTTTGGTCCAGGCCTCATCTCCTGGGTTAGACTTCTGTACTCTTCTCCTCACTCCTCTGTATGTACGAACACCCAGCGCTCTTCCCTCTTTTCCGGGGGACGCGTCAGGGGTACCCGCTTTCCCCACTAATATTTGCAATTGCTATCGAGCCATTGTCAATTGCTCTAAAAGCGGAGAGAGGAGTTAAGGGGATTCAGAGAGGGGATATCGAACATAGGGTCTCGTTATATGCTGACGACCTTCTCGTGTATGTGCGCGATCCTATAGCTAGTAATCCACACATACTCTCACTTTTGACCACTTTTGGTTCATTTTCAGGATACAAATTAAACATCCAAAAGAGTGAATGTTTCCCTATCAACCAATTGACTACAGAATTACCTCCGTTGTCGTTGCCTTTTAGAATATCCAACTCAGGGTTTAAATATCTGGGCATTGCAATCACGCAGTTTTTTAGTACGCTACGGGAACAAAATCTTACTGTCCTGACGGCAACAGTCAAATCTGACCTACAAAGGTGGGGCCATCTGCCACTCTCTTTAGCAGGAAGAGTTCAGACGATAAAAATGAATGTACTGCCCAGATATCTATACATCTTCCAATGCCTACCTATTTTTTTGCCTAAATCTTTTTTCACTGCTATTGATAATATTATTTCCTCATTTATTTGGGCTGGTAAACATGCAAGGGCTAGCAGACCATTACTGCAGAGGGACAGGTTCCTGGGTGGGCTTGGTTTACCTAACCTTATGGGTTACTACTAGGCCACAAACACACACAAGATCATGCTCTGGTTCACTTCGCCCCAGAGTGACTGGTGTCTTGTGGAGGCCAACTCATGTCGATCCACGTCACTTCAAGCCCTCGCGTGTAGCACTCTGCCCCTTTCCCCCCTCACAATTCACGTCTAACCCTGTTGTAATTGGCACTTTAAAGATCTGGGCACAAGTTAGACGTCACTTTGGTTGGCTTACTCTTCCTCAAGCGACTCCTGTCTGTAACAACCATCTATTTTTACCAGCCATAATTGACCCCCGATTCTCTCACTTGGAGAGGGAAGGCCTCCGCTGCATAGGGGAGTTATACATTGATAGCCTGTTTGCCAGTTTTGACCAACTATGGGTTGCCTTTAATCTAAGAGGATCTGATTTCTTTAGATACTTTCAACTAAGGGATTTTGTTAAGACCCACTCTCCACAATTCCCCCAATCCCTACCTCCCAGTGGAGTGGATCTTGTACTTAAAGCAAGAACTTTGTCTAGGCACCATGTCTCTTATTTGTATGATCTTTTTTCTCCGGTTGATGAATCTGCCATTAACAAGATTAGAACTAATTGGGAAAAGGAACTACAGTTCACCTTCTCTGATGACTTTTGGAAGGAGGCCCTGAGAGCCGTTAACTCATCCTCCAGTTGCGCTAGACTCAGCCTAATACAGTTTAAAGTTCTCCATAGACTACATTATAGCAAGGCTAAGCTCTCCAGGATTTATCCAGATAGATTAGATGACAGGTGTGATAGATGTTCCCAGGCCCCCTGCGACCTGACTCACATGTTCTGGTTGTGCCCTAAATTATCTAGCTTCTGGCAATCTTTCTTCGAATGTATCTCTGAAATTGTAGGTCTAAAAATCTCTCCATCCCCTCATGTAGCTATTTTCGGTAGGCCCCCAGATGAAATCAACATTACAAACACTCAAACCAATGTCATTGCCTTTACTTCCTTGATTGCTCGTAGGAAAATCCTTCTTTTGTGGAAATCTCCTTTACCTCCCTCTTTTAAAATGTGGCTGAGTGATACTATGTCTCTTCTAAAGTTGGAAAAAATTAAGTTTACTCTCCGGGGTTCCTCAGATAAGTTTTACGCTCATTGGAGGCCACTGATCAGCTATGTAGACCGTCTTCCCCCTAATATGGTGTCGCTGTAGGGATTCTTTCTTTATCTGTCTATAATTCCGATATGATTACTCCCCTGTCCACCACACATGCAGCCCGTGTGACATCCCTGTGTTGTGTTAGTATGTGTATATGTATGTATGTATGCAGGTATGTGTATGTACATGTATATTATTGTATCTATCATTTGGTGTGTAATTGATGTACTGTTGCCTCAGTGCTCCGGGAGAGGGGTGGTTGGGATGGGTTGGGATGGGGCGGGGTTAAGGGAAAGTGAGTAAGGGTTCTTTTGGGGGAAAAAAAATGAAAATGCCTTAATTAAACTGTAATGCACTGTTATACTTTTTTTATGCGAATAAAAATATTTTGAAGAGAATATGCAGATCACCTCCGCCTCTTGCACGATGGTGACAGTGCATTAAGGGAAGCGTAGCATGAAAATACAATTACCATGCAAATAAGTCATGTAAATGACACCTACAGTGTATATCACTGCTGTTCAATTTCTGCTATCCATTCCAGGGCCTGTAATAAACTCAGTGTAACTGTTGCAAACTTGGTCTGAACCTAAATTTGTTCCACACTTAATTACATTTTTTTTAAAATATGTTCTTTTTTCTTCTCGTTCCTTGTCTCTTCTTCCTCCATGTCTGAAGCCTTCCATTTCTCTCCATCATCTTTCGCTCCCTCCTACGTCCTTTCCTTCATATCAACCCCTTTCCTTCTATCTCTATTTGTCTTTTCCTTCCTTTATCCTTGTTTTACTTTTCTCTCCGTTACTCCCTCCCTCTCCCAGGCCTGACTGATGGTGTGTGGAGGTGAGGCAGACGGACAGGGGGTGAGGGATTGCCCCTGCCAGCCTCTGACATTGGGCCCCATTCAGGCTGGGGAAATGATCGATGTTAAATCTAATTTTAAACACCCCCAGTTTAACTCCGGCAGACAGACGGGGAGTGGAGGCCAGCGTCTGGAAACACAGCTGGGGCAACCTGATAAGACCTGCGGTTCAAGTCTACCTGCATGTGTGTTTGTGTGCACACACGTGTTTGTGTGTGGATCCTTCTTAACTTCAAACAGCTTAGTTGACACAGGAGCCATCTGTCTTGTGCATAAAGGGAAGTTGGAGGGCAATACTTTATAGACAGAGAGGATGATTTCTGAGCCCCTAACCATCATTCCACCAATAATACACAATCAAACCGATAATTTCTGATACACAGCGAGATACTGTACAAGTTCTGTCGAAGTTTGTGGAGATCCTTCCAATGTACGATAAAGCATTGTTAATGGCACCTGAAAATGTGTTTTACAAAAGGCATTCAGGCACACGATTCCTCAATGGTTGAGGCAAAAAGAGGTAAAGTTCCTTATACGAGAACTTGGTGGCTGATTGTCACAGACAAAGTTGACTTTAAGTGAGTTTTCAAGGGCTTCCAGGGCTCTCTACGGGGCTGACGGGTTCTTAGGCATCGCAGTCCTGAACAGGCGAAGTTCTGCCGGAATGAACGCCTAAAGATTAAAGGCCGGATCTTTTAGGTATCCTTGATACTGGGAAATGTGGAGAAGGCATTTAGAGATAACATTTAGAGAATATAATACAAAATAATTATCAGAAAATTCCATTAGTGGTAGCTTGTCCAAAAAGGGAGTATTTGAAGTTACCTGGGCGAGTGTCTAACACTGTGTAAACTACTAGGGCATGGTTTGTCGTACCAAGCCCGGGTCCTTTTGAATAGGGGGTCTTAAGTATGGTTCATGTGGTCAGGCACGATTCGCATCAGGTTTGAAAACGTACTAAAACACAGAAGTGGTATGTTTTTTTTAATGCCGAATACAAGCAGCGAATGATAGTTGACAACGCCAATTTGTTTCCCCCAAAAGTTGCATATATGCACTGATTACATCCTCTGACATATACATATACTCATATATTCACTGATCCCTACTAGATATTGGTATTTATTGATGGTATTTAAGACATATAGATGGCATTAGCCTTCTTTCTTTCATGGGTCGAGTGATTGCAAATGGCCAGACTGTCAGCAACAAGAAGAATCCTGTAACCTCAGCACTACGCACAGTACGTTGTATGAGGTCACTGATTTACTTAAGGTGTGCTAAAATTACAGATGGTACCAAGCAACAGCTAACAACGTTCCAACGCCCAGCAGTTAACTGTGTAGTCTTCGAAACTGAGGAAATATTACAACATTTTAGTGCTCCCAAATATAAAAAGGTGCTAAATTTAAACAACCACATCCTGGCCAACGTTTTTTTTCTCTCTGGAAAACACGAATAAAGAGTAATTGTCACGACATGACAAAAGAACAACGTGCATATATAAACCCAGTCCATACATACTAAATTCTCAGAAAAAAAGCATTTCATGAAAAAAAAAAAAAAATGTCAAGGATGGTTTGAATACTGGACTAGCCAATGCACACACATCTTGAGCGGCTACCACTTAAAGTTAAATAGAAGTCAAAGCAGCAAGTGTTCCCTTCAGCAGCGGGACGTGAGTTGTGGTGTTTGTCTGTGTTTCGCCTTTAAGCTTCTGTAACTCAGCCTGATGATGATTTATGGCCGGCCCGGCGAGCTGATTAAATCACTGAACAGAATGCCAGGTAGCATTACCACAGCCATCACCGCTCTATATGGCCGTCGCATGGCAACCAACACGTTCCTATCTGCCTGTCTGTCTGTTGAACCGCCTGACTGTCTCTCCCACTTCTTCCTTTGTTTTTTTTCTTTTTCTTCTTCCACCCTCTCATTCTCGCTTTCTCTTTCTCACGCTTAGAGGGTCGACAAAGAGAGCGCTGGAGAGAGCCACAATGAATGTAATTAATCTCCATGGATACAGCAGTACAGAGCTAGGGGTTTTTAAATTGTATACTGCAATGTTCAACAGAAGAAAGCAATGGCATGTGATGTTCTCTGTAATGGGGTTTGCATGTCTGCTGCAAATATATCCATGCATTTGACTGGTGTTGCTGTAGGTGTTTTAGATTACTTATTTAGCCTTCATCTTTCTGTCCCAATGATGTTGACAGTTTGAGTACGATTCTAAGTTGAAAACAAACTTCAGACATGCAAAGAACTTTGGCTTATCAACCCAATAATATTTGCATTACAAGATCCAGGCTTAGAGCTCTGAACAGTTTGCCGCAGCACATTTGTGTTACAGTGTAAATCCTTATCGATTAAATCTACTCGGGTCCCAAAAGGCAGCATGTCAGCAAACAAGAAAGGGACTGCAGGGTAAATGAAACTGCTGTGGATAATATGTAATGGTGCAGACAGAATACTAAAGGTATTCCAGACATTCTGTGTTTAAAGCAGACACTATACCTGCTGTAAATGCTCTGTCATGTCAGACACCTAATATACCGGTTAAGCAGCAGCCCAGCAGTTGATGGCCTGTAAATTGTTGATCACTGGCTTGGCACTGGCAGGGTAAATTGATTCCAGGAGAATCCTCCAGGAGCGAGGCTGTCTCTACAAAGGCCAAATATACAGCCATGGATCTGAATGAGTTGGGGGAGGAGAGGGAAGAGAGAAGAGAGGGGGGAAATGTCAGTGATTCTGTGTGTATCCGAAATAGATGTCCACAAGAGACAAAGCATAAGGTGAACAAGAAAGAGAAAGAATAACGATGAAGAATGGAATCTCAAACCCCTTGGCTGTCAGGGGGGCAAGGGAGACATCAATTAGGGGTTTAAGTGTAGCCGTTGGCTTCATGGTAGAATAATTCCTTTTATATGTGCAGGTCATTATTTAGGCTGACAAGCAACTTGAGACGCAAAGATGGAGTTGAAGTCGAGAAACAACATCAACCGGATTGTTGGAAACTAGACACCTTTTGTAGCTATTTTAAGGATGATAAAAACAATGTTGGACAATAACCAATGGGTTCCAAGTTGCATTCCAGCCAATTAATTTTGCCTCCATCCAGACCTTTAACCTGTATTCTACTAAATCTTGCTCACAGATGGTTGATCAATTCTACACAGCATAAACATGTAACCAAAATCTGTTCCTATTGCCTTCAGATTGTGCATTCATCTTTAGACATCTGTTTTTAGAGATTACATTTTGAGCATAAGAAACAAAAAACATATATATTAATCTATAAGGAAACAAAGTAAAGGGTAAACATGTTGTACCCCATAAACAAAGAAATCCCATTTCAGGCCAAGCAGTGAGATTGAGAATCAATTGCATTAAACACAGAGCTGAAATCAGGACGTGGCTAGCCTAGCTTAGCGAAATGACTGAGAAGAAGGGAAAAACATCTGTTGCTGTCGAAAAACATGATTCATATATTTTGTTAAACAAGCACAGAAGACAAACATTTAAACACAGAAATGTGTGGTTTTAGAGGGAGTAACTCAGCCTAAGTATTTATGGGGAAACAACAGCCTGGTGCATTGCCTGAGCACAGCAACCCAAAGTTTTGTCGTCAAGTATAGTTCAAATGAAAGTCCCATTAAATCACAAATATACGTTTTTATTAGTTTTTCATGTACAGCTGAGAGACAACATTTTAATTTGGCATTAAAGTTGCTGTTTGATTTTGACTTGAAACAAGCTGTTTTCCCCTAGCCTTTATGCTAAGCTAAACTCAACATTTCAGCTCGTTATCTTATACACAGATACGAGATCAATATCAATCCTCTTATCTAATTTTTGAAAAGATTCTAGGCTTATCTCTCAAAATGTTGAACTGCTGTGTTTCTAACCCAGTTTTGGAAGTAGTAGAGAGCATGGGTAATATGCTTCTTTCCCCATGTGACATCAATATCTGATCGGCAGTGTTCCGAATGTGTATGTGCCAGTGCCAGATGGATGGATGAATGAAGAAAAACATAAACCAATCTTTTGTCCCAGAAACGAAGAGAGACAGACAGAGAGCACTTAGCACATAGCACTTCACTTAATAGTTTTATCTATCTATTTTTGTATTTTAGAACATTTCAAAACCATAGCATGTAATGAATGTACCCTTGTACTAATGAACTCTCTAGGATTCAGAGAGGAAAATCCAGTGCTGCTGTTGCTGCATAACAACGAGGCATAAAAGCTTTTCTCTTTGCCAGGCCTTTGCAGCCAAAGCCTCTGGTGTTTCCCAGTGTTGGTCCCTCACTCTCGTCAGGAACAAGTTAGTTGGGTTCTGGACATGACATTGTGGAGCCCGAGGAGCCAAGACTGGCATCAGCGTTCAAAACCAATTAAGGAGGTTGCACTACTGACAGTCCCTCCATTGACCTTTACTGGCTGGCTTCCGAAACAATTTGAACGTGTGTCGTGTGTTGAATTACTCAAAGGAGTAACATGATGTGTGTTTAGGAAATGGTTCATGTTTGTATGAAGCAGTGAATATGCAGATTGTATTTGCTTTTGTAAGGAATTAAGTCATCAAGAAGTCATTGGATGTTTGCAGACGAAAGTCGGCCATAAAAAAAAACTAAACAAACCAGCATTGTATCACAATCACAACAGGCTTAACCAATGAGCTTCACCGGGCAAACAAGTCTTTCTGTCCAACACAATGGCTGAATCATGATTTCAATACTAAATTAGAAAGCGTAGAGCTCCTCAAAGGCTGTTACCAACAATGAAAAGATAAAAATCATGTATGATTTGTATCCGTATCCCCCAACCCTAACCCTAATGGTCCATGGTACACCTTTTCACCAAGTTTTCCGTGATCCTACTGACAAACTAACAAATCGAACCTATAACATAACCTCCTTGGCAGGGATACTAATCAGAAAAGTAACACAAGAGGTCCCCTCGGAAAACATACTTTAATTTCCAATATTCATTGTGAAGTTGCGCATCACGTCCAAACAAAACTAGGCCTCTGAATTGTCACCGTTGCATCCGGCAAACACCTCAGATTGTAGACAAGCCTTTTCTGACCCTTTGACAGTAGACAACTAACACAAAATTATTACAGTCCCCCAAATAATTAAATGGAACATGGATTGGATTTTATTATCAAAGACAAAAAAAATCATTATCAAATATGTTACTTTGTAATTAATGAGTTGGTTGGTTGGTTGGATAGATGGGTAGATGGATAGATAGATAGATGGAAAGAAAGCAATGAATGTCACAAACACTCTCCTACACCTCTTTAGAAACAACAATCACGACCAAACACACCAATGAAATACCTTGGGAGCTGTGGGACTTCGCTCATTACCTTGCAAAGTTTTATAACAAAACAAAGACCAAATTCATCAAACAAAAGTTTAGAATGTTATTTCTGCACCGCCAGTGTAATTTATCACGTTTAGGGAAGCTGTCACCAGTTAAGTGGATTGCCAGTAATTGTGGCTGGCCCACCTCTAAGCAGAACCGACTAAACCCGCTCATCAGGGACAGACTTGTGAGAGGCTAGCGATCTCTTTATCCCTGGGCAGAGAATTTAAGCTGGCAATCTCTCTTTCTCTTAACTTGCCTGTCTTTTCTGTACGCTGTTTTTCTTTATTCTCCAGCTCCCTGTGCTAATGCCTCATAGCTCTCTGTCCTGGATGTAAAACAGATGTATTGCTATGAATTAGTTTGTTTTGCAAATGCTTACAAAAGTCATTAAAAGCAGATGAATCTCTCTGCATTATCATTCCCTCATGAATTCTGATAACCACCACATTAAAAGCTGTTGCTCATCATGCTGCAGTATTTTTCATAATTTCCACTTCATGCTGCTATGTTTACATGACTTTATATATTTTATATTAAAAGGGAAGTATCTTTAACAACTAATTTCACTGCAATAAGCAAATTCCCCAAATGGTGATTCTTCACTTAGTGTCTTTGTAAGCAGTGTTCTGTGGATTCAGCAAATGTCTCTGAAGTCTCACAGCTCTTTGTTGTCTGCGTGTTCGTACAGACTCAGGATGTTGGCATTATTTTGGGGAAAATTAGGAATTCAAAGCACGTCCATCTCTTCACAGAGCGGGCCCTCAGACAGGCAACTGCAGAGCTGGATTTACCTCGAACCAGCCCCGTGATGAAGAGCGTCTGGGTGCCTATATTTAAAATAAACAGTCATGCCTACTGTGGTGGCTATTAGCTAATTTCTCAAAGCAGCAGCAGTAGTATATCATTATATTTTTTTTTTTACAGTGCATTTTAATTGACATCTAAGGAAATTTGATTGATTTTCTTTTCAGTAGTGCACTTGGGAAAAGTATAACAAGCTGTGAACTCAACATTGATATATCGACTGCTTTTAAAGTATAGCTAATGTTTTAGCTGCTAGCTTGCCTGGCAAAACATCTTGAGCAGCATCAGCATTCATTTTAATTCATCTAGCAAAGGTAGGTTGGTATTTATTCTTATATAAAGTTGTTAACATTAAGTTGTTTTAGACAATAAAGAAGGGATAAGGTAACATTATATCCTGGCAGTGGGGCAAAGGTTATAAAACAGGGCTTAGTTCAGTCAGACAACTCACGTGTTTCTTAATATGTTTATTAGAAGCAGCATATAGTTTGAGTTTGGCGTCTAGGCTTGGGCCTCATCACTCCACAGATTTACAAAGAACATTGAGTGATGATTAGATAACTATCCCCCGAGCCTACAGGTGGAAGCTGGGGTGGAAGCTGGGGTGGTGGTGGGGCAGGCAAGCAGCAGCAACATGAAACACAGCAGCAGGAACATGAACGTAGCAATAGCAAGTGAATACAGCAGTGGCAGCAGCAGCATAAGCGAGGCAGAGGCAGGAAGACCTGGCAGCTTAAATAGAGTGGCATGTTTAGGAGAATGTGTTTGGTTGGTTGTAAGAGGGACGAAGTGCGTCACGTGTTAATGTCTGATTGGGGCTCGAGTTGACTGCCTGAACTAGCTTGCAGGCTTCGCCCCATTTAGTGGTGATCAAACATTATAAAACCTTTCTTTGAGGAGTTTTGACAGAAACCTCAGTGTTTCTAAAATCATGCTCTTTAGCTCTGGGGCTGATTAACAGACACTTTATTTTCTGATCCTATCACAACTTTTTTGTAACCATGGCAATAAGGGGTTGGACCTGATCTCGGAAAAATGCATTAGTTGTTAAACTTGCCCTCTTTGTATTCCCCTCTGCACGTGCCTTCGGGGGAATCCCCACCAACTTCATAATGGCCATTCGTCAGAAAAACTGAAGTGAAATTATTGAGATTGACACTTACAAGCAAGTCACTTCAGAGGTGTATATTACTAATTAAACATTTGGTGGAGGACAATACATCCAAGGTCGGGTGGCTGTAGTCTACTTAAAACTCTGAATAAGGATGAGACGAATAAATGGGAGGAAAAAAACAACATAGGGTATTGTCAGTTGCTAGGTAACAGACATAACATTTAAGTGTTTAGGATTTTCTAACCTGAGATAAGAATTGATGAAGTAAGATAAGTTATGGTTCATAAATTAGTTAGGATTTGTATCTTCTCTAAAGTGAAGACAGATGTTTCTGTAATACGTCCCTGGTCACGAGCCCTGAAACAGTAAAAGTAACAATACTACATCGTAAGAATACTATGTTAAGTCAAACTCCTGCATTCAAAAATTTGCTTTAGTAGAAGTACAAAAGTATTGGCATCGAAATGTGCTTTAAGATCGCATTCACACCTACAGTTATAGTCTGCTTCTTTGAAGCAAGTTTGTTACATTGTTTAATTTTTCAGAAGCTTTGGTTTGTTTATGCGTATAATGAGAGACGTTCTGCAGTAAGGAGGATGTTTCATCAACGACAGGTGGCTCTGATGAGATTGTACCACGGCCTTTTTACTGTACAGAAGGGACCAGTGAGGTAAGCAGTCACAGAAGCAAATATAGCCTAGCTTATGTTTATAGTTGTTTATATCTCCGTGAATTGCGTTCACACCAACCCAAATGAACCGCACCAAGGGGTTAAACGCACCAGGGTTCAATTCAACCATACTAAACAAGGCTGGTGGTGTGAACGCGTCCTATAACAAGTATAACTGTGTAATGACCCCTTTCAGATTCATATGTCTAACCTCACCCCACCTTAAACCCAAGCCTTATCAGACAAACACATGTCCCACAGAGACCTATGGGTAATAACACTGGGCCCACAACTCCCATCATTCCCATCACGTCCTGTTTGTGTGAGTGTTTGTGATTGGAAAGCTGAGAGAGAGGAAACTCTCTTCTGTTATGACAGATAAATCAATCCAAATAATTACCTCTGTGTGATTCTATCTTATTAACTGAAAATTCTTCTATTTTGTAAGCTGCTCAAGCAATGTGGTCTCTAATGAACAGCTGGGATGATAAAGGAACCACTTTTAGAGTAAAAGAGAGGGAAGGCTTAGCAAGAAAGTCTTGTTTTGTTTGTTTGTTTGTTTGGGGAGAAACTAACCAATGTTATCAATTTATTTTCAATGGGATTTCCATAATCCCATTAATAATCCTATTTTTGGTTTTGTAGATCAACTCTCTCCCAGCTACATTGGTTTATACGAGTTACAAAAACACTTTCAGCACCACAGCTGGCCAGTGGGTGTTGAATCCAACTGGAAACCAAAACTGCACAAGATGTGACTTGGTGACTTGAGTTTTGAATAACTTAAAAATATCCCTCTTTTTAAAGATCATCCTTATTGTACTAATCCAACACCATTTGATTGGACTGTATCCATGGCAAATGGTTGAAGCTGACTTTGTCGGACAGTGTTGGTTAAATACAAACAGCAAATTGCAGATCCAACATAAATTCCTTTTTAATTGTTAGTGCCACAACAATTTTACGTCTGTCAGAATGTCTCAATATGTTATTTTTCATTCTTAATTACTTCTAAGATGAGACCATAACGAGACAGCACCAACGATAGTAAAAACTAATTGTGCGGAAACAAAATTTTGTGTAATAAAAAATAACGTTACCATTTCTGCATGCTGTACCCGCCAAATAAGGACTACATACCTAAGGGTGTGAAGCGGCTGGGATGAGGATCAGCACCTCCAAATCTGAGGCCATGGTTCTCAGCAGGAAACCGATGGACTGTCCACTCCAAGTAGGGAATGAGTTCTTACCCCAAGTGAAGGAGATCAAGTATCTCGGGGTCTTATTCTCGAGTGAGGGAACAATGGAGCGTGAGATGGGCCAGAGAATCGGAGCAGCGGGAGCGGTACTGCAGTCGCTTTACCGCACCGTTGTAACGAAAAGGGAGCTGAGCCAGAAGGCCAAGCTCTCTGTCTACCGGCCATTTTCGTTCCTACCCTCACCTATGGTCATGAAGGATGGTGTAAGAGCCATTGAGGCACATTATTTTATGGTAATGAATTATGGTTTGGTGAGCCAATTGAATATTCTTTAATTTAACTTAAATTAGCTGAATAACTATGAATTATTATTATACTGTTTTTGTAACGTTTTATCTTGCTTATGGACAGCTCTAGTTTTATGTTTTGTTATTATTTATAGAAAGCAGATTGTAGTAGCGTGCTCAGGTATAAATGACGCTGCCAGCCTGACAGAGCAGGAAGTCTAGAGAGGTAGTTGGAAAAAGTTTTTGACCGCACACATCCGTACGACTGGGATTTGTTTGTTTATATATGTTTAAATACAAAGGTAATGCAAAGGTTGCACGTCGGCATTGGGCCGCCAGCTGATCCATTGAACCTCCTAATAAAGCACTTGAATGGACCGAGCAAGGTATTTGGATTTCTTGAACATACGCGAGTCAATACTCGAATTCGGCTCCTAGACTAAGTGGCCTTTGAACATTCCTTTTTTGGACAATTGGCCACTACAGATGGGTCATGACCGAAAGAACGAGATTGCGGATACAAGCGGCCGAGATGGGTTTTCTCCGCAGGGTGGCTGGCATCTCCCTTAAGGATAAGGTGAGAAGTTCAGTCATCCGGGAGGGACTCGGCGTTGAACCGCTCCTCCTTCGCGTCAAAAGGAGCCAATTGAGGTGGTTCGGGCACCTAGTAAGGATGCCACCTGGGCGCCTCCTTAGGGAGGTGTTCCAGGCACGTCCAGCTGGGAAGAGACAGAGGGGTAGACCTAGGACCAGGTGGAGGGATTATATCTCTTCGCTGGCCTGGGAGCGCCTTGGAATTAGTGTTAATTTCGTTGACTAAAACTATGACGAAATATGTTCGTCAACAACCTTTTTTTCCATGACTGAAACGCGACGATGAAGAGACGGCACTGACGGCAGTAAAAAAAAAAAGTGACGAGACGAAAATGTAGTTTACTAAATAAAAACTATGCCAAAATCTGTCTTTACTTTCGTTGACGAAAAATGAGGAGACGAAATATTATCAAAGATAACGTTACATCTCTGATAGTCAGTTTTTCTCCCAGCAGTTCCATTTCCGGTGCTGCGGCTGGGCAGCAGCTGTGTGTCTGTGCTGCGCGTGGCGGTACATTTGAATTACACCGGTCAGCGGCACACTGAACTGTCAGGAAGACTCGGGTCTAACTCATGATCTAACTAACCTTATTTAACAGAAAATAAAATGGCAACAACAGGGCTTGGGAGCAGTGGTCGCGAGTGAGTGATAAATTGTGTACAGACTCGACGGGTAATAATGGATTATGATGGAAATGTTACGATCCTGTCGGTCAAAATGACTGACAACGAAAAAGTCTAAAGCCACCACTGCTTGGGAGAAAGTAACGATATGATATTTGGGCCCATTTTCGCTACAATTAGGCGGAGAAAAAAAGTGAATGCATTGTTTTATCAGAAGGGAAGCAATGTGGCCATAACACAGCTGGTAAAAACACCACAAACCTGACCAGATACTCTCTGCAAAGCTGCATTCTTAATCATTCAACCTGTGTTTTTCATCAAATAAGGACAAGATATAATCTTATTTTGAAATAAGTTTGACTAAAATTACAAATTATTGGTTTTGGCTAGACTAGTTTGACTGAAATGTTCTATATAATCTGATGACTAAAAAAGACTCAATAGTTTTCATTGACAAAAAGTAGACTAAAATAATTAGTTTTCTTTGACTAAAATAAGACTAAAATGCTCAGACTTTTAGTCGACTAAATCTTGACTAAATAAAAACAGGATGAAGGTGACTAAATATGACTAAAACTAAAAAGGAAATTAAACACAGGACTAAGACTAAAACTAAATAAAAAAATAGCTGACTACTACCGGGAATCCCCCAGTCAGAGCTGGTTGATGTGGCCAGCGAAAGGAAAGTTTGGGGCTCTCTGCTGGAACTGCTACCTCCGCGACCCGACCACGGATAAGCGGGAGAAGATGGATGGATGGATGGATGGGCCCCTAATCATCAAGAATAATGATGCAGTAATCTTAGACCAACAATGAAAGTGCACACATGACCACATTGTAGTTTACAAAGCAATAATACAATTTGAGCAAAGAGGAAATGCTCTGTTTTACTTTAATTCATACTTCAAGCATGTGCTTTGTAACATATGGATATTTTTTTAAAAAGTATTAAAACATTGTAATCCCATTTTTTTCAAATGTACCAATTAACTGATTTACTTATGTTACTAAAATGGGAATACAGTTCCCTTTTTAATCCTTATGAGGCAATACCGTTACAGTACATGAAATCCGTTCCTTCTCAAGCCTGCTTACAACCAATCAGAAGACCAAAACTTGGCCAGTAGAACTTATTGCTGGCAAGTTTTAAAGACTTTAAACAGCTGTCAGGATAAAAATCCTTGCCAGAGGGAAATAGAAGAAAGACTGTTTTGACTCTGTGCCTTCTATTTGAATAGCAGAGTTTGTTGGTGTGTTTTTTTGGAGTTAGCATGGGATGGTAATACCTGACTGCAGCTCTCTGAAGTGATTTAATTCCCAGATGTCATTACGCTGGCATCGAGCGTTGATTTGCTTTGTAGTGCTTTGTTCTTGTTCAGATAGCTGTTTGTTCATCAGCTTCTCTGCAGCCGGTTTTTAACAGAAATCTCTGTTTTCTTTTAGTTTGTGTATAAAGTGTGTTAGGGTAATTTATGTGAGTTGACTGACTAAGAGGCTTTACACACCAAACTGACACCAAAGAACACGTCCCGACGGAACGTCGGCTCACGTCGCCTCACGTCGCCTAAGTGAGGCCCAAGTAGCACGTACGAACTGCGCATGCGTGAGTGGCAATAACTCTCCTTACCAGCAGGCGGCGGAAGTGTGTATTCGTCATTCAAAAGAGGCAACAACCGGAAGACAGACTGCGTGATACACCGAGAGAAGAAGAACAGACTGCGTGATATAAACAAACAACAAATAGCGTGTGCGTTCCATTTTCACTCTACAGCGAGAGGCTCATGGGGCTTTGCCGAACCTGTGTCGAGAGCTGGAGTTAAATGAAATCTCAGATTTGTCTTCTTAATAGTTTGTCTGGGTCCCTCAATTCCGTTTAGCTTCTGATGCACTGATTCGCTAAGCTGAACAGCCAATCAGAGTGATTTCTTTGGCCGACAGCCTACCGATTCAACATGTCGAATCGGCGGCGGAAGGTGTCGGCACGGCCGAAAAGACACAACGGTGCAGTACACACCAATCTGAGTAGGGCGACACGACGCTCATCGACGGCCCGACCTCTATCGATGCCGAAAATCGGCTCGGTGTGTAAGGACCTTAAGTTGTAACAGTTCCAGGTCTGAGCCAACCTTGAAGAGGGAAGAGAAAATCATCACGGCTGGCTGCAGATTTATTTTCTCATATCCTACAGCCATTCAGATGTCATATTACAGAGGTGTATATGGGGTAGCAGATAAAGTATGTAGCAAAAATCAGTTCAACTCGATTCTGTTATTGTGCCATAAAATCAATAGAAAGAGAGGTAAAACCTGCAAAATGATTATAATTTAGACTTCACATAGAAATCCCAATGCACTCAAACTATACAATAAAAATGACTCTCCACTTTAGATATGCAATCAGATATATGGCCCTGGATGGTGCTGATAAAGAGACAAGGGTTGGCTTTCAGTGGACCCAATATAGTTTGATTTACCTGCAGTCGTTTTAAAAAGGGGGCAAGATATTGCCCCAATGTGAATTGAAAAGCACTGGAGGAGAAAATCATTTCATCACTCTATCTGTGATGGTGTCAGCAGAGGGAGCGCAAATTGACTAATACGTCTGTCTGTGTGTGTGTGTGTGTGTGTGTGTGTGTGTGTGTGTGTGTGTGTGTATGTGTGTGTCATTTCAGTGGACCCACAGAGGATAAATGATTACCTCTGTTAAGATGGAGCTTTGAGATGGGTGATGGTGTGATATTGAAGGCCCGGTGTGAACCCTATCGACCCCCCCCAGTGCATCACCACCCACACCGCCTGCCCTCACATTGACGTGCCAGCTACGTACAGAGTGTACTGTATGACTCAGTGTGACAGCAATACTTTCTTAACATGTTTTCACTGTCTCTGCATCTAACATGTCAGGGTAATGGATTTAAAGGTAAAATAGCGACATTGATATAATGGACTTGTTCAAACATGGCAAAGAACAGGCAGGTTTGACACACTGAAGCATACACTGCTTTATAGGTTATATTACTTTAGTGGGACTATAATTTAATAAATGCACATCATGGGGTATTGAAGAAGACTTGAAACAAGCGTTTGAGACAGTAAGTTCATCCCTAAAATGTTTACTAAGGTAATAAAGCCAGTGAAAAGTAGAATAATTTCTCTTAGACTTCTATGCAATCTGACTTCATTGTGCAACCATTGGAGTTACCCAATGCTGTCTATTAGAGAGAATGATTTTTAGGGGGTTCCCTTTCCCGTGGTGTGTTATTTAGTTTTTTTCACAACAGAGCCAGCCAGCTAACCATTCAGAGCAGACTGGGCTCTGGTTTCAGACAGAGGGTGAAAAGAGGTGCTGCTGCTCCGACAGTATGAGACAAATAAAAAGCTTTTTGAACATTAAACGATGTAAACATGTCACAGTAGAGGCAGAAAATACAACCATGAACCTGAAAGTGAGCAGAAAATGTCTCTAAGATCTCTTGTCCAAACTTTTCATGTTTGGTGATCTGCTATGAATGAAATTTGCTGCAGATGATGATACAAATAATAACGATAATGTAAAACATCCAAACCTTCCAATGCATGAAAGTATCCATCTTTAAATTGGACTCAAGCTTGTTGTTCTTCTAAGATAAATAAAATATATACTGCATATTTTTAATGTCAAGAAAAGGGGTAAAGAGAATTAAATGCCAAGTAATCACATGTATGAGCACACTTTGTGTTTATAAAAGTTGAGCTGTAGATGCAAGAGAGGACGCTTTTAAGTCTGCACTCTCATCTCCTCAGAAAAAGGCCTCAGTGGAAGACTGTCTCAAAAGGGCAGTGACCAAACAAGATGCTTTATGTATCTCCACAGATGTTATTATAGCAACCACGTCTTCTGCAGGGTGTGGGCATATGTATGTCTCTGAAGTCGTGTGAAGAGTGTATACATGCTGTGTTTCTTTCTGTCCATGTACCATAGGCCTACATGGGTTTGTATGTGTGTGTGTGTGTGTGTGTGTGTGTGTGTGTGTGTGTGTGTGTGTGTGTGTGTGTGTGTGAGAATTTTGATCCTGCAGCATGAGGTATAGAAAAAGAGACAATAAAAGCTGAGATGTGCTTGCATCCTTCAAAAGTACATTTATACTTAAATATTTTTCAAAAAACCCATAATTCAAATGTAGATGAAATGTGGTGTATAATGTGTGTAAAGCCCTGTGACAATCACATAGATGTTTTCATTTCCTCTGTTAGAACTCTGCTAAGATTGAAGATCGTTGGCTAAACCCTAAGCTGAAGAAAAATAAAATTATGCAAATTTCAAACAGGAACAAGGTGCTCAATTGCTGTCTTTAGAATAATGATGGTGTCCTCTACCCTATTGTAAAATCAGAGCAGCCTCTTCTAAATCAAACTGTGCCCTGAAGCAGGGGCGTTTCCTGGACCTGGAAACATTCGGGGCTTAGCCCACAGTTCATTAAGGTACATTAAGGTATCGGGCGCTACAGTGTAAATTTCTACTGCAACACTCCCCACACGCACATACACAGTGCACCCGCGACTGTTACAATGAAGGCTCGATAATCAGCTCACGGCATATAGGTGTAAGCAGGGGTAACCTCCTCTAGGGGGTCCTCACCTCCTCTATGGGGGTCCGGGGGCATGTTCCCCCGGGAAGATTTTTTTTTAAATATTGAAGTTAAAAGCATCAATCTGGTGCACTTTGAGAGCAAAATGAAGAGATATGCATACATCTTTCAACACCCATATGAAACAGAACTGTAAACAGATTTACTTTTTCTTTATGGATATTTTACAAATCACTCCCCTGTGACTGTGTAATGTAAGGTAGCTTCTAGCTTCATGTCAAACACTGACAGTAAGTCAACATTTTCCAGAGAGCTTTCTTTGAAATCACCAGGTAACGCTAAAAAACATAACATTTATATCAAGTGTCTCAGACTCCAGGCCCGCGGGCCAGACGCGGCCTGCGAGACAGTTTCTCATGGCCCGGTTGTTGATATCACGTAATAGTTTTAATCTGGCCCGCGCGTTTACGTTTGCGCTTTTAGATTTTAATTTTATTTTTGGATTGATCCCGCTGCTGGCAGGGAACTGCTGCGCGCAGTTCCCTCGCCCCTCCCCCCTCCGAGGGAACTCCGCCACACGTCAATCAAATGCGCGCAGCGGAATCAATCACAGAGTGATCCAAAAGTGACACAGAGTGGAAGGAAAATATATCGCCCAGTCATGTCTTCATCAAAACTTTCAGGGAAAAGAAAAGTCGATGATGACCACAGAAAATTTCAGGAGAAGTGGGAGACTGAATATTTTTTGGTCGAGTACAGGGGAAACGCAACGTGCCTTATATGCACAGAGAAAATCGCTGTATACAAGGAGTATAACGTCAAACGTCACTACTCAACTAAACATGCAGAGTATGCAAAATACCTGGGAGACGAGAGAGAAAAGAGTCACAGAGCTAAAAAAATGTCTATGGAAGCAACAAAATCTCTTCAAGAAAGGAAGCAATGAGGCTGATTTAGCAGTCGAAGCTAGCTATGTGGTGAGTGAGATGATTGCTAAGGCGGGAAAGCCGTTTACGGAAGGCGAGTTTGTAAAAAAGTGCATGTTGCAGGCTGCAAGTATAGTCTGTCCAGAAAAGAAGGGTCAGTTTAACAACATCAGCCTGTCAGCTAACACAGTGGCAGAGCGCATTTCTGACTTATCAAGTGACATATATGATCAGCTGTGCGACAAAGCCAAACTTTTCTGTGCATACTCTGTGGCTCTTGATGAGAGCACGGACATCACTGACACCGCTCAGCTCGCAATGTATGTCCGTGGTGTTGATGACAAGTTTGAAGTGACAGAGGAGTTGCTGACAGTGAAACCAATGCATGGCCAGACCACCGCTCAGGAGATATTCCAGCAACTGTGTGATGCCATTGCGGATATCGGTCTGCCATGGAAGAGGTTTGTTGGAATTACGACCGACGGAGCGCCATCAATGACAGGGAGGAAAAATGGGCTGGTGGCACTTGTTCAAAGAAAACTGGAGGAGGAGGGTGTGGAGGAGGCTATTGCTCTGCACTGCATTATCCATCAGCAGGCCCTTTGCAGCAAATGCTTGAAGTTTGACAATGTAATGTCTGTCGTTGTGAAATGCATCAACCATATCAGATCCAGGGGCTTAAAGCACCGCCAGTTCCGTGCTTTTTTGGAGGAAATTGAGTCAGAATATGAGGATGTGCTCTACTTCACAGAGGTACGTTGGCTCAGCAGGGGAAACGTCCTGAAGAGGTTTTTTGAGTTGAGAACAGAACTGAAAGTATTCATGCTGGAGAAGGGAGGGATGGCTGTTCCCGAGCTGAGTGATCCCAAATGGCTCATGGACTTAGCTTTTCTTGTTGACATCACGCAGGAGCTGAATGCACTGAATAAGAAGTTGCAGGGCCAGGGCCAGCTTGTCAGTGCAGCATATGACAATGTCAAAGCATTCTCTACAAAACTGGTGTTATGGAAAGCCCAGCTCCCTCAGAAAAACCTCTGCCATTTCCCAGCATGCAAGGCTCTCATGGACAGGGGCACAGCATTCAGTGGTGAGAAGTATGTTGATGCCATTGTGAAGCTACAGGAGGAATTTGATCAGCGGTTTGCAGACTTCAAGACACACAGAGCCACTTTCCAAATTTTGCAGACCCCTTCTCCTTTGATGTGGAAAATGCCCCTGGTGTGCTTCAAATGGAGCTCATTGACCTGCAGTGCAATTCTGAGCTCAAAGCCAAGTTCAGGGAAGTGAATGGGAAAGCAGACAAGCTTGGACAGTTCATGAGAGAATTGCCCCCCTCCTTCCCTGAGCTTTCCAGGATGTTCAAGCGGTCCATGTGCCTTTTTGGGAGCACATATATGTGTGAACAGCTCTTCTCCACCATGAACTTCAATAAGTCAAAGTACAGGTCCAGACTTACTGATGAACATATTCAAGCCATACTAAGGGTTTCAACTGCTTCCTCCCTCAAACCAAATGTGGCTCAGCTGTGTGAGAGGAAGCGCTGCCAGGTCTCTACCAGCAAGGAGTAGGCAAGTGCAACTGTGAATAGTTATGTTGTGAAGAACCGTTCATGTTAAGAAGATGTTGAAGAACTGTTAATGTTGTATTTTTAATACATTTTTTGTGGAATTCTTGAAGCGGCCCAGACTTGCCCAGACTCTACGTCCAGCGGCCCCCAGGTAAATGGAGTCTGAGACCCCTGATTTATATTGTATGACAAAGTGTTAATTGAATATCTCTGGCTAGCTATAGCTACTTGCTAACGGTTTAGCTTACCCGCGCGATTCAAAGTAACGTCAACAACGTAGCTGTAATTTATGCTTTGCTTACATGTTCGCATAACTTGGAAGTTTACTGACATTTACATACCTTGTTTACCTGACCCAAGTGGTGGCTCTGGGGTTGTTGTGTGAGCCACCACTTGAGAATTGTCGTCTTTTTTAAGAAAAATTGTTCTTATGTCCATCTTCAAAAACTCAGAGTCCGACTGACAGTTTAAACATTAAATGCCCCGGATGCCCAGCCCAGGCGACGCGCCTGCCCTGAAGAATGGTCCAATATTAACAGACGTAACTAAGTTATTCGTTGTTCTGTGCATTTTTTATTGTGTATTCTTCAGATACTCGATTGATAAACATCTTTCCTACTAGGGGTGTAACGGTATCCGTATTCGTCCCGAACCGTCACGGTTCGGACGTCCTGGTTTGGCACATGCAGTCACACGACGAATACGCCTTTTTTTATGAGTGGGAAAAAAGTCTGTCACTCAGGGCAGTATCCACTACACTATATATAATCCAGGGGGCAGTTTTGCGCCTAAAAACTGTTTGCCAGCCGCCCTTAAACAACAAATGAAGAAGAAGAAGAAAACACAACAAAATGAACAAAATACAAGAAGAAGAGAAGTTAGTATGGCGATTTCAGATAACACACAGGAGCTAGAAGACCCACCTACTTCTTTTAAATCAGCTGTGTGGGAACATTTTGGGTTCCCTGTGGACTACAATAACGATGGAGTGCGAGTGGTGGATCGGACGAGGACGGTGTGCAGCTGTTGTTCGACAGCGGTGCGGTATGCTAATGGTAACACACGCCAAACATGCTAAATCATATCAGAAGGCATCACCCAGATTTCCAATCACCGGAGCCCGGCAAAAGACAACAGCAGTTCAACAGCTTATCCCCGCTGTTTTTAAGAAGCCAATAGACATGAAAGCCCAGAGACCAAAATAAATAACGGAAGCTATTGGCATATATATTTCAACGGCTATGCGCCCTGGAAAGACTTTCTTATTATTTATTTTGTAATATGTTCAAGACATTCTTTTTAGTTTTACAGCTTGATGAAACCTTTTTGTTTGAGATCAGCCATTATAGATAATATGGCCATCTGAGTGTGTGTGGTACTGTTTGTGGTTTGTTTTTAACTGTGTAATACGGTTAATTATTCAAAATGTTAGAGTTCCTTATTTTTAAACTGAAACTTGCACTACTGTTCAAAAATAAATAACAACAAACCTGGAATTATGCATTTGGGACTTTTTTTTGCTTTTTCTTGTTGTACCGAACCAGTACCGAACCGTGAATTCTGTGAACTGTTACACCCCTATTTCCTACTGTTGATATGTATATATTCACGGTTTATGCTTATTTTTTTGTATATGTTTTATTTCATTTTAATGTATTTCAACTCATGTGTAATGCCTGGTAATAGGCTGCTGAGACAAAAAAGAATATTGCAATTTAGAATAAATAAACTATATCTATTCTAATGTAGAGCAACCACTTCCTTTGATTATAGACATAATTTCTGTCACGACATGGGTTCCAATTGAACACCTTGATGGTTAAATTGCTGAAAGTGATGAAATGATAACCAATTAGTATGCCTTTTTTAAATATTTTAAAAACTCCAACGCTTCAGTTTCCTTGTCATAAAAAATATCTAATATCTTTAAATCTAATCTCGTATCTAATTTCAAGCCTGCCGAGTGCTCATGTGAAATATGAACACAGTGCAGCTCCACCAGTTTAAATATTTGAGAAAGTGAGTGGTGGCGGGGGAGAGGCAGACAGACGGAGGATGTTGGATGAAGAGGAGCGAGATGACATTTGTGTGTACATGAGAATTATCTCTGCTGTAATTGCTTTCTCGCTTGTGCATGTAGGACATGTTTCTTCATGCTGGACTTGGTTTATAAAGCCATCCATCATTGTCCCCGTGTCACTGCACACTTTGTAGCACATATTACATTTCAAAATGAGCTGGTGGTGAAGATAGATGCACATTATGTTCTGATGGCTACATTTTTCCACTTTATGTGTCAGGGTGGATTCCCAAGCATCAAGTGTGTGTGCAATCTGTCTTTATACTTGTGATTTAAGCTGGAATATGATGGCGCAAACATGTATGAGACAGTTATTGCTATCAAGTTAGAAGAGTTAAAAAGGAATACAACAATAGTAAAAAGAAGAGTAATAATACGCCCCACCTTTTTGCCATAGTTGATCATATGTCATACATGTGTGTGTACAGCATGTGTGTGATGCTTAAGTTACTGTGGTACTCTCTGTACTCAAACTTTTATTTTTTAGAAAGAAAGACATTTCACAATTATGCATCCATTTTAAAGATTTATAAATATTCACCAACATATATTTATCGTTTCTAATCAGAATCAGAATCCCTTTATTAGTCCCACAGAGGGGAAATGTACATTGTTACAGCAGAAAAAGAGCCACAGACAGCTTAACAGTGGCGTAACTATCGACGGTGCAGCCGGTGCAACGCACCGGGGCCCAGAGCCGGCCAGGGGCCCATGCAAAAAATTACCAATGACCTTGCTCCCTTTCAAGTCATGTGATACCTTGCATGACGAGCGAACCGTTTAAACTGACGAAATTAGAACATTTTTGTTGTCATACATCGTCCTCGAAATCGAGCGCTAACGTTAGCAATGTTGACGTGCAACGGGAGCCGGAGGCCAATCACAACCTTGTTACGCCACTGCAGCTTAATGTTACATATTTTACATGCATTAAAAAGGGTAACACTTTACAATAAGGTACACAAAATGTGCTTAGTTACTGAGTAGTGAAAAAGGAACGACTAGATAGTTAATGAGTAGTTCCTGAGTGACTGCGATTGAAGAACTGATGGTTAGTTATGGTTAACAAACTGGGGGGTACTGTATTAATGAATCATTCGTTAATGGTTAGTTAACCAGCCCCAAGGGGCTCCGGAGGCCGGGGGGCTAGGCCCCGAAGTCTCGGAGCGTCGGCTGCTTTTCCCAGCAGCAGCTCAGTTACTGGGCTGCCTGTACTTCCGACCCTTGGGTGGTACCACCTTAACCCAGGGGTACGAACTGCAGTTCCGGCCCCTAGCCTTCGGCCGGGTCAAAATGACAGTTGTCAGCGATCCGGCGAAGGCCTTAGCTCTGGCCCAAGAGTTGTCCGTCCTCTTGGCCAAGGGCGCAATCGAGCCAGTAGACCCTCTGCTCAGCCTGGGGGGTTCTACTCGTCGTACTTTCTCGTGAGCAAGAAAATCGGCGGATTTCGTCTGGGAGTGGTTCGCAACCGTGGACTTGAGGGATGCCTACTTCCACGTGCATCTCACCACCGGAAGTTCTTGAGGTTTGCCTTTCAGGGCCGACACTATCAGTTCCGGGTGCTTCCCTTTGGTCTCTCCCTCTCTCCAAGGGTGTTCACCAGGGTCGTGGCGGCAGATCTCGCACCCCTGCAGGCGCAGGGTGTGAAGGTCCTGCCGTATTTAGACGATTGGCTGGTTTCGCCTTTTATCTCACGTAGCCCGGTTGGGTCTAACAGTAACACCGGGAAGAGTTGCCCGGACCCTTCCCAACAGGTCACTTACCTGGGGATGGTCCTAGATTCGGCCGCCATGAGGGCCTACCTGTCACCTCGTCGTGTCGACGACATTTTCCACCTTCTTCCCATCTTCAGGCTGGGCAAGATGGTGCCTTACATTCAGTTCCTCCGGCTCTTGGGCGGACTGACGGCTGCCTCAGCCGTTGTGCCCTTAGGCCTGCTGTCGGTGCGCCCCATGCAAATGTGGCTGAACAGCCTTCACTTGGATGCCAAGTGGCACAGGCACAGTAGAGTCAGGGTGTCTCAGTGGTGCCTCCACTCTCTGTCCCGCTGGAGGGACAGGGCCTATCTTTTGATGGGCGTGCCCAGGGGCGCCAGGGGCGCCATCCCATCCCGCCGGGAGACTGTCACTGCAGATGCATGTCTCTCAGGGTGGGTTGCAGTGTGGCAGGGCAGGACTGTTCAGGATCAGTGGTCTGCCCAGGAGGGTGCACGCCATGTCAACGTGCTAGAGCTTCGGGCTGTGCAGCTTGCACTCACGCACTTTTTACCCCAACTGGGGCGTCGTGGCACATTCTCCAGGTTTTATCGGGTTAATGTCGCCACTCCCCATCCTTTGGGTGTGGTCCTTTTGCCGAGCTCCGCTGCTTCCAGTAGTGAGCAAGGGCTTGGATTCTTCATGACATGGTTGGTATAAGTCAACCAGTGCTAAAGCACCGCCTCTGGCAGTCAGTAGGGACGAAATAGAACGATAGTTACGTCTGTAACTACGGTTCTATGAGTCCCGGATTCCCCTGTGAGTCCCCTGTGGCCTTCTTAGTACAGGTGTGTTTGAAAAGTGATTGGACCTTTAAAGGGTCAATCACCACCCTTTAATCCTGGTCACTAGCAGAGATTGTCTCTAAGATGTCTGTACATTCAGAGGAGAAGTCCTGGGTTTCAAATCTCATGTAAAAGTCATTCAGTTCATTTGCTTTTTGCAGGTCATCAGAGGTACAGAGAGCTTTTTAACTGGAGTCATATTTGTGATTGCCTTCATAGTGTCCCAAAGATCCTTGGAGTTCATTGTAGAAAAGTTCTGTTCAATAATTTCCTTATGTCTCCTTCTAGCTACTCTGAGCCTGTGGTTAAGCTCCTTTTGCACACATTTCAGTTTATCCCGGTTTTTAAAAGCTATATTTTTACGATTGATGCAGTCCTTAACCTCTTTAGTTATGTATGGTTTGTTGTTGGGGTACACAGTTATTTCTTTCTGAGGTATCACATTGTCAACACAGAATTGTATATAGTCAGTTACCGTCTCAGTAGCATTATCCACGTCCATCTCATGAAAGATACTCCACTCAGGAGAGAGAAAACATCCTTTAAGAGACTCTATGCTGTCACTAGTCCAAACCTTTACAGTCTTGGTCTGTGGTTTACTACGCTTGAGAACCGTTTTGTAGGTAGGTATTAGATGAACAGTGTTATGGTCCGAGTTCGAAAGCGGGGGTTTGGCTCTACTCAGGGGCGGTTCTAGGGGGGGGGGGCAGGGGGGGCCAGTGCCCCCCTAACACTGACCTCTGAACCCCCTGTGGCCCCCCTGAAAATGAAAAGTGAAAAAAATGAAAAGTTTATGATTTATTACACGATTTATTCAATGACGGAATAGGCGGAACTAACGTAATTCATCATTCTAGTCGGACCCATTAGAGCGGTGCACTCACTTTCACTGTCCGGCTGGAGCACGCGAAAAACAAACACTTTTCATCTCGGATCAGAGGCTGTTGCATCGAGATTGAAACCTACCAGTACCACGATAATTGAAGGTGAGTTAAACTACTGTATCCGTGTAATTGTTACAAGGTAAGACTTTAGGTCAGTAAGTGTTGTTGTTGACTAACGTTTGTTAACTTAATGGGCGACGTAATCAGCGACAGCAAACAGTTTGCTTTCATCATCTGTCGCCTGTCAGCGCACCTTAAATGATGCCGTTTAAAATAAATAAATAATAAAGGGTGGTGCCGGCCGTCAGCGAACCGAGCCAGAACATGCTCTGGGAATCTCCCTCCACCGGTTTCATCCAATAATAAGTACCTTTCCAGGCTTTGTTGTAGCTGCATTTTCTTTGTCCCAGGCTCCATTTTACACCACCAAAAGTTTATCCCGCCATTTCGTTCTGTTTTAAGCGGGACACCTGGTCACCCTAGCTATATAGTTGTGAAATGTAACTAGCGGTTATACATTATATTTATATATATTTTATATACATATATATACTGAAGTGTTGTCCTCCCCCTTTGTGTTTGCGTCCTTTGAATCTTGACTTATTTGTTGATCGGTTTGTCAAAAATCACAAAAACTGCAGGATTTTGTTGCTGTAATGTGACATTTTGGGAAGGAAACTACAGCCTGGGATGCAGACACCCTTATGTAAAGTAGAGATGTAACTGTTCATTGCCTTTATTTTTATAAATCTGTGTGTTTTCCAGATATCACTGTTTTACGTTTATTAGAAATGTGACGGAATAGACAAAACTGATTAGTGCGCGTGCAGAACAGGTGTGAATTCTGTATTCAGTCTTCATGTTTGTTAAATAGCCTACTTGTCTGTGCTTATGGGAAATATACATCTGAAATCTATGTTTTCTATCTATATTTATGTATTTAATTTCATTTAAAGTCAACATTTAAGATTTGTAGACTTTTACATTAAATCCTTTTCTGTGGATTTAAAAATGTATATTTTCTGGTACTCTTGTTGCGTAAACTTGTTGATCGGTTTGCCAAAAATCACAAAAACCACAGGATTTTGTTGCTGTAATGTGACATTTTGGGAAGGAAACTACAGCCTGGGATGCAGACACCCTTATGTAAAGTAGAGATGTAACTGTTCATTGCCTTTATTTTGATATAAATATGATATGGTGTTAGTGCAAAAATTGTACTATAACTTAAGCTGAAGCTAACAGTAATGTGTTTTATTTTGTGTTATTGAATGTTAAATTGTAACAAAGTTGCTGAAACAAATACTGTCATTGGAATGGTTCTGTTACTGAAACTAAAAACTGTAACTATAAGATCTATCTGAAATAAATGTGTACTGAAACAAATACCAATAACTGTATTGCATTGTTTTCTTATGCGCAATTACTTCATACTGTCTTTGTCTTTTTCGTTCTGCATTTATTAATGTGCCCCCCTCAGAAAATAACTGGCCCCAGCCTGGCCCCCCCAGTCAAATTGGTCTAGAACCGCCACTGGCTCTACTCACATATGCGTTGTTCACATTTCCGTAACATTTGTCTAGAATGTTATCTTTCCGGGTCTCACATGTAACGTATTGTTGAAAACCGGGTAATGACAGTTCAAGTTTGCAATGATTAAAGTCCCCTAGAATAAAAACCGGAGCGTCAGGAGTGTGTAGTAGCTGCTGGTGAACACAGTCAGTGATTTGAGCTGCTGCACTCAATGTAACAACTTCTCTTAAAGATATATGTTTATAAAAACAAGATGGCGACGCCCAACATGCCAATCTTGAGGCTTAAGAAGTCCAATCACTAATGGACGGGTTTGCAGGGACCCATTAGTTGTTTTGTTCTTGTACACAGTCTATATTCTGGATCAAAGCTGGCCCCAGGCTCTGGAACACTCTGCCCCTCCATGTGAGGTCAGGCCGAGACACTAGGGGTTTTTAAATCCTCACTAAAAACACACTTCTTCTCCCTGGCCTTCTAGTCAGAGCAGAGCATGACACCTGACTATTCCCTGTGTTTTTGTTTTTCATATTTCTGTTGTAAATTATTGTCTTTTATTGTGATTGTAGTAATGTGTTTTTATTATATGTACAGCACTTTGGCTCGACCAAAAATCGCTTTTAAATGTGCTATATAAATAAAACTTGATTTGATTTGAAAGTGGCGGACCACCTAACTCACCATCCTTGCCCTTCCCTAACCCTAAAACTTAAAATAACTAGGCCACGTTATCCTCAAACTAAATAAAATGTTACTAATGTTATCTAATCACTCTGAATAAGAGTTTTCTTACCGGACCTCTAGCCCGGATGTTTACTTACTATTGTGTTTATGAGAGAGTAAAAAGGGCGCTAAAAGTGTAAACAATGTATAACGTAATTCTACTGCTGGTCTATAGGCAAACACGTTTTCACGGTGTTTCATAACTGTACCAAGAGGAAAATCAACGTGATTGTGGACATCAGTTCGATGCGTAACATTCTTTCAAGACCAGAGTAGTTACACTCAATGTGCCAGCCAGCTTTCACAGATCTTCACCACCATTTTCAATCTTTCCCTAAAACACTCTGTTATCCCAGCATGCCTGAAATCAGCCACTATTGTTCCTGTTCCCAAAAAAACAACCACAGAAATCCTTAATGATTACCACCCCTGTAGCACTCACACCTGTTATAATGAAGTGCTTTGAGAGGCTGGTGCTACATCACATTAAGGCAGTGGCGAACCGTGTCTATCACAACTGGACCTTCTGTAGACACACACACCCCCCGCCGCCGCCCCCCTCTACATTAACGGCGAGTGTGTGGAGAGGGTCCACAGCTTCAAGTTTCTTGGTGTCCTCATCTCCAACAACCTCTCATGGACAGACAACACCAAAGCAGTCATCAAAAAGGCCCAGCAGCGTCTACACCTGGACCCCAAGCTGCTGGAGACCTTCTACCGCTCAGCCATCGAGAGCCTGATGACATACTGCATCACCGTATGGTACTCCAGCTGCACTGTGGCAGACAGGAAAAGGCTCCAGAGAGTGATCAACACAGCGCAGAAAATCATCGGCTGCCCTCTCCCCTCCCTGATGGACATCTTCTATTCCCGCTGCCTCAGTAGAGCAAAGAACATTGTGAAGGACAGTACAAAAACTGTTGCTTTGGTAAAAATAAAAAATAATGTGTCAACAGATTCCAAGCCATTTTAAGAGTTTAGTCAACTTTTTGCATTTTTTTAGTTGGTGAAACTTACTTTTTTTAGTTTTCCTCTACTCAAGTACGTGTTACTTCGCTAAAACTTAAAAACAATGTGTCAACAGTTTCCAAGCAATTTTAGGAGTTGGGTAAACTCACTAATGTGATTTTTGCTGCAGGTGAAAAGATGAGTTGAGCCTACAATTAAAAGCCAAGATATTAAGTGTAACCAATGCAAATAACAATCTGCTAAGAACCACATAAGACAAGAATAAATAAAGTAAATTATAAAACACAATTGAGTTGCCGGAACCTATATACGACAAACTCTTCCTGATTCCAATCCAACCCTTTAAATATTTGATAGCATTGAAACATTGCAGATTAAACAAATATATCTAAAAAAGGGAACGTTATGGACATGTTAATACATTTTATTAAAATTTGATTATTTCAAAACAGTTTTCATAAAAAAGTAACAAGTTAAGCACAACACATTAACATACATGGAGACACATGGTTATTACTTGATGGTTATTCCAACTGCATCTGGCTCGTGGGCAACGTATAACTTCATGCTGTGCATCACGAGCCTCTGTTGCACTTCGACCTCTGCTGTTCCCTGTATATACAAACAAAACACTAAATTGAGTACAAATCAGGACACACATGGGCCTTTCTTATTTCTCTAATTTCCCCTCCTCGACTCCTCGAATCCTCGGTCCTCCGGTAGTGACCCGGAAATGGTTTTCGGCGCGTCATGTTGAAGGACATCTCATTTCTCTAAATGCACATCGAGGACCGAGGATCGAGCGTCGAGGAGGCTCTCTGGAGGAGCTATAATCGAGGATACACTGATGGGTCCTCCACGGCTCCTCCGCGGATGCATTTCCGGCAACAGTGATTTTTCAAAGAGTCGTGACGCACGGCCAGACTTATCTCAGCCAATGACAGCTCTACATGCATCCCCTGGATATTATTTTATATTATTCCTTGTTTACAGTGAGAACAGCTGTGAGGTCCGTGCAGAAAGCAGAGCAGTGTGTATAATATATATCACTTAGTATAACAGGCCTACATTACTCTATTTGCTTTAGTTTAGTAGATATCTACAAACAAAGAGTCGATATTTGTCTAAAACCATTTAGTGCTTCACATAATAAAATACACAATGGCTGTAGCCTGATATTATATGCTTTAGGAGCTGTAGGTGTGTGTTGTACAGTGTGTAGGTGCGTGTGGTACAGTGTGTGTGTGTGCGTAGATGCGGCGGACAGACAGGTCTCAGTTGGTTTGGTGTCCTATGCTTACTTTTAATACTTGTAAATAAAACTTTTGGCCCATAATTTCATTTCCTCATTGTAGCGACCAGAGGGGGGGGGGGGATATATCCAGTCTCTGATAGTGATACGTTATTATGCTGTGAGTGCTCTCATACTTGTTTGATTCTGAAATTGTACATATTTTAATATATATATATATATATATGTGTGTGTATGTCCGCATCTGAGCCTGTTATTGTCTCATTATACCGCACTGTGAATTAATTAAAAGTAAATATATAAGTCATCATGAACACAGTTTTGTCCATCAGACAGAGGGCTGTGCCTCCTGTCATCATTAATGGACGTCTCTTTAAAATTACCGCTCAGAGAGGATTTCTCATTTCTCTAACCGCCTGCTACTTCCCCTCCTCTCTCCTCGGTTCCCCTCCTCGGCTCCTCCGCTCGCATCTCCTGTGGGCGGGACTAAGACACGAGGATAGGAGTCGAGGAGGGGAAATTAGTGAAATGAGAAAGGCCCCATGTGTTTTCCTCAACAACAAAAATCAAATCCGTCTTGAAATTATAACGAGCCAGTTTACATTAGCTGTTAACAGACGGTAACAGAGGTGCTATTCACATGCATTACAAGGGGTTTAAGCCATAAAAAAAAGGCTGGTTTGCAAGAAAATGGACCACATATTCATGATATGTGAGAGCGCAGGCCAGTCTACATGAATGCAGGGCAAGGCACGTTTCTGTCCAAAGGTTCCATGATGGAGTCGATAATGTTTTAAAATATCACTTTGAGTGGTGACACTTGTGCTGCACAGTTTACATCTCCATCCCATCTGTGATTCAAAAAATAGAAATGGGTATGTTTACCTGATGCTCATTATATTAGAATGTAAACATAACACGTCTTGAATTAACCTCTGAAACAACAACTTTAGATTGACACACTCAAGGGCTTACCTAATGTGAACCTGAAGTCGATAACAGGAGGCAAAATGTCTTCAAGAGGAGGTGGGACTGTTTTCTGGTGAGGCAAATAAAAGAACAAAATAGTTACATGATGACAATGTAACAATCATTTCAGTAGAATTCATTAAAACATCTTTAATTCAATTAATGGAATCAAACATAATTAAAATACAAGTATAATTTAAAACGGTATTGTATTTATATATACATTTATAAGGATGGCATTTGGATGGTATTTGTAGATACCAGTCAAATTCCATGATTCTCTACACAGCGGATCCTAATTACTTCAATATACACTCCTTTATCTCGTTTGCATACTGTCTAATATCTACTTTATGTTGTAGTAAAACATCTCCTTAATAAAACTGTATTTATTGATATTTCTAGCTAAACTCTGGATTTTACTGGACTACATTGAACACATCTTGCTGACGTTATAAATGCATCTTTGCCCAATACACACTTTTACTGAATTGCACCTGAATGCACCTTAACTGAAGGCGCGTTCACACCGGAGTACTTTTACCCGTACTTTTCCCGTTTAGTTCCGATAGTGCCTGGAATTTTGCGTTCACACCAAAAAGACTACTTAGTTCCGAGAACTTTTACCCCCATTTGTAGTGCCTGCTAGAGAGGTGGTACTATCCTGGGGAGAAAAAAGTACCAATTTCGATTGGCTGGGCGAATTGCAAACCACGCCCCGTAAAACTATAGGTTACTAATGTAACCCCAGTTCTCAGAGTAACATGAAGTGAGATGTCTCACTATGGGATGCGCCTCAACGCGTATGCATCAGAAGCATCAATCTCATTACGCCAATCCTGATTGGCTGGTGATCTTGACGACTACGTCAGGGAATCCACCCACCCTTTAAGTAGCTTGCGCTACGTCGCAGCGTCATTCAAAATAAGCACCTCTTCTCGCTTCGCCTCAGCAAGAAGGGCCGTCTGGTGAGACATCTCACTTCATGTTACTCTAGGAACTGGGGTTACGTTAGTAACCTATAGTTCTCATTCATAACACTCCGTTCGATGTCTCACTATGGGATATTGAGACTCCCGTATTGCTAGACATGCTTATCTCGAAAATCACCAAAACAAAACAGTACTTAAAGGAAGGGTCCACTCATTAGATAATTAATAAAAACTTCAGTATTTAGTGAAACATTATGTTTAAACCATACCCTGAAGAAATCAGCGATATTCCCCGGTAAATAATTATTTTATAGCTCTTTTTTATCAAAACCTGTATATTCCGTCAGGCAGCTGCCATTTTGGCCATTTTCAGTAGTCACATGATCCAAAAAACTAGGTCGTGACGTCATCTATGCGTTCACTTTGTAAACACACGAACAGCTCGTTCGACGAAAACATGGCGGAGTATTTGAGTTCGGACTCGTCAGCCGAGGAAGAAGTTTTGAGCAATGTGGAGAGATTGGATGGGGGAATTCAGCCATATAGGTTCGAGCCAAGTGGCCAGAACCGTCAGGAATCCAGTGACGATGAGGATGAACAGCACGGTGATCTTGCTGGAAACGATCCCTTTACTCGTGCAATTGATTTCGGGGGGCGAGTAGGGAGACCTGTACATGAATGGTGTACTTGCAGTAGGTGTGTAGCCATGGACAATCCTCTGATGAACATATGTTGTCATGAGCTTGAAGAGCTTGAAAATAAACTGGTCACAGACGACTTGGATTGCATATGTTTACACAGGGAATTCGGCAATGTGGTGTTAGAAGAAGCTGTATTGAGAACAGCACTGGTTGCCATGAAGGATGTGAAACGCACCTCTTTGGTTGAACCAATAAATGAAAGGTGGGTAAATTTGACGGGTACAGCCCTTTCTTCTTAGCATTATATACTTTACAATTAAAATTAACATATGCACAATATTTTTAAATTGTAGTGCCGATTGTCAAGCATGTCAAAAATACAATGCCAAAAGAAAAGGCCTGATGATGATGATGATGATGATGATGATGATGATGATGATAAATCAATCGTGAATATTAAATAAGAAAAGCGTTCATTTCAGGCTAAACATCTTATTTGTTTAATTCATCATTAAAAAGTAATAATTTCATACATATTTCCTTAGATATACCGATATTTCACAGTGTAAATAATATACATATATTGCTACCACAGATTAATTATTATGGTGGCATGATGTTGACATGGACTATGAAATTAAATGTATTAACCAAAACACGAGGACGTGTATCAGGCAACATAAATCACTAAAGAGATATATACAGCCAAAAAAATCTGAATAAATATATACATGAAGTGGACATTTTTCTCAATGAACAGGTGAAAACAATCAAAATGCCCTAGAAGCACTCAGCTAGCTGTGAGTATTTTGACAGAACTGAGACTGGCTGTTAAAAAGTCAAAATGAAACTTGGCTTATCTTGAAATATAATTTGTGATAGGAACACCTGTTCATTACGATAAAAAATATATCCTATTTGCAACAAAATACAATGAGGCATATTTCAATGGAATTGTGAGAACAATGGAGAGTAACTAGAGTAAACAACATGGACGAAGCACATACGTCATTTTGTCCAAACGCATAGTTCATGTCACGTCCGGTAAAATAAGTCATGTGACTCGTCAAAATGGCGCCGCCCACAGGGTTGATGTTATTTCGGTAATTAATCAGCTTAAAATCACTGATAACGTCATCAGATTAAAAAAAAAAAATAAAGACTGGCAGAGACTGGTCTGTTTTATCGTATGATAATTATTTAAAAATGTGTGTCATGAGCATTGCCTCCCTTTAACAGGTAGAACCCTGTCCCAACACGGGGCCCAGCACTGCACGGGCCACACTTGGAGCAGAGACATCTAGTCTGTAAAAGCGGACAAAAGTGAGCGGTGAAGACCAGCTCGCCGCTGCACAAATGTCCTGAATGGAAACACCCTTGAACAAAGCCCAGGATGTAGCCAGTCCACGAGTAGAATGGGCACGCAGGCCCGTTGGTGCCTGCAAACCCTGACTCGTATAAGCTAGAGCTATCGCTTCCACAATCCAGTGGGAGAGCCGTTGCCTGGTAACGGGCTTGCCCTTATGAGGGTTAGCCCAGGATACAAAGAGTTGGTCATTGCATCGAAACTCTTTTGACCTGTCCATATAGGTGCGCAAAGCACGAACTGGGCACAGCAAATTCGGCCGCTGTTCTTCAGAGGAACATAGCGGTGAAGGAAATGCCTCAAGGTCAATGGGGGTGCATGAGCCAACCAGGTTGGGCTTCAGCAACACTCTCGTTTGCCCCGGGGCAAACTGAGTGCATGAAGGATGCACAGAGAGCGCGTGAATGTCACTGACTCGTTTGGCAGATGCCAGAGCCAGTAACAACACTGTCTTCAGTGACAGGTGTTTCATGTCAGCGTCTTCCAGGGGTTCAAATGGAGGTCGAGCGAGCCCATCTAAAACCACTGTCAAGTCCCACAGGGGCACCAGTGACCTGGAAACGGGGAGGAGCCTGCGAGCCCCTTTCATAAAACGGCAGACCAAGGGATGTTGGCTAGCCGTCTTTCCCTCAAAGCCCACATGGCATGCGGCAATAGCAGCCAGGTACACTTTAATCGTAGAGAAAGCTCTGTGTTTATCAATCAGGTCCTGTAGAAATGATAGAATCACACCGACAGGGCATTGAAAAGAGATGTGTCCCTTTTGAAGGCACCACTCCTCAAACACCCTCCACTTACAGTCATAGAGAGACCTGGTGGAGGAAGCCCTTGCACTCTGAATAGTGTTTATCACCTTCTGAGGAAGCCCCACTGTACTCAAATTATACCACTCACGGGCCAGGCCCATAGTGCCAGGCGCTCTGGGTGTGGGTGAAAAATCATCCCCCCCGCCTGAGATAGTATGTCCCTGCGTAACGGGAGCTGCCACGGCTGCCCGCACAGCAGCTGATATATCTCCGCCAGCCAGTACATTGCAGGCCAGTGTGGAGCTATCAGGATCAGTGTGTGGCGATGTTCTCTCACTCTGGCCAGAGTTGGAGGTATTAGAGCCAGGGGTGGGAACGCGTACAGAAGGACCGGGGGCCAAACGTGTGCGAGCGCGTCCACGCCTAACGGTGCGTTTAGATCGCGCATTGAAAAGAACAGCTGACATTGAGCATTTTCTTTTGATGCGAACAGATCTACCGCGGCCCGGCCGTAACGCACCCACAGCTGACTCACAATCGTTGGATGTAGAGTCCAGTCTGCATATAGTGGTGCACCCTGGACAGCAGATCTGCCCCGAGGTTCATCACTCCCGGTACGTGCGTCGCTCTCAGAGAGAGGAGACGTCCGCAGCTCCATAAGATCAGTTTGCGTGCCAGCATGTGTAACTGGAGAGAACGCAAACCCCCTTGGCGGTTTATATACGATATTGTGGTCGTGTTGTCTGTCCTCACGAGGACATGATGTCCCTGAGAAAAGGCAGAAAGCGTTTTAGGGTGAGAAACACCGCTAAGAGCTCCAGATAATTTATGTGTGACCGTTGGAGGTCTCTGCTCCAGAGACCCCTCACAGGTCGACCTTCGTATATACCCCCCCAGCCCGTCAGACATGCGTCCGTGGTGACCACTTTCCGCGATAGGACAGCACCCATAGGCACGCCCCGTACTAGAAAAGTCGGGTGCAGCCAGTGGCGCAGTGCCATTACGCATTCCACAGTGACCATCACTCTCCGCGCGCCATGACGCACGGGGTCCAGTCTGAGGGCAGCTACCCAGCGCTGAAATTCCCTCATGTGTAAGCGGCCCAGTCGTACCACCAGGATGGCTGACGCCATGAGCCCCAGTAACCGAGACAGGATCTGAAGAGAACATATTTGCGTGGCTGGAAATGAGCGAGGCAAGCCCTGAAGGCTTTCACTCTCTCTGCTGACAGGCGGGCTGTAAAGGGCACCGAATTTAGACGTAAGCCCAGGAAGAGCACAGTCTGGGCTGGGGACAACATGCTCTTTTCTGTGTTTATTACGAAACCCAGGTCGAGCAGGTGTTTCACGAGGGTATTCGTCTGCGTAATAGCCTCCTGCTCCGACTGTGCAAGAAGGAGCCAGTCGTCTAAATAGGTTGCCAGGCGAATGCCCTGTTGTCTTAACGGGGCTATTGCTGCCTCCGTACATCGTACAAACACCCGTGGGCTGAGAGACAGACCGAAGGGAAGCACTCTGTACTCGTAACAGACACCCTGAAAAGCGAACCTCAGATATTTCCTGTGTGGATAATATACTGGGACGTGAAAATACGCGTCTTTCAGGTCGATTGATGTGAACCAATCGTCCTGACGTACGAGACGCAGCAGAGATGTGTGAGTGAGCATCCGGAATTTGTATTTTCTGAGATACTTGTTCAGAGCCCTTAAATCCAGGATAGGGCGAATTCCGTTCCCTCCCCGTTTGGGAACGAGGAAGTATTTGGAATAGAAGCCGCTCTGACTCTGTTCGGAGGGTACAATGGATATGGCTTTCTTTTCTAGTAGCGAGAGAATCTCCTGCTCTAGAATGTGAGCCGACGCTCCCCGGGCTTGTGAATGCACAATGCCCGAGAAGTGAGGGGGGGTGACAGCGAATTGGAGTCTGTAGCCCCGTGATATCGTCTTGAAAACCCAAGCAGAGCATGTGAGCATCTTCCACCTTTTCCTCAAAGCGAGTGGAGACGTGATCATTTCTCTGTTGTTTGCACTCTGTGTCTTTATTGGTTGTGTTATGGGGCCCTCTAGTGTCTGAACACGGTGGCATCCCAGGCTGACAACCTCGGTCGACACTGCGCATGCGCGCGGCGATGATGCGTTCACAGACTCGGTCACCGTCCGCATTCCGAGAGAGGCAACAGCCACTCTCAGAAGCGGAGCAGTCACCTGACTGTTTATTGTTATCATTGTTTTTCTTTTCATTATTTTTGACTGCGCCCTTGGCTTTAAGCCTGGAAACGACAGTGGAAAATTTTATTTGAAACCCAATGACGTGTGTTTGTGCGACTTGAACGAGCAGCAGGAACTGCTGCCTTGTTGTGAAGTCTATCTCCCTCATGGCGCGAACTGGAGGATGACGTTCTGACATCACTCGAGGCGGCGGGAAGACGGGGGCGTGGTTGCACCCCGGAAACACATGGGCTTGAGCTTTGAACACGTGCGGAACACGGTCCAGGGCTGAAAACAGGGAACCTCCAGCCCTTTCCCCGAGGAGAGGAGGGAAGGCTGTCAGGCTGCCCTCTTCTTCTTCCTCACTGATGGCTGAAGGTCTGGGCCGGCTGCGCCTGTGCGGCTGCTGCCGGACCGGGGACTTTCTTGGCCAGCTCGTCCTCGCCTCGTGTCTGGGCGGGAGACCCGGGGCGGGCTGTGGCTTTTGCCGTCTCGGGACCTTGAACTGGGAAGGTGCGAGGCAGCCTGGTGAAGGTCTGTCGCGGGGCCGTTGGAGGTGGCGGCTGGGCCTTTCGGGGAAGGCAAAGCTGGAGAGCCTCATCCTCCTTCTTTTTGGCCTCACACCGCTGCTGCATGGAAGCCAGAGCGGTGCCGAATATGCCCTCGGGGACAATTGGCATGTCCAATACGTCCTCCTTTTCCCGGTCCGGGAGGTTCGTCAGGTTAAGCCACCTGGCTCTCTCCTGTACCACCATCATCCCCAGCGATTTGCCCGTGGCTTGGACAGCACAGCGCTGCACACGGAGGCAAATGTCCGTGATCGCTGTGATCTCGTCCCACACGGCCGGTTCAGGTTTATCTGTCATACACAGAGCTCCGCCTGGTAAGCGGTTAGCATCGAGGAGACATTGAGCGCCCTGACGGACAAAGCTGCCGCTTTGTAAGCCCGTTCGGTCATTGCTGACTGGAACCGGTCCGCTTTCGTCGGCAGTGTGGGGTTCCTGCTAGGAGCCGCAGACAGCCGCGGTTGGAGGTGGGCTGCCACAAGCGGCTCCATAGGAGGCATGCGGAGCAAGCCGAGCTTCTCCATGCCCTCAAAGTCCAGAGAGGAGGCTCCCTGGATTGGGGCCTTGCTGCTGAAAGGGCGGTCTCTCCACGAGACAGACACCTCGTCCAGCAGCTCTGGAAACACCGGGAGAAGTTGCCTCGTCAGCCTCGCGGCTTGGGGCAAGTTCTTTCCCTCATAGCGAGACCTGGAGGTCTCCTTGGCTACTTCAGGCCAAGGGATGTCCAGTCTGGACGCAGCGCGTTGACACACGGCCTGCAAGTCCATGCTGAGGCGGGGCAGAGATGGCGCGCTTTCGCCTGGGGGAGCGGACACCGCCTCCGGCTTGGCAGCCTGAGCAGACGAGACGAAGATGTCATCTTCGTCCTCGTCCGAGTCGGAAGAGGAACTCAGAGGTATCCTCTTCATCCTCCTCCATAGTCCAGCTCCAGGACATCCTCCGCGGGTGGACCACGGTGAGGTCCAGTTGGGAGCCCCAGCTTGTCACAGCGCGGGGCCCTTCCCGCCGCCGCCGTTGAGCCCCAGCTTGACACAGCGCGGGGCTCAACACCCGTGGCGGTCGCCACCATGCCTCGCCGGTCGGCAAATCGACAGGCATGAAGGGGTCTTGTCCCGACAGGCTAGCTTGGCGCGCTAGCCGTCGGCGGAGGCTCTTGGTGGTGAAACGGGCACAGTGCCCGCACGCACCGGGGGCGTCGATAGCCTCCTGGGCATGTTGCAGCCCGAGGCAGGACGAGCAGACCTGGTGTGAGTCCGTGCCCGAAATTTTGAGCCCGCAGCCGCAGAGCCGAGCCTCCGAACCTCCGTCTCCTCTGGTGTGAGGGAGAGAAGGGTCCATCCTCGTTAGCCGGGGTGTCGGCGTGGAGGGACAAACTAGCAACAGGTATGTTACTGTTTCGCGGAAAAATCAAAACCTTACCGTTATTTGTGGAAAAAACGGCAGGGCAGATTTCGTATTAACTGGTGTGTTAATATGAAAAATCCCGTGCGAAGCAAAAGTAGCCGGCAAGCGTCCGGCGACCGAAGGTTAGTTTCGTGGTTCAGTCTGTGGACCGTTAAGCTAGCCTGGCTACTGATATTCTTTATTTGAGATTTTATTTGCTCCGAAGCGAGAAGAGGTGTTTGAATGACGCTGCGACGTAGCGCAAGCTACTTAAAGGGTGGGTGGATTCCCTGACGTAGTCGTCAAGATCACCAGCCAATCAGGATTGGCGTAATGAGATTGATGCTTCTGATTGATGCTTCATCCCATAGTGAGACATCGAACGGAGTGTTATGAATGAGAACTCTGAAAAGTTTTGTGAAGCCGCCATTGTATTTGCTGGCATTAGCATTATTAGCATTAGCCCCGCGCACCAACGGAGAGAGAATAACTTATGGCAACACAAAAAAAAACAGGGAGTTGCTGGGAGTCCCAGCAGCTTCTACTGAAGCCAGTCCCCAACTCCGGGGACTTCCGGCCGGGAACTTCGGGGTGGCAGTATACGCCGTGAAGTGGTTTGCGGCCTGCCAGTAAACCCAAAGCAGAAGAAGAAGAAGTGACGTCAGCGGCTTCATTTGCGTAATCTTCCCTCAGGGAACTTATTCCGGTGTGAACGTGATCTGTACTTAGTTCCATGGGGGTACTAAGTGCTGGGCACTAAGTGCTGGGCACTAAGTACGGCAAAGTACTTGGTGTGAAAGCGGCTATGGCACTTCCGGCACTGGCTACTGAGAGCTAACGTAAACTCTCCTGCAGATTCAAACATGGATTTGCATCTATAGCGTTGCATAAGCATGAAAAATATAGTTTGCACTTCATATTGTATAATAACAACTCAATGCTGTAACTGCAGACTATGAGTTTAAATTGGGTACACATCTAGATTGTAGACATTTATAATAAATAGCTCACAGTAAAACAAACGGTGAAATACATAGCCTACAGAGGAATTAATATCAAATAGGCGCATTAGTAGCTTACTCTTACATAACTGCTGGGTTATAAAGTAGTAGGGAATAGTTTTAGCGGAGGTATTTTACTGCACAACATGCTCGGCAGCAGAGCCTCGGTGCCCCCGGCCGCATGACGGAGCCCGGCCAACGCTTACAGCGGCACAGGCAGGGGCAGATCTATCGGGGTGGCATGGGGTGGCAACTGCCACCCTAAAAAATAGCCTTGCCACCCCAGCTGCCACCCCAGTTGGCATCTTTGTTTTGAAAGAAAAGTTGTGGCTCATCGGACATTTATGAAAGAAAATCTCTAATGTCCGAGTGCAAGTGAATGCAGCACAAGACGCAAGTCTTGTGCGGCACCCCTCCCCCGGCCCTGGCGCGAGCTTGGAAATATGATTGGCAGCGATTTCATTTGAACGGGGGGACAGCGCAAAACGAGAAGCATTCGGACTCAAGTTGACGGAAGGAATGAGGTATTTGCAGTCTACAATGACAGACAAGAGACTGTCAAGTTTGGCTGTACTCAGCATTGAATCAAAATGCACTAAAGCTGTTGATCTTAATCAGTTTGTGAGGCGTTTTGCTGAACAACATGGTAATCGCTGCATTCAGCTGTAATAGGCATGCCAACTTGATGCTCTGCTCACAGATGACTCGATGAGCATAAAAAACTGTTAAGATGATGACCTTGTATGTGTGTATATTTTTTTTCTTTGTGGGGGTCTGCCCCCAAAAAACAGTTTTAAGTCCTGAGAAAGTCAAATAAGATGTAAAACTAGACTGCCCAGCCAAAAAAAAGTAACCACTTTGATTTAACTAGGCCAGTAGGTAAGGGCATTCCACTGGATAATAACTGTATATGTTTTAGCTGAATACACGTTTTTTAACCCTAACTGATGCAGTTAGTCACTTCTTTAATGTTTGTTCTTTCTGATGTAAAGTCAAGGTTGTAACTGTTTGCAGTAAAGTTGTGGGGCGCTGAACTGTTCCTTTGAATCTTTTGAATTTTGATACATGATAGTAATTACTTGTCTTTCAAATTTGAAGGAGGGTGAGCAAGCATCTTGAGGAACATTCATCATTAACTCCTCAAAAAAATATAGTTTATTCAATAATAAATGAATATGTGAATCATAACAGTGATTGACAGCTGATAGGAATAATATGATTGTTAATAGTATCATATTCATACAGACAAACATCAATGAGACAGTTCATTAATGTACTTATTGCAGCAGTCTTCATAGATTTGGTACCCCTGCTGGAATGAGACAAACTCATTCAGTTATTGTTCAGTTAAAATTCATTAAATTATGTCTGCCACCTTATATATCTATATGTAAGGCTTTACTGATGTGCCACAATAATGTCACCTATTTAATTGAGTTAAAATATGAATATTGTGGCTTTCCAAGTTAACATTGATTGATATGACTGCGATTAAATCAGCATATACTTCTGCCATATATATATATATATATATATATACACATATATTTTTGTATACATACTTAAACCGATATATTCATGCACTTTAAACTTATCTGAATATTGAAGTATGAATGCTTGTTGTTTGTATGTTGTCTCCTACTGAATGTTGTATGTCTCTTGTTGGTTTTTGTATTTTTGATGGCACCTTAAAAAATGTAGTAGCTCTACTCATCTCATTGTATACCTGTATAATGACAATAAAGGATTCTATTATATTATATTCATTCTGATGTTCAATGAGAAAACATTAAATTACAACAACAAATATGTTTATCCCTTAGTCTTCTCATTCCATTATTTAATGAAAGTCCATCACACAAATAGCATTTACAACAACAGAAGCATTTTCCTTGTGTTCATAACTGGTCTTCACTCCCAGATATTAAACGTTTTAAAGATGCACAAAGCTAAAGACATCAAAACTATAAATTATTTTTAAAACAAAGTTTTAATTTCCTCCCCTGAATTCACACAAACTGATACAAACCATAATTTCCTCTTACTTTCCCACTCTTGCTCCTTTTGTTTGCAAGTGTATGAGCTTTAATTCTCTTTGGTATGGGGACTTTTGGCAGAAAATTAAACTTCACATTTCCCCTCTCTTCCTCTTTGTCTCCCTCCCTGTCCCCCTCTTTTCCTCTCTCCTCTTGCTCGTATCGAAATGTGCGCAGCGTGAAATTAAAGCCAATGCGTTCCGGACTCTGAAATAAATGTGCCCTTCTGATGAGGTTGGAGTTTGTCCAAGTCAATGCGATGAAAACATATTTTTATACTTATTTGATTTCATGCTGGAATTGTTCATTGCTTATACATTGTTCGGAATACATGACTATTTCAACCCAGTCTCACGGCATTTCGTGTTATAGTCACGACATTTAATCTATTGATTCGTGTTCACCAACACGACTTTACCCTTTATTTCGTGTCACACAGAACGATTTTAAAAGCAATGTATTTCTATTGGTAGTATGTTTCGTGCCTGCAACACGTCTTTTTGTCCGGTCGGGTCTTGGAAGACCGGAAGCTGTGTGGTTCATAAAAACATCTTCTTACTCAATATCAAGCCGCGATTATTGTTCTTATTTTAAATCGTATAATGTCGGACTTTTTTTGTCGTCTGTGAGGAAAAGAAATGGGGCTCAGAGCCTAAAAATACTGAAATCTGTATTTTTTAAAATATTTTTTTCCTTCTAAATTTGTTATTCTTTTCTAAATAACACACTGTTATTTACTCAACAATAACACACAATTATCCTTGTTTTTATTTATTTGTTTAATTCCATAATCTCGGGCTTTTTTGGCGTCCGTCAGGAACTGAATTTCAAAATAAAAATAACCGGAAACAGACGTAGGCCTATAAGGGACATTTCGAGCATCATCGAGTTTAGGATGGCCGAAGACACTACACTACCCATAATCCCCAGCTATCGTTTAGGACCTAAGGAGGATAAACTTCATTTCCAGCTGAAAGCCTTCAAGTTCCAGCAAGATCACAGGAATGGAGACGTATTGTGTGAAGAGAAATTGAAGATGTTGTTTAATTGCTGATATATTTATGATCCACGTCACGTATTCAGTTTCGGCGGCAGTTCTTCCAGTTTGTCCAGAAGTCTTCTCATCAGGGCTCTATAAATAAAGAACTACGGCAGATCTGTAATATGTAATGCAGCCGAACCGTGTATTACAATGCCGTTATGTGATGACTTCCAAAGAGAAAAGCAAGCACACTCAGAATAAAGTATTATTTTCTTTTAAAAGAAAATGTTTTTCGGATTTCATTTCGCATAAACACCATATCCCAGCGTGCATTGCGGCTAAAACATCCAATCAACAAGCTTAAACCGTAGCTGAGGATCTTGGGTAATCAGTTCAGTGGCTGTGAATCGCAATGATTCTCGAAATGTCCCTTATAGGCCTACGTCTGTTTCTGGTTATTTTTATTTTGAAATTCAGATCCTGACGGACGCCAAAAAAGCCCGAGATTATGGAATTAAACAAATAAATAAAAACAAGGATAATTGTGTGTTATTGTTGAGAAAATAACAGTGTGTTATTTAGAAAAGAATAACAAATATAAAAAAAAATAAAAAAAATACAGATTTCAGTATTTTGAGGCTCTGAGCCCCATTTATTTTCCTCACGGATGGCAAAAAAGTAGGACATTATACGATTTAAAATAAAAACAATAATCGTGGCTTGATAATGAGTAAGAACCTTTATATATACAGTATATGGTAAGAACATGTTTTTATGAACCACACAGCTTCCGGTCTTCCAAGACCCGACCGGACAAAAAGACGTGGTGCATGCACGAAACATACTACCAATAGAAATACATTGCTTTTAAAATCGTTCTGTGTGACACGAAAAAAAGGGGAAACTCGTGTTGGTGAACACGAATCAATAGATTAAATGTCGTGACTATAACACGAAATGCTGTGAGACTGGGTTGACTATTTCCACGTTGAAGAAAGTTTACTTTATTTTCCAGTCAGTGTATTGGAGGAGCCTTGCTTTTATTTTATGCCTTAAAGGAATAATTCCCCTTAAAACCATTTTTACATCAATTACTCATCCCATGTAAACTTGATTTAAGTGGTAGTAAACATGAAGTTCACTGGGACCTCGTTCAAGACAGTCAACATTTGACCTATCACCAAAAAGTCTGTAGTGTCTTCCAGTTGATTATTTACATAACAACAGTTGTGTTTCGAATAAGAATTTAACTTACCCCAGTATCTGCATGCCAGGAAACAGAGCAGCTTCTTTTCCTGTTGAGACACTCATCCACTACGACCTCTTCACACTGTAAAGAAGAGACACCTCATATAAACTTCAGAAAACATTTTATGATATGTTACATTCAAAAACAATGGAAGACAGTGCAGGGGTATTCAATCAAATGTTCACATAGGATAAAGGTAGACGGTATTTCGTCCATTCAGCTATGGGACTAGAAATGTTAAAAAAAAAACGTGCAATAATCTGTCATATTTTTATTGTTTCATTCAATGCTGGTTTTTAATATTTGAAGTATTTCTTCAGTGTGCATTGTTGTTATTTACGCTGGGGACACTGGGGACATGTCACAAACAACTTTTGAAATGGCCCACCAAATAATTGTCATAATAGTCGTAATTTGTTAAAATGTTCTGAAAAATATGGCGCACAAAAAAAGGCTAAGCAACAGTCCACAACATGTGCAGGAAAACTGCCATTGTTCAATCAAATAATAGATGTGATCAGTTTACTGGAAACTCTGAATGTAGCTCAACCCTTTAGATTGACTGAGTATTTAGCTATAGCTAGAATAAATGATCAAGCTAGAATAGCTTAAGGTTTGCATTCATATTAAGATTATTGCGTCTTACAGGGATTTACTCTTTTTTATTTAAAAAAAGAGACATTTTTAAAACAAAATCACTCCCTTGTCTGTATGTGAGAGGGGCTAAATGACAGAGAAGCTAAACCTTGCACTACGGGTTCTGTTATTCTTTCAAATTTGCTCACTTTTAGAAATAAATATTAAGTATTAAAGAATAAACGTACCAGAATGAGTCTTCTTACAACTATAAAACAGGAACCATTCTCAGGAATAGCCCATACTCCTGCTTAAACATGACTTTCTGTTTTCCTCAAAGTGACCCAAACTTATGATCCACTGCTCAGTCACACAGGTGTTTTCAGTTATTCCTATGATCAGGATAAAGCTACAGGTTGTCCCGCCTTAACAGGTGCAACGGAAGAATGAGGGAGATGTCAATCAAACACAATCCTCAGGGGAGGTAAAAAGACAACTGTGTATGAATGTCATTTAATAGTTTGTTTAAAAAAGCACAACCACAGTATTATTGGTAATGCCAAAAGCTAGAGACAAACATCAAACATGAAATGGATTAAATGATTTCAAAGCTAAATTCCAATAAACTCTCCTGAATTTGCATAAGCCCCATTATAAACCAAGAACCATGTAATGCACAAATGCCTAGCTGAAGTTAATTAGCAGCCATCGTCTTTATTTTGGGCTTTTTAATATAGGTTATAACAACTAAATAAACAAAGGGATTAAACAGATTTGTGATAAAATCAACAGAACAGATCAAAATGACTGTGTATGTGTGTATGCAAAATAAATGCTGCACCATAAAACTCTACAAGAGGAAAAGCTGTATTTGGAAAAAAACATTCATTAAATCGCTAAAAGCCAATAAAATGCAGTCCATTTATATTCATCAAATGTGACAATAAACTACATTTTAACACAGGATTGAAGCATCCTTCAGTGACCTTGCAATCTGAGCCACCTCAAACACTTTCCTTACCTTACTTCTAAGCACATAAGTAATGTATGCCTTCAAATTTGAGGATGAAACCCTCTTTAATGGTCACACATGTTCATGCACACAGCACACACAGTGACATTTGTTCTCTGCTTTTTACCCAGTACTAGGAGCAGTGGGCAGCTATTGCACAGCGCCCGGGGAGCAATGGGAGTGGGCGGTGTCCGGTGCCTTGCTCAAGGGCACCACGGCAGGGCCCAGGAGGTGAACTGGGACCTCTGCAAGTAACAGTACACACTCCATATGTTAAGTCTGTTCGAGGACTTGAACCAGGAAGGTTATTATCACTGGTCAAACCTTAAAAATGAGGCGGCGGAGCAATACATACTGGAAAATGTGATTATTACAGCCAGATATAACTGGCGGTTAAGCTCTGACGCTGACGCCTGGTGACAGGGATAAAAACATCCATGAAGACATTAAAGCTGTCAGGTTTAGAAGTTAAGAGTGAGAGAAGTGAGCTGTATATGTGAGTAGAAGGTTTTTGTAGTCAATACGGTAGCGTACAGGAAGCCAGTGTAGCTGGGTGAGAATGGGGGTGATGTGGTCGGATGAGTTGGTGCGGGTGATGATCCGGGCAGCAGAGTTCTGGATTATTTGCAGTCTATTGAGGAGTTTGATGGGAAGGCCAGTCAGAAGTGCATTGCAGTAATCAGTCCGGGATGTGACGAATGAGTGGACCAGGATTTCAGTGCTGGGTTGGGACAGAGATGAGCGGAGTCTGCGGAGATGTTCCGAAGATGGAAGAAGGCAGTGCGGGTGATGTTTTTTATGTGTGGTGCGAATGAGAGGGAGCCGTCCAGAATGACACCGAGGCTTTTCACTTGGGCAGCGAATGGTATGGGGAAGCCGTCTATGATGATGATTGGTGCTGGGGTGTTTTGTGACTTGGTGAGGGTGGATTTGGAGCCGATGAGCAGGGCCTCAGTTTTGCTACTGTTAAGCTTCAGGAGGTTCCTGCTCATCCAGCTCTTGATGTCCTCAAGGCAGGTGGTGAGGGAGGTGGGGGGCAGGGCAGTGGTGGGTTTGGAGGAAATGTAGAACTGTGTGTCGTCGGCATAGCAGTGAAAATTAACCTCATGGTGACGGAGGATTTTGCCCAGGGGGAGGAGATATATGATGAATAGGAGTGGACCCAGTACTGACCCCTGGGGGACACCCAGTGAAATAGCACTTTCTTGTGACTTGTGATTACAGAGTTGTACAAACTGTTGTCTGTCAGTGAGGTATGATGAGAACCAGGAGAGTGCAACACCAGTGATCCCAATGCCAGCCAGGCGGTCCAGGAGTAGTGGGTGAGAGATGGTATCGAATGCAGCGCTGAGGTCAAGGAGGATGAGGATGGTGAGAAGTCCGGAGTCAGCTGCACGGAGGAGGTTGTTGGTGATTTTAACCAGGGCTGTTTCAGTACTGTGTTTTTGGCGGAAACCAGATTGAAAGGGTTCATGGAGGTTGTTTGTGTCAAGATGGGACTGTAGCTGTGCGGCAGCCACCCTCTCAAGGGTCTTGGAAATGAAGGGTAGGTTGGAGATGGGCCTGTAGTGGTTTAGATCGGCTGGGTCAGTACCGGGTTTTTTGAGGATGGGGGTGATTGCAGCCAGTTTGAGGGTGGTGGATACAATTCCAGAGGTGAGGGAGGAGTTAATTATGTCAGTGATCATGGGTAATATGGCTGGTAGGCAAGCCTTGACCAGGGTGGTGGGAAGAGGATCAAGCTGACAGGTGGTGGTCTTGGCTTTAAGGATGAGCTCTGAGATGGTGTATTCCAATGCTGGGGTGAAGATGGAGAGGGAGCTGATGAGTGGTGGACCAGTGGTAACCATCCAGGGTGGATCACTTGAGGAGGTGCATGCTGAGGCCAGATGTAGGTGAATGGTGTTAATTTTGGAGTGAAAAAATTGCAGAAAGTCAGTACATTGGTCAATGGAGATATCTGGAGGGAGGGTTTGAGGAGGCTGAAGTAGGTGACTGACTTTGGAGAAAAGAACGCTGTTGTTACCAGTGCTGATGAGGTTGGAGTAATAAGAGGATTTGGCATTGGAAAGCGCGTTCTTGTAGAGGTGAAGGTGATCTGAGTACATTTGCGTGTGAACTGAGAGTCCTTTTGCACAGCCGCTCCAGTCGGTGGCCAGTTGTTTTGAGCTGACGTAGCTCAGAGGTGAACCAGGGGGCGGAGTGGGTGAATGAAACTTTGTGAGTTTTCAGGGGAGCCAGGGCAGTGAGGGAAGAGGAGAGACAGTTATTATAGTGATTCACCAGGTCAGCAGGGTGGGCGGGTGTTGGAGGATTGGGGTAGGAATTAATCAGAGTGGTGAGATCTGTGGGGTTAATGTGTTTAATTTCTGAAGGTGATGGACCGTTGTTCTTTGGCTTTGGAAAGGGGGGCATGGATATCAAAAATTACAGCTTTATGGTCAGAAACGGGGAATTCAATGAAAGCAAGGTTAATGGGAGTGATGCCAGTGCAGCAGAGTAAGTCCAGTATGTCACCTTTGTTATGTGTTGGGAGGTTGACATGTTGTGTGATATCGAGGCAGTCCAGGAGTGAGATACATTGGATGGGTCGTCAATGTGGATGTTAAAGTCGCCTAAGAGGATAACAGTAGGGGACATTGCACATACAGATGTTAGTAGTGATGAAAATTCAGTGAGAAAAACATCAGAGGGCTTCAGTGGTCTGTAGATGGAAATAATGATGATGGGTTTGGGGCCAGTGAGTTTTACAGCTAAGCATTCAAAAGAGGAGTGATTGGGGGACAGTGACAGCAATGACTTTAATGTTTTCACGGTGCAACACAGTAAGCCCCCTCCCAGTGGCACGGGGTTTACTAATAAAAGCATAACCCGGAGGGACAGCTGCATTAAGCTGGGAGAAGTCATCAGACTGTTGCCAGGTCTCAGTGAGGCATAACAAATCAAGCTTTTTGTCCATAATGAAGTCAGAAACCAGCTGGGCCTTATTGGTGAGGGATCTTATGTTAAACAGACATATTTCAGACAGGTAAGTTGTGCGTATGTGGATGCTTTAGACAGGGGGGATAACACGCTGTGATTAACAGCACGGGCAATGCGAGGGGGGCGTGGCTCAGTGGACCAGAAAGAGCGGATTGTTTATAAAATAAAATACAATACAATAATAAAATACAAGTATGGAACTGAAAATTGGCATAATAAGTCCCCTTTAATACATATAATTATGTCATATTGTATGTAAGGGCTACTCAGTCTTTTGAAAGTGACACAAAGTAGGAGAGACTAAAGATTTATAGCCACTACTTTTGGATTCATTACTCTGCTCCTCATAGCCCCCAGAGATGTCCTTATTGTTCAATTGGCAAATTACCGTCTCTGAACTTTTATCCTTCTCCAGTCATTCAGAGAAATTATCCATGGATCATCATACTCAGGAACTGAGTGCCAGGGCCATATATTTAAAATCTGAGTTTATTTCCCCCTTTAATCTTTGATGATTATAACTCACGCAGCAGCGCTCCAGCTCTCCGGTGGTCATTACTCATTCACCGGCCCATTTCTCTCTTGGCTGAGAATTCTCCCAGTCCGGTCGTATTAATCAACCGTCGCTCTAATTGACTGATTAAGTCGTGTCTCCTGAAGCCAAAATGGCCGACTGACTCATTAAACTGTGACACATATTCTGGTTGCAAAATGGCTGACTGCAATCCAATTTCCCTGAATTTATTGGCCACTTTCATTTTATGGGCACTATTTTTATTTTATTCTATTTTTATTCAAATGATGTTGAGCACATGAGACAGCTATAGACATCTCCTGCAGGAATTCACATTCCTGTGGTTTGTTTGCAGTCGGCCAAATCGTTTTTCCCTTAGTTTGGTTTCTTTTCACATAGAAAGGTGAATCTAAATGTGCCACATAAAGCAATGTGAAAAGGTTCACATTGGTTAGAAAGGTCTGGGGCAAGGGTGAGAGAGTAAACAGGATAAAACTTAAGGCCCACTTGCCAAAATGATCAAAAAGGAAACGATCTTTGGTGGTAGTTCAGGTCAGGCCTTGATTTATTCTCAGGCTAGCTGCTAGCATCTGTGAATTTTGCTCATTTGCATCCCCAACATACAAAGTGCAACTGAAATGTAGCTCAAACTTGAACCTTACACCTTGTAGTTTGTTTAAATGTAAGTTGGATGCCAGTCCCATCTTATAAAAAATACAACTCAATTTATACCCCTTCTACCAAAATGTCTTGCTTGGCTTTTTTTTGGTACACGGTGTGTGTCAACCCAGTCTCACGGCATTTCATGTTATAGTCAAGACATTTAATCTATTGATTCGTGTTCACCAACACGATTTTCCCCTTTTTTTCGTGTCAGACAGAACGATTTTAAAAGCAATGTATTTCTATTGGTATGTTTTCGTGCCTGCACCACATCTTTTTGTCCGGTCGGTCTTGGAAGACCGGAAGCTGTGGGGTTCATAAAAACATTTTCTTACTCAATATCAAGCCACGATTATTGTTTTTATTTTAAATCGTATAATGTCGGACTTTTTTTGCCGTCCGTGAGGAAAATAAATGGGGCTCAGAGCCTCAGAATACTGAAATCTGTATTTTTTCAATCTTTTTTTCCATCTAATTTGTTATTCTTTTCTAAATAACACACTGTTATTTACTCAACAATAACACACAATTATCCTTGTTTTTATTTATTTGTTTAATTCTATAATCTCTGGCTTTTTTGCCGTCCGTCAGGAAGTGAATTTCAAAATAAAGTAACAGGAAACAGACGTTTCGAGCATCATTGCGATACACACCCACTGAACTGATTACCCAAGATTCTCAGCTATGGTTGAAGCTCGGTGATGGGATTTTTTAGCCGCAATGCACGTTGGGATATGGTGTTAATGCGATATGAAATCCGAAACACTTTTTGGGGTTTAGGATGGCCGAGGCACTACACTACCCATAATCCTCAGCTATCGTTTGGGACTACAGTCCCTTTGCTTGACAAACCCCGTGATTAATCTTCAAGCTCTGGGATTGGATGTTGGAGTGGCAGTGTGCCAAGGTTATGCCAGCTCTTTGAAATGGAACGAAACCACGGCAGACTATCCAAACCCCGCCCCAGAACTACAGATGCTGGCTATTGTGTTTTGCAAAATGTTCTATGAGACGTCTCTACCAGCGGCGCCGGATTCATTTCGGAAGTGGGGGGGCCAAAAAGTGTGTGTGTATGTGACATACTTACCAACCCTCCCGATTTTCGCGGGAGACTCCCGATTTCCTCCCGGGGTCATATTTATCCCGCATTTCTCCCGATTTCTGACTAAATCTGATTTGTGAGTAACGCTCCAAATGTTACTGTTGCCACTCGGACTTCAATACAGCTACACCATTGTTTGGTTTCCATGGTAACGCGTCTCTTTAGTAGCGCGCGCAACTGAAAGTCTGAGAGGGTGTTCAGCATGAGGAAGATAGTCACAGAAAACAGAACAAGAATGGACCACTCTACCCTCTGCTCACTCCTTTCCTGTAAATTAGACTATACAGGTCCAGCCCACACATATGACAGCGCAGTTGCTCCATCATTCCATCTCTTCTTTTTTCCTGCTCAATACGCTCTTGTTTGACAAGCTGAATGTTGACTGGTGTTTGACTGAAGTAAGCGCACTTTTTTTGAACACACTCTGTGAAAAGCTCCAGTTATTAACTCCGGTATTTACAAAGCTGTCATCTCCACATTTGGAGAAAGTTACAAGCCGTTTAACAGCAGCAAATCTGCATATTTCACAGAAGGCTCGTTTAGTGGTTTTGCAAAGAATTAACCACTCTCTGTTTTTGTACCATTCTGCATTGAAGTACCTTCATCTTTGCCCAAATAAGCTTTTATTTGCCCGTCTCAATGTCCCGATAACAAACCTCCATGCAGTCGGAACCAGCCTGTTTCGGTTCAACGATGCCGGCGGCGGCGGTTTTGACAGTCTCTGCGGCCGCAGAGCTGCTGCTTTGGGGTTCATCTGGCTGCGCTGGTTCTATGGTTGAAGGGCCAGGCTCCGGAGTTGTGGATGTCAGGGATGTGACATTCAAGTTGTTGAATTTCAGTTTAGTTTGACTGTATTTTGTTTTCTTATGCGCCGGTTCTTCTGACATGTTTGCAAGTTTATCTATCTAGGTTAACGGCTGACACACACAGAACAACGTAACAAATAACGTAAACAACGTAACAAATAAACAAATCTAAGCTTTTTTATTGATTGTAATGTACATGGATACATTTGAATGGTGTGACAATGTCCTATTTGATTGGATTAAAATGTACATATTCTTCCTGTTATGTCTGCCTGCTTTATTTTACCTAATGCAAAGTGACCACCTGCTCCATCGAAATCAGTCGCATTGACCCGAAGACACATTTTGAGTTGTATACAATGTTGGAAAGAGGAGATTCCTAGCTTTCTAATGATATCAGGATTGTTTTTGTACTCCAAATATTAAGCATAACATTATAATGACTGTCACCGAGTCATCATTTTGAGAAAAAGGCCTTTATAGTTTCCTCTTCTCTGGATCGATCTGATTGATTATTAGCGGAGCAAATGATCAAAGTAGTAACGGAGGGAAAATATTTTCGTTTGGATTGCTGGTCTGGGGGGAGCTTGCGAGTGTGTGTGTGTATACGTGTGTGTGTTTGTGTATTTTTGTGTTTGTGTGTATTGTGTTTGTTTCCGGGGAAAACACTCACGAGAAACACCGGCTGTTGTTATGCCTGCTGTGACGTCAAGTTACTCCGTTCTCCGCTTGTAATTATGCCGTTACAAGCTTCAAAGTTGTATTTATCATCTGAATTTGCCGAAACAAGTTTAATATTCTAAAAGCCAGCACTTTATTTATTTGAAATCAGATAAAAACAAACTGTAACGGACCCTGCCGTGTTATCTATGATTACTATACGCCTTACATTCATAATTTCAGCGGAGGGAGGGGAAGCGGCGCTGTGGAAGAGCAGAGTGGCGAGTGAGAGCGGTCATCTTCCCTTTACAAGCTTCAAAAATGCCTGTAGCTAATGAGATTGAATATAACAATCAAAAATAACAACATACACAGCTAGATCAGATCGCGTTCTTTTTAGATGCGACTTTAGAGTAGAGGGGAATTATTGAAACGGGATGTGTACAGTGTTCCGCGGCATCCGCTGCTGCGAGAATGTGGGGCAGGGCTGTAAAGTGGGGGGGCCAATGGCCCCCTGGCCCCCCTGCTTCCGGCGCCCTTGGTCTCTACTGGGAACGTTTTCGTTTTTCCCACAATTAGGAGTTGCCAGTATTAAACACATTGGTGTTATCAAATTTAAAACATATAATTAATAAATGGGTGAAAATTGCTTGTGTCCATAATGGGCAGCATTAATATATATCCACATGACAGCTCATTGTTACTTTTTAATTATACTCCACTACAATTCAGAGGTTAACCTGGTATTTTTACTCCATTACATTTATTTTAGTTACTTTGCAGATTCTGATTAATGATGTGAAATATAAACAACCCTTAAATCAGGCTTTAGTTACACCTGAGTAAAATTCAGGGAAGGTGATTGTCAAGTGCCAACAATCAGGCGAGATATTTGATAGTGGATGCTTGAAAAGACAAAAAATGTATCTGCAGATCCTTATAAAGTATATTCATTACTCGTTATTCTCTAATCGTTCATTAAAAACTGTATAGAATGGCTATTTTGCCCATCCCTTTCAAGATTTCAAGATTTTCAAAGGTTTATTGACATATCATATAAACAACCATGTTGAAGTTATGCAATGAATGAAAAACTTGGGTCACAGCTTCCTCAACAGTGCATTACAAGACATCTATCAATATGTGTGTATACCTCCACCATTAAACTGTCATATTCTGCACATTTCTTATACTATCTACATACATAAGAGTATAATTCATATGTATAATATCAGTTAAAATAAGTGCTTCAACATAGTTAACATTGCAGGATAGCAATATATTAGACGTTAAGTACTTTGTCAGGCTTAATATTTATGTGTAGATATCCCAAAAGCTTTTTTCTTATTTAAAAGAAGACCTTAACCTAAAGTATTCTTTAATGTTTAAATAAAGGTTAATTAGTTTGTCTGTTTTGCACATCCTCCTTTTAATATCTTTGTACATCCGGCAGTAAACTGTTTTATTGTAGAGATCACTTACAGTATCTTCTTGATTTTTTATATTCTATATTTCTATCATTGACCTTCTACTTTCCCCCTATTTTGTGTGTACTCTTAATATTTTTTTCATCAAATATAACATTAGAAAAATAATTCAATAACGTGCTTTAACCACTAGGCGGTGCACACAAGGTAAACACAGCATACAATGCCATAATAACTTTGTATTATTAGTGTAGGACACGATGTGTAGTTTCATTCATGTTTTCACATACATTTACAGGATATTGCTATATTATTTCACATGTTTTACTTTTACACATTAATATCTGATTTGTAAAACATCACAGACAGAAAGGTATATCTGTCATTTAATGGTAAGCTATTGAAATTCTGAATCCATAGATGTGTCTCCCATCACCCAAAACCCCTGACTATTCTTTCAACTCAGTATTTACATTCTTTAATTCAAAGAAAATCAGTCATATCTTTAACCCTCCTATTGTCTTCGTTTTCCCCCCCTTACTTTGGTGTTCGCGGTCAAATTTGACCGGTCCTGTTTTAACTGCTATTACATTAACACAAAAACCATTAATCATCACCAAATTTAATTTAACACCCTTTCAAACTGTAAATATTGTATCAGACTACTGGTATACATGAAAAACTGCAGTAAATATACAAAGAATAGACACTGAACATATATTGTGTGTGCCAGGTGTGATCCATGTGGGGGGATGGGCACATAAGAGCGGGAAATGTGTCAAATTGTTCTGTGTGTGTGTGTGTTTGTGTCTGCCAGGTGTGATTCACATGGGGGGATTGGGCACATAAGGGGGGGGGACACATCTAGAGTATGTGTGTGTGTGTGTGTGTGCGTGTGTGTGTGTGCGTGTGTGTGTGTGTGTGTTTGTGTGTGTGTGTGGGTGTTTGTGTGTGTGTTTTATCTGATCCGGATGGTTACTAATTCCAGTTCTTTATGGCGGTCATTTTTGACCGGGAACACCATGGGTGTTACCAAGTTGACTAAATCATCCAAAATTCAATGAAAGTGGTGATCAGCAATTCTATATGTTCAAATGTATACTGTGAAGGATATCATAAAGCCTTAATGCAATCGAATGTAAAACAAAAAAGCTATGATTGATGAAAGTAGTAAATCGGTCAGATTTGACCCGAACACAACAGGAGGGATAAGCGGACCAGAGTCCGGTTGTTTAGTTCACTTCGGAGGGACTGCGTTCACACCAACCCAAATGAACCGCACCAAGGGTGAACGCACCAGGGTTCGATTCAACCGGACTATACAAGGCTGGTGTGAATACGACTTCAGATGACTTCAAGTCCAAGTAGCTATTCCAAGGGAAGCGAGGACAAAAGAAGCAACCTAGAAAAATATGACAAGAAAATGCATCGACATTGTTGACCGCGATTGGTGGTTAAAAACTAAAAGTATGTAAAGAAATAAATTGGTCTAAAATGTGAACCATGGACAGCAGTTGCCAAAGCTGAAATTGAGAATGAGGACTGCACTGGGAGTCCTTTAAGGGTGTATATCATGCACAGCAGGAGTCCATAGGATTGCTATGATCCAGCATGCACAGCGGGAGGCCAATCTTCAAAGCTGCATTCAGCATCAAGAGGTTTGAGCAAACTGTGGCAACAGTTATTTTTTTGAATGAGGGCATATGTCAGACCAGTGAACATGTGACTATGGAAAACATGTAATCACATTCAAGGGCAAAGCATCTTTCTGCAATATCTTGTAATTTATCTTTTGCACACTAAATGTAAATAGTATCCTATGTTTATATTATGTTATTTTGAGGTTGGCTTGTACACTGCCTTCAATTCTGTATTTGTATATTGTGTATTCGATGGAGATACTCTATACATTTTTCACTGTTGATTTTATTTTTTATGTTATCTTTGTTATTTACTATGTTAATTTACATTTAATTACATTTTTAGTTTCATGTGCAATGCCTTCATGTGCAATGCCTCGACAACAAGACTTGGGAGCGAACAAGGTAAAAGCTCCAGGGTTAAGTCTATTTTGAATTCGCCAGACGAAAGAACATGATTTCTTATCCCAAAAATAAATAAGTCTGTAACCCCTGTGATGATCGTAAACTACACGTAGAAGTGTGCCATGGACCACCTAGTTTCGTATCCTGAGATATTGATTTATTGAACTGACTCTGTATTGATGAATAAACAAATTGTGATTTACTGACACACGAAAGTTGTGTTATTTAAAAGTTTTACTTTGCCTGCAGGCATCCAACAACAGGAAGTCTATGATTCATTTTAAGACCAGAACTATAACTTTAGTACCTGACAGGATTATGTAGATACATTTATTCTCAAACTCCCAGTATTATAGTCACTGTGAATAAAATTAGGAAACTAATGTGACCTATGCTTCCATGGCTAAATTATCGATATGTTTTCACGAGCGTTGGTCCCAGAATGAGGATGAATTTGTCATATGGGTCCCTGGGTGAAGAATAAGGCATGCATTAGAGAGAAAATGTGTGATCGTTGGGCTGCCAAGTGCCTGAGCAAGAACCTGCAGGGGCCAATTCATGTATATTAGGAGGCCCCATAGGCAGCGATAGCAGTCTAATAGTTTGTCTATGGGAAAATGCAGTGACCGAGGACATCCGTCTGCACTGAGCTAATGAGGCAGTGCTGTGTGAGTGAGTAGTGGTCATATTACAACCACACACTCACACATAGTTTTACTCATGCAAGCGTGAACATACACACCTACAGACAGGATACAGAAACAGGCCAAGATTACGGTGGCCCTTAAGTGCCAACAACAGCATTTCAAAGGTAATATTTTTCTGTCATAATACTTTTTTTCTCCCTGAAATGTGGTTTTTTAAAGAACTATGTTCTTCTAAAACTACCTATTTTGTTAAATATGAAAGTTTACTATGTATATTTAAAGATTACATTTTCTGAGCTTTTGTTTGTTGTCGTCTATTCTCTTTAACATTTATAAAATGTTTTGTTTGCCGTAACATATTCTTCTGAAATGTGTTTTATAATTTGTTATCATTGTGTTTTATTCATTTTGTATCATTGTGTTTTATGCAACATATTGTGGAACCTTGAAAGCTGTCACAAAAACTAATTCTGCCACATATACCAGTAATTGTAGTGATGAATATTTTTTGTAGGCCTACTCAGAAGTTAGCATCGCAAGGGCTTTCTCCACTAAAAGCAATGGGATTTTGGAATATTGCTTACAACAACAAGATCACACTACTGACCCATCAATGCATCCACGGGAACGCTCCTCCATACCTGAAGGAACTTCTCACATCACAAACCTCCACATGCAACCTCCGCTCCACAACCAACCATCGGCTTCGCCCCCGAGGACCAAACTCTGCACAATGGGGGATCGGGCTTTCTGTGCAGCTGCTCTTCACCTGTGGAATTCCTCCGACCTGAGGACTCCACAGACTACTGACGCCTTCAAGAAAGGCCTAAAAACCTTTCTTTTTAAAAAAGCCTTTAATTAAACTTTTGTTTCTTTTGTTTGTTTTTATTATGCCTCCTGTAGCGCCTTGGGATTGCTGTTAGCAATGAAAGGTGCTTTACAATTCGAATTTATTATTATTATTATTACAACAAGGTCTGTGGCACACATATGATGATTAAAAATGACAAACAACACTAATGCGCTTCAACTCCGCTAAGCTAAAGGTGGCTAACGTTTAGTAGTCTTATTTAGTCACTTCTTAGCAACCGCCTTTTTCATGACATAGAAGCCTCGGACATTCACCAGTCAAGTATTAACTGATTATTATTTTATGTTTTATGACAACACAATTGAAAATATTTTCAGCTTCACAGATTTTAATTAAAGGAGACCTATCATGCTATATTTGAATAATATATTGTAGGGCCATACCTATATAAAGTATATTTATACGTTTTTTTTTTCAAAATACCAAACAGATCATGCATTTTAGCCATGCCTAATTTTGCTGTATTTTGCTCTTCTCCACCCTGTCTTTGCATGCGCTGCAGCTGACCACGCCCCCCTGCAAAGGAGGGGCCCGAGTTACGAGCGTCATATTACCATGCTGTTACCATGCCACGGCAACCTCTCATTCCCCTGATTGGTGGAGAGTTGGCCATATTTATAACATTAGCAGGGGCGGACTGGGACACAAATTCAGCCCAGGACGTTCAGACGCACCGGCCCACACACCGGCCCGCCGCCCACGCATGCGGGCCACCCTTGTAGCCTACAGATAAATTATACATCTACTATGCTCATATATACTGTTATGGCTAGATTCCCCAGAGTCAAGCCATAACATAAAAGAGATGGATAACAAGAGTAAGGTGCAAAATGAAACCTTCCTTTATTTAAGGTTTCTTAAAAATGTCCGTGTCATGTGTGAAGTGTGTCAAAGTGGATATGTAGGAGTCAGTAACGTGAATGTACAATTGGGATTAAGGACAAAGTACAGCAAATGGTTTTAGTCAAAAATGGTTGCCTGTGCCTGGCTGTAAACGAAAAGAAGTGCCAATGCACATGCAGCTCACATATTCAATCAATGCCATGTGGTCTAACCAACAAATGATTCTAATAGTCATTATGAGAGCACTTGTCCAGTATTAAATAACCAACTTCAAGGAATACAACAGGCACATACCCTCTCAGAAACCCCAAAACAAAGAGACTGTTCTACCTTACATCACCAGCAGGTGTCGCAGCAGCTCACTTGTCTCTGCGACCCTGTCAATCACTCCATCAGTGTCCAGAGCCATCAGAATCTCCTTCTCTGTGCACATGAGCATGAATGCCTCCATATGCTCCTGGGTCAGGGTGGTCCTCAGTCGATTCTTCACATATTTCAGTGTGGAGAAGGTCCTCTCACAGGCAACTTGACTGAATGACAGTGTTAGGAGGAACTTGTAGCCCAATCCAATGACATGATAGGCATCAGTCAGCAAGTTGTACTGTGACAAGACATGATGCACACAAATAGCACAGTTTTTGCAGTAGTTGCAACTGTTCTCTAGCTCCAGGTCTTCTTCTCTTCCATCCTCCCCTCCGGTTGTCCTGACATTGTATGCATCCAAATGGGGCATCTTAAGTCTTTCCCAACAGTTGGCTAGGCTTGACAGCTCAGCCTGCAGTCTTCCAGCAGTGGCTCTTTCATCATACTTCTGCAAGCATTCGCTCAGCTTTTGCAATGCTTCTGTTGGAAGGCCCATTTCCTTTATTTTAGGGAAATTCCGAGGATCAAGACATGCAAAGTCTGCGCAGAGTGGTCCATTTGCAGCATAGCGACTCTGAATGCTCTCTGTGACTGTGTCCAGAATTACATTGTGGACCTTGATCCTGTAGTCTGCCTCAGCGTCTGACACAGGCTCATCTTCAGCCAACTCACCTGGCATGGCCTTCTTTCTCCTGACCCGTTTCTCTGGGAGCACAGCTTGGACCACAACTTCACAGTCCTCCTTCTCCTGCAGCTTGGCATTGGCCCACTCCACAAATGCATCTGCTGCTCTTTTCACCTCATCAAAACCCCTGACACACTTGTTGAGGCTCTCTTGGGTCCCTATTATTAACCGATGGGCAGTCAGTAAGTCCATGCCGCTGGTTTGGAGATACTTGGAGAGGGGTGACGTGATTTCAAATATTCGGAGAAAGATCTGAGCGGTCAGTATTGTCTCGAACCTTAGGAGAGACTCTTGTACCCCCTGGCTTTTGCTCTGACATGTGGCTTCATGGAGTCCTCTTCTTCAATCCTTGTTAATGTTGACACCAAGTCAATAAACAAGGCACGGTCAGGATTGCCAAAACACCCGAATATCTTGCTCAGAGCCTGATCCTTGGCCCACCACCTTGTCTCCCCGATTGGAGACAGCCGTCTGTGTCGTGTGTCTTCACTCACTTCCTCCCACATGTTCATACGCTTGTATGACTCTCTGATGAATACAGCAACATCATTCAGAAGTGAGAAGAGCGATGCACTGGCTATCACAACACCTGTGGTGTCTCCTAGCACAAGGTTCAGGACGTGTGCGTAGCACCAGATGTGCACTTGGTTGGGAGACTCTGCGGAGAGCAAGGTGGAGAACCCCTTGTATTGGCCCTGCATGTTTGCCGCTCCATCGGTTGAGTTTCCCACACAATTCCGAAGATCAATGTCCACCTTTGCCAGAGTTTTCTTCAGTAGCTCTACAAAATATTGTCCAGTTGATGACTCACAGTCAACCACAGCTATGAGCCTCTCGTGGACCACATCTGTCACATACCTGAGGATAACAGCACACTGGTCTGTAGATGTAACATCCTGTGTGGTGTCGATCTGCACAGAAAACATGCCTGCCTCCCTTACTTCCCTAGATATGGTTTCTTGGATTAAGTGGCTGATGACATTGATCACTTTGTTCACTGTAGTTTTTGAGAGCAGAGTGACAAAGGACCCTCTGCCTTTAGACCCAGTCTCATGCAGCTTCTTGCTTTTTTCAACACATTGGGTGACATGTTCCTGCAGGCAGACATCGTATTTGCTGAGCAGGATGATTAATTCCAAGTTGCCATGGTCAGCAATTTTCTCCCATGTGTATGCTGCTTCAAATTGTTTGCCTCTAAAGCTTAGACCACGCTTTCCAATGACTCTGACTACTTCTATGACACGTTCCATGACTTGCCGTTTCTTTCTGACATGGTCTCTGTGTAGAGACATTTGTTTGCCACTGAGTAGGCTTGCTACGTCTGCTTTACTAGCCTTCATAAAATATGCCTCTGCACTTTCTCTGTGGACTTGGTTTTTCTCGTGCTCTTCTATTCTTTGATGTACATGCTTCCAAGATGTCATTCCTCCTTTGATGAATGAGCTGTCATTTGCAGATGGCTTTGCATACGCTAAACATACTGTACAGTAGAGTGAGTTGGATTTCTCACAATATGTAAGCCACTTTCTATTGATTCCATCTTTGTTGTTGTAGATATTTTTAACTGTTTGTTTTGGGGGTTGTTGAGGGTGGTATGCGAAAAATGTATTTATATCTTTAGCCTGAGGCCGGGCAAAGTAATCAAAGCTCACTTCATCAGTCTGCATCTCCCTGTCTTTTGGTTCTCCTGTGCTGGACCCTGCAGCTGTCTCCCTTTCCTCAGGATGAACTGTACTTGACCCTGCAGCTGTCTCACTTTCCTCAGGGTCAACTGCATAAGAAGAACATCAGCAATCAATTAAATGACCAATATTATATCAATATCATGCACAGTAATGTCAATCACTAAAATGAATGCAATAGTGAATTGGCCACAAATCTCTGTGTCCTTATTATTTAATATTAAAATTATTGAATATTAATATTATTTAATATAATTATTTAAAATTATAATATTAATATTATATAATTTAACTTGGAATATCATGAACATATGACTCTATCCTAATGCATCTAACTTTATGCACAATATAATAGTCTGGCCAGCCCTGCAGCCCGTTCTAGGTTCTGATTGGCTCTCTAGGTTGGCATTCTAGCTTCTGACTGGCTGTCCAGGTTGTCAATCACAGCCGTGGGCATTTTATACTAGTCGTAACATTGCTAAACTTTTTTCATGACGGTTTTCTCAGTCAACTAATGCTATTGCTAACAGTAACATAAATTAACACAGCCCTGCACACTGCACCTGCTGTCATTATATGCCGGGTCTGTGGTTCATCATCTTCCTTCTCATTCTCCTCCTCATTACTGCGACTGGGAGCGGGAGCCCTTCTACTAAACAGCTCTGTGATTTTCGAAAATGTTCCAGCTTCTTCCTGTAGCAATTTTCGTTTTTTCATTCTGGCTTTTTCAGCCCCACCCTTTCTTTTTTTATTGTTCTCCATCTTGTCTTTCTCAATTTCGCTAGCTAACTTACTGATCAATCATCAAACGAAGCTAGGGAGCTTGTCTGATGAGTGGAACTCTGACGCGGGCCTCGCCCTCTTTCCAATTGGAAGAGACGACTCATCTCTCCCGGCCCAGCCCCTTCAGTTCATCTATTAGCCTACTTTCAAAAACATAAGATTGACAAGTTTGACAACCTATCAATAGCCCCGTTTACATGGAATGTTTTTCCGGTCGTATCCGATCACTAAATAAAGCGATCCACGTTCACTCGTATACATGGGCCAAGCATTAAGCTGATTACAATTTCACCGGTACCGAAGTGGGCCGATCGGAGTGGGGCAGTGGGCCGCGTCGAGTGGTCCGACCGGCCCACTTCGGTACCGGGCTACCGGCCCATCGGGATTCGTCCCGAACGTCCCGATGGCCAGTCCGCCCCTGAACATTAGTGTTGTTTCCTGAAAAGCGCTATACAAATCTCATGTATTATTATTATTATTATTATTATTATTATTATATAGGCGGAGCACCACTTTTGTGACGTAGCAAAGAATTCAAATCTGTATCAGTCTGTATCCGTTGCAGCCCCGTTTTTAGAGATTTGGGTATGGAGGAAAAGAGAGGGTTGTGTTTTCTGACACTTGGTGAGTTCCCTGACACACCGGGGACACATATTCATGTATAAAAGACGTACAAAGGTGCATTTTGCATGATAGGTCCCCTTTAATCTACTGTAAGCAAAAACAAGTTCAAAAGGCATTGACTCTGAGACAAGAAAACCCGAAGTGGTCAAATGCTAACTAATTTCCAGGTTTTTTTATTCATTCCAGCCCCACTTTGCTCCTCAGCGGTAATGAAACCCACACTGATCAACGGTGAAAGACGGGGTCAGACAAACAGCCATTCAGCACTACAGCAAACAAATAGCCCAGGCTGACCAATGCCCCTCCGGCAATGGTGAGCTACATCTCAGCAGCATTAGCCAGCGCTGGTAATGAGCTATTACAGCAGTGACCTTCGGGACAAACTCATTACGTGGTGACAATAGACGGCAGACAGAAGCTAGATTCATTATCATAATTATCAGCGCCGTCTTTATTGCAGCTTGCTGGGCTTGCTGGTAGAGGTATTGTGTGTGTGAGAATATAAAGCACAAGACAGATACTGTTACAAGCAGTTATAGACCATTACAATACGGTGAAAAAGGATATCCCTGCCTTTATTGCTAGGAACAGTTTTGCTCATATGTTATGGGCTGCAATGAGTAGGTCTGTCATTTCAAATAACATTTGGACTCGATTTTGCCTTGCGGAAAACATTTTTTTTAACCATCACAAGTTGAAGCTCAAGCTCTAAATCTGGAGAATAGGCCCATTACAAATCCTGTCTCGGTTTGCTCACACAAGTTTGAGGATGGACGGCCACTTCAGGGCTCTGCAGCTGTTCCATCTGTTCAGCTGAATCCATCAAACGCCGATCCATCAATCTGCTCCCTCACCGCTCCCTCTCTTGTCGACTTGCAGCGGGAAGTTTACAAACTTCTGTTTCTCGGGCTGCAGGACAGAGGGAGGAGTGGATTAGCAGCACTGAGCACATCAACAATGTAATACTATACTTGCTCTCCACAGCGATATGACTTGACATATTAGTACCCTGAAATAAGCGATTGCTGTTCTTTTAAAGGGGCCCTATTACGCTCATCTTCAGGTTCATATTTGTATTTTGTGCCTCCCAGTCTGCACTGATTGGTTAGCTGGCCGGCTATATTGTCATTGGTCCACCGCTTCGAGATATCCAGCCCCACGTACAATGTGTTGGAGGGCTAGCCAATAGAAAGCAAGTGTTATATAGTGATGTCACTCAGTTACTGAAGTAAAAAAGGCAGTCCAATGGAGGCGTTTCAGGCAGGGGTGACTATTTTCCGACTGCAAAAAAACCTATATAAAACAAAGGGAAAACCCCCAAAAGCAGGATAGGGCCTCTTTAATATAATTGACATTGAATTGGGCCAGGTAGCATTTTAACTGAAGATCTGAGTTCCTCTTCCACCACTCGTCGCATGTTACTGATGATTTAATTAGAACTTTTTAAGTAATAGATTTTTTTTGGACAGTTACATCTTCAGTTTGGTATTCAGAGAATGTGATTTAAAGCTTATGACTCACCATATTGTAGGAGTTAAAAATTGTAAGGAAAACCAACAGTTTTGCTGCAAGCAGGGAGCAGAAAATGGCCAGGTAGTCCTCAACAGGTGCAGCTCTTTAAAAACCTAGAGATGAACTGTGATTGGCTGCAGGGTCCCACATTCAACAGTCCAAGCATGGGAACTACATGCAAGTCCACCACCCGAAACGACACAGCCTTACCTTCCATCTCGCTCAAAACTGTAAAAGAAGTGGACGAAGTCACTGAGACGTCACCAATTGGTTTGTGGACTTTGGTTCTTGTTCTTGTTCAACACCATCTTGTTTTTTTGGAACCAGAAGTAATCGGTGGAGCAAAGTACAATCCTGAACAATACATCTTTTAAGGCAACCACAATGTTATAAGTAACTTTGATCAACTGAAAACATCCTGTGAAAGTAGGACGAAAACACAGACACCAAGGCCAGACAATGACAGGGTAGCTCTGCCCCAAAGCAGACCCTGCTTAGCTTTCTTTTTTACTACTTAAATATAGTTTAAAAGATGAACATCATGCTTTGTTGAAGAAAACATAAAACCAACAATTTGACACCATAAACTCATTAGTAAAATGTTTACTTAGGTAATTTATCCAGTGAGAAGTAGGGATATTTTTAATAGGCTTCTTTACAACCAGACTTCATTTTGTAATCAGAGGAGTTGCCTCCTGCTGGCCATTAGAGAGAATGCAAGTGTAATGCACTTGATTTAGTGGAGGTTGACCCTTGAGTTAGCCACTTAAAGGTGTCCTATTATGCTATTTTTAGGCATACATTATGGGTCTCAGATATATACAAAGATATAAAAAATATGTCTATGATGTGTTTTGCTCAAAATACCAACCAGATCATGCATTTTAGACATCCCTCATATCCCTCTATTTCAGCCCTGTTAGAGAAGGGCTGATTCTGGGTCAGTAGCTGCTAGCCCCGCCCCCTTTGGAACACGCAGGCACACTGTGAGCTCCAGAGAGAAGAGAGAGATTTCTACCGGCAGATACTCAGCTACATGCTGCCGTGATTAAATGCCATATGATGTTCCAAACCACATCAAGGATTATTTCTGAAACAGTATGGAGCTCAAATGCCTTTTCTCTTGCAGGTTTACCACAAGGTGAGTGCCTTTTTATATCTTCCTTTTTTACACAGTCTCTCCAGTACAGCTTTGCTCTGAGCAACAAGTCCTCCAACTCATACGAAAAATAGGTCGATTGTTCAAGCGCTTATTACAACCAAATAGGTCGATTGGTCAAGCAGCGTCCATGTAAAGTTAGCGTCAACCCTCACAGGGTGAAAACAGTATTTCCGGTCTCGAAGTTTTCATAATAAAACCGTATTCCCCTCACCGTCAAATGATTTCACAGTGATATCTGCCGTACTCATCCACTAAAAAACATCAGTTTATCCTTGTTAATTACACAACATTAATTGGTTTAAATTGTGTACAATGCTTTTGTGTTTTTCCCATAGGTTTTTCCCTTTCGATTCTGAGAGACACATTTCTTTTTTCAGAGGTTTTGATAGGCTAAAACATCGAACTACCCATAATCCTCAGCTATCGTTGAAGCTCGGTGATTGGATGTTTTAGCCGCAATGCAGGTTGGGATATGGTGTTTATGCGATGTGAAATCTGAAAACATTTTTAAAAAAAGAAAAGAAAAGAATACCTTATTCCGAGTGTGCTTGCTTTTCTCTTTGGAAGTCATCACATAACGGCATTGTAATACACGGTTCGGCTGCATTAAATATTACACATCTGCCGTAGTTCTCTATTTATAGAGCCCTGATTAGAAGACCTTTGGACAAACTGGCAGAAATGCCGCCAAAACTGAATATGTGACGTGGATCATAAATTTATCAGCAATTAAACAACATCTTCCATTTCTCTTCACACAATACGTCTCCTTGCAGTATCAATAGTAATTCGGCTGACTTTTATATTTGATCCAATTGGTAGATATATTAGCTATATTTACACCATAACAGTGCACAGCTGATAGAAAGGGACTTGTAGTTTTTAAAGACATTACTGATTTTCTTTGAATTAAGGAATGTAAATACTGTGTTGAGATAATAGTCAGGGGTTTGGGGTGATGGGAGACACATCTATGGAATCAGAATTTCAATAGCTTACAATTAAATGACGGATATACCTTTCTGTCTATGATGTTTTACAAATCAGATATTAATGTGTAGAACTACAATATGTGAAATAATATAGCAATATCCTGTAAAATTATGTGAAAACATGAATAAAACTACACATCTTCAGATGTTATACATACATAAGTGTCCTACACTAATAATACAAATAAATCCATCATAAACTAAACTGTAAATTATACTGGAAAGTATAATTTATTGTGTTAACAGTGTAAACTTGAACGTTTTTTAACCCGCACCGCCAATATATGTTATATTTGATGAAAACATTTAAATATTAAGAGTAGCCTACATACAAAATAGGGGGAAAGTAGAAGGTCAATGATAGAAATATAGAATAGAAACTATCAAGAAGATACTGTAGTGATCTCTACAATAAAACAGCTAGTGCAGGACGTCCAAAGATATTAATAGGAGGATGTGCAAAACAGCCAAACTAATAAGGCTTTATTTAAACATTAAAGAATACTTTAAGGTCTTCTTTTGAATAACAACAAAACTTTGGGGGTATCTACAGATAAATATTAAGCCTGACAAAGTACTTAATGTCTAATATATTGCATAGTTTATTTTGGCACTTGACAATCACCTTCCCTGAATTTTACTCAGGTGTAACTAAAGTCTGATTTAAGGGTTGTTTATATTTCACATCATTAATCAGAATCTGCAAAGTAATTAAAATAAATGTAGTGGAGTAAAAATACCAGGTTAACCTCTGAATTGTAGCGGAGTAGAATTACAAAGTAACAATAAATTGCATGTTGTACATGCTGCTATAACAAAAACATTTCCCAACTTGGGATCAATAAAGTATATCTTATCTTAAGATGATCGATGGCTACTGCCATATTTGCAAAATTTGCCTCTGAACCTTGACAAGTGCATGTTTCAGGCTTATCAATTAACAACAGGAGGGGTCACAGACATAAGACCAGCTATTAAATAAAGCTATTCTGACCTTAGCTGTCATGTGGGTATATATTAATGCTGGCCATTATGGACAAAAGCAATTTTCACCCATTTATTAATTATATGTTTTAAATTTGATAACACCAATGTGTTTCCCATCCCCTAAACCTCCAGGGATGTACACAGTTTAATACTGGCAACTTCTAATTATGGGAAATACGAAAACGTCTTTTAAAACTACAATTCCCAGTAGAGACGTGCCATAGAACATGTTGCGAAACACAATTAGCCAGCATGTGTAGTTCTGCAGGGTCGGGGGTGGGGCTGGACCCGTTCGAGTCCAGTTTTGGATAGTCTGCCGGGGTTTCATTCCATTTCAAAGAGCGGTTTGACGCTCGGCGTAACCTTGGCGCACTGCCACTCCAACATCCAATCACAGAGCTTGAGGACTAATAACGGGGTTTGTCAAGCAAAGCGGATGTTGTAGTCCCAAACGATAGCTGAGGATTATGGGTAGTGTAGTGTCTTCGGCCATCCTAAACTCCAAAAAAACTATTTGTTTCTCCGAATCGAAGGTTAAAAACACAAAAGCATTGTACACAATTCAAACCAATCAATGTTGTGTAATTAGTAAGGATAAACTGATGTTTTTTAGTGGATGAGTACTGCAGATATTACTGTAAAATCATTTGACAGTGAGGGGAATACTTGCGGTTTAATTATGAAAACTTCGAGACCGGAAATACTGTTTTCACCCCGTGAGGGTTGACGCCAACTTTACATGGACGCTGCCGTCAAATAGAAATGAATAGGGGAAAGACGTAGTATATACACGTTCTCCTGGCGAGACCTCAAATAATCTTCGTAATATCTATCAAACTATAGATCCTACACATCCACTGGATTCTAAAAGTACAATATACACTTTGTGAATATACGACCCTCCGGAGCGTTTGCAATCAACGGGAGCATCAGCCCATATGCCGCAAATTGTTGTTTCTTACACGACCACTAGAGGTGTTAAACTTTCAAACATATGTAATAAACAGATTTTAAGATTAAATATTACACCTAGGTATTTAGGGGTGGGTATTGGGTGTGGGCATGGGGTTATCGGGGGGCAGAGTTCAGCAGGGTAACAGCCCTGGGGAAGAAGCTGTTCCTGAACTTGCTGGTCTTGGACCGGAGGCTCCTAAGGCGCCTCCCCGAGGGTAGGAGGGCAAACAGATTGTTCGCAGGATGAGAGGTGTCTTTAATGATGTTACGCGCCCTCTGCAGACACTGTATCCCCTGGATGTCCTCGATGGCAGGGAGTGGGACACCGATGATGTGTTGGGCGATTTTCGTCACCCTCTGCAATGCCTTCTTGTTGAACATTGAGCAATTCCCATACCAGGCTGTGATACAGCTGGTCAGGATGCTCTCGATGGTGCCGCGATACAAGTTTACCAGAATCTGAGGAGAGTGGTGATTTTTCTTTATTCTCCTCAAGAAGAAGAGACGCTGGTGAGCCTTCTGATAGCAACGTTTCTGATAGGGCCGTGGGCGTACAGCCAGCCCACATTTCCGATATTACGTCATATCGGCAGCAAATCTGGATCAGCTCCGTTGTACCCCCGTTTTTAGAGATTTGGGTACGGGGGAAAAGAGAGAACGTTTTGTTTTCTGACTGTGAGTTCCCTGACGTATTTATGTATAAAAGACATCAAAAAGTGCATTTTGCATGATAGGAGACCTGCATTTTTTACTAAATGTTAGTATTGGCTGTTAATCGTTGGGTGCAGAATTGTCTAATATGATTGGAATTGCTTGGATAGTGGGCTGTGTTTGAGGATCTTTACTAAAGTCAAAGTTTGATACAATATCTAAAATAGATAATGTTTACTAGCTAGCTTAACTATTGGCTTTATAATGACAAAGGAAAAATCAGAAGAGAAAACAACGGGAAAACAGGAGGCAATAAGGGTTAAAGTGAAGGAAGTAATGAAGGAAGGGAGGGATATGCAAAAGAGGAAAAAGTGATCAAGATTAAGGAGGGTAGAGGTAATGAACAGCAGATGGATGGGAGGGAGGAAAATCAGTGAAGTCAAAAAGAAGGCAGAAATGAGGGGGAGAACCGAGGGAGAGAGGTATGGACAGAAGATAAAGGAGGCGAAGAAGAAGTGATTAAAAAAAGAGGTGATTGGTGCAGAGGAGGGAGAAATGACAGAGGAAGAGGAACAAAGTAAGAAAGGAAGAAATGCGATCAACACAGTCGAGGATGGATGAAGATCAGGATGGTTGAAGAGAGCGAGGAATGCAGAGAAGGAGGCCGTGACGGGGAGCCATTAATAATTTATGATAGCCTCAGCTTTTCAAAGCAGCCCAGCGGTCCCGCTCCCTGCTTTCCCCTGACGTTTAATTTGTCTGAAAATCAGCAAGCGTGGAGTCTGATTATCGTCTCCGTCTGCCAACGCCTCTGCTTCCATCTCCCTGACACCGAGGTGAGATCACAAGCTGCTCGGTACAAACATGTCAGCCTGGAATCCTTCAGGTCAAAACAATCCTCGTGGAGGAAGCTGCATCCGTAAAGCATCTCAGTGGAAAGCTTCTCAGAGCTGCCTGAAATTAAATGCCCAAATACAGAGCTGAGGTCTTCTATATCATCCTTATAAGCCCATTATATTGACAGGGAAAAGTGCAGGGTGAGCAGTAAAGTGCCCTTGTCCGCGCTCACTCAGTATAGTTTTACAGGCTTTCTGATGGGCCTATTTCTGGAAGGAATTACTACAGTAAAGTAGCTCCTCTTTCAGTGGCCAAAATGGTCTTCGAGCTGCTGGTAATGGTCTGTACACCATGCAGGAGACTCATGGAAAGAGTTTGGAAAAGTATATTACACGAATAGAGTTTACCTTATATTAGTTAACAATGCTTCTCCACTATAGAAAAACATTTAAACTGGGTTTAGCTCCCCTAACAATATGAGTTTAGCTAAATTAAGCTGACATTTAAGAGGTGTTACATACATATATCACTTAATATGCTGATCAATTAGCTTTTTTGTCAATGACAAGACACTACGGAACCAAAGAGGAATGGATCAGCTTGACTTTATGATAGAAACTGGCAACAATATTTGACAGTACTAAGACAAAAGGACAAATAGACGTGTAAATAAATAGTAAAGTGAATTTAAGAGGAGTTCAATCATGTGGACTGCAGATGGAAATGAGCAAACTGCTATAATCTGCTACAACGCATCTGGGATTTTTGTTCTTTTGTACTTGGTCCCTGACAACTCAACCAATAAACAAACAAACAATGGGACAGTCATCATTGGTGACTATGAATCTTGACCACAATTATCCCTGAAATTTAACAAGATTTAACAACAAAACTAAGGTTAACAAAGGATCATTTAAAATCAATGTTATACCAAACGTTATCGTCGTCAGGATTGTTTAATTTATTATGCTTCCAGCCTTGGGACAATTGTTGCATTTTTTACCCTGCTTTCTCTGCTCCACATTTTCATCTGTCAAAATAATGTGAAAACACAACACACAAAAAAACATTTTAGAAAACAGAGAAACAGCCATGACTTATTTTCAGGTGTTAATGGTTGCTTTTAACTATGAAACAATGCATGATGGGACCTTTTCTAAATTTGATGAGTTTAATTATCTGTTCAACTCAAATCAGTCCAAGTCAAAAGATTTAGTCACAAGAATCTGTGATTATAAGTTCTGAAATAAGTTTGAAATATAGGAATTTTAACATTTCTTTCTCTCTCCCGATGTTCACAGCAACTAACATGTTTCAGTTAAAAAGTAAATAATCTTTTTTTAAGACATTGTGCCGATTAAAAACAAATTACTGATGCATTAAGCAATTGGTGTGCATGGAAAAAAAAATGTGTATGCTCTTTGCACTGTAACTCTGACAGCTGAGACATAGTTTTACAAAAGGGGCAAAGGAACACATGCAAAATCATTTAGCCACTAATTTAAATTGACTTCTGAGACTAAATGTCAAATATTCCCTTAAAGATCACAGGGCGCATGCAGTGCCAAAGGCAAAGGGATAAAATAACCAGAGTCAAAAGCGTAGGAAAGCAGATCATTGATTTCTAGAGAGAAAACAGACACAGACTCATTGGTAGATACTCCAATGCTGCCATCTAGTGCTGATACCCAATAACAGAAATGCAGTTCAGCCTGTATAGGGACAATCACAAGTTACAAGTTTATTATCTAGCACACAATCTACCTGGCTTGACTATTGTCATTTCCCATGTAATGCATGATTACAGGTTTGAACTCAGTGACATTCGCAGAAAGTCAAAGGCACGTTGGGGGTGTTGACAGGACAAACCCACTAATTAAATGTCTGTTATACTGCTATTTTCTATAAATGCTGAGAAACTTGACTGGCAAGGCTGTCAGGAAGTAGGTCAAAGGGAAATCGAGCATTTTCTGTATTGGCACCTCTTCCAGAAGGGCTGCACATTCAATCAAAAGTGTAAACAAAATCCCAATATGATTTAAGTATTTTTAAGCAGCAGAGAAGTACCGGCCTACAAATTGTATTCTACAGACTTAAAAAAGCCTTTAGTTTGGTACAGATCCTCTTGAAAAGAAAAATCACGCAATGAGCATGTATTATATGTGTTTTTTAATCATTCAATTATGATGAATCTCTCCGATATCTAATTGCAACATCAGTCAAAATAATCGTGCAGTCCCATCTTCCAGTTGGTATTTGATCTGCTAGACTTTCTTTTTTTATTTATCATAATATTGCTTTGTTGTGAAACCACCTCATTCTATTTTATTGATTTATTTGTTTTACTATTTGGTTGATTAACACAAAATATATATAATTTTGTTATGCTATTTATGGAAAGAATGTTGGGCTACCAGATTGAAAATACCTAACAAACAATAGATTCATTATGAGGCAACTTGAAAATGAAGACATTTTATTCCGATGATATCTGTCTAACGTTATCAGTAGTAAACTAGGCAGTGTGTTTGAATCTATACACATTTCTTTTTCTAATGAATCATTTATTTGTTCAAGCTTTTCTGTCTTAACTGTCAAACCTTTCCTTGTGAGGAAACTCAAAGACTTGAACTCACACTGAGCACCAAGACAGGAAGTTAAAGGCAACTAATGGCGCATTTCCACTACAGCGCGGAGCTCGCTTTAAGCGTGCCGAGCCGTGCGGGGCCCGTTTTTGGTTGCGTTTCCACTTAGCGTAGTACCGGCTAGCGGGTACTATTTCCAGATTTTCTGGCCCCATAAAATCGAGGTTCTTTCCGGGCCAACAAACAGGGCTGAGTATGCTAAACTAGAGAGAGAATCGCTGGCAAGGGGCCTACAACTACAACAAAATGAACATATTTTACCATGATTTAATTGTAATACACGTTTCAAAATGATGCCGAAGTAACAACATACTGATACCGGTTAGTAAAAACCATGAATTAATGCTTTGACAAGTCTGCAGACAGACGGCAGGCGAAAAACCTTTTAAAATGCGTGTTTTCTGAATGGAGATCGGCTAAGCTAACGCACTATATGCTCCGACCGTCCACACTCACAACAACGGCCTACAGACATAAATAAACCAGCGACTGTATTCGCCATGACACAGACAGTCTGTGGTTTGTACTTGTTTAACTTTTGTCTAGTTTCTGAACAGATATGAGGAGCTGTGAGCTCTGAGTGCTAACAGCTAACGGCTGATGTTGGTTTTCTGGGGTTCTCATCGAAGATGACATCACGGCTCCGCCTACACTGCGTTTCTATAGATCAGGGGTACTCAAACTTTTTTGTTAAAGGTCCACTTGTGAATTGTATACAAGGTCAATGGTCCGGATCAATGCCAGTAAAGTCCCCCCCCCCACCCCCGGAGCGGAGCAACGAACTGAAATTAAGAAGCAGTTTCGGCGCGCTATGCATGGGGCCCCCGACATGTCGTTGCAGTAAATTAAAGGGTGTTTCATGTTGTCGTTGCTGTGGACCTTCTTAATCTTTTTTTATGTTTTTTTTAAAAACAAAGACAAATTTAATTTTGAAATTGTTACGTTTATTCTGGTTTGTTTTGTGTTTGTATCTTTTATTTTAAATTTATTTATTTATTTAATGTTTTGTGAGCTGAGCTGTGTGATTTTATATTTTATGTATCTCTCTGTACAGCACTTTGGTCTGGAGGTGTTAAAGTGCTATATAAATAAAGTTGGATTGGATTGGATTAATCTACTTTATTTGGGGGCCCCCTTCTGGTCCAAGCACTTGCCTGTCGGTAAACGGCGCCCCTGTATACACACACACATTCAATACAATACATACATACAGCATGATGGCTTGAACTAGTGGGAGAAATGGCATTGTTTGTCTGTAGCCAATGCCTTGAACCTCGGCAGAAATGGCATTAGAAGCATTAGAAAGTCAAGGTAAACTTGAGGTTAACTTGCGATCTGCAATGCGTGTCATGCTTGCGCACACAAGTAAATATATATATGCACGTTCATTCTCACAATGCGTCAGACACAAGAAAATATACATTAAAGGGGACCTATCATGCAAAATGCACTTTGTGATGTCTTTTATACATAAATATGTGTCCCCGGTGCGTCGGGGAACTCACACAGCGTCAGAAAAATAAAACCCTCTCTCTTTTCCTCTGTACCCAAATCTTTTAAAAACAGGGGTACAACGAGCAAATACAGATTTGCTGCCGATCTGACGTCAAATCGGCAGCGGACCCACAGAAATTGCTATCAGAAACAATGCCTGACGTGTTTTGGACGTAATCTGGTCTTTGTTTACATTAGCAAGCCTCGCTAACACTCAGAGCTAACCTGTACTGTAGAGCACATTGCATTACATTACATTGCATTTAGCTGACGCTTTTATCCAAAGCGACTAAGTGCATTCGACCAACAAGATACAAACTTGAAGAAAACAGAATCATATAAGTACATCAGGTTTCATAGAGCTAAAACATTTCAAGTGCTACTCAACTGGCTTTAGATAAGCCAGTCCTTTATTAGTATATAAGTGCTTTGTTAGCAATTCTTTGTTAGTAATTCTATCGCTCGAAGTGGAGTCGAAAGAGATGAGTTTTAAGTCTGCGCCGGAAGATGTGCAAGCTATCTGCTGTCCTGATTTCAATGGGGAGCTCATTCCACCATTTTGGAGCCAGGATAGCAAACCGACGTGTTTTTGCTGATGGGAACTTGGGTCCCCCTCGCAGTGCTGGTGCAGCGAGCCGTTTGGCCGATGCAGAGCGGAGTGCACGTGCTGGGGTGTACAGTTTAACCATGTCCTGGATGTAGGAAGGGCTAGATCCGTTCACAGCATGGTACGCAAGTACCAGTGTCTTGAAGTGGATTCTAGCAGTTACTGGAAGCCAGTGAAGTGAGCGGAGGAGCGGAGTGGTGTGGGAACATTTTGGAAGGTTGAAGACCAGACGAGCCGCTGCATTCTGGATGAGCTGCATAGGTCGGATGGCACATGCAGGTAGACCAGCCAGGAGGGAGTTGCAGTAGTCTAGGCGTGAGACGACGAGAGCCTGGGCCAGAACCTGCGTCAGGAAGGGACGTATCCTCCTGATGTTGTACAGCGTGTATCTGCAGCAGCGGGTTGTAGCAGCGATGTTTGCAGTGAAGGACAGTTTGTTATCTAGGGTCACACCCAGATTCCTTGCAGTCTGAGTCAGGGAAACAATAGAGGTGCCGATGTTGATTGTTAAGTCAAGAGTGGGACAATCTTTTCCCGGAAGGAAAAGCAGTTCAGTCTTGTCAAGGTTGAGCTTGAGGTGGTGAGCAGACATCCACTGAGAGATGTCAGCTAGACAAGCAGAGATGCGTGCGACGACCTGGGTCTCTGAGCGGGGAAAGGACAGAATTAATTGGGTGTCGTCAGCGTAGCAGTGGTATGAAAGACCATGCGGGCTAATGACAGATCCGAGCGAGTTTGTGTACAAGGAGAAGAGGAGGGGACCAAGAACAGAGCCCTGAGGGACCCCTGTAGTTAATTGACAAGGGTCGGACTCGGACCCTCTCCAAGTTACCCTGTAGGTACGGTCTTTGAGGTATGAGGTGAGGAAGGAAAGTGCAGAGCCTGAAACTCCAGCCTGCTCCTTCGCACTCTCCAAATTCTTGGAGAGTGCGAAGGAGGATCTGATGATTCACCGTGTCGAATGCAGCAGACAGGTCCAAAAGGATGATGACAGAGGAGAGGGAGGCTGCTTTAGCCGTGTGCAGTTCCTAAGAGACAGCAGGGAGGGCAGTTTCTGTTGAGTGACCTGCCTTGAAACCAGACTGGTGCGGATCCAGAAGGTTGTTCTGATGGAGATAACAGGAGAGTTGTTTAAAGACAGCGCGTTCAAGTGTTTTAGACAGGAACGGGAGGAGAGAGACAGGCCTGTAGTTCAATCAATCAATCAATGTTTATTTATATAGCCCAATATCACAAATGTTACATTTGTCTCAGTGGACTTCACAGTTTGTACAGAATATCAGTAGACAATACGACACCCTCTGTCCTTAGACCCTCACATCGTACAAGGAAAAACTTCCAGAAAAAGGAAAAACCCCACAGTTTAAAGGGGAAAAAAATGGGAGAAACCTCAGGGAGAGCAACAGAGGAGGGATCCCTCTCCCAGGACGGACAGACGTTCAATAGATGCCGTGTGTAAATTGAGAAGATAATACATTTACAACATAGGTAGTCCAAATGTTTGGAAATGCATGTGTCTATAATAAGAAGATGAATCCCCGAGGATATCCATCCAGGACTTATGATCCAGGACCACAGCAACAGGCACAGCCACGACTCAAGATCCAGGGCTCGCGGTTTATAACATCAGACGGGTTGAGAGTGGGTTTCTTTAGGAGAGGGTTTACTCTTGCCTCCTTGAGACTGTTTGGAAAGTGACCAGAAGTTAGAGAAGTGTTGATGAAATGGGTGAGAAACGGTAGAATATCAGGAGCGATAGTCTGAAGGAGGTTTGAGGGGACAGGGTCTAGAGGACAAGTGGTAGGACGGGCAGAGGTAATGAGGGTAAGGACCTCACTTGGAGAGAGGGGAAAAGGAAGTTAGTGTGTGGGTGAAACGGTGGGTCTGGTGACCCAGCAGTGAGTAAAGGTGAGTCAGAAAAAGAAGAGCGAACATCATCAACCTTTTTTTCAAAGTAGTTAACAAAGTCGCTTGACAGAAGGGAGGAGGGGGAAGGGGCTTTGGGGGGTTCGAGGAGGGTGGAGAAGATGGAAAATAGTTTTTTGGGATTGGAATAGGAAGATTGGATCTTATCTTGAAAGAAAGTGCTTTTTGCCTGAGAGATCGAAGCAGAGAAAGAGGAGAGGAGAGCCTGATAGGTTAGGAGGTCGTCATGGTGTTTGTGAGAGAAGGAATATGCTGTGGAGAGAGCTGCTGGGGTGGATGTGTTGGATGGTGTAATCCAGGTCTCAGTGAGAGCAAGGAAGTCCAGAGACTGCAGGGAAGCGTATAGCCAGAAATGAAGTCAGCTCCTGAACAACAACAAAAAGCCCGCCTTTTATCCAGTTTGTACACAACGATGGAGAAACTTAACAAGCAGCAGTGGTCCACTGAAGAGACCAACTACCTACTGGGAATCTGGTCTTCCGAAGAGGTACAGAGGAAGCTGGAGGGGAGCACGCGGTCCAAAGCAATTCTCCAACAATTGCAGAAAGAGATGGCAACCGCTGGTTTTTACCAAAACCAAACGAGTAGCGCTTCAACACAATCGGCCATTGTTGTTGTTGTCGGTGTGAGCTGTGAGGGGTTTCCGCGCGGTTTGGCTTTATGAAGCAGGCACGCAAACGGTTACGTCATGACGCAAACGATAACGCAATGACGCAGCACCAGTCGGGCTCTGAGTGGTGTGAAAAGAGCCGGAGCTAAACCGAAGAACCGTTTCTGAACCTGAAAAGCTCTAGCACGGAGCTTGAACCGGAGTTGCGTTGGTGTGAATGAGGTATAACAGGTCTGCAAAAGAGGGGTATGAGCAGTATGAGGCATGGGTGATCTGTTTGGTATTTTAAGCAAAAAACTTCATGTTTACAAACATGAACATACAAACATGTTTTGTATAGGTATGCCCCTACAATATATTTTTCCAATATAGCATAATAGGTCCACTTTAATTTACATCAGAAATATATATATATATATATTTTTTATAATCTTTTTTTTTCTTTCTTTTTTTTATAATGGGACACAGGGTTCGGTCCGGATTGATTTGCAGTTCGGTCCGGATCCGGACCTTGGTCCGGAGTTTGAGAAGCCCTGCTATAGATACTACCCCAGCTACTAAACTGTAATGGAAATGCGCCATAAAGTGAACCAGTCCTAACGAGGCCTAGCCATACCGAGCGAGGCCGTGTAGTGGAAATGCGCCATAAGTGTCCCATGATCTGACTCACTAGAGCAGTGGTTCACAAACTTTTTCAGTCGGGCCCCCCTTGGGTAATTGGAAATATTTTCGGGACCCCCAACCCGGTTCCCATCTATATTGGTAGGATGAATTGTATATTGTTGTAAAAACATTACATTTTCTCTGCTAATAATAAGAAAATACAAAGATCCAATATCATTTTATATTTTATTATGGATTACACATGAACAAAAGTGCTTGTAATAGATACTGTGAATTAATTTAGCCTAATTAAAACTAGTAGGCCTTCTTCCCTGAGTTGTAGATTTTTAAATTCAAATTTCTTTAAGGAACATATATTAATGAACACTTAACTACTATTTCTACTGCAGGTTGCAAACGATCACATCACTTTACCATTCCTATTCCACACATAGCCTATCAATGACTTGTGTGTGCTTGCTTTCCCTTGCAGATCTTCTCAAACCGGGGCTGTTGTTTTGAGACTGACACTCTCAGTTCATTCTCAATGTTCAGCTTTGATCTGTATTTCGTTTTGATGGCAGCAACAGCAGAAAAGCCTATCTCACACAAGTAGGATGTTGCAAAAGGCAGCATTATGCCCACAGCTCTCTGACCAATGAGATATTTTCGAGCAGTGTTTGTTTACAATTTAATAACAATAATAGTACATTTGATTTATATAGCACACTTTAAAAACAACGTCATCTCAAGGTGCTTCACAAAGCTAAAAGGAGAAAATAATTAAAACAAATAAAAAAATCTTCCCGCGCCCCCCATGCAGTACCTCCGCGACCCACCAGGGGTCGCGCCCCACAGTTTGAAAACCACTGCAATAGAGGGTAAGGATTCATGGCATTATCTCCGATCTTTGTGATAACTATTTAATCATAAGTCACATAAGGCCCCTTCTTTATAATCATAAAGTGAAAAGTATACTGTGTGTATTCTTTATATATGAACCATCAGTGTGAAGACATATATTCATAATGCTGTCATCAGATCTTTTTGAAACTGGCTACTTAATAAGTGATTTTTTCTATAGGCGTGGTTGCTACCAATCATATTAGAGACATTTCGTTTTGCCTGAAATGTCTGAGACAATCAGCTGGTTGAGTTTACTGATGGAAATGTATGTATGCAACTCCAAAAGAAAAGGTAAAGAAGACAAGTACTAAATATTATGATATATTCATATGATCATATATAAAAAATGTTTTGTGTATAGTATGGTACATGTATGTAAAACCTGTTGGATATTTTTTTAAATGATCAAACCATGTATGACAGAATACAGAAATATTGTTCTTTGACTTTGATGTACCCGATCACCGTTACAGAATATAGTGTATATCGATTATTTAGAATGGATCAATGAATGGAGACTACCAAAACACAACATTTTAACAATACAACACAGTCACTGTCCAGGTCTTACTGCAAAGAAAATAATTTCCTGGAGCTTTTCTGGAGGATGGACTCATGAGTGTCATGCACTCACGATGGTGACTTTGTGGAAGGTTCTGGAAATGGCTTTGGGGCTGTTACTGTGTGAGAAAGTCGCCTTCAGCAGTTTAGTGCCGGGGCCAGCGGCCATGATGGTCACTGTCTTCTCTATCTTCTCGTCCTGCTTCAGGATAGCCATCCTAACAGAGAGAGAAAAAACTGTAATCTTTCCCCATTTCAACACACACAAGGACCCACTTAGAATATGATCAGAGCAGCCATGAAACAGAGATCAATTGTTGTTGTGAGATAGCCAAAAACAATCCTAATAGTTCTGTGTGTATCGGCGATGAGTGTTGATTTATACTTCAAGTTATTCAAGACATCTTTTACCATGTATGGAGATTATTAAATGGGCCCTATTATGCTTTTTGGGGTTATCCCTTTCCTGTAGTGCTCTATAGATTTTAGTGCATGTAAATGGTCTGCAAAGGCTGAAATCCCTGTGTTCCCTCCAGAGGGAGTTTCTCTCCCACACACTCCCCCTCTGCCTGAAACTCCTCCATTGGACTCCTCTGTTTACTTCCGTAACATAGTGACATCACTTTGTCACACTTGCGCTTCTATTGGCCAGCACTCCAACACATTGTACGTGATAGGCTGAGGGGTGGGACATCTCTAGGCAGTTGACCAAAAACAACAGAGCCGGCCAGCTAACCAATCAGAGCAGACTGGGCTCTGGTTTCAGACAGAGGGTGAAAAGAGGTTCTGCAGCACAGGCAGTATGAGAAAAATAAAGAGTTTTTGAACATTAAAGCATGTAAACATGTCACAGTAGAGGCAACAATTACAAATATGAACATTTAGGGCCCCTTCAAGCTAATAAAACCAATGCCAAAGCACAATGATCCCTCTTACAGTCATCCCTCTATACATGACTCTGCTGAATATCTTCTCTTTTTAGCAATCTTATTCCTCTGGAGGGAAACATGAGATTAAATCTTAACACTACAATGGATTAAAAACAAATGAACAAATAAAGACAAATGGATATTAAAATGTGTTATTGATTATACATTGCAAAGACTTATAACATAATGAACTACTGACACTGACAGAGAACCCAGAGAAAAACAGATTGTCTAAAAAATAAAAGGTTTCATGGATCCGTTATTTTCATTCTGCACAATGGGATTGCACAACTAAATGCAGTTGCAGCTTTGTCAGAAAAACATGTCAAAAGAAAAGAGAACATAACCAGTGTTACATTCCTGTAAGGCATTTCTCAAATTTGCATCAGGAGGAATTTAAACATCAGAAACAAAGGTGAGAGGTAAAAGCGATCACTGCAAAATGAAAACCCTCTAATAAAGGCTAAGCAGAAAATGTGAATTTGAATAATGCCCACATGCCACAGTATTTATGGTTATATCTCTCACAGGCTCCGCCCTCTACTGGACTCTATGGGTACTCCCCTCGATCCTATATGCACGCATTCTTTCACTGAGACTCATAACCGTAGCCGGCCCCCTGGGCGGGCCTACCTGACTGCGCGCGCATCCACTGCATAAGAGGCGGCCTCGCCCGCTCACTGCCATCCCTTTCTCTTTCAGCTAAGCAGCTATTGAGTAACTGAGCGAGAAAACAGGATAGTAAGAACGAGAAACTCTTTTTTTCTTCGGACAATTTGAATATGGACTCACCTGAGGAGCGCCCGTGTCCTTCGTGTCCGGGTTCTATCGGGAGTGACGATCCCCATACTCGATGCATCGAGTGTCTGGGGTCTGACCATGCGGCAGCTAACCTACCTCCATCGGCAACTTGCAGCGCCTGTGAGATGTTGACCCGGCCCAGCCGCCTGTACAGAGTGGCGGTGTTCGAGGGGTGTTACGTCTCGCCGGTGGAGGACCCAGAGCTCGACGTGGTGGAGATGGAGGACCTCGTGCAGGGAGTGCCATTCGTCTTCGCTGTCCCAGCAGCCCGGACGGGTCCAGGCATCGGAGAGGAGGACGACGATGATGACACCTCGTCGTCCGGGATTTCCGCTGACCGCCAGGAAGGCCATCAGCAAAGGTCGGCTCGTCAGGACTTCTCGGCGGTAATGGCTATGGCAGCGGAGCGTGCAGGCTTGCCGCTTCCCCCACCGATACCTCCGAGGCCGGTGAGCCGCCTGCGTCAGGGCTTCTACGGCACGGGCCGTCCAGCACAGCCGGCCTTCGTTTCACCCCCTCTGCCGGACATCAGGCGGTGAATGGAAGCCACGTGGCGGAAGCCACTGAAAACGAAGGCTACGGTGGCTACTTGGGCAGGAATCCTCAAGGTGGAGGGCCACTCAGACACGGAGTGTTCCGGTGTGCCCCCGCTGGAGGATAGCCTGGCGGCGCATCTGCTTCCGCAGGCAGCTGGGTGGGCAGAGGGGAGAGGGGGGAAGGCCCCTGCACCCGCTGCCGCGTGACCGAGAGATGCTTGAGTATCTCGATAAGATATTCAAGCTCGGGGTGCAGATGGCGGCGGCGGCCAATAATCTGGGTGTGTTAGGAGTGTCGCTGATTTCCCCTCAGCAGGACACTCCCGCCCCCCCGTCGGAGGACGGGAGTGATTATTCGGACCGCTGCGTGGGCCAGTTGAATAATCTGGTCCACGGCATGGCTACCGCAGCCGGTCGGGTGATGGCCCTGACCACCGTGGCGTCGCGTCACGTGTGGTTAGGTTTGACAGCCCTGGCTAAGAAAGACCGGGATGATCTCCTTGGGGCCCCCGTTGCCACGGGAGGGCTTTTTGGATCGATAGCCTCGGTCACTCAGCGCTTCAACCGCCTGGAAGTGGAGAAGGCTCAGCTCAGCCGCATGTTGCCGCTGGCTCACCCTCACGGCCCGTCCACACAGCGGCGTGCGTTGAAGCTTGCCGGCGGGGGGGGGCTGAAACTCGACCAACAACCAATCACATGAATCTCCCGCCCCGGACACACAAGCACGCGGTTTGATTGGCTAGAGCTTGTACTGGCATATGATTCGATTGGCTGACGCTTCCGCCGAAGCTTCAAAAGTTGAACATTGCTCAACTTTTGCAGCGAGCAACGCCAGCAAAGCTACGCTTCGCTCCCACAATGCAGTTCGGCGAAGCGTGACGTCACCCCATTCAAAGTGAATGGGCAGAAGTGTTGAACACATTGTACGCAAAACGTTCCAGATGTTGACTGTGAAACGGTTATTGGAACTGGTGCAGCCAGGCGATTGGTTTACAACCATCGACCTGAAGGACGCCTACCTTCATGTCGGAATTGCTCCGAAACACAGAAAGTATTTACGTTTTGCCTTCCAGGGGGTGGCCTACGAGTACAACAGGCTGCCGTTCGGCTACTCCCTGTCCCTGCGCACGTTCAGCAAGTGCGTGGAGGTGGCACTCCAGCCGCTGCGCAGCCGGGGCATGAGAGTATTCTTTTACCTAGACGACCTCATAGTTATGGCCAGCTCCAGGGAACGGGCAATGTGTCATACGCAGGGGTGCGCATAACTGGTACGCAGGTACGCATGCGCAGCAAACATCTGAAATGCGTACCGTCACTTGTCTCACTAAGTGCAGTTGCGTACCGGCGGACTTGCGAAGCATTTCCAGAAGGCGCTGCGATCACTGGACGACAGAGCCAATCGCCGTGCGCACAGACGGCGCTGCTCCACGAGTTCCACATGCGTGCTCCACTAGCGCCCACCTCCACCCCTCCCGTCGACGTTCAACACCACACCCCCACCGACACCCCCCCCGTCGACGTTCGCGAAACAGAGGGGCAGCCCTGAGTACCAAACATTGTGTCCTGGTACTCATTTGAGTAACTCACTAAGAAAGTTATGTGGACCCCTGGTTATACAGCTCAATTGATCCTACATCTAACCGAGTTAGGATTTTCGATCAATTGGAAGAAGAGCGCCCCCATGCCTCAACAACAGGTATTGTATCTGGGAGTGGTGCTCGATGCAGGCAGGCTACGCGCCACCCTGTCAGAGAGCAGACAGGCATCCTTGCTACAGACAGTTTACAGACTGCAACAGGGGGCAACAGTGACGGCTTTTACTGTTATGCAGACCTTAGTAGCACCGGATCGCGCAGGGGCACCGTGGTACTCGGAGATGATACAGATGAAGGCCCTGGGCGCTTCCCCAAGTTTGGGGGGTAATCTCCCAGGAGGCAGGTGCAATCGGGGCGTTACACACGCTGGGCCACCCCCTCCAGGCCTGGCTCCTGAGAGGGAGAGGCTGAGGCGGGAGGGATTGTCTGATAGTGTGATTCAGTCTATCCAGGCAGCTAGAGCGGGATCCACCACAGCCTGTTACAGGCCAAAGTGGCTGGGATTCCGGCGATGGTGTGAGGAGCGAAAAATAGAGCCCCTATCTTGTAAATTGGGATCTATTTTGTCGTACTTACAGTTGTTGGTGGACAGAGGGCTTGCTCATTCCACAGTGAAGGTGTATGCAGCAGCCATCTCGTCCTGCCATGAGGGATTCGGCGACAGGTCAGTTTTTGCCCAGCCGCTGATGTCGCGGTTTTTGCGAGGGGTCAGCAGGCTGCGCCCAGTGGTGCGCGCCTCTGCCCCGCAGTGGGACTTGCCGCTGGTGCTCGAGGCTCTGGTCACAGGACCATTTGAGCCTCTGGAGCTCTCTTCCCTGAAAGCACTGTCATGGAAGACAGCATTGCTACTTGCCTTAACGTCAGCCAAAAGAGTGTCTGAGTTAAACGCTTTATCAGTGCACCCGAGTTGTTTAAACATCCGGGGTGACCAAAGCGGTGCGACACTCAGACCGAACCCCTCCTTTGTGCCTAAGAGCCTAAGGACTACGTTCAGGTCGAGGGCTATTCAGTTGGGGGGTTTTAATCTCTCCCCCCGTAGTGGGGCGAGGGAGGCTAAATTGCACCTCCTCTGCCCGGTGCGTGCGCTGGCATGTTATGTAGAGCGCACGGCTGCCCTTAGACACACAGAACAGCTGTTTGTGTGTTTCGGCGGTGGGGTAACTGGAAAAGCTCTGTCCAAGAAACGCCTGGCAGGTTGGCTTTGTGAATGCATTTCAAATGCCTACGGACAGGCGGGGAAAGCCTTCCCCACGGGAGTCCGTGCACACTCTACACAAGCCATGGCTGTATCAACAGCCTTATTTAATGGCGTAAGTGTGGAGGACATATGCACGGCGGCATCTTGGTCAACACCAGGTCCCTTCATTAAGTTTTATCTCTTGGACATGTCTGGCTCCTTTTCATCGTCTGTGCTTGCTGGGGCAACGCAGGACTGGTGAGGAGGGAGAGGGGAGCTGTGGGTCAGTGGGCATCTGACCCCCTCCCCGGACGTAATGTGCTTATGTTTCCCGGGCCCCCGGCCCCGGGGGACGTAACACGCACATGGGCCCATAGGGGCTGGAGGTTTTTCCTTTTCCCTGAATTAAGACAGGAGGAGGAAAATCCTACGTTATGGCACACCTCCGCGGGGTAAGCGCGTCAGGGTGTGCCCGGCCCGCCGCAGCCTCTTTTCTTCTCTCCTTGGCTATGGCCGAGGGAGAGGTGAGGGAGGCGCAGCGGCTGCTAAACAGAAAGCCGGTCTGAAACAGGGGGATGGAGCAGTATTCTCGACAGCACAGCGGGTATACGTCGGGCTCCGGCCCCTGTATCCATAGAGTCCAGTAGAGGGCGGAGCCTTTGAGAGATATAACGTAGGGTCACGTATGGTAACCCATGTTATATAAGCACAGCGGAGCCCTCTACTTATGGAGCACTGCTGCCTATGCTGCTCAGCTAAAAGAGAAAGTAAAGGGATGGCAGTGAGCGGGCGAGGCCGCCTCTTATGCAGTGGATGCGCGAGCATTCAGGTAGGCCCGCCCAGGGGGCCGGCTACGGGTATGAGTCTCAGTGAAAGAATGCGTGCATAGATAGGATCGAGGGGAGTACCCATAGAGTCCAGTAGAGGGCTCCGCTGTGCTTATATAACATGGGTTACCATACGTAACCCTATGTTGTGTTTAGCTCAGTCAGCATGGGTTGGCTTGGGTTAAGATGGTCTCCGATTCAAGCCCCCGCATGGAGCAAATAGACTAAGAAAGTATTGCAAAACCACATTTCTTTGTTTCTGCTGTGTTCATTACCGCTGATACAAATTTGAAAACGTCCCTACAGGACTGTAACATTGCTTTTGTTCTGTTTTCTTTTGTCATGTTTTTCTTTTATAGCACAATAATGTATGTGTAAATTGGGCCTAATGTGTATAGGTCCAGTTTGTTTTTAATGTGTGTATTTGAACATAAAGGGGCACTATTGTTCTCCTTTTCAGGTTCATATTTGTACGTCGTGCTCCATAGTGACATGATTGCATGCTTTAATGTTCAAAAAGGTCTTTATTTTTCTCATACTGCCTGTGCTGGAGCACCTCTTTTCACCCTCTGACTGAAACCGGCCCTCATCATTGCATTTAATTATTAAGTGTTTTTATTCTTGTATTTCTCAGCAGTTATTATTTATTTTAGCTTGTTGTAGTTTGTATGTTTTTGGCTTTTTAAGTGTTTTTAAATGTACTTCAATGTCAATTTTATAATTAGTTTCTATTGCCATAGATTATAATGCTGTTAAAAAATGTAGTTTTTGAATTAGATTGAAATCGTTACCTGCTTTGCCAATGAAGAACATTGTACTTTGAATTTGAATAATGGTTAGAAAGTCAGGAGGGGATCATTGCATGCATATATATTATTGCATTTAACGAGGATGACAGGTCCATACTTTAGCTAAACACGTTCAGATGTTATCCTTCTGCACAAACTGATCTGACAGCATTCCTCAGACACTGACACTACAGACCAACTCTTCATCCAGCTCACAGATAAAGGAAGGATATGTCTAACCCTCCAAGGTAACAAGGTTTCTTTCTAACAACACCTGTTCTTTGGCACAAGATGATTTATTGTTTAAGCCTGAGGCCCTTGTGTCAGACTCACCTGGCTTCCTGTTTGCCCTGCAGCAGGCCAGACCCCTCTACTGTCAGCACGGCTCCATTCACACTATTGCTGCACGTGTTGGTGAAGGACACATGGGCTTTGTACTCCTTCTTCATCTGGATGCTGCCCCCTCCTTCAATCTGTGGAAGAGACACAGTAAAATTATGAGACATGAGACAACAAGCTCTGTGCAATAATTCTTTATAAATTATTCCAAAAATATTTTACAGTTTTTATTTTATTTTACAGTATAGAGTGGTGCACTAATGACATATTTGTTTAGGCCAACCTGGAAGTTAGCACATGGCTCCCTACATACAAAGCAATGACATTTTACCATTGGACTTCTGAATGTTGCAAAAAATAAACTCTTTAGCAAACAAACGTTTATGGTACATAGATGTTTTGTTCAGCAGGATAATCTCCAAATATTAATACCACAATTATCATTTATCGGCAGGAGTAAAAAGCTAATGCTAAGCTATAAACTAACTACGTCGTCTGGGTGGTGGTGATGCGCACAACCAGGCAGACTTGTGTCATGTGATGACGTTTATAAGTTTATGTAGCAACCGCTGTTTTTATGACACATAGAAGCTTCGGACATTCACAAGTCGAGCATTTACTGACATATTTGGTCGGAGAACAAAAAAATCTTGTAAGCTAGGGTTAACCACAGTCCTTATGTCAGGCATCTAACCACATTGGAACTGCAATCGCAAGAAGTTCAAAGCTAATGTTATGCTGTTTGCTATAAACAAACTACATAACAGTCACATGATTCACGTTACCACCGCTACGCTAACAGCGGCTAATGTTAGCCGTGATGATGTTTAGTCGTCTCATTTATTTACTTGTTAGCAACCGCTGTTTTTATGATATTGACAAACTTTGGACATTGATTAAAAAAACAGTTGACTTTGAGATGAGGGAACCAAAGAAATGCTGACTCATTTCCAGATTTAGGACTCATTCCTGCTCCATTCTAATTATTATACAGTCGAGTGTTAAAATGTAAACTCTGTTTTATCTTATTCTATATTATATGTATATATTGTTGTTCCTACTTGCACCAATTTTTCTATTGCATTATTTTATGTATGTTTTCTTTTATGTCAGGTATAATATATGTTGAGTACACCGTACATGGCAGCTATTGCGCATATGACCTATAAAGCCTTTTAATGGAATTCTTTGTCAAATTTAGTGGTACCAAACTATGGAAGGGTAAAAAAAAACTCCTACAAGACCATTTATCCACCTTTTTGTAACTGCTTTTCCCTATGTTTTAAAAATGTCTGCATTCTTGTTGTATTACTATATTGTTTTGTTGCACTGATAGTGACCTTTAGCATTACTATTGATTAGGAGTCAATGCAGGAGTACAAAAACACCAACACAAGCACATACCACATATACACAAATACTTATACACTTCAAAATAACATTTCCTTCTTTTTTTATTATTATTTTATGCTTGTTTTTATCATGTTTTGTTCTGTAAGTTTGTCATCACTTTGAATCCATATGTTCTTATTTATATTTATCTTGTATTCTCTATAACATTTTGAATTTTAACATTATTTAAATGCAGGCTTTAAATAATCCCTGTAGGTTTCTTGCGTCTTTCTCCACTGTATAGTTATATCTGTCACAGGCTCCGCCCTCTACTGGACTCTATGGGTACTGCCCTTGACCTCACTATGCGAGCGTTCACCTACTGAGAAATCTATAAACGTAGCCGGCCCCGGGGGCGGGCCTACCTGAGTGCGCGCGCAGCCCCACAGTATATTAGGCGGCCTCGCCTCCCGATCGTCATCCTTTTCTCTTCAGCGAGCAGGATAACAACTGAGTAGAGTAAACGGAAGAGAAAAAGAAGAAGAAGCAGTGAAAATGGACTCACCCGTCCTAGAGCACCAACCCTGTCCTTTGTGCACCGGCCTGATTGCGGGTGCCGATCCCAACCGCCTCTGTTTTGAGTGCCTGGGGCCGGAACACGCCGCGGACAGCTTGGCCCAGTCTCCCTCGGCTCCCGTTGCCCCCTCCACCTCCGTGACCCGTCCCGCGGACCCGGCTCAGAACCGGCTATCGCGGGTACGAACTGGCCGGCCCCGGCAGGTTCCGGCTCCGGCCCCACCTCAGCAGAGAGCTTCGGGGTGGGGTGCGCCGTCCTCCCGGAGCTGACTGGTGGTGGGAGGAAGCGTCCCGGTGGGGAGGAGGACTTTTTCCACCCAAGATGCAATAGCGAATCTCGCCTCCTCCCTCTTTAATGCAAGTATTGTGAGGCATACTTTCAATAAAAAAGATGATTGCATTTATCCCAGTCTAAATGTAATTTCTTTTCACAATTCAACAGTTCCACATAATGTTAACTGTACTGATTCCCCACTCGCTGCCCCAGTTGTAACTCCAGTAAAGGAAGCAGCTAGTGGGCATGCGCAGGCGAGGGTAATAAACTGCAGGAAGTGCTATCAGAGCGCTCTGCAGTGTTCACAGACGCATCCGTGACAGGATGGGGGGGGACCTGCCTAGAGAGAGCTATAGGTGGTCGCTGGGCTCTGACGGAGACTCAACACAGCAACCTCCTAGAGCTGCAGGCAGTAATGTTGGTCCTCCAGCACTTCAAACCTGTAATACAGGGCAAACATGTGCTGGTGAGGAGCGACAACCGCACCACAGTGGCGTACATCAACAGGCAGGGCGGAGTCCGCTCCGCCGCCTTGTTGACCACAGCAGAGAACCTGTGGTTATGGGCCTCAGAGATTGTGTTGTCTCTGAGAGCCCTCCACATCCCGGGACTGGAGAACGGGGGGGCCGACCTCATGTCAAGAGGCGGGCCCCTGCCAGACGAGTGGGTGCTTCACCCGGAGGTTGTGAAGCAGATCTGGGCCCGGTTCGGGAGAGCGGAGATGGACCTGTTCGCCAACCGACGAAACAGCCACTGTACTCTGTGGTTTTCCATGGCTCGGCGGGACAATCCGCCCTTGGGGGTGGACGCGTTTGCACACGAGCCATGGCCAAGAAAGCTGCTCTACGCCTGTCCACCGCTGCGCCTCATTCTCCCCCTCCTGGAGAGGGTGAGACGAGAACACCTCTCAGTCATCCTAGTGGCCCCAGACCGCCGTGTGGCACCCTGGTTCGCAGAGGTGGCACAGATGATGGTGGGCCAGCCCTGGGCAGTTCCTTAGGTCTGGGGGGCGATGTCTCAGGGGGCTGGTGCAATAGGGGCGTTTCCCTCTCTGGGCCAACCTCTCCAGGCTTGGCTCCTGAGAGGGACAGGCTGAGACAGGGGGCATTATCTGATGAAGTTATCCAGACTATCCAGGCAGCGAGAGCAGGATCCACCACAGCCTGTTACAGGCCAAAGTGGTTGGCGTTCCAGCGATGGTGTGAAGAGGGGAGTCTAGAGCCCTTGTCTTGTACGCTGGGCTCTATTCTGTCCTACTTACAGTTACTGGTGGACAGAGGGCTTGCTTATTCCACAGTTTTTGCAGGGGGTCAGGAGGCAGCGCCCAGTAGTGCACGCCTCCGCCCCGCAATGGGACCTGCCGTTGGTGCTCGAGGCTCTGGTCACAGAACCATTTGAGCCTCTGGAGCTCTCCTCCCTGAAGGCACTGTCATTAAAAACAGCGTTGCTTCTGGCCCAGACCTCGGCCAAGAGAGTGTCCGAACTGACCGCTCTGTCGGTACACCCGAGTTGCCTGTGGATCCGGTGTGACCGTAGCGACACTCAGACCGAACCCCTCCTTTGCTCCCAATAGCTTAAGGAGTTCGTTCAGGTCAAGGGCTATACAGCTGGGCGGCTTTAGTCTTCCACCCCATATTGGGGACAGGGAGGCTAAACTGCACCTCCTCTGTCCGGTGCGTACGCTAGCATGTTATGCGGAGCGCACGGCTGCCATTTGGCGCACTGAACAGCTGTTTGTGTGCTTCGGGGGGGGTGTGGCCGGTAAAGCTCTGTCCAAGAAACGCCTGGCAGGATGGCTCTGCGAGTGCATTGTACATGCCTACGGTCAGGCGGGGAGAGCCTTCCCCACGGGGGTCCGTGCACACTTTACACGGGGTATGGCTGTGTCAACAGCCTTATTTAATGGCGTGAGTGTGGAGGACATATGCACGGCGGCGTCTTGGTCCACGCCAGGCCCCTTCATAAAGTTTTATCTCTTGGACATGTCTAACTCCTTCTCATCGTCTTTGCTTGCTGGGGCAACACGGGACTGGTGAAGGGGGGGGGCAGGCTGTGGGTCAGTAGGCTCCTTAGGGACCCGAGAAACATGAAGCGCAGTGAGCCCGATGCAGGGCTGGAGGGCAGGCAGGGGGAGCCGTCCTCACTATTTTTCCCATGCACACCCTTCGCGAGGTAAGCGTGTCTGGGTGTGCTCTATCAGCCAAGTAAACTGCGGCCCCGGCTCCTCCACGGTCATGGCCGAGGGAGGAGAGGTTGCGGTGCAGTGGCTGTTAACCAAAAAAAGCCGTCAGGGGCAGTGTGATGGGTTGTTGGACGACAGGGCGTGTATCCATCAGGGCTCCACCCACTGTACCCATAGAGTCCAGTAGAGGGCGGAGCCTGTGAGATATAACGATGGGTTACGTATTGTAACCCTAGTTATACAAGCACAGGCGGAGCCCTCTACCTGGGGGCCCTGTCTGTCCTATGCTGCTCGCTGAAGAGGGTGTAGGATGACGGTCGGAGGCGAGGCCGCCTGATATACTGTGGGCCTGCGCGCGCACTCAGGTAGGCCCGCCCCCGGGGCCGGCTACGTTTATAGATTTCTCAGTAGGTGAACGCTTGCATAGTGAGGTCAAGGGCAGTACCCATAGAGTCCAGTAGGGGGCTCCGCCTGTGCTTATATAACTAGGGTTACTATACGTAACCCATCGTTTTGTTATCTGTTGTGTTTATGCTTTAAATAGTGAAATCAATAAACACATAAACAAATCCTTTGAATCTTTGCTGGTCAACACTTACACTTCTTTACAAAAAAAGAATGCAGGTGTGGTCGAGTTGGCTTTAAATCAGCACAAACTACATTTTTCTTTAGGTCATTGTTCTCATTTTACATTCCTGTTGAAGTTTTGTTCCAATAGAGAGAGAAAGCATTCTTGCTGCCAGCAGATAGAAAACATCTTCTTTCGAATTACAGGAAACTAGTTGGTCAAGAGCAGCCAGATAAGTGGTGCATTGTACATTCACTGCAAGGTTGTGTGGGATGAAAACATGATTATCATCTAACAGGGCCTGATATTCTGGCAAAATACCATTTTTTATTTTGTGAAAAACTATAATAGTGGCTCTCTAAAGCTTCTTCTACCTCCACATAAAGATCAGATGGATCATAAGCACATTTTCTTTCAAAATGTCCATAAACAAATACTAATTTATGTTAGTTAGGTCGTTTGGAACCTGTTGCTCTTTACTTTTTTATTTATTTTGATTTTGTGTTGGCCAAAAAAGAGTGTTGGACAACACTTTATGGAAGTGGATCAAAAATAAAGAATAAAGACCTTTTTCAAACCCATGCCTTTATCCCTTTTATGCCCTTACCCTGACTACAGTTGAATGATAACAGTTTGATGTAGAGGGACATTTGGATTTCAGACTTGGATGGAGATCAATTGAAAACTGATCGTAACGTTTGTTTGACATGCATTTAAATATAGTATTTACATGGGAAGACACAATAAAGCCACCGAAAAAACTCAATAGCGCTGCTCATGTGCAATACACACTTTACAGTTGAGTACCATTCCTACTGAGTGCTACCACCTAGCATAGGGATTTTTATTTTCTGCTTGAAAGGGCAATATTAGCTTATCTATTAAAAATAAAAACCTTTAAAACATTGTTCTTTGACAAAAGTACCTATAATAAAAGCGCTGGTTGATAAGGAAAACTGTAATTTCTTGGAGGTTGTTTGCCTAAAAAAAAAGTTACATATGTTGGTTTATGCTCTTCATTTACGTATATTAAACTTGTCATGTGCAACCAACAGGATACAGAATATCGTAGTAAAGAGCGCTGCAGAAGAAAAAGAAATAGAGAGAACACAGCAGTGTATTTGTGAAGGGTGGAGTTTGTACCTCCACGGTTATCTTTGGTGAGGTTATGTTGAACTCCTGCGTGGCCAGGAACCTTTCTTTCGTCAGGACGTCCTTTATCAAAACTGCCACGTTCATAATGTCATCATCGGCCAGCACAGACTCGTACTCAGAGGGAAGGATGGAGTGTTCCAGCTTCAGAACTGCAGATGGACACACAAAAAAAAACACATTTTTAACAACGTTTTTTTCCTTCTTCAAGCTAAACGTAAAATATCGGTCTTTTGGAAAAATATTGGCTTAAAAACCTCTATCCTTTTCTGGCCTTACAGAAATTAGACCATATTATAAAAGGAAGGCCTGATGCCTTTTAAAAAAACATGGTGGATATTCCTGTAGTTTTTAGAAAGGAACAATATGATTGGATAGTATAGCTTCTTGTTTACCAGCTTTATAATTCATTGTTAAAGGGGTGCTTTTATGCATTTTTGGCCTTTTCCCTTTCCTATAGTCTGTCATATAGGTTTTTGTGAACTGTTTAGAGATTTGAGTGTTATTTAGTTATGTCACTATGTTAGAGAAGTAAACAAAGGAGTCCAATGGATGCGTTTCAGGCGAGTGTGGGGGAGAGAAACTCCCTCTGGAGGATATTTGAGATTTTTGCCTTTGCAGACCATTTATATGCACACAAACCTTTATAATCCTACAGGAAAGTGAAAACCCCAAAGGGCCTCTTTAGCATGAGAAAAAGTGCACACTCATACTATCCTATTCTCACCTTCCCCCGCCTTTATGCACTCTTCTTTGTGAGACTTCCAGAAGCTCTCCTGTGCGTTTCTGTTGTACTCCTTCAGCTGAGCGTTGACGTGCTCCATCAGAACCCGGGAGCTGCTCGAGTTGTTCCTGACCGTTACACACATGACGATGCTCTCACCCACTGTTGGCACCCTCTTGAGGCTTAGGGACACCTCCAAACAAGGAGGCATTTCTTCTGCAGATAAAGGAGAGATTTGCCTTACATGTAACATACCTTTTCGCATTACTTTACTCGTTACTTTACCCGTTACTTTACTCGCAGGGCCGCCCCTCCCTACAGGCAGATCATGCAGACTGCGGAGGGCGCTTCATTATGCGGAGGGAGCCTCATCTGAAGCGCAAATGCGGCGCACCTACAGTACAGTGTAAGCACGCCACAGTTTTCGCCGCTGCCAGGCTCCACTAGGAGGGCTATCTGTGTTGTTGATCTGTAATATATTATATAATAATAGTAATAAATAATAAATAATATTACAGTGTTACGTTGATTTATTTGTCCTTCTCGGACCATGCACTACGCATTTCAGTGGTTTTGTGTTAGAAAAGAAAGCAACCAATCAGATCTTGTTCTAGGTCTCTGGGTAGAATATCCTTCAACCAAGGTATTCTATATCCTTGATAGAATGCCCTGGCCGTTGCACTGAATGAGAGCGTACCTTTGGACTGACAGTTTGATCAACCAATCATATATTGATTTGTAGACAAAGGGCGTATTCTTTCAGATTTTCCCTCGGTTCCAGGGTACTCTCGAAGGCCCGGTATTAACTGGCTCGAGACAGAGGATCTAGATCAGGGGTGTCAAACTCAAATACACAGTGGGCCAAAATAAAAAAATCGGTACTAGTCGAGGGCCGGACTGGTTCAATGTTTATTGCAAAACTTATTGAAATAAACTTATTGCACATATTAAACCTAGAACTAACAAAGCTTAAATTATTGCCTATAAAAACAACATTAAACATTAAATAATCAGTTGCATTCATTTCTTATGGCTCTATCTGCAGCTTTTCCGGAGTCATTTCTTATGATTACATTTTTCCACAGGCCAACAACAGCTTCAAAAAACCGAACATGCCCTGTTGTCTCAAGAAAAAAAGTGCAGAAGAAAACATCCATTGAAACTCAGTGTGCTGCTCTGTGATGCTAGTTCAAGCCAGATACTTGGCATCTCATCTTGGGTGCAAGTTCATCAATGTTTGGGGTCAGGCTCTGAGCTGAGGAAATCCTCAGGATTGAGTGAAGGTGTGCGTGTAATATACCGGAGGGCCAGATCTAATAGTAATTAGAAATTATCCTGCGGGCCGAAATTAAATCCACCAAGGACCGGATTTGGCCCACGGGCCTTGAGTTTGACACATGTGATCTAGATCAGGGGTCGGCAACCTTTTTGATATGAAGTGCCATTAAAAAAAAAAATTTTTTATCAGCGTGCCGACAATCGTGAATTATCAACGGCGGGGGCGGTTGAGGAGCTCGACGCTCGTGAACTGTCAACAGGAGGGCGGGGGGAGCCTCGCTGCGGGGAAGCAGTGTGTGGACCTGTCAGCGCAACTTACATGATGCCGAATTTAACAAACACATTTAAATAATTGGTTTAAATAATAATAATAAGGACGATCGTCCGTTCTGTGATTCTCCAGAACACACATGTTATGATATTAGGGTCATGCAGAGTGAGATGAGATCGCTGTCCCTTTAAGAGAGAGAGAGAGGGGTGTGGCTTGTGCATGTGTGTGTGTGTGGATGGTAGAGTGAGCGAGCGTGTGTATGTTTCTGGAAGTGAAACGAGGCAGCAGAAAAACTAAATAAATGCAACGGCCTCCCAAGAAGAGCTCGCCTCTCTCCAGTCATTAAAGCTAAAGTGGGTAATTGAACCTGAAGCTTGTTGCTTCTGCCCTGGGAGACGACAGAGAGTCATCCCCTCCTCGACTACGGTCTGGGAGCCGACAGGAAAGTTCAACACACAGATGGCCAGTCCGCCCCTTTGTAGCATATTATTTCGATGAGAGATGAGCAGATCGCCACTGGGCTTTCAACTAAAGACACAGCCACGCAAAAACTGCGGCATTTGTACAGCTCCTTATGGGTACTGCAATTTGTGAAGTGCTTTCCTCCGTGGTGAAACGATCAGCACTGCACCACGGAGGAAAGCGGCAGAAAGTCGCCTGGAGTTAAAGAGAGCAGGGCTGCGTTGCTTGCATGGCTTCCTTCTGTAGGTAACTGGGAGACGCGCTCTGGCGGCGGTCTCGTTCAGGATCCGAAAATACAATTTAAATATTTTGCACACTTATTCCACTTATTCCTAATGTGCCACTGGTTACGGTGCCGCGTGCCAATGGTGGCACGCGTGCCAGGGGTTGCCGACCCCTGATCTAGATGAATGCGACGAAGCAATTCATGCCGTTTTATTGTTTTTAACGGTGAAATGGCAAGTGCAACAGGCGAAGATGAAGTTGTTGCGGAATTGTTGTGAGTACCCTTTTCAAGACGACAATTCAGTGAAAAGACGTACATTATAACGCCGGGGGTAACTGTATAGTGTGATTACTGAATTATAAAAGTAACGCGTTACATTACTCCGTTACCGACAAAAGTAATATTATTACGCGTTACACCCAACTCTGATTAAGGTTTATGGTATTTTTGCAACTTTCATTTATCAATTTCGCTAACTATGAAAGTGAAAAATGTACCTGCCAACAAGGAAAGACACAACAGCGATCAATTGCTTGACCAAAATCTAGTAAGATAAAAAAATATCCCAAGTGATTGAAATATTCTTGTTTGACATGTAAACTATTTGTTGGATGTTATTGTTTCTGTGTTACAACCAAAGCCTCCTGCTTGAACTGAGACTCAAATGTGCTTGAACCGTAATACCGGTTTGTTTCTATGTTGGCAAACGCGCCACAATGGCCCAAAACCCTTCAATTAGGAAAACATTCAAATGAAGAACATCTTCACCAACTTCACAAGACATGTGTATTAAGAAAACATTCACCAACTTGAAAAATGTGCAGAAAAAAGCTGCATAAACACAAAACGCTGCATTGTTACTACCAGCTGGTGAAACTACAATTGTTCTACTTGTATTTTTCCGCGTGTCCTCTAGGACCTACGAAAAACGACCAAATAGGTTGATTGTTCAGCAGCTTATTACGACCCATAGTCACGTTTTAAAGTGTAGCATCTCTAGTGGTCGTGTAAGAAACAACATGCTCCCGTTGATTGCAAACGCTCCGGAGGGTCGTTTATTCACAAATAACCCTCTCTGGAAAATCCTAAATTGTGGGATTGTTTGGCCATTAAAATGCTTTTTGATTAGATTTCTAGCGAGAAGTGTATATTGTACTTTTATCTACGTCCAGTGGATGTGTAGGATCTATAGTTTGATAGATATTACGAAGATGATTTGAGGTCTCGCCAGGAGAACGTGTACTACGTCTTTACGCAGCGTCAGGGCCGGCCCGTAGCACTGGCGACATAGGCGGTCGCCTAGGGCGCCAGATCTGGGGGGGCGCTGCGCTGGTAGTTCTGGGAGGGAAAAAAACATTTTTGACTGTTTGGCTCATCCTAATTTTCAGCCTTGATGTAACAACATTCATAATTAAGTCAAGGTAACACCCTTTTCACCCCGGTTACACTTTTCATTTGCCTTGTACGATGGGCGCTGTAAGTGATGAAAGTGAGGGATGTTGACTTATCAGGCGCCCGCAGCTCACAGCCAAAGTGCGAGCGAGCCTCCGAGCGAGCAAGAGAGAGAGAGAGATGGCGCGCATCGTACTGCAGATTGTTGTTGGATTGAGGCTGATAACTACAGCTCTGTGAGGTAAAGGACTCTTGAGTGTTTAGACCAGGGGTACTCAAACTTTTTTGTTAAAGGTCCACTTGTGAATTGTATACAAGGTCAATGGTCCGGATCAATGCCAGTAAAGTCCGCCCCCCCCCACCCCCGGAGCGGAGCAACGAACTGAAATTAAGAAGCAGTTTCGGCGCGCTATGCATGGGGCCCCCTTGAGGGGGTTTCCCGACATGTCGTTGCAGTAAATTAAAGGGTGTTTCATGTTGTCGTTGCTGTGAACCTTCTTAATCTTTTTTATGTTTTTTAAAAAAAAATTTAATTTAAATTTTGAAATTGTTACGTTTATTCTGGTTTGTTTTGTGTTTGTATCTTTTATTTTAAATTTATTTATTTATTTTATGTTTTGTGAGCTGAGCTGTGTGATTTTATATTTTATGTATCTCTCTGTACAGCACTTTGGTCTGGAGGTTTTAAAGTGCTATATAAATAAAGTTGGATTGGATTGGATTGGATTAATCTACTTTATTTGGGGGCCCCCTTCTGGTCCAAGCATTTGCCTGTCGGTAAACGGCGCCCCTGTACACACACATTCAATACATACATACGGCTTGAACTATCGGGAGAAATGGCACTGTTTGTCTGTAGCCAATGCCTTGAACCTCGGCAAAAATGGCATTAGAAGCATTAGAAAGTCAAGGTAAACTTGCGGTTAACTTGCGATCTGCAATGCGTGTCACGCTTGCGCACACAAGTAAATATATATGCACGTTCATTCTCACAATGCGTCAGACACAAGAAAATATACATTAAAGGGGACCTATCATGGAAAATGCACTTTGTGATGTCTTTTATACATAAATATGTGTCCCCGGTGCATCGGGGAACTCACGCAGCGTCAGAAAATGAAACCCTCTCTCTTTTCCTCCGTACCCAAATCTTTTAAAAACGGGGTACAACGAGCGGATACAGATTTGCTGCCGATCTGACGTCAAATCGGCAGCGGACCCACAGAAAATTGCTATCAGAAACAATGCCTGACGTGTTTTGGACGTAATCTCGTCTTTGTTTACATTAGCAAGCCTCGCTAACACTCAGAGCTAACCTGTACTGTAGAGCACATGTGTTTAAAAAGCAGGAAATAAAAAAAGGAACTCACCTTGTGATAAACCCGCAAGAGAAAAAGCATTTGAGCTCCATACTGTTTCAGAAATAATCTTTGATGTGGTTTAGAACAGGATGGCGTTTTATCACAGCAGAATTTAACTTTATCTCCGGTAGAATTCTGATCAGGCATTAGCTCCGCCTCCTCTTTTTTTTTTTTCAAGCTAAGGACCCAAAATCCGCGTTTCTCTAACAGGGCTGCAAAAGAGGGGTATGAGCAGTATGAGGCATGGCTACAATGGGTGATCTGTTTGGTATTTTAAGCAAAAAACTTCACAGACATGTTTTGTATAGGTATGGCCCTACAATATATTTTTCCAATATAGCATAATAGGTCCACTTTAATTTACATCAGAATCAGAAATATTTTTTTTTTTTATATTTTTTTTTTTTTTTTTTATAATGGGACACAGGGTTCGGTCCGGATTGATTTGCAGTTCGGTCCGGATCCGGACCTTGGTCCGGAGTTTGAGAAGCCCTGGTTTAGACAGTTCACTTTAGTCTAAGTTATCTCAGTGGGTCTCAAACGATTTGGTCACAATTTATGTAAACAAATATTTCCAAGGCACACCTTTATAATTATTAGGATAAATAAAAACAGGTTTGAAATCATTCCAATGTATACTATAGGACAGTAAACCAAAAATATCGTTTAAAACTGGAGAGATAAAAAAATATGCATAAATAAATAAATGTTAACTAGGTAAAATAAGATATAAATGAACAACAAAAATAAATACATTACATTTATTTGTTATTGGCTATGGTAGGTTATTGGTTATGTTCACATACTTATTTGGTTATTAAAATGTAAACCGATCTTTTTCATATGGGTGTTTAGAGTTGTACCCCTAGATCAGGCATGGGTAAACTAAGGCCCGCGGGCCATATACGGCCCGTTGGGCTTTTTAATCCGGCCCGCCGAATATACAAAATTGTCCAAATTAGAGGAAAGACCGCATTCATTTTGCCTTTTTAGTAAAGTAAGGTTGGAGAAGTCGTTCTTTAATTTAATCTGGCTTCGTATGATTAAAAACTACCCGACGCAGTCCTCTATTGATGTTGTTGTGAGCGGTGTTGCGGAGAAAATCAGCGACGTAAAACGCCGTGTGGGTCATAAGAAGGCACGTAAACGGTTACGTCATGACGCAAACGATGACGCAATAATTCACCTTTGAACCTGCATCTGTAACAATGAGTGGACGAAAGAAAAGAAAAGTCGACAATGAGTGCCGAGTGTTTAATGAGGAGTGGACAGCTAAATATTTTTTGACCGATCTGCTACTGGCCCGGCCCGTCTGTCAAATTTTAAAACTCATAGTGGCCCCCGAGCCAAAAAGTTTGCCCACCCCTGCCCTAGATATAGTCTCTAGTAATTCTGCTCAAAGTGCAACAGATTGAAGCATTTTACTTTAAAATGTTAAAAAAAATCAATTAAAACATGTTCATACAATAATGAATACATTTGAAACCTTCTTTATGTATATAACCAACATGTTAATACGTTTCAGTTTTTGTAGTGTATTGGTCTTTTGTAGAGATTTTTCATTTATTCTTTATAAATTCTATTGTGTATTGCTTGGAGGGGGGGGGGCACCAAAATGTCTAGGACCGGCCCTGCGCAGCGTCATGTAAAGTTGGCGTCAACCCTCACGGGGTGAAAACAGTATTTCCGGTCTCGAAGTTTTCATAATAAAACCAGAAGTATTCCCCTCACTGTCAAATGATTACACAGTGATATCTGCCGTACTCATCCACTAAAAAAACATCAGTTTATCCTTGTCAATTACACAATATTGATTGGTTTAAATTGTGTACAATGCTTTTGTGTTTTTAACCTTCGATTCGGAGAAACAAATAGTTTTTTCGGAGTTTACACACTACAGAGTTTCCGAAGACACTACACTACCCAGAATCCTCAGCTATCGTTTGGGACTACAACATCAGCTTTCCTTTACAAACCCCCGTGATTAGTCCTCAAGCTCTGTGATTGGATGTTGGAGTGGCAGTGCGACAAGGTTACGCCGAGCGTCAAACAGCTCTTTGAAATGGAATGTAACCACGGCAGACTATCCAAAACTGGACTCGAACGGGGGGAAGCTTATGCATTGTACCATGAACCTGTATAGACCTGTAACAGTCAACTGCATGAGGAGTTGGAAAGGTAGTTTCTGAAGATGTTACAAATAACACACAGCATACAATGCCATAAAAAAATTGTATTATTAGTGTAGGACACTTATGTATGTATAACATCTGAAGATGTGTAGTTTTATTCATGTTTTCACATAATTGTACAGGATATTGCTATAATATTTTAGTTCTATAGAACTACAATATGTGAAATATTATAGCTGATAATGTATATATATATATATATTATATATCATATATGATATATATAATGTAATATATCAGATATTAATGTGTATACACATATACACATGTGTATAAAACATCATAGACAGAAAGGTATATCCGTCATTTAATGGTAAGCTATTGAAATTCTGAATCCATAGATGTGTCTCCCATCACCCAAAACTCCTGACTATTCTCTCAACTCAGTATTTACATTCTTATATTCAAAGAAAATCAGTAATATCTTTAAAAACTACAAGTCCCTTTCTATCAGCTGTGCACCGTTATGGTGTAAATATAGCCTATTTACCAATTGGATCAAATATAAAAGTCAGCCGAATTAGTGTTGATATTGCAAGGAGACGTATTGTGTGAAAAGAAATTGAAGATGTTGTTTAATTGCTGATATATTTATGATCCACGTCACGTATACAGTTTCGGCGGCATTTCTTCCAGTTTGTCCAAAGGTCTTCTAATCAGGGCTCTATAAATAAAGAACTACGGCAGATATGTAATATTTAATGCAGCCGAACCGTGTATTACAATGCCGTTATGTGATGACTTCAAAGAGAAAAGCAAGCACACTCGGAATAAAGTATTATTATTTTTTTTTTTTAAATGTTTTCGGATTTCATATCGCATAAACACCATATCCCAACGTGCATTGCGGCTAAAACATCCAATCACCAAGCTTCAAGTTCGATGTTTTAGCCCAGGGGTGTCAAACTCAAGGCCCGGGGGCCAAATCCGGCCCGCTTCCTAATTTTATGTGGCCCGCAAGAGCTTGCAAAGAATATAATATACAATACAATTGGTGTAATTGTTGAATATTTACTTTCAATTATTTGCCCTAGACTTCTGCTTTCAGACGTAGTTATTTAGGAAGATATTACCAGAACTGATAATAATCCAATGCAGGGCCAACAATGTAATATAATACATTATTTAATATATATTATATATTTACATATGTATATTTATATATAATAAAAATTACAACCGGCCCTTTGAGTGCAACCATAATGCTGATGTGGCCCGGGATGAAATTGAGTTTGACACCCTGTTTTATCAAAACCTCTGAAAAAAGAAATGTGTTTCTCAGAATCGAAAGGCAAAAAACTATGGGAAAAACACAAAAGCATTGTACACAATTTAAACCAATTAATGTTGTGTAATTAACAAGGATAAACTGATGTTTTTAGTGGATGAGTACTGCAGATATAGCTTTAGAATCATTTGACAGTGGGGGGAATACGGTTTTATTATGAAAACGTAGAGACCGGAAACTGTTTTCACCCCGTGAGGGTTGACGCTAACTTTACATGGACGCTGCCGTTACACGTTCTCCTGGCGAGACCTCAAATCATCTTCGTAATATCTATCAAACTATAGATCCTACACATCCACTGGACGTGGATTCTGAAAGTACAATATACACTTCTCGCTAGAAATCTAATCAAAAAGCATTTTAATGGCCAAACTATCCTACAATTTAGGATTTTCCAGAGAGGGTTATTTGTAAATATACGACCCTCCGTAGCGTTCGCATTCAACGGGAGCACTAGAGGTCGAAAACTTTAAAACGTGATTATAGGTCGTAATAATCGACCTATTTGGTCGTATGAGTTGGAGGACTTGTTGGTATTTTTAGTAGGGATGATGCCAGTTGGAACTGACCCTCTGACTATGAAACTATTGTCAGTGGCAACACCTAAATACACCTTGTGGCGTTAGATTAGAATGAAAGCTTACCTTCTCCATCTGACATTTGACTGTACTCCAAAATACCCCCATCTGTAAAAATGAAAGGGATTTTGTCATTTAAAAACCAGTATCAAAAGCATGCTTATAACCCAGCGGAAACCTTTTGGTAGATATTGTGCCAGTGGGGAGAGAAACCTCTGACCAGAGCGTACTTTTGATTTTCAAACACCAAAATAAACATTGTCGCATAATAGCAATTTGACATGTTAAATGTAAAAAGTATTTGTAATATAAGAGCGTACCTTCTTGATGTCCCACTGAACTGGACAGACAAGGTGTACCTGACATGCAAACTGCGAAAAAGGGATTTTGTCATAAAAAAACAATGGTATCAAATGTATGCCCTCACCAGAACACAAGAAACAGAGAAACATTTGTGGTATGGCTAACAGAAACTCCAAAGATAATTTGGATGACATTAACACCATCTCTGCTCATTGGTCGATCCTGGCCACCTGAGAAAAAGACTTAAAAACCTCAAAACACATTGAGAATGGGTAAACAATTGTTTAATCTCAACCACTGACCTCTCTGACTTGAGTATCTTCCATAACCTGCTGCTTGTGGTTCTGAAAGGGTACAAAATGGGGAGAAAAACTTTATCCACACATGTAGAGAACAAAGATAACCACCCTATTTCTACTTTCTCTAAATAGTGCATTTGAATCATTCTAACACAATATAGCTTCCTTAAAAACAATACTGTTTTTTGCCTTACTTGTCTTGCTCTTGTAATCCTGTGTCAGACATAGACTTTATATGGGGCATTCTACCGAATTAGTACAAAGTGCTGTCCCACGACAAGAAAAACTATTTAACAAAACAATGAAGTATTCAGATATAGATATTTACTAAGAATATGTTATGGTCTATTTAAACACAAGGCATTACATTAGATAGTGATAAGCTTAATATATACAAAAACATCATTTATAGGGTACTTTCTATTGGGAAGTAGCTGTCCCCAACCCTGACATCTACATTTCAATTTCTGTAAATAACACTTAAAACATTTTTTTAAATGTTGTTCATTGGTGTATTTAGAAGATCTTTATGATTACATTCAAACAGAAGTTGGAATATTTAGATTTATGGTGGGTTTAATTTTTTAATAAAAAAACTATACTAAAAAAATCATGTCCCCAGTTTTCATGTCACTACCGAAACACAAGGGGTTTTAAAAGTCCAATGGCTGAGCCTGGTTTTTAGCCACACCCCTGCATTTTTGACTAGGCAGTGACACTGCAACGCTGTCCCTCATGGCTGAATGGCAAGTAGCTATATCCCATACTTTTGATATAAATCTGTTCCAAAATTTGAAAATTGGCGTGTAACCTTAAGAATTGTCACTATACTAGGTATAAAAGTCACGGCTCGCCACTGGAAACACTGGATCATGCATTCTAGCCTCATTCCCCTCTATTTCAGCCTGTTACTAAAGTGCTGATTCTGGGTCAGTAGCTTCAAACATTCACACTTCAACATAAGGCAAATTATGAGTTAAGATTAAGCAATAAGGTTGAGGGAATATGATACAACCTTGAGAACAAAATACTGTGGTCACTACCGAAACAGTGGATGTTTTCGGTAGTATATTGATGATACTGATTGGTTTAATGTATGTTCAATTTCAACAATCATCAACTCTGGAATCAATATGATCAATATTATGCATTTTACAAAGAAAGTTTGCATTATGATTTTTATGAATTGTATAAATTGAACTTTGAAATTTGATTAAAAATTCACTTTTATTAATTAATTGTGAAAACCCTCAAGAAATATTTGTTAAAATACTATTTAGAGAAGGGAAGGTAAAACAATCTTAACAGGTTAATATAATGCTTTTTTACTACAGTGTATGTACTATGTTTCGGTAGTGACCATTTTTGGTAGAGGAAGAACATTCCAATACAGTCTGAAAATATGATATAAAAATGTACGGTTCTTTTACTAGATATGTGTAATTTAGATATGGTACAAAATATATATGTACAAAGTTTTGGGAAAAAAATATACAAAATTTCAAAACATTTCCAACCTGACTTTGGTCCAATTCGGTAGAATGGCCCATATAGGACCAGAGCGTACTTTTGATTTTCAAACACCAAAATAAACATTGTCGCATAATAGCAATTTGACATGTTAAATGTAAAAAGTATTTGTAATATAAGAGCGTACCTTCTTGATGTCCCACTGAACTGGACAGACAAGGTGTACCTGACATGCAAACTGCGAAAAAGGGATTTTGTCATAAAAAAACAATGGTATCAAATGTATGCCCTCACCAGAACACAAGAAACAGAGAAACATTTGTGGTATGGCTAACAGAAACTCCAAAGATAATTTGGATGACATTAACACCATCTCTGCTCATTGGTCGATCCTGGCCACCTGAGAAAAAGACTTAAAAACCTCAAAACACATTGAGAATGGGTAAACAATTGTTTAATCTCAACCACTGACCTCTCTGACTTGAGTATCTTCCATAACCTGCTGCTTGTGGTTCTGAAAGGGTACAAAATGGGGAGAAAAACTTTATCCACACATGTAGAGAACAAAGATAACCACCCTATTTCTACTTTCTCTAAATAGTGCATTTGAATCATTCTAACACAATATAGCTTCCTTAAAAACAATACTGTTTTTTGCCTTACTTGTCTTGCTCTTGTAATCCTGTGTCAGGTTTTCTAGTAGGTCTGAGCCAATGCTCTTGGTGCAGATCAGCCGTCCCACCGTCTCAGTGTCTACCGTCTTCTTCATCACCCGTCCATTGTGTATGATCAGCCGTACGACGTCAGCGTCAACAGCAGCGTAGATAAACCGGGTGTCGAAACTGGCTCTAAGGAGACGTTGATGGATGGCAACTACTGGGCAAGGGCCACAGCAGTATATCCCTGCAGAGGAAGGTGTTTGAGTTACAGTACATGCTAAGTAGCTACAATCCCAAATAACTCACCAGGGGTGTCAATAATGTAGAAATCACAAATCTAATTAGTCTAGTATGGTGCTACATGGTTATTGATCTCTCTATGTTGAGGCAGAGATTCATAGACAGCGACTTAGCTTAGCATGTTAGCTTAGCTCTTGTTTTAGAACGATGGATAACAATCTTCTTGGCGTGGATGCCGCACTGTCTTGATACTGCGACAGAGCGCAGGAGATCAAAAATACAGTTAAACATGGTTTCTTAGCCTGCTTTCTTTTCATGGTTTTAAATAGAGCTTTTTGTGTAGAATGTAGAGAAAGAAGGGTAACAAATGAACAGTTAACGAAACATTGAGAGAGAGAAGATGCAAACTGATTTTACAACGTTCATTCCCCTGCTGAACAAAACAGAAAATCACTCATCAGATGTTTTTATTGTGAAATAGTTGCCTTAACACTGTAAGGCAACTATTTCACAATAAAAACATCTAATTTAACATTTAATTTGAGTTTCTAAGGGTATTCCTAAGATGCTGATTGTGATTGATCCAAAGCTAATGTTTTTTAATTTTTTATTAACAGTTTTATTAAAAGGCTTATATATTTTTTCCAAAATAGTCTATATATCAAAAATAAAATAAAAATAATGCTAATAATTATATGGAAAATCAGACATTCATCATAACAACATAGCCAGGATAGAATTATTCTTTGTTTTATTTTTGGCCCATTTTGACGATTTGACCTCTGAAATGAGTTATCAATTGTATTTCGCCTTCTTTGACATTTAATCAAAAAAGGAAGCTCTTATGTCAACAAATTTGATATTAATCGATCAAAGCAGAGAACCCACCTCCACTCTTCTCCTGGGGGGTGGCGTCCACTACCTGCCACCCATCAAACGCTGAGCCGAGGTCTGGTCTCCTCATCCAGCACTCCACCCACACATGGAAGTTCCTGCAAGAGGACAAACACGAATGGATGCTGTAAATTAACCACACACATTTTGAAAAAAATGAACAAAAATGCAAAATCAAATATACTGGGAAAATAAGATAGCCAACGCACTTTTTTTCGTCATTATTTTATAAAAAGTTAATACTGCAAAACTGGGAAAATAAGGAAGCACCTTCACTCAAAAACTGTAATATTACTTAACATTAAAGAGGCTCTATTATGCTAATTTTCAGGTTTCATATTTGTATGTAGTGTCTCTACTGGGACATGTCTCCATGCTTTAATGTACAAAAAGCTCTTTATTTTTCTCATACTGCCTGTTCTGCTGCACCTCTTTCCCCCCTCTGTCTGAAACCAGAGCCCAGTCTGCCCTGATTGGTTAGCTGGCCGGGTGTGATGTCCCGCCCTTTAGCCCCTATCACGTAAAATGTGGCGGGCTGCAAGCCAATAGAAGCGTGAGTGTTACATAATGATGTCATTATGTTAGGGAAGGAAAAAAAAGGAAAAACAAAAAACAATAATCTTTAGCTCGTCTTTCACATCAATGTGTTTGTGTGGGTTTTTATTTAATTTTAAGGGGGGTTGTTTGTTTTGCAAGTAGGCACATGCATGTGTGGTTGGTCGATCTAGTGTAGGGGATGATAACCATATTTTATCCTATCCTTTTCTTTGTTCTTTCATTTTATATTTTAGCTTCTTTGGAAGTAATGAAAATGATGCATGTTGAAAATGTTGAAATATTGAATGTAGGCTGGGTTTAAATTAGGACGATGGTCTGACGTCGTCACACTCAAAATGTGTCATGTTTACAAAAAACGATATGTTAAAACTTTTCTCATTCTTAACATAGACTATATTTAGGGTCAATATGTGTTGACTCTAATATGTGTCCGTCTTGTAACACAGAGCCCGTTTCTTAAGCCATGCTAAATGTATGTGTGTGCATAAAGATGAGTTATGATCGGTCATAATATCACCGAATTGGATTATGATCAAATTGTTTACTTATTTACCGTGAGATTTACAGCAAACTTTTGGCCATAACCGTGCAGCCCTACAAATGAACTGAGATTTCCACACACATAATTTAAACTATTATACTACGCCCGACCAATACAAAGCACGTACAAATGATTTGTGTATATATTAATAATTTAAGATGGAAATTACTTCAAGTTTAATGTTACTATTAAAAATAGTGTACTAGAGTAATAGAGTACCAGAGTAGGTCTGGACTAAGCATAGTTTAATCATCCTAAAAGATCAACTGGTTGAGAGCAATAGACACCCACCACGTGCTTTCCTTTGGTCCTGGGAGCTTTTCCCCGCTGCTTGAGAAATATTCCTCAATTATCAGGTTGCTGTTAGCGTCATGGGCAGCGTTAAAAACTGTCACCACCCTGGAGGGAACACCCAGCACTCTCATCACTGGAAAAAAAACACAAAAAAAGCAGTCACACTATAAGACTAGATGGACCAACATTTTTGAAATGATCTGTTATGACAAATTATGGCTTGATATGTTAAGCCTATAAAGACAAAACATTCCTTTTTTATTCAAATAACGTAGCGATGATGATGAAAACAGGGACAGCAAACCCTACCTTAAAGTCGGCAGGTTTGTGCCATTATGAAAGATTGATTAGAAACAGGCTAACAGCTTGCTTAGGTTGAAAAGCCCTTTATTTAGGTTTATGGTCCTAGGATTGGCCCTTTCAGAAACTACTAGAAGAACAAAGGAAACAAAGGATTGGGATAAAACTACTAAATAACATAAGCCAATGCAAATACTGTATCAATATAATAGATTAAAACAGGTTCAGGTGGATTTAGCTTATAATACTTGTAAGCCAAGTTTGATAGCTTCCTTAATCATAGGCCAATTCAAACTTAATGACATGTAAGGCAACTCTTTGGTGTCATTGATGGCTAAATAACACTTGATTGTCAGCCACGATTTTAGAACTCTAGTGTCCTAATTTATTAAAGTACCGGTGCAGAGGACAGATGCAAAGACCCAGCACTGTCCGTAGCGTACGGGTTTGCAGTTGGACAAGGCCCATTGGTGGAGGATGTCAGCGCTGCTGCTCCACTCTGTGGGACTGACACCATCTTTGTAGTCGCCTGACCAATTTCCCATTAAAATACCCAGGTCGTCGTCGCAGTTAACCTTAAGACAGTAGAGACAAATGTGTGTGTTTAAGTCTTAATAACAGGCTTAAAATACATTTGCCAGAGCAATTCTTCTAAGAGATATTTTTTAGACTCATTTCAACCTGAAAAGGCTGAAGTGCACGACTACGCCATGTTCAAAATAGGACCAATGCAAATAAACAATACACAATTTAAAAGTTGGTCATGACATTTATCTCACATAACTTTAAACAATATGTACCTGTGTTTAGAGTGCATGGAGGAATTGTCCTGAAAATATTAATATTTTCACTTCCTATTTAGTAGCACTTTTGCCTTGTTGGCCGAAATTATTACACCAAAAATGTTATCCTAAAGACTTATTTAAAAGTGCCTAAAATGGAACTGGCACAATCTTTAACCTGTTCTTAAGTTATAAACAAGATATAGAAAAACAATTTCGATCAGATTTATTTGCCTCACGAGGCTTCTGTATATTATTGATAATATAATTAAAAACATTTCACATTAGAGGGATTACATGTGCATGTTTTACATATCCATCACAAAGAGTAAATGTGAATGTTGCTGCTCACCATAGCACAAATCACCCGGCTGAGGTAGACGGGGTCTGCTCGTCGAATGTAGTCTTTTTCTTTGTTCTTGAAGTGCCACTGGCTGACCTGCAGCAGCTTCATACACGCCTCCAGGACTCCAGGCTCATACTTTATGTTCACACATGGAAACATACAATTCCTGTACTGTAGTCTTACCATCACATAATACTGTGACCCGTTCATGAAAGCTGAGCATCACCTACCTGACCAAACATCCAGGGTCTTTCATTAATGTTTTGAGGGGTGCCCGTGAACAAAATGCCGCAATCACTCTTGATATACTCTTCTCTTTGGGCCTTCAGTGGCATGTACACTGGATCCTCTGAAAGGCAATAGCAGTGGAACGGGATGACCTCTAAAACAAGGTAACAGCAACACATTTAGACAATAAAAGGAAGGAATATTACTAAATGGTCCCACCTTCCAGCCAAGGGTTGCAGAGTAGCACAAATGTTCCCACTTCAAAGGTACTTCTGCTCCTACGTATCGTCTCAATGTGGAGGAAGAGGTAATACTGAGCCACTGGGGAATTAACAGGGGAGCAGATGTGGATGGTGACTGACTTCGAATGAATGTCGCCTGGGTAGATTTTGGCTGACCAGCCTTGGGGGTCGTGTTGCTCGTCAGAGATCTGGACTATGATCCTGTCTGAATGATTTCCTGCAAGGTGTAACAAATAATTATACTAGTTACCTAAAGTGAGATTATGAATAAAGAAATAACATACTTTCCCCTTAAGAAAAAAACGTTTAACTTATAAGCAATATGAACATTTCTCCATTCAATACTAGAAGGGGTTTTGCTACAACATCTATTTGTTTTTGTACAACCAGTAGCTAATGGTGGCTAATTTTAGCTTAGCAAACGGAGCATTATCATTATAATGTTTTTTCCTCACCTAACTCAAGAGTAAATAACAGTATTTCCAAATATTTTAAATTAGTAAAACAACTAAAAGTCAGTAAATTGACTCAGTGATAACTTTGTGAACTTTGCTAACATTAGCAGCTAAACTACTGGTCATACAAGACCAAGTAAAACTATAGTAACAACTCCCCTGAGTGCATTGGATCAAACAAGTGTGCTTTTTATTTCTTTTGGATGTAGTTTATCATATGTAAGGAGTGGACAATTATTTCCTTCATAAATGCTACAGTCTTGGTTTAATGCTTAATGTTAGAAGAATTTATCCCATCTTTTTTTACCCAGAAAGACCTCGAGGACCGGGTACTCTGTGTGTGGATTCCACAGCCGCCTGTGGAACCACAGAGTCAGTTTGAAAGGTTTCCCTCGTCGCACCACCAGGTGTTTTTTGCTGAGGCCGTGTGTCTCATGAGAAATGCTGTTTTCCTCAGCCTCATAGTTGACAATCTTCAGTTGGCAATGGCTATTGTTAAAGCCTGGGTAAAAAAAGGTGACTTATTATAAAAAACACATTAAAGATCTGCTATCACTCAGAGAACCAGGGCAGGTAACTGAAATAAAAGAAGCGGGAAAGATGGAAGTTGTGTTAACGTTGAAGGAAACCAGTCATCATATAGTTCAGGAAAAATACTAGACTAAATAATTGTTATTAAAGATGAATTAGGAAGTTGTATTTTGGCCATCATTGGGAAAAGTCTATTATGACTTCTCAGCATAATGTAATTCAAGTGGTGAGCGAAAAACTTGACTTTTGCAACTCCTCCTGGCTCTGTCTTCAGTAGAATACCATGATAAAAATGCTATCAGAATCAGAATCAGAATCAGAATACCTTGATTAGTCCCACAGAGGGGAAATTTGCATCGTTACAGCAGGAAAGAGCCACAGACAGCTTAATGTTACATATGTTAAAAAAAAAGTACTAAGTTATGATATAATAAAAATATAATAAAAAATTAAAAGTAAAAAAAAAATACTTTTCAAAATACAAATCCTGTAACAGTTCTTAGGATTTAGCAGCCAGGTATATATTACACAGATATATATTGCACATAGGTGAGAGTGGGGTAAATTGAGCCAGTGGGTAAGTTGAACCACCCCCTGTAACCAGGCAACGCCTTATAGTTGTAATCACGTGACCAGATATTATGCAAGCTCCTCCCATTTCTCATTGCCTGTGAAAGAGAGATGCTCATTGTGGTCTGGTAAGTAAACATTTTTACAAAAAAACGTTTTTTGCTTGTCAAAGTAAATTTTCTAGATGTCAGCTATATCGGCTGTCATGTCAAAAAAAATGTATCCAGGTTTGAACACATATATTATATATGTTGATGTGTTGGCAGCGTATTAAACCATGTGAATCATTAAGCTAAAGATGACTCTGAATTTTAATGCTAGGCTATTTTTTCTAAAATGGTGGCTATGGGGTAAAGTGAACCATGGGCCAGTTTTTCAATGGAAAAATGAATGAAAGTAGGCCAAGTTGATAATAAGAGCTCATTGTAGGCTACATTTAAAGTTGAATTTACCCTGTGTTTGATTGGTAAGATGTATGAAATTGTATCACCATTTGTATGATTAGTTTTCCTTTTAACATGTTAAAAAAAAATCTGTAGGTATGCCCAGGTTTGAACAGGTATGCCCAGGTTTGAACAGGTATGCCCAGGTTTGAACAGGTATGCCCAGGTTTGAACAGGTATGCCCAGGTTTGAACAGGTTTGCCCAGGTTTGAACAGTGGTTCAATTTACCCCCTGACCTGGATCAACTTACCCCTAACCCGGGGCAAGTTGAGCCACAAGACCACTTTTTTTTTAGAAGTAATATTTTCAATGCCCTTGATCAAATATTAATTCTTATCATTGCCATTGATAGGAGACATCCTGAATTATAGGTGTGGGTTTTCATTTTTACTATGTGTCATTTCTCCTTGCTTAGAGGACAGCATAACTAAAAAATGGCTCAACTTACCCCACTCTCCCCTATAGCACATATTGCACATAGTTTGATGGTATTTAACAGCAGCAAGTTACACAATTTACAAAATACAAAATGCAAAAAACACACCTTGTAACGGTGTAATCATGTTGTTATTCACATATAAATCTGATTTATGTGGAGGTCACTGATGTTATTCATCCAATGTGGGATGGGTTTAATCACGTTAGAAAGTGTCTTACCAAGCAAGAATAATTTGACCATATGGTAATCTAGCACAAAAATTGCAACAAAAAAAAACTAATTTGATTTTAAAGAAACCGAAAAGCATTAACACAGCTTTCTCTTCAGAAGATCTTAAAGTTTAGCATGGTTTGGAGATTAAACTCACCATTGATTTTTTGTGTGCTCTGCTGCATGAAGTCCATGGTGTGACAGCTGGAGCTGCAGGTGAAGGAATGACAGGCGACTCCACCTTCCCTCTCATAAGTAACTCCCTCTCCCTCCTTTGTTGTAACTGACAGTTTTTATAGTTTTTTTTTCTATTTCTTTCTATCTTCGGATCAAGTCCAGGTTGCAACTCTTTTTAAAAGGCTTTTTCTAACGACTGCAATAAAAAAAATCCGGGGAGCCGCCTCAGCAATAAAGGCATTTAATAATTAATAACCTTGTAAAACAAATGTATTTTATTTGGTTTTAATAATGTTAAAAACTCTGTAATGATTTTTAGGTTTGTTTATGTTGACTTGATTTAGTGAGGTTAACATTACCAATATATAAGAATATTAATGTTCACACAAGCATGACAATATAACTCTCAATATCATCCACAATATTTGTTTGGAATTTTAGTTTCTTAATTGATCTTGCTTTCATTATTTTAAGTAAGATCATTATAAGGCACTGTTGTTAGTATGAGTTCTTTCAAAGTTGTATTTTAATCTTGATATTACTCCTATTTTGTTGAAATGTACTTTTCTATTTTAGTGAGCTTATTTTACTGAATGTATCCAGACAGCGCTCCGTTGGAAGTGAGACACTGAAACACACATGCAAATTACAGCTGATCTCGAAGGAGAACAATACAGAACTCTTTAAGATTGTTACTTAGCTTGTTGACGTGCTAACATTTGCTAATTAGCACTTAGCACAAAGAACAGTTGAAGCTGAGGGGGAGTCATTGTTGGATACTTTCAGTCAAATTTTGATCTAATGGCAACTCAAGATAAACATTCAAAACTTTGTATTAATCATCCTGTGTGTTATATCGTCCAGTTTTAGACTGAGGATATTTTTTACTCCCGGTACGCTAATTATTTTGGAATATTTCTTGATTAAAATATATTCCATGAGATCCGCCTGATCTGGTCCTGACAATTTCTCATATTTACTATCGTTGGTATTTCCTCAATCCGCTTTTTATTCTTTATTTTTGTTTCTTACCAAGCATTTAACCCTTCCCCATGGGATTTACGTTTTCACATATATCCTCCAGCCCACCATATACAGTTTGTAATGTTTACTCAAAAAAGGAAGTGATACAAATAAAAGTATATAAAAGTAACAAACCCAACAAAGATTGTGCAGGAAAGTTGGAAAACCCCCAGGAGCTTATGGTAAAACCTCCTCTGACACTCAAGATACGTGTTACCTACACATAACGAGATCTTGAAATATAGGGAAAACAAATAACATGGTAAAAACCCTGACAAACTAAACACATTTAAAACACATTCAATATCTTCCATGGAAGCTGCAAACAATGATTCAACGTTCTGATGCAATCAATTGGGCAGATGCCTTTCCCTGGAACTGAGACATGACAGTATCAGCCTGCACACATACCCTGTTCACACCTTTAGTATAGTATTTTTTAATTTGTCCCCGAGGGGAAAATGGGTTGGAGCACATCACAAGGCATTTAAAAAGATAAAACATACGTCACTGACAGCAACATAGACACAGATTCAAAAGAACAGACATAAAAAAACAGATATCGGCAGACATGATAAGGGGCCTAGGCCCTCATTTGCGAGAGGGGGGGAGGGGGGGGGGACAGTGCCAGACCAGCTGGGTAAACAGTGCGTGTAAAGTCAAACAGAGCCTAAGGCTTTAATAAATATAAAATAAATAACAGATTACAAGTAGTCGAAAAATATATATATAAATACATATCAATAACAAAAATAGCTTAATTTTAATAAATTCAATCATTAGCGTTACAAATATGTTTCATTTAAATACAAATTACCCATTAATAGGGATAGAAAACGAGTGTGAAATGATCGCAGGCGGTCCTGCCTCCTCTAACAAGCTGGGTGTAATCACCCTAATCACAGAGCCCAGTGCTGCATCCTGAAGAAGGAGTTAAATAGTTGGTGCGGAAGAACTCCTGAACTACAACTCAAGCAAAACACCTGAGACCTGATCATCCAAGGTTCCTCGTTCTTGGATCACACCACTCCCCAGGCAAAGGGCAGAATGGCCAAAAAGGGGAAAACATGGCGGATCAAGCGAGAGGAAAGTCTGTGGAGCAACTAAAGGTGGAGAGGACGACGGCAAAGCGATTAGCCTCTCGTCTGGCCAACACCATCACCAGGACTTATAAGGACATGTCTGAAGAAGAACTCAGAGACAGTTTCAAGAAATTCACTAAACAAGTTGAAAAAGTCTCTAACTTCTGGTCACCGGGGCGTGCATTCAGAGGAGAGAGGGAGAGAACATGGCGGCAGCGTGAAAAGCTGGGTAACTCTTCAACCCCACAAGAAGAATAAGAAGAAGGATATGGTGGATTAAATATCTCTGTTTTTTCGCTCACAACTAAACATTAATAGGGGATGAATTTGAGATCGGGTGTAACTGCGGAAAAAATAACTTTACCAAGCAGAAAACGGACGAACAAACAATTCGCGTCACCTGTCCCCACAATGGCGGAAGTAGGAGAAATAAAAGATCTGATGCTCGAAATGAAGGAAGCAATATCGAAAGAGATCAAAGACTTCAGAATGGATTTTAATGAATTTCGAGCTGAGACGGATAAGGACATAAAGAAAATTATGCAACTGACAACAGAACTACGTACCGATCAAACCAAAACGAGCGACAGAGTGGATCAGGTGGAGTGCCGTGTCGGTGAGATTCATGACACAGAAATACTTCACCAACAATCAATAAAATATCTTGTAAATAAAGTCTCAGAGATAGAAGAACGCAATGACTACCTGGAAAATAAGACCAGGCAAAACAACGCGCGTATATTCAACATACCAGAAAAAAGTGAAGGGGAAAATATGTCAACTTTCCTGAAGAAACTATTCAACGAGGTGCTTAACATACCGGGAGATTTTAACATCACCAGAGCGCACCGGGAGTACAGAGAAGTCAAGGATCGTGCCAGACCGATTATTGTTGCTTTCCTAAACTGTGAGACCAAGAAGCAAATACTACAAGCTGCATGGGGAAAGAAGGAAGTAATTATAGCTGTATGAGAATCTTCTTTGATCATGACTTTACCTTTAAAGTAAGACAACAAAGAGCCTTGTACAGACCGATCAGAGACCAACTAAAGGCTAAACATATCAAATCGCACATCTTGGCCCCAGCAAAATTGAAAGTTTTCAGCGAAGATGGGACCACACAGACATATGCGAATCCGAAAGCTGCGGGGAAGGCTCTCCTGGAACGGGGCCTAGCTGGTGTGCCCCCACCGCGCGCCCAAGATATCGGAGCATGGAACAGGACACGGGCAGCGACAACGATGGGAAGTGGATAATAAACAACGGAGCAGTCGGAACATTACTGAACTGGTACAGGAGGCAGAGAAGAACCTTGGCATATGTGAGTGAAAACAGTATGCAGACCACGGTTGAACCGGTTATTATGTTTCAGAACTATGGTTAGTCTTTCTCACATGTATGCCTACTTATGTTAATTAAGGGTAAACCGTATGAGCCTGGTTAGAGGCATTATTTATGTTTTCCTTATTAGACAAGAAACCCTTTATGGCATGGAATGTTTGTTTTTGTTTTCTGCGTCATTTTTGGATTATTCTCTTTGTTTAAGCCCATATTCTTCTTCGATATATATATGTAGAAAGTACATTGAAAGGGGTTGTGACCGCAAACATGCCAATTAACTCCATGGCAAATGAAATACAGGCATGTTATATTGTTTTTGTTACTATGTGTATGTCAGTAGGTGTTATATGTTTTTTAGGTTTACAGTTTTGGGTCCTTATCAAGTATTTAAAGAAGGTTGACGCAGTTATGTCACTCATTTTAGATGACACATGACATGTACTAGTACTACGATTGCAACTTATAACTGTAACGGCTTGGCAAATGTCTCAAACAGGAATTAAGTTTTTACTTGGTTGAAAGATAAAAATCATATTAAAATTATTTGTGTGCAGGAAACGCATATTATTTCAGTCATGGCACTACTAATAGTAGGGGTGTTATGATTATGTTTAAAAAAGAAACTCAACACTTATTTCATTCTGTACAAACTGATGAGGATGGAAGGTGGATTATGTTAGAGATGACAGTGGATGACTTGCACATAAATATCATTAATATCTATGGGCCAAATGATGATAATCCAAACTTTTTTGAGGAGATCCATAAAGTTATCTCCTCCCTAAAAGATAACCAAAATATTATAGTTGGAGATTTCAATACGGTGTTAAACATAAGCAAGGATCGTACAGGTACTCACTCTTTTAATAATCACCCACAGGCCTTAATGAAATTCAACAACTCAAGGCATCCTTAGATTTAGTGGATATTTGGAGACAAAAAAATCCAAATTCAAGCAGGTATACATGGCGCAGGGGACAACAAGCTAGTCGTATTGACTACTTTCTTATCACCTTTTCCCTGGTTCACAAAGTATTAAAATGTAGTATTGGTGACCGATTAAGATCTGACCATGCCATCGTAACACTGCAAATTATTACAGCAGAATATCCCAGAGGGCGGGGGTTTTGGAAATTCAACCTATCACTTTTAAATGATACGGATTTTATTGAAAAAACTAAAGAACTAATCAAAGATTTTTTTCAAATTAATAATAATTCATCGGACCCGCACAACGTCTGGGAAGCCTTTAAGTGTGTTTTTAGAGGACACGCTATTAAGATGGGGTCATGGAAACAAAAACAATATTTGAAAAAGGAGAAGAGTCTAATAGAGGAGGTAAATGAATTGACTAAAACGTTGGATGAAAAGCAATCGTTATGCATAGAAACAACTTATTTGATAAAAAATAAACAACTAGAATTGGAACATTTATATTCTGAGCGTGTGAATGGTATAATTTATAGATCACGAGCCACATGGATGGAAAAAGGGGAAAAATGCACAGCTCATTTTTTAAGACTCAACCAAAGAAATTGCCAAAAAAAACATTATGAGCTTATATACTCCAAATGGTACTTTATTACATCTCCACAGGAAATATTAGCGGAAGAGGTGGATTATTTTAAAACTTTATATGCTCTGGCTCCAGAGTCTTCTGTAGGATCCAATATTGAGTTATTTTTTCAAAAGAATTATGATCAGATACTGTCAGTAGATCAGCAACTAAGTTGTGAAGGAAACATTTTAGAAGAAGAGTTACTGGATGCTATTAATTCCTTCGCTCCTGGTAAATCACCAGGGATTGACGGTATACCTGTTGAAGTTTACAAAACCTTCTACACAGAAATTAAAAAACCTCTATTGGCATCCTTTAACTACTCCTTTACACAAGGAATATTATCAGATACACAGAAAGAATCATCACATTGTTACTGAAGCAAGACCCAGAGGGGCATTACAAGAATCCTGTTTATATGAAGCATTGGAGACCACTGACACTACTTTGTTGTGATACCCGCATTCTGTCCAAATGTATCGCACGGAGAATCAAAATAGTAATTGGGAATATAATAAAACATGATCAAACAGGTTTCATAAAAGGGCGTTTTATTGGAGATAATATTCGCCATCTGCTTGATATGATAGATAATCACGAAGAGGATGGAAAACCAGGGCTTTTATTTATTGCTGACTTTGAAAAAGCCTTTGATACAGTAAAATGGGATTTCATTCAAAAATCCCTCCAATTCTTTAATTTTGGGGAAACCATTATACAGTGGGTGAAGGTTTTATATAACCAACCTACCAGTAAAATAGTTAATAATGGATATTTATCAAAAAGCTTCAGCCTGTCCAGAGGCGTACATCAAGGGTGTCCACTGTCTCCATATCTGTTTCTATTGTGCATTGAAATTCTTGCTATCAGAATTAGAAACAATTCTTGTATAACAGGCTTAAGATCAAATGGTATTGAAACAAAAGTAACATTATATGCAGATGATGCAACTTTCTTTCTACAGCCTGAAAAAACATCATTAGATGCCCTCATAGTTGATTTAAATAACTTTTCAAAATTAGCTGGGCTAAGGCCTAACTTTGATAAATGCTGTATTATGAGAATAGGAACATTAAGAGGCACAGATTTTGAGCTACAATGCTCAGCTCCAGTCAAATGGTGTAATGGTTCAGTAGATGTTCTGGGAATTCACATTCCAGAAAATCTCAAAGATCTAGTTAAGGTAAATTTTGAGCGAAAAATGCAGAAAACTGAGAAAATAATTCAACCTTGGAAAGGGAAAGCTCTCTCATTACAGGGAAAGATTACATTAATTAATGCTCTTGTGATTCCACAGTTTGTTTATCTTTTAATTTCACTTCCCTCCCCAGAGGCGTCTTTTTTTAAAAGCTTTGAACAACGAATGTTTAAGTTCATCTGGAATAATAAGCCTGACAAGATAAAAAGGCAATATATATATAATACACTTGAAAATGGTGGACTAAATTTAAAAAATTTGGCAGCAATGAATTCATCCTTAAAAGCATCTTGGATTAATAAGATTTACCATAATAGTCTTTGGAGAACAAGTCAGAACTTATTTTCGGGGCATTTATTTTTTGACTGTAAACTGTTTCCCTTTTTCCAATTAAAATCTCACCACTGTGAATGGTTATTCAAAGAAATATTAGCAGACATTTCACCATTTGTTAGAGATGCATTGAAGGCTTGGTTGAGTTTCCAGTATTACCCCCCAGATACACCAGAAGAAATCCAAAATCAATTAATATGGTTGAACTCAGAAGTTTTAATAGATGGAAAACCACTACTATGGGAAAGTCTCCTGAGAAAAGGAATTATTTTCATGAATGATTTACTAGATAGCACAGGTCATTTCATTTCATATCAGTGTTTTTGCTGTATGTATGGTCAGATATGTGATTTCCTTCACTTTAACCAGCTGCTTTCAGCTATTCCAACTAACTGGAAACGTAAATTAAAAAAAGATGGAAACCGACAACAGGTCTGTACACCTCATACAAGAAGTCAGAAATGGCTATCAAAAATGAAAATAAATAAAATAATTTATAATCACTGCTTACAGAGCAGGGGCCTTACTGCTTTTCCTCATGCGGTCTGTTCTTTCTGGGAAGAGGAATTTAATATTCTGATACCCTGGAAACAATTTTTTAGAACCATATACAAAACAACAATTGATTCCTATTCAAGAATCTTCCAACTGAAGATCTTTTACAAGATTATTGCTACAAAAAAACAACTTAACACCTTTAATATCGAACCGTCACCACTTTGTAGATTCTGTGAGGAGGAAGAGGAAGATGATGCATTTATTTTTTTATTGTCCATACGTTGCAAGACTGTGGACTGAGATTCAAAATTGGCTTAAGACACTTTATATTGATTTTGCATTTACTCCCTTTGGTCTTTTGTTTGGGATTTTGGATCAGGACAATACACAGTTGATGAATACAATTATTCTTCTGGCAAAAATACTTATTTTTAAATCTCAATCAAGAAAGAATCTGAATTTAAGATGTGTGAAAAGTAGATTAAAAACACAATTTATTTTGGAAAGGATGATTGCCACAAAGAATCAAAAGGTGGCTCATCACACCATAAAATGGGAAACAATCAGCTCCAGCGAAGAGTGGGATTAAAAGGAATAATAAATGTTTTGTTTTATTTTGATGATATTGGATTGTCAACCCAATTTTTGGTTTGTTTATGAAATGTTGAAGTGACCAACTGACTGTATTTTATTTATTATTTTTTTGTTTTGTTTTGTTTTGTTTCTTTCTCTGTAACTTTAATTTTTTGTCTGAGATAGGAATGTCTCATTTTGTCATTATAATGTCCATGTTGTGTGTCTGAAGCCTGTACAAAAAAAAAAAAAAAAAAAAAAAAGAACTCAGAGACAGTTTCAAGAAATTCACTAAAGAAGTTGAAAATGTCATGGAAGCAAATGACAACTTGGAGGCTGGGTTCATCGCAGAGCTGGACACAGCTGAAGAAGCTGAGTTAACTAATCAACAAAGAGACGACCTACAAGAAACTGCAGAGGGGAGTACGCGGAAGCTTGAGGAGTTAAAGAGACTTATTCAAGAAGCTCTGTGGACTAACTTTGGAGAACTTGAAGTGTCAGTAGCACTACAAGCGGCGGAGGCTGAGTGTGAACATGCTGCTGCTGCACAGCCTGGTGGTAATCTGGAGGCCTATGACTTCACACTCAACCATCTGAAAGAGCTTATAAGGGTTGCAAAAGAAGTCACCTACGGGGGTTTGAACTTCATTTCCCAAAATTAGTCTCCAGAAAGGCAGACTTCATTCAGGCAAAAATGAAGGAGGACACTGAAGGATTAGCATGGATGCCTGCTTCAGCCAGATATCCTGTGGCATCCATTAAGTTGAAGCCAACAGCACTTCCCAAGTTCATTGACAACAAATGCGAATTCCACAGATGGAGGATGGACTGGGCGGCACTTCAGAAGCAAGGCGAGCCAACAGGATCAAAGGAGGTGAAGAAGGTCCAACTGCTGGACAGTCTCGAAGACAGAATGACAAGAGATCTTCGCCTCACTGCCTACAACACTGCAGATGATATCTTCCGTGTCCTAGAGAACCGCTATGGAAATCACACATCCATTGCCATCGAAATAGTGGATGAGTTACAGAAGATGCCAGCTGTCAGAGGATATCAGCCATGTAAAATTGTGGAATTGATCCAAACTGTTGAAAAAGCTCTTCAAGATTTGAGTGACCTTGGGGACACAGGTGCTATAAAAAATCCACTAGTAACCAAATCCATTGAGAGTAAACTCCCAGATACCCTCAAGAAGGAGTGGCTTGTCTATGCCACTGAAAGAAAATGTTCTGGTTCGACGCAGAATCAGTTTGACTGTCTCCTGACTTTCCTTAAAGAGCAAGAGAGCATATATGAGCAGCTCGAGCAACTGAGGGACGAGGAACCATGCAGAAAGGAGGCCAAGGCTGATCCAAGGCATGCCAGGATCCTGTTAATTTAATTCACTGAATATTCCTGCGAAAATGGAGGAAATAATCTTTCTTGTTACAAAGAATTCATTTGATTTATTAAAAAGAGATTGCTAATAAAATCTGGTTTAATTGGTTGAATACTTCTGTTAAAATGAAGGAAATTATCTTTTCTTGTTTAAATATAATTAATTTGATTTGTTAAAAACATTTATAGTAAAGTCCAGTTAATTAAATCTGCTGAGATTTTAAAAGAGCTTGGGTTTAAAGAAACGTACTGAAACGTTTTCATGTTTAAAATGGATATTTCTGTGCTTAGTCTGCCCAGTCTGTTTGTAACATATTCACAATTAAGGCAACAGTTGCCAAACAAGTGTATTGTTTACATGCTTTATTTCTTTTGATAACTTGCAAGTTCTAAATGCATCTTTCTTGTTTTCAAAGGTTTTTCACCTACACAAAATGACCCATTCAGCAATTGGACATTTGTTTAAGTAAACTGCTGAAATAAAAGTCTGAAAAGAAAAGCTGTGTCATTGGAATGGAATCCTGTTTCAAAGTCCAGTAGATGCCTCAAGTCCCTTTCAAGTGGGGAAACTGCACAAAATCAGAGGAGACTTGACAGTGCGTCCTAGCCAGCATTGATTAAGGAGTTTGATGGCTTGTGGGACGAAAGACAGCCTAGATCTGTTATTTTTAAACAGAAGGCCACGATATCTCCGCCCGGATGGCAACAGTTCAAAATAAGAGGCAAGAGGGTGCCTCAGGTCACTCACAACATTGTGTGCCATTTTTAAAACTCTGTCCGCTTTCTAGACTAGAAAATGAGATTCCTGACAATTTACTGGACAATGTTATGGCCCTCCTGACTGACTTTTTCTGTGCCTCAGTGGCGTTGCCGAACCAGCATATGATGCCGAAGGAGAGCACACTTTCAATAAAAGCATGATAAAACATCTTAACGATTCTGTTGCCGACATTAAAAGACAATAATTTATGTAAAAAGAATATTCTTTGTTGAAACTTAGCATTTACTTTCTCAGACCATACATCCCATATGAGCTTGTGGTCAAGCACGACACCAAGATACTTGTACTCAGTGAAACATTGTATAGGCTCCCTATTTAAAAGAGTAGGGTTGGGGGGATTGTGCAATTCTAAAATCAATTTCCATCTCCTTTGTTTTTGAGGTATTTAGAAGCAGGTTTTACTTCTCACACGTTAATAAAGAAATCAAGGACAGGCCCATGCTCCTCTTCCTCATCAAATAGGAGGCTGACCAGGGCCGTATCATCTGCATACTTAATAAAGTGCCTGTTGGGAAAAGTGCTAATGCAGGAGTTGATGTATACAATGAATAAAAGAGAGGATAAGACACATCCCTGGGGTGAGCCTATCCAGGTAGTTATCGTATCAGAAAGTGTCATGCCTATTCTAACCTGCTGAGTTCTACAGCTGAGGAAGTCAACGATCCAGGAGATCAGACGAGGTTCAACAATTCAGAAACCTTCCACTGGCAGGAGGTTTTAACTAGTTCGGAGTGTAATAATCAACATTCTTCAATAGATAGACTAAACAGCTGAGGACACTGAATCACATTTGCTGTCGCTTATTGCTCGGGGTCATCTACACCCCGAGAAGGATGTGTTCCAGGTGTCCCACAACAATAACTATCTCTGACCGAGAGTTGCAACAACAAACAACAAAATGCTAGGGCAGCCCCTCCCCTTTAACTGCCAGCGCCACCATTTGGTAGAGCACATTTTGTGTCTTGATATCTTGTTGGAGGAAAAAAAATAAAAAAGTTTAACTCCATCTGATTGAGCCAGCTCTACCCTTTGGTTGACATGTTATGCACAAAACAACCTCTAGATGTCACTGTGGTTTGAACAGAAAGCCCCTCAGCTAGCTTCTTCTGAGAAAGTTGGCATGCTAAAAATCACTGCTGAAGAAATCACTCTTTTTGGTCAACTTTTGTAAGGTAACCATATCATTTTTGACATATTTTAGTGTCAGAGTACTGACTGAACATAATTAGATAACTTGATGCACAAAAAAAGTTTTAACAAGGGTGTAATTATTTTTTGGAAAATATGCTCAACCAACCGGTCGAATTGGCTTTTTATGGTAAACTAGCAATATGACTTTTTTTTCAGAAATGTTTTCCTATAAAATATGGTAAATACATTCATGGTAATATTTCTAAATCTAGTACTGCCTTATGAGTCTCAGAGTGATAATAATTTACACATTATAACACAGGAGGAATGGTCAAAGGCTTGCTCCTTGGCTCAAACTCAAACAACGAAACACACTCCAAATGACTACAGTATAAATGGCTAACCAGACAGTACATTACTCCGGCTAGGTTGCACCACTTTAATCCTAATATTCCTGATACATGCATTAAATGTAACAACGTGAAGGGGTCGCTCTTTCACTGTATGTGGGAGTGTCCACAAATAATCTCCTTTTGGAAAAGGGTGTTAGAGCTGATCAGGGTGGTTATTGGTAAAGAGGTACCTCTTGATCCTAAATTGTGTATCCTGAATATAAACCCCCTGTGTTAAAGTGCATTTAGCGGTGATTGCACGGATGTTTGTTTCTCAACCATTCTCTGAGTTGACCTTTGAAGCTATTGAGAGTGGGACAATCCCGTATCTCAGTAGGGAGGCTATTCCACAATGAGCTGCCTTTAATGGAGAGGACATTTTGACCAAAAGTGGTCCGTCTACGGTGGACTTCACAGTCTCCTCTGGTTTCTGACCTAGTGCAGCATCCAGTGTGTTTTTTGTGGATGAATTCCCCTAAGGGAGGGGGGGCAGTCCATGTAAACATTTATTAAAAAAAACACATACTTTTAAAAGACTTAAAATTGTCAAAACTCAAGATATTGTGATTTTCTAGGATGGTACAGTGGTGGTATGAATTTGGCTTTCTGTCAAACACCTTGATAGCTCTCTTGTACAGCTGTTCTATAGGTTTCAAGTTTGTGGCACAAGCAAACGACCAGTTTGTAAAACAGTATTCAATGTGGGATAGAATCATACAGTGGAGGTATGACTTTGCAGCATTGACAGTTAAGAAAGGTCTGATTTGTTTAAAATGTTGCAAGTTGAATTTAATGGTATTGGATACTTTCTTAATATGTTTCTTAAAAGTCAAGTTCGAGTCCATTATGACTCCAGGATACTTGAAGTGGGGGACTAGTTCTATTTCTGCTCCGTTTAAAAACACATTGGATCCTTTGATTTTGACTGGTCGTTTACTGAACATCATGCATACTGTTTTTTTTTGCATTTAACTGTAAGCAAATGTTGTTCAGCCAGTGTTGAACCTTGTCCAAAGCTTTTGAGAGACAGGATGAGATAATTTCAGTGTTTTTCCCATGTACAAAGATGACCGCATCATCGGCATACATTTGCACATTCAACTCAGGACATACATTAGGCAAGTCATTAATGTACAGTGAAAACAGTAATGGTCCAAGAATGGAACCTTGTGGAACCCCAACAGGGTTCACAAGGCAGGGGGATTTGGCTCCGTTGACCAAAACACACTGTTCTATTCGATAAGTAAGACTTAACCCACTGTATTGAATCTGCCGAAAAATTGAAATACGTCAGCTTTGTAAGGAGCACTTGGTGGTCAACAGTGTCAAAAGCCTTCCTGAGATCAAGGAAGACAGCACCTACATATGGGCTCGTTTCTAACATACATTTAACCTTTTCCACAAAGACACAGTTAGCTGTCTCAGTGGAGTGGTGAGCACGAAAACCAAACTGCATTGGGAGGAGTGGAGCGAAACCTTTATCTAAATGTTTGGTGATTAGTTTTGACACCCATTTCTCAGCTACCTCAGAGACACAGGGGAGGATGCTGATTGGTCTGTAGTTGGACATTATTGCCTTATACCCAGATTTAAAGATCGGTGTCACCGTGGCCACCTTCCAGGATGATGGAACTTCCCTCGTGCTGATAGATTGATTTACTAGCATACTAATTGGTTTTATTAGACCGTCAATATTTGTCTTTATAAAGTTGGTGTCTAAATCATCTGCATCTGCATCTGGTTAAAAGGTTCTAAGGCTAGGGAGCCTTAGAACCTTTTAACCCTGAGTTTATATGTTTTACCTCCACCTCTGTGATTTCCTCCAGGTCAAAAACGGGGTGTGTATCCACAATCGGGCTAGGTGAGACCTCAGATGGCGGGAAGAGCTTTGTAATGTCCAGAGCACTATTTATAAAATACTCATTTAGAGAGCTGGTCAACACTGCAGGGTCTTTTATCAGGGCATCATTGATTTTTAATTCTAATACATTATTTTCCTGATATTCAAATATGCTACATAATTGTTGTATGAATTATTATAAATATTTGTTTTGGGCCAAAACTGAAGTTAATCCAGTACTTGAAACATCATTTCAGGTCTGTCTGTGCATGGATAATACATTAAAGAGTGATGTTGTTAAGCCTGATTGCTGGATGATTAAGGATATTAACATTATCTGTTGTAATATTAGAAATACCTTATTATTCAATACCTTATAATCTGAAAATATTAATTCATTTATTTTGTTTAGTGCGAAAGTGTAATCTGATCCGACAAAATATATTAATCACCACTATTTAACACATGTCTGGTCATTGGAAATATAAAAAACAATCATTAATTGTACATCTGTAAACATCTGGTCATTCAATTCAAAGTTCATCTTTGTACGAGAGCTGGAAGAACATGTCCGTCAGTCTTCCTGACTCGTTCTCCTCCTCCCTTTATGACACAGAGTGTCTGGTGTGTAAAGGCATCCTGATACTTTAGATTAGCACTGAGATGCTGATTGGCTCAAACTCTTCTTCATCAGAGCGCCATATTTGAACCCCTTCATATTGCTCTGCTTTTGTGTGGTCCATTCAATGAGCACTGTAGTTAATCCTCCAGTGGATCAGAGGCTCATCTGCCTGTATTCCTTCTGCTATCAATGTTGAAAGCAGTGCAACTGCATGCGTATTCCAAGTGATTCATCCAGGTTTCCCCCCCGTGATAGGAGAGGTTAGGAAGACATCAAACTCCAGGAAACATGGCTCTTCTTTTTCTTCACGGATAGAGATGGACTTTCCTCCATCTCAATGTATTTTCCGTCGTATTGCCTTTTGGCAATATATTTTTTGTTTTTGTGTGTATGTGTGTATTGTTAGGGGGATGGGTGGTAGGATTTCTATGTTCTTATGTAATCTTGTGTTGTATTTTCTACGGTCTTGTGTTGTTTATATATTTCCCCTCCCTTCCCTTGATGCGTCGATGACACCCTTCCAATTTGACCAAAATACCAGCCGGGCGTCCGATATGATTGTTACCTTATTTAAATGGATACACAATTGAACAAAATTATTTTGCTTAGTCTGAATGTAAATGGAATTCAGAATCCAATTAAAAGACATAAGATTTTGTTGTACTTAAAGTCTCTAAATTGTGATATTGCTATGCTACAGGAGACTCATTTGAATGCGATGGAATCTAAAAAACTAAGACAGAATTGGGTAGGGCAGATTTTCTCTTCCCCTGGAGGAAAAGCTAGTAGAGGAGTCGGTATTTTAATTTCTTAGAATATGCCTTTCAAATCATCCAATGTACATGTTGATCAAGAGGGAAGATATGTAATTGTCTCAGGTTTGCTACAGAATGAAATGGTGACATTAGTGAATGTGTATGCTCCAAATAGTTTACAATCTAAATTCTTTACCTCGCTGTGCTCAAAGATATTGCGAGAGAACCATTTGATGATGATGTTGAGGAAGAGGAAGAGGTTTCAGAATGTGAGGATCACATTTCTGAGAATTCTGAGTCTGACTTTCAAGAAGAGGATGAGATTGAGCATCAGCTAGTTGCAAAAAAAAGACGAGCCACAGGACCAGCCGGTCAGCGGGCAAAACAACGAGTAGCACTTTAATTCATTAATGTGATCTAACAAATGTAAAAGGGCAAATATTAACCATATATGCTGTTTATATTGCTTGTAATTGAGATGAAGTAAACATCTGTTGAGTATTTTAACATAAAATAGTTTGATTGTGTTGAATTGAAGCCCAAAAAGGCAGCGGGACCACCAGACCCACGAACACTGGCTGAGTAACAAAAATATGAACACCACACAAGGGTTAAAACACATTCAATATCTTCCATGGAAGCTGCAAACAATGATTCAACATTCTGATAAAATCAATTGGGCAGATGCCTTTCACTGGAACGGAGACGTGACAGTGAACACACCTTGCACACACACCCTGTACACACCTTTAACTGTTACTATGTAGCAACTGATAGCTATGTGCTGATGAAACCTCTACTTTTCTTTATACCTTAGTTGGGATTTATCTTGCACAAGAATTTCCAACAAACACAATCGCTTCTCCAATTATGCAATACAGAGAACCAAACCTAAAGTGTACCATGTTCACCATCTGAACGATTTTCATTACATTTGCACACACTAGGAAGTGAACAAAAAAGACCAGCTGTAACTGCTTATCGACAAACACAGAGAAACAAAAATATTTAAGAATATAAAACTAATTGGGTTAACGTGCTTCACTCTGAGCATGTACACCACTGCTGGATTTCAAAGAACATGGTGACCCGGGGTCACCATGGTCACTGACCCCAGACCATAATGCCCCAACTGTCCAAAGAACAGATACACAGTCAGAACGTGAAGGAGATAAGGTCTCCTGTAATATTTGTGACTGTATAAAGAGATTGTATTTGATGTCTGATGCCTTCCTTTCTTAGGTGGGTAACATTTCCTTTTAGATACATTTCTGCCATAAATGAATCATTCAAAGCATGTGAGTAAATGTGACTTGGTTTCCCACTAACAGATCTGATATGGAAAAATATAGAGTAAATGTGAAATGTTTTCAATTCTATTTAAAGTAATAGCTTGGTATATCGGGAAAATACACACATTGGCTTTCTTTAAAAGTAAGATGAGAAAATCAATATCACTCTTAAACAGCAACTTGTCTTTTAAAATGTTGTTGATCGTACCGAATAAACAAATATATACTTAATATTAATAAAGGGAGACGTTTTAAGGACTTCTAGGTGACCTAATACAACGCTCTACTGGAGAATCCCCTCTGCCAACCAAAACTCAACTGAAATCTAAGAATGACTTGAATTGATTGTGATTTAAAAGCCAAAACCATCTTCATCATCTGCCCTAAAGTACACTACTGCCTGAAGGCTTTATCTCCTTGTTTCCTTTCCTCTCTTTGTGAATGGCTCCCTCTAGCTACAGAGCTGAGATTGCATTTGTTTGTATTAGGTGAAAATTAACTCAACCAATCCATTAAACATTGTGAAATCACAAAGTGGCCAACATCTGATCAGCTCATTTTCAGACAGGTTTTTATATAAATGGATCGGGACAAAAAGAGAGAGAATCTCTTAACACAGAGGGGACACATGTTTATTTTTGAAAGACCTGAAAAAGTGGATTTTGCGTAATAGGTGACCTTTAAATGTTGTTCCTCTGGTTATACCTGAAAGTGAAAATCTCAACCCTTTATTTATCTAAGAATCATAACTGTAAGCCAATGTTAGTTATGTCTATATAGATATTGGACCAAGTAGAATGTCTGCAACTTTACCTCTCAATGTTTACATTAGTATTTTTTGACTACTCTTATTTTTTTATTACTCTTATTGTATTTAATTATAATCTATAACCTCCCACAAAAATAAATAGTTAATACGTACAACTATTTAAACGGGGTGCTGTGTTTGGAGTTAGATTCAAAGTTCTATAACAGAAAAACAAGATGTTGAGCACATGGGTCGAATCAAAATTGTTATTTTTTTATTTTTGTAAAAGAACATTTGATACAAAAGAGCATATTGGGGCCCATTAATAATTCACAAGTACAAATCTGCTTTTTTTTCTTTTACCCAGTATGTAGCCACAAAAATACATTTTGTAAAAAAACGATTGATTGTTAAGTTGCTGGATAAGCTGAAGAGTCCCTTAAAAGCACTTTGGACAGCGACTGAATCAGGGTTGGAGTCCATTCACTTTCCTTATTATTATTTTTTCCATTCCATAAAATGTGTCAGAATTTGTAAACCTTTTAGCCAACAGTGAATTCACACATGAAAACTCACCTTTGCATAAAACTTTAATCAAATTACATATGTAAAGTTGAATTTAAAACAACCATGACTTAAACATGGTTTAATTCCTTCAAATGCCAATAATATATATGTTTTCAGTTCTAACCAAAGTAGATTTGATTTCAACCCTCACGCAAATTTTAACCTAAACCTTTTTTCCCAAACAAAAACCACACAAAAACATTGCATTCTTTCACCACGGCCGCACACACAAAACAAAACCTGATTTGAATATTCATTCATAATTAAAGAAAGATTTTACCTCGACAAGGCACTGCATTTTGACCTGCAGGGAACCAAAACATGACAGGTTGAAAACAAGAACTGCAGAAATTCAAAAACACTGATCAGTTCAGATGCAGAAGGAAGTTAAATAAAAAAGACAAAAGTAGGATACAATCTAAGAGTTACAAAAGAAGACTTTCATTTGAGTGGCGTGTAACACCGCTGTCAGTTGAAATTATATTCTGGATTTTTTACAAAGGAAAAAAGAGATGACTGTAGGCTTCCCTACAACACATGTACAACCTTACATTAGCTATGTTGCCTGCAACACGGCTCATTCTGTAAACTCATGTGACTAAATAACTATTGAGTCACACATTAATCAGTCAAAATGATGTTGCATCATGAGCCAATGCAAAGGTTGCACATGCACTACAACAGGCAAGACAGGAAGAAAAATAAAGGCAAAATATAAAATGTGCTACAGAAGCTAATTTACAAACAAACTTCTTTTTTTTTACAACTAAAGGGCACATTTATCATCGCATGATCTGCCAGAAAATAAATGAAAACATTTGTACCACTTTAAATAAATATGAAATTCAACCAAGCAATTTGTCTATGATGATGTATATTCCACACACACACACACACACACACACACACACACACACACACACACACACACACACACACACACACACACACACACACACACACACACACACACACACACACACACACACACACACACACACACACACACACACACACACACACACACACACACACACACACACACACCCCTTCAGGGAATGCAAAAAAAACATGATAGCTTACATAACTTAAAACAGGAAAAATAGTTTGACGAAGACATATCTAACTAAAACATATCTAACTTGGTCGAGTTTCAGACACGCCCAAGCTTCAACACACGCCGCCGTGTGGACGCTGCGTTACTGAACAACCCCAACACATCCCTGGTTTCACTTCCTCCTTTCACTTCCACAGAACTTTCCCTGAAGGCCTCGCTGCTCTACACTGGTTAGAATGGGCACAGCAAAAAACAGCTGTTCTTTGATTCACCCATAATGAAGAAGATGCTTTTATATGAAATATAATATATGAATTATAATATGAAACGATGTTTTGTGAGGAGCTCCCCCCGCATGACAATAACAGTCATGTGCTTTGTGGAGCATCGGTCTACAGGCATCTGGTGATCTCACTTGAACCCTTGGCTGAAAAAAATGAAACAAGAATTGTCCTTGTTACTTATTATCGACCTACATTACACCCCATACATCTTTGCATCAAAATCATTTTAAGACTTTGCTCCGCTCCCCGAACACCTGAGACTATAAAGGCTAAACGCCAAGCTAACTAATAGAGGAACACATATTCAGTATTAGTTTTAAAATCACTAACTGCAGCACACCATCATAACCTGGTTTCCCGCACACCAACAAAACACATCCCGGATAATTGCTTGTTTTTCCACATCATTGGCGACACTGAAGTCTCTCCTTTTGTCATTTAGACACTAAGATAAAGATAAAATGGCCTTTAAGTTGTTGTTTTTTTGAATTTCCAAATTATTAATATTTAAAATGTTATGGTATCCTTTTATGTTACCATATATTTGAAGACAGAGGAGTATAGCCCCTATAAAGCATATATCAATACAAACAATAATGAAAGGGTGATTTATTCCTTTAAGTAATGACATCTTGATCGTTAGAGAAAGCAGTCAGGATTCCAGTGTTTGAGGTTGAACTGATTATTAGTTTAGCCTTTACATTTGTGCTTATAATGACATCATAGAGTGGGGTAGTGATGCTCTTTTTTTGTAGACTGACCAAGATGTTAGCATTGCAAGGGCTTCTTTGACAAAAATAAATGGGATTTCTGTGGGAAATTAGATCTGTGGTAAACACTTGCTCGTTTTGTTCAGCATGATAACATCACTTTTAGAATAGCTGAAGCGCAGGTAAAAAGCTAACGTTAGGCTATAAAGGAACTACACCCACCGTGTTCGTAGTGATGACTGTAAGTTCATTTTGCCCCTTGTTAGCACCAGACATTCACCAGTGAAGTATTAACTGACATATTTTATGTGGTAGAACAAAATGTAAGAATCTTGTAAGCTTATGTTAACAACAGACCTTATTTTAGGCATCTAACCAGGAAAAGAAACATCGACTTCGAGAGGATGGAACCCGGCTAAAATGCTAACTCGTTTCTGGATTCAGGACTTATTCCTGCACCACTCTTTTGTGGAAAAGAAAATTGAAAGTGTGAAACTGCCTTAAGGATAGTCCCACACTGAATCTATACCGCTCATAATGATAGTTTATAGATGACCTTCAGCTGTGAGATGCTACATTTTCCCCCTTGGAGAAACAATGTCTAAAAACCAGCCTTGTGATTTGTATCTGCATCTTGTTGGTGTAAAGGAAACCAGCCCTGAGTCCATACTCCACACACCAACACCTGCTCATCCACTTGGATTAAACATTATCAATAACAAAAGAAATATCAAAATAACATTCTTATAAATAATTTAAATAGCTATACTAAAGCTAAATTCTTGGTCTAAAATTGTAATGGCCAGAGAAGTGCTAATAATGTTATTTTAGGGACTGAGATTTTTACACAAAACATTTTCCCGGCACACTTAAAACATTAAGTTTGTGTTTTTGACAAAGATTTCCAGCCCTCAATTTGAAGCCTATAGGGAAGGAGGGAAGAAATCTAGAAGTCTCCTTGCTCCTCCTCCTCGTCTCCTTCATTTAACTGTCCCCTAAAACTTGCGATAGGTCGCCAAAGTCACAATCGAACAGTTCACTGATGCCCTCATTTTCCTCCAATCCAAAGTGGTAGTCGTGACTATGAGGCGGGGACAGGTTGATAAAACCGTCCAATGGGAGAGGGAGGCCGTCTCCATTCAGGAAGTCCGAGGAGGAGAGGGGGGACAGGTTGAAGTCGGGCATGTCTCCGAGGCTGGAGAACGGGTCGCCTCCCAGAAGAGATTCTGGTGTAGAAAGTGAAATGTCAAAGAACATACACAACCACGGTAAGATTGTTCTAGATCATTTTAGATCTATCATTATTTGGCAAACATGTATATTAACCATTTTCTGAAGGTGTATGTATATACACATTTGGAGAGGTCAAAGCAGGATAAGCACAGGTGGAATTTGTCTACAATAGCTGCACGCCTTGTGCTGAGTCAGTTCCCAGAAACTGTGTTGTGCTTGCTGACTAGTTGTCAACGAACAACATTGGTAACACTTTTGCCTTTCCTGGTAACTGTGGTTTCATCAGCTGTTACACAATACGAAGTGGTGAGGTCACAGAACAGCCGGTTGCTGAAATGCATTTTGACAGTTGGCACATTTTCGATTAAACACATTGAAGAAAGACTGCAAATGCATCAACCATACTATATTAGCTAGTCCTTACTTTTTACAATGTGAACTCAATACTGGAGGGGTTGCACATGACAGTTGGAACAAATGGGAATCATAGGTAGCCTTCGTAGCTACTTCTTTTTATGTGGAGTACAAGCTTACCAGCATGATGGGTAATACTAAATGTGACCTACAATGTATTTCATTTTAAGTAAATGTTTTGCAGTGAATGTACAGGTCACACTGTTACAAAATAAGGAATACTCCAACTCCACTCTATAGACAATATAACATATCTTTATCAATCTGATCTCTTAAAATAACAGATTTGTTCATTTTGAAGGGAATCCTGCCTTATCCTTTAAGTATGGTTTTTAATGTAATGTGATTTAATCATAGAGTTTAGATTTGACAGTCATGCTGTTGTTTTTAGTTTAAAGTGAACTGAGCAATTAAGAAATACATTTACGGTTATTTGTATTGATGATGACTGCATTTCAAAGTCCATCACGTGCCACAGCAAGGCACCAGGGATGTTGGCCAAACGGGTTTACTGCTCGAATGTAGCATGTGTACTGTACAAAACCAGGCTTTTTAAAAGACAGGGAGACGTTCTCCTTTTCCTTTTCTATACGTTTTTGTCCTGCGCCTGCACCCAAGTAGGGTGGGATCTGACCAACAGAGGTGGGAGAAGTACTCAGATCTTGTACTTGAGTAAAAGTAGAAGTACCAGAGTTTAGGAACACTCTCTTACAAGTAAAAGTCCTGTATTGAAAATCTTACCAAAAGTGAAAGTACTCAATATGAACTGTGGCCTATTTCAGAATAATATATATGATTATTAATTATTGATGCACTAAAGTGTTGTGAAAGCTGGTAAAGGTGCAGCTAGTTTGAATGACTTTGTATACTGCAGGGTAGCTTGTGAATTCACATCTCTAATCCAAAGTATTGTCAAATCATGTCTCAAAACATAACTCTTCACACTGGCACATCCACCCTGATCACTACTCAGGACACATCCTCTGTTCTTATTGATTATATTGTCCTGTTTATCTGCTGATGCTCTGTGTTTTTGTGTTTTGGCGCCTATATAAATAAAATGCATTTTTATTATTAAATCTGCAAAGTAACTAAAGGTATACAAAAATGTAGAGAAGTAAAAGTACAATATTTACCTCTGAATTGTAGTGGGGTAGAAGTGAAATACTTGAAATACTCAAGTAAAGCATGTCCCTCAAAAACTTTACTCAAGTACAGTATTGAGTAAATGTACATAGTTACTTAACCTCACTGGTTACCAATATCTACCTCCTTTTAAAAAATTGGCTTCACTGCTCCTAATCCTGCAGAAGACTGTCAACTATGCTTGCAGTGTGTTTAGCTGAATTCTAAAAAAGTCATGAATGTTTGTAGAACACTTGAAAAACAACAACTTTTGAACAGCTAACACTGAATTTTGGGAACATCAAAACATTTTTAATTGAACATTTCCACTAAGTATACATTTATTTACTGACAAATGTAAACGCTCACCTGTTTCCTCCCCTAACGCCATGGAGGAGGGGTCCTGCTGGGAGGTGGCTGTCACCGTGGACGACGTGGACGCTGGAGATGATAAACCCACCTCAAAGCGGCTGCGGATGTTCTGGCTTGCGATCCGTCCATGGGTTGTGAGGGAGGCGGGACCAGGGAGGGGTCGGAATCGGGTTTGGAGGGACTACTTCCTGTCACGGGGCTGCTGACGCCGGAACTTTCTTCTGGACAGAGGAAGACGTCGATTTGCCCCCGTGTGCTCTTCAGGGACACCTGGTAACCCTGAGAGACAGATGTGTACACGGCACAGTTGAAATACGGTTTAATGTTTCTTTAGAACTATTAAAACATTGAAAATATGTATAATGAAACTAGCAAGCTTAGGGAAGTTTACAGAGAGAATACATATTTACAAAAGTTTTCAAGGACTTGACATTTTTTCCTGAAATTCATAAACTTTCATGAATTTGGAGGACCTGTGGAAACATGACCTATGATACTTGTGTAGTTATATTTATTTAGTTAAAAAGTCAAGCAATCTGGTTCGATATTATAATTTTTGAATGGGATTTTTTTTCCTTTTGTTGCTGTTTTAATTGCAGTATCTTCTATCTTTTCAAGAATTACAGACCGATACTTTTCCAAAAAAACAAATAAAGACTGTAAACATCTATCTGAACTTAATTGAGTGAACTGCTCTTACACTGAGTCCTAATGTGAGCAGGTGTTGATTGCATACTTTGATTGAGGAATTATCTATTCAATACTCATTTCACTATAAACCTAAATAAAGTGGCAGCTTGCTGGAGGGAGAACGCCTGAGAGTGTCCTTCTTGCTGTTGGGTATATTGTACGTCATTTCCAGTAAATATAACAATATCAAATGTGTGTTTTGTGATGGAAAAGTGCAAATGGTAATGTTGAATTGGTCACCTCTCCAGTCTGGTATAAAGCACACATGTGATATGTACATTGATTGTTTACACAGTGCAACAGAATGTATGTTAAATGTATACAGTGTTGGGACATGAAGTCACTTTCGCTGACATCATTACGGTTGTTCTTGACCTATTCCTTTTTCAGCTTGAGAGTAGAGTTGATTGTCTGTGGTTTTTTTCTTCCTTTCAGATATATATATTTCGAAATGTAGAACAATTGTTGCCTCGCCTACCTCAGAATCAACATGTTTTAAACAGTGAATAACATTAAGGCCCGTACCTGGCTGGGTTCTGAAACCTGCATCTGGGTCTCTGGTGGAGCTCGGATCACCATGACCAGCTGGTCCGGGGAGTCAAACGACTTCTTCAGGTCCTGGCAGCGCACATAGCCCAACGTGAAGAACCGTTAAGGAACACAACAACAATCTAAAACTGCAACACTGTCTTAAAGACGCTCTGCTATCTTGGGGCTATCTTTAAGTGCCCTTTTTTCAAGTGTCATTTCAAAAAATATTTCTAATGAGAGATTGCAAGTCCATGGGGCCTCCTCAAGAAAAAGTTTTTTCCTTTCTGTTAGTGCACTATAGTATTTGTTCGACCGCTTTGAGGCTTGAAGTTGAAAATATTTTTTACTTTTCAGGAAAAAGCGCTGGTGACATCGATGTAGAAATCAGGCGAAGCTGGTTTTTTTCTGTGTATTTTAGATGGAAACTACCATAACAAATACCAATATGCTTATTTTGTTGGAGCAGATCGGTGAGGACTTATGGTCATACTTTGATCGTTCTACTGGCTTCGTGGGAGTCTGAGTGGGGACAGGCTCAGTTCCCAAAAGTTTGAGAAGAATCGTTCTCTTGGTGTTCATTTAAAAAAGATTTAGTGGCACAAACAGTTCATCCAAGGGGATAGAGCTGGTTTGTCTTATCAAGCGGTGATACATCAAGATACTTATGTAATTAAAACAAGTGCTAGGAGGAGGCTCTTCCCAGGGCCCTAGCAGGGCATTTCTGCCAGAAACAGGGCTTGGAAGGGCACTTAGCTAGCTGTAAAAATTAAACAAGTGACTAAAACTGGTGTAAGGATATTTCTTGTTCTGCTGGTCCTCTGTGAGCAGTCGCAGCTGTAGGTTGCATTTTGAAATGAGGTCGTCCAGCTGCTCCTCAGCCTCTGTGAGGTCACACACCTCCCTCTGCAGCTCCTTCTGGCGGGAAACCACTGCCGCATCAACTCGATTACCACTGCACGAGAGAAATTACAGAAAAAAGTAAACAATAGTTGAGCTTTATAGAATCCAAATACAACATACCAGCAACTTCTTAAGTTTTTTTTATTGCAATAGTTGGTGTTTATGTAGTCATGTTTGGTTCTCATGCTAACTCACAGCCACTGGATGTTGTTCTTGGACTTCTTGGAGATGAGCTGGATTCCCTCCAGCACGTTGGTGATGTCGTAGATGCGTCTCTTCTGGACATCGAGGACCTGCGAGGCCCAGTTCAGGTCCACCACGCCGTCAGCAGACTGGGACAGAAGGTTCAGGAAGCGCTTGGTGGTCAGGTTCAACGAAGTGTCATAGCGGGACTTCTCCGTCGTTGTTCGAGGGACTGAAGAGAGGAAACATATGGGTTCTGACATTCTGCTTTTAGACAAACTGGGTAGTTTATTTTTACTGTAAAACACCCCCTTAATGCCCTTCAGCAGACTGAAGCAGTACAGAAGAGCAGCATCTCTCCTAACTAATGGATTATAGGCTTATCTTGTCTTCCCAACAACATAACATGGCAATTACAAGTGGAAAATTACAACTCAAGAGTAAAAACTATCATTCTTCATTTGGATTGTTCTGGTTTCATGTGATGCAACTGGGATTATTGGAGTATAATTATAAGTTGATTTAAGTAAACCTTACTTTTCAACTGGCTAGTTAATGTGTTAATGTTTGCACTCCCTGTCAAAAAGTTACATTATGTATTCATCTTATTACTTATTCCATGAATTTGTAGTTTTTTTATTGTGAAAGTACACTAAAAGTGTTAGTCACAAACTACCAAACCCTGTCTGTCTTTCACACTCCATGTTTTTGTTTGTGTGCTGTGGCAAAGTCTATGCAACTAAAGCTTTCTTTCCTGTTTTTTGAACTTATTAACCACATTGATTATTTAAGGTCAATAGGAGGGAGACGGCAACATAAATCAATAAATAAAATATTTCTTCCTATTTGTTTTTTTTCCAATCATTTTAATCATTTCTGATATGAGTCCTGCCGTCGTCACAGAATGGCTGTTGTCTCTGCTGATAAAAAGAACAGCTGTTTTTTGGACAATGACGTCTAAAACAAAGGTTAAAGTTTGTATGGTTTGAATGGACGTGCTGCTCACGTGTAGCTGCTTCTGCGGTGAATTTTGGGTAACAGAGGGAAAAAAAGCAGTGGTAAGCTGTGTGTGTGTGTGTGTGTGTGTGTACCTCTCGGAGGGGCAGGTGTGGAGGGCGGTGCTTGGCCTATGGACGGGCGAGTGGTGCTGAAATACTGATGGTCACTATCCAGGTCCAACTTCCTCTTTACCTGCAGAAAACATATGGTCGAGAAAAAATAAATCATCATGAGATCGTAACAACCATGTCTTATGAGGAAATTGTTGAATTAAAAGCAAATAGTCTTAAAGCAACAGGTAGATGCCCTTATATTCTTCCAACATATCCCCGTATTCCTCACCGGAGGTCTCCCAGGGCCGGTCGCCTCTTGTCCTGGACATCAACGGGGCCCTGTGGCGTGGCAAACAGCAGGATCTCCCCCGTGCTGGTGGGGGCTGCGATTGGGTGGAGTCCCTCATTGCTGGGACTGGTGATGATCACTATCTGGTGGTCCTCAGCCAGGTCAATGCTCCCAGAGTTCAGCAGAGTCTCAAAGTCAGCCAACAGATCCTCTGATGTGTGGCCCGTGATCAGAGTCTCTGACATTGCAGTGTGTCACTTAAAACCCCTTTAATGGACGTCAAGGGTTGCACACTAAAATGCTGCAACTTGAGTTTCAGCACACTCTTGGGTTTGATAGTAAACAATAATAAAACCCCTTAAAAGTTTGCTTGGTTATGGTTTGCTTTAACATTGCTTAAAAAAAGTTCCCCTTTCTGCGTTGTCCATCTTATAAACAAGCAATTACAAATGCATTATAACTAGCAATATTACCTAGATAATAAGCTAACTGCTCACCACCACTTTGGTGGTGACACAGCAACACAGGATCTTATGCCAAACAGGAAATTTGGCAAATAAAACTGAGCTAAAATGCATAATAACTGATATAGCTCATATATTAAAAAATAAATAATCGAAAATGAGCCGTGGCAGAAATAAACGCAGGGGGTTAGCGAGCTAGCATGGGAGCAAGCTAATCTTTTGTTGTCATCTGTCCTGTCAGTACAGTACAGCCGCGAGGCCTGGCCACACTGCACCTAACACAACCCCTGCTAACGAGCTAGCTTAACAACAAACAAGTTAACAAACTACACGGTCAAGCCGAGAAAATAGCTATTTAAGTATTGAAAACATTAGTATTTCTCCTTACACATAAGTAAGGGCTTAGTTAAATTGATAGTAAAACTTTATAGCAGGATTACAACAGTGGACTATCGAAATAAAAATATCAACAATTCAAAACCGACACTGTAACCCAGAAGCATTTTGCAAGCACATGTAATGAAGCGAAAGCCAGTTCAGCGGAGTGTAAAGCGGTATGGTTGAATATGAAAATATAGGGCAGATTAGCATGCTAGGTGGGTTATTAGCTGCAATTCTCCAACCCCCTCGTTTTGTTGGGGCACGCAGGAAGCAGTCTGACTAAACTGGAAATGTAAGGAAATAAACCGGTGAAATAAACCCTCATCGTTTAAAAGACCATCCGCGGTTCCGTGGGGTGTTCACATCGGGCGCGGTCCATTTATAAAAGCGCCGTTCCGACCCCGATATCGGCTGTTATTGTTGTTATTGTCCCAGCTGATCTACATCTAAACAGGGATCGGACGGTTTTCGCGCGAAATCTCTTTTGCCGCGAAAGTGCCATGTGCCTCAATTCGACGCTTGCTATTGGTCGACAAGCAGCCCTTTCCGGAGGAAGGGACCGGCTGCGTCTGATTGGTGTAAACAGTTGTCTGTTATTTCAGCGCGGATTCATCGATGTGATGTTGCATTCAGTATCCAGGATTCAAAATGATCGTTCTAGCATCACGTTCGTTTTGTCATCTTACATTGAATAACTTTTGTATCACTTTATTTCGAGAAAATGGTTACCCATTCAAAATATGGTGATAAACTAACTTAAGTGTGTTTATCACTATGTTTTCCTGTTGTGTCATTCGGAAAACTGTTATTTGGAGAAATGTTGAACCTCAACCATATTTTCTGATGATTACAGGAAAAAGAAGGCTGTATATCCGTTTAGTTCATATTTTCAACACCCACCAGTCTATTATGAAGACTTCCTAGGAATATGTTTTCCTTTAAGTGTTTAGTGTTGTAATTCCCCATGATTCAGTTAGCGCCTCAAACAGGCAGCCCCTGCTAATCGAGCGCCTATCGCGCAGCAGAGGAGCTACAAGATGGCGCAGGCAATATTTGAAGTGCTTGAAGGTAGGAACATTTGTTTATAACTACGTAATTGCAAATACAATTAAACGTGAATGTACTTTGTAAACACTGTCAATAAACCAGGACCCTTTTGGTGTGCAGAACACTCCCTATAAAACATGTAAATGTGTCTATCTTCGTAATAACAATCATAACATCCCATATAATGAAGAGTGATAGACTGTAAACAAACAAATAGATTGTTAATTGTCCATATGTTATGGACAGCTTGGATCTGGAAGTCTTTTTTATCACATTGCATGCATGCAATACCATTATGTATCCCTCTCTTGCTATCTAGACTGCATTTACATTTTTAGCAGCAGGCTCTTTTGATGACAACACACTGTGTTGATGGTATAAGGGCAAATGGAGTATCTGTTAAAGTTAATTTGCGTTGATCAGATGCTTTGTGTATATTAGTTTATTGAGGTGTCAATCATTAGATGCGTGTAATCAATCAATCAATGTTTATTTATATAGCCCAATATCACAAATGTTACATTTGTCTCAGTGGACTTCACAGTTTGTACAGAATATCAGTATGACAATACGACACCCTCTGTCCTTAGACCCTCACATCGTACAAGGAAAAACTTCCAAAAAAGGAAAAACCCCACAGTTTAAAGGGGAAAATGGGAGAAACCTCAGGGAGAGCAACAGAGGAGGGATCCCTCTCCCAGGACGGACAGACGTGCAATAGATGCCGTGTGTAAATCGAAAAGATAATACATTTACAACATAGGTAGACCAAATGTTTGGAAATGCATGTGTCTATAATAAGAAGATGAATCCACGAGGATGTCAACAATCCTGTGGGAGCCATCAGGGAAGTAGTATGATGAAAGTCAGGCAGGACCACAGTGACAGGTTTAGCCACGACTCGAAATCCAGGACTCAGATCAGGACTCAGGACTCAGGATCAGCCTAGACTCAGGATCCCAGCGTAGATAGACACCAAAAAGACATTTGGGGGAAGCTGGGTTATTCGGAACATGAGAGTACACAGGTACAGACAGAGAGAAGGAAGAAGTAAGGTGTCCCCCGACAGTCTAAGCCTATAGCAGCAAAACTAGGGGCTGAATCTAATCAGGCCTAACTATAAGCTTTATCAAAAAGGAAGGTCTTAAGCGCACTCTTAAAAACGGATAGGGTGTCTGCCGCCCGAACACAAACTGGAAGCTGATTCCACAAAAGTGGAGCTTGATAAGAAAAGGCTCTGGCTCCCATTGTACTTTTAAAAACTCTAGGAACAACCAACAACCCTGCATTCTTGGAACGCAATGCCCTAGTAGGACAGTAGGGTATAATGAGTTCTTTAAGGTAAGATGGCGCCTGCCCATTAAGGGCTTTGTAGGCGAGAAGAAGAATTTTAAATTCTATCCTGTGTTCTATAGGGAGCCAGTGTAAGGCAGCCAGAACAGGAGTAATGTGGTCCCTTTTCCGAACTCTGGTTAGTACACGTGCTGCAGCATTTTGAATCAGCTGAACTGACTTCTTGGTACACCGTGATAATAAAGAGTTACAATAATCCAGCCTTGAAGTAACAAATGCATGGACTAGTTTCTCTGCATCGTTTTGAGGCAAGATATGCCTGATTTTTGCAATGTTACGTAGATGAAAAAAGGCGGTCCTTGAGATAGATTTTATGTGGGCGTTAAAGGATGAATCCTGATCAAATATAACACCAATATTCCTTACAGTCTCACTGGAGGCCAAATTAATGCCATCCATAGTTAATATATCTTTAGATAGTTTGTTTCGTAGAGTCTTTGGGCCGAGTACAATAACTTCAGTTTTGGCCGTGTTTAACATCAAAAAGTTGAAGGTCATCCACGTTTTTAAGTCCTTGAGGCAGTCTTGTTATTTTATTTAGATGATTGGTTTCATCAGGCTTGATGGATAAATATAGTTGAGTATCATCCGCATAACAATGAAAATGTACAGAGTGATTCCTTATAATATTGCGGAAGCATATATAATGTGAACAAAATAGGTCCAAGCACTGAGCCCTGTGGCACTCCATGGCTAACTTTGGTTTGCATGGAAGATTCATCGTTGGCACACACACAAACATTTCCAAAATGTGTTATAAGATCAATATAGGTTAAAAGAGATGCTGGAGAATACACAATATAATGCTGAACTCGATTTAGAGCATGCATCGTTTTTCTATATTACATCTGAAGGTTTACCTGACTATGATCACAAAGATGGGTCCTTGGTGAAATTAATTATAACAAGACACAATCCATCAGCAGTGCCATACACTGTTCCTTCCTCTTAGCTTATTACCCAGACCCCTTTACGGTGGAATAACTACATAGCTGGGCATAATAGAATAGAATTGGGAGGGATGAAACCCTCTTTAATGGTCACACATGCAGAGCACACAGCACACACAGTGACATTTGTTCTCTGCTTTTAACCCATCCTAGTACCAGGAGTCTAGTACTAGTGGGTAGCTATTGTACAGAGCCCGGGGAGCAATGGGAGTTGGGGGTTGTCCGGTGCCTTGCTCAAGGGCACCACGGCAGGGCAGGAGGTGAACTGGGACCTCTCCAAGTAGCAGTCCACACTCCATATTTAGGTCTGGTCGGGGACTTGAACCGGCAACCACTCCCAGTCCAAGCCCCTACTGACTGAGCCACTGCCGTGACTTATTACACATTTCCTTCTCAGGCATGGATAACCAGACAGTGTTGGCGGTCCAGTCTCTGCTGGATGGCCAGGGTGAAGTTCCTGACCCAAACAACCAGAACGTCTCTGGGACGTCCACGATCCAGACCATGGGTATGTACAGAAATCACAGTGAATGACAGCTGAGCGATAACCGAACAAACTCTATGTTCGGGTAATTTCTTTATTTGGCCAGTGACATGCATTACATGCCCTATATGTGATCAAATGTTGTTAATTTTTTAATTGTGAACCCTGCACATTCCTCTATTATTTGCACATTTTACACCTCTGACTATATTTTTCAGAATAATTAGTTATATTTTAATTGTCATTCATTTTCTGTATGTTTATATTTCCTGTAAATATTTCTCTTTATTTTTAAATAGTTATGAATAGTTCTATCTATAACTTAATTTTCCTTACAGTGTCTATGTATGCACAGTTATACACTAAAGCAAATTCCTTTTATGTGTTTACTACTTTGCAATCAATACACAAGATAAGATAAGTAGGGACTATAGATTGAAATGTACTATCTTTTATTATAAATTACCATTTTATGACTGCATATTCAGCACCTCAAACCTGCATGTGTCCCCCCTACAGACGACGAGGACGTGTTCCTGTGTGGGAAGTGCAAGAAACAGTTTAACTCCCTGCCGGCCTTCATGATACACAAGAGGGAGCAGTGTCAGTCCAGCGTCCCCTCACTGTCCACAGTGTCCCTGGCCTCCACCAACGCCTACACACCGGTCCCCTCCATCAGCTCGGGGCCACAGACTCCTGCCAACAGACAGGTGAGGATAGTTATAGGGTTTTTAATGAGATAAAGTATTTGATCAATATCTACTTAACGGGGAATCATATACAAGGTTGGGGTTAGCCAAATCTACGTGTATAACAAAATATATTACTGACAAAAATTATTACATAAATGTGTGTGTGAGTACAAATCAGCCATACATATACACACATCATTAGGAGTTTTAAATGAACAGAAGCTGATGACAAAAACTAGTATACAAAAAAACACAGGGACTAGGCAAGGTAATAGAAAAATAAAAAAAGCAAAATAAAACAAGGAACAAACCGGGGTTGTCAAGAGCAACACAAGGAATAATCCAGATACAGAAATATGGACAACAGAACCTCAGCAGGAAACCATCAACAGGAACATTGATGACAAACTGCAACACTGTGAAAGACAGGCATATATACACACACAGGACCAATGACATTGACAAGACAAAGCTGGCATGGTAGGTAGAGACCAAAGGGCAGCAGGGCTCTTTATCACAGGTGGATATAATCAGGGTGGGGCACACAATCTAAAAAGGCGGGAAAACACAAAGACGGGAAGTGAAACCAGACATCAAGCCAAGAAAAGGGATCTTACAAAATAAAGCAGGAAACACAAGATCCTGACAGTGAGAGCAGGACTATAAGAAAAGGAGAATTTATAGAGATGTGTAAAGATAAAACTGTGCAGTAACATTTATTTTGTCTTATGACACTAAGACAAATATGTATTTTCCTTTTATAAAAGTATTTAACAAAGTAGGTTAGAATTATTTTACAATCCAACTTCTGCTTCAGGTGTCCACCTACATCACAGTGCCTCCCTCCCCCCTCACACACACCCTGGTGCAGGGCAACGTTCTGGTCAGTGACGACGTTCTCATGTCGGCGATCTCCGCCTTCACCTCCATCGACCAGCCTATGGCCTCCATGCAGGCGCCAATACAGGTGATACCGCTCACATAGCACAGCAGATCAAGTACGCTTTCTATTTAAGGAAAAAATGGGGGTATTTATGACTTGCGTGTTATTTGTTAACACGCAATTCTTAAAGAAAACGTTGTTTTTTAAGCATGACACAATGACGAATAAAGATATTCTTGATAACTAAAAGTATATGGTGACTGCGAGCAACAATGGCAAAACTGTGACAAACATCCAAAAGTGTTATTTAATGTTTTAATTCACAGAAATGTAAAAACAAAAACAAAAGTTTGCCATTAACAGTGCATGCATGTATGAGAAGTGCGCCTGTGTGAGACCTGAGCTTCCTTTTTTCACAAATTCTTCAAAAATACATTTTAAATGATCATTTCTGGTTAGAAGTATTTGTAAAGTGTGACATGATATTCAGAGCAATGATATTCGGACAAAAACGTGCATTATGAATCATTCTCGTATACATTATATGCTTCATCAATGTTGCTGTTCTGTAATCAAATCTGCTTTCTTTGCTGTTGCAGAGTAACCTGAGCATGCACGCAGCTGGTGTATCGTACCTGCAGCACCATCATCACCATCATCATCATCATCACACCCAGCAGCAGCAGCAACAACAACAACAGCAACAACAGCAGCAACAACAGCAACAGCAACAACAACAGCAGCAGCAGCAGCAGTCCTCACACCCCCACACACAGACCCCAGCCCACCCCCTGCCGTCCGGACAGCCCCCCCAGCAGCCGCTCTCCTCACAGGTCCCGGCGAGCCACAGCAACTCAGTGGTGCAGGTGTACAGCACGCTGCCCCATATGGTGGGGGGTGGGGGGGCAGAGATCCACACCTTGGGTCTGCAGCCTTTCCATCCTGTACAAGTGAGTACAGCTCAACAGCTTAGTATTAAATATGTTATGCACCGCATATTTCCAGACTTTTAGGTGTTGCACAAGAAGAAAATGTAAGCTATTTCTGTTTGTGGTGACTGAAGGAAGTACATTAAAGGGACAGTTCACCCTAAATCAAAACTACACATTTGTGTGTGAGAAATGATGTGTTTTCTCCTGTATAGCTAATAGTTTTAGTGCTATTTATCCATATTGTTTTTATGGGAGTTTTAGGTGGTTGGAGCGTACGTGTAGCGACCGTAGAAATGTCTGCTTTAATAAAGTAGAAAAGGAAACATGTTGCTTTTCTATTTAGTTGAGGTGAACTGTCCCTTTAAGAAAACTCCAAATGATGGTGTATATATAAACCCAGTCAGTGGAATGATTAAAAAAGAAGCAGATATTATTTTTATTTAAGATATAAAGATATAATGAAAAATAACTTATTAAATGTCAAAAAGTGTAAAAAAATATAATTATACATTAAAGGAAATACAATAAGAAAAAGTACTGTGAAACTGGATGAACTGCGCAGTTCATCAGCAACTGAGTTTCCTCCTAGGGGGATCAATAAAGGTTAATCTTCTTCTTCTTCAGTTTTAAAAGTGGAAGTATTGTACGGAAATGTGTAGGATTATCAGACAGAGGAAAGTGCAAAGTGTCAAAGTCCAGAGTATGAGGAAGACTGAAATCATAAAGCACTGAGCCTGTGTGTTTCTCCCTCAGGTGCCCAGTCAGTGTGTGGAGAGCCAGTCCTTCAACACCCCCCCGGTCTACAGCCCAGGGAAGCAGTGCACCAAAACAAAGACCTGCAGCATCAGCGCAACCCTCACAGAGCTGGGCCACTTCGAAAAGGTCATCATCCCCAAAAGGACGAGGAGCAGCAAGAAGATCCCTGATGGAGCCACCGGTAGGAGAGGGAATACATCAACACTCATTGCAAGACCAGCTTTTTTTTAGTATTCCGACCGAAGTCTTTCATAGATGATATTTGAGATGTGTCACAACACATAAAAAACAAGTATTGATTAGTTAAACTTTTAGCACGCAGTTTTAATTGTAAAAATGATGATAGGATAAATACTCACCCACTTGATTTCCCTCCTCAGCAGAGCAGCTGAAGGGAAAACTTCCAAAGCTGAAGTGCAATTTCTGTGACAAAATCTTTTCGAAAAACTTTGACCTTCAGCAGCACATCAGAAGGTGAGTTAGAATTTGTAATGGTCGACTCTATCCATCTAAAAATAAACATTGTACCCAGAAGAAAGCCACTCAATTCCCTCACAGTAATGACCCTTTTCTGTCCACAGTCACACAGGAGAGAAACCGTTTCAGTGCATCGTCTGTGGTCGAGCTTTCGCCCAGAAGTCCAACGTGAAGAAACACATGCAGACACACAAGGTTGGAAAACGTTTTTGATGACACACATTTTAGTTTTGTTTTACAAAAGTGTCCACTCTTGTCACAATTTGGAGGAAATTATAAAATTATGGATAAAGTTAAGAAAACGAATTCTTATAAAAATCAACAGTTTGCCTTAGATTTGAGGTAATGCTAGCTCAAAGATATGCTAATTGCCTTTTTGTTCTTGCCACATCATATATGCAGTTTCCAATAGTGACAGATGCAGGATTCATAGCCATTTTTGAAATGAGTCTTGCATTTCAGATGGCAAAAAGCAGGCCTCTCACTTCTTACTGTTAACGACAGTCACCTCCAGACTTGAGGTGTATTCAGATTGCTTATAACGTTAACTTAGAACACAGTCCCCCACTGAAACCAGAACAATTTGATATCCTACACTGATAAAAAAAGTATCAGAAAGCATTTCCCATGAGTACTGAATGCAGCATAGTGCCAGCAAATCAACATCTGTCTCTATGTTAAAGGTGTGGCCTGGGGGTGTGGCCAGCACAGTGTCCAGATTACCAATCACACTGAAGGTGGTACCAGTGTCAGCCAATGAGGAGGAAGTGGGCGGGGAGCAGCAGCAGCAAGGTGAAGAAGAGGAGGAGGAGCCACAGCAGCAGCACTGTCCAACACAAACAGAAGAGGAGGAAGTTCAAACAGGTAATTGCCAATATTCAATGATGGTATGGAAATTAGACCCAGTTGCCTGGTTGTTAGGTACCATGGGGCGCAGTAATGTGATTGGCTAGAAAGTGACTATACATCCTATTAGCTACAGAGTTGTTAAAGAAAATCAAATTTTTTATTCGCGCAATGTCATATGAATTTCAATAAAACATCACTTAAATGCATAACAGAAACATAACTTTAATACTGGTACAGCAACTATTTTTGTGTGCATTGAAAAATATTTTTGTCATTTGCATAATATTCACCATGAAAATTGGTGAATACTTCTGTGTGGATTTATAAATATTGAGAGAGGTTTGACTCCATAGTTGTCGGGACATTTAGAGCCATTTGCTAGCCGTTAGCATTCTTTAATGTTAGCTTTTACCTTCTGACGATTGTATTTATGCTTCAAAAGTCATAAAAGCGATTCTCTTGCTGAAATATGATGAAAGTATCAAAACTAAGTACCTTTTCAGAAAATATTTGTTGCAATAAACCAAACATTTGTGTGGAATTTCCATTAGCTTTCTGTCAAGGTAACCAGCGTGATGCTAACTTCCAGACTGGACTACAGAAATACATCATCCCTGCTGCACTCTTTATCATAAAACAGTTACTGATCCAGCATCAGATCAGCAGCTCTCACTATAAACACACTCTTGATTACAGAACCATCAGGGGAGATGGAGGAGAGTGCTGCTGAGGCTCAGGCTGATCCGGAGGTCAGCCGAGGGCACGCCGCGCAGAACGGCCACCTTCAGGTCCAGATGCAGACCACCAACCAGGACCCACAGTGCCAAGCCCAGACCGTCCTGGTGATAGACAGCTCCTACCAGTGCCAGTTCTGCGCCAAAAAGTTCCAGACCTACTTCCAGCTGAAGTCACACATGACCCAGCACAAAGGGGAGCAGGTGAGTCTGCGATTGATCCCTTTTTATCTCATGGGATTATCTGACAGTAGAGTGCACAGTGTCTTGCATCAATACATTACCACACAATTGGTTTTGACAAGAAATATGAACAATGAGGTCCATAAAGTTGTGCAGGAATGAGTCCTCAACCCAGAAATGAGTTAGCATTTAGCACTTATATAGCACGCCTCAAAGTCATTGTGTTTTTAATGATTTCTTTAGATGCCTGAAATAAGGTATGTGGTTAAGACAAGCTTAAAGGTCCCATGTCATGCTTTTCCGGTTATTACCCGTCCCCTTGTGTGTTATGTAGCTTTTTCTGCATGTAAACGGTCTGCAGAGTCACAAACCCTCAAAGTACACCCTGTAGCGAGTAAAACTCTAACACAGAAAAGACCTGTCTATGCTGCCCCAGAACGCCTCGTTGGAGTTTTTTCTTTTTCCATTGTTTTCTTCTTATAATGTAGTAAGTACAGTGATGTATTGGGTATAATGACGTAACGTCTCCTCACATACACACACTCAATCTTTTCTCAGCTGCAGCTCCGCGGATTTCTCAGCCTGAACTCAGCCTGAACTCAGCCTGAGACGGAGAGACGCGGCGGGGCTCGGCCTGGGCTCGTTCTGACACACACACGCAGACTCACAGCCAGGCTGCAGGTGTGTGCTCAGGCTGGGTTCAGGCTGGGTTTCGCTGTGTCTCGCTGTCTCGCAGATCCCCCGCAGCAAGCCAGCTCACACTGTCCGCTCCTCGCAGCAGCGAGCCCCACAACGTCCCGCCAACACGGCACCCAGACCCCACGCAGCATTCTCATCTGTTTGTCATTACTGGTGTCATTTTCTGGTTGCTAACAAACGCCATTGTAACACATAATCACTGATGTTCCACTGTAACGGTGGTTGACTCATCAGAACAGAGTGGGCGAGCTGACCAATCAGAGCACACTGGGCTCATAGGGAGGGGGGAGCAGGAGCTCCAAACAAGCCGTTTAGGACAGAGAGTGAATACACATGCTATACAGAGATGCTGTATGAGAAACCAATGTGAGTTTGGAAAATTGCACAATATAAATCTATTCTAGTAGACCTCAACAATGGAATTATGATCAGTAGAAATGGCCATGACATGGGACCTTTAAGAGATTCTCAAATGTTGTACTACCACATAAAATACCATATTTGTGTCTTTTACGTCTTGAAACAAGTGACTAAATAGGACTGTTACTGTAAATGTCAACGCGACAATAATTAGCCGCCTTAAGCTTAGCAGTAGTGACGTGAAGTCATGCTACCGTCAGGTGGTTTCTTTATAGCATAACTTTAGCTATTTACTTTGAAAAATGTTAAAAGTGGTGTTGACATGTGGAGATTTTCCTGGACAAAACTTGTAACGATCCTAAACATGTGTTTGCCACAGATTTCATTTCCTGCAATATTCTAAAATGTTGTGGAAAAATGACGCTTTTGGTCAAGGGAGCCCTTGCGATGCAAACTTCCTGGTCCACATACAAAACTAGTCATCACTGCACCACTCTACTGTCATGCATTTATCAAGCATAATGTCTGTCTTTGCATGTTTTTTATTCAGTCATGTTTGTAATATGAAGCTGAGGGTATGCATTAGGAAGAGGATATGAGTAAAGTATCCTTCATTCGGACAAAATGGGATAAAATATTTAGAAAATATCCTACGTTTGTATTTTTACAACATGAATGACCACCTACCCTTCCCTGCAGGTTTATAAGTGTGTGTTGAAGTCCTGCTCCCAGACCTTCCAGAAGCTGGATCAGTTCCTGGAGCACATCAGGACGCACCAGGAGCAGCTGACCTACCGCTGCCACCTCTGCAGCAAGGTGTTCCCCTCCCTGTTCGAGCTGGGGGTCCACCAGTACTCCCACTGCTTCTGCCCCCAGCAGAGCACCCGCAAAGAGCCCACCATCTACAGGTCAGCCTCGTCCCTCAACTCGGTGTGAAAAGTTTCTCTCGTTAGTTAAGCTCCTCAAGAAAATAAGACAAAACCCAGAAGTAAAAATTATGTTTTCATTTCCCCTCAGGTGTGGGAAGTGTCAGAGCAGATACTCTACCCAGGATGCACTGGAACAACATCTACTCACGGCCACACACAACTTTCCCTGCCCTCACTGTCAAAAGGTACAATACACACTCTGTAAAGATGTAGTATTTCGCTTTTTAAGATATACGTGCTGTGTCTGATCTGTTTTCTCATTGGCCTCCAGGTTTTCCCGTGTGAAAGGTACTTCAGACGCCACCTCTCCACTCACGGCGTCGGGGGGAGGTTCAAGTGTCAGATCTGCAAGAAAGCCTTCAAGACAGAGCACTACCTCAAACTGCACACACGCATTCACTCAGGTCTGGAACTGTGACGAGTTGTAGCAAAGTCAGGTCTAGTTCGCTGATATTTAAGACTAAAGTCAACCAAAGGACATCAATTCTAACTACCATTTTCCCAAATTATGAGCACGTAAGCTCTAGATCAGGGGTGTCAAACTCAAGGCCCGGGGGCCAAATCCGGCCCGCGACCTCATTTTATGTGGCCCGCAAGAGCTTGCAAAGAATATAATATACAATACAATTGGTGTAATTGTTGAATGTTTGCTTTCAATTATTTGCCCTAGACTTCTGCTTTCAGACGTAGTTATTTAGGAAGATATTACCAGAACTGATAATAATCCAATTCAGGGCCAACAATGTAATATAATACATTATTTTATATATATTATATATTTACATATGTATATTTATATATAATTAAAATTACAACCGGCCCTTTGAGTGCAACCATAATGCTGATGTGTCCCGGGATGAAATTGAGTTTGACACCCTGCTCTAGATCAACTAAATCATATTAACTGCACTATATCTGGTTGTCTAAATTAAATATAAACAAAAATAAAAAGGTATTTGCAGCATACAAAATGCACTTGAAACACATCTGCTCATAATCACATGATTTCCAAAAACACAACAAGCCATCTAAGCTGTAAAGAGAGGATGTATTTACAGTTAGATTTGAAACTGTTGCGCGAGAGGCTTTTTTTTTTTACTCACATCTCTTGTAGCTTTGGCTAAAATGTTAGCATTTCAATTTTACCAGAGCAAACCCTTACATTCACCCTTTATACAGAGTCTATGCGTTTTCCCCCAGTTGTACGCCACCTCATTAAAGTGATAACTGTACAAGTCATTGATGAAAGTAAAGGCTTAAATGTTGATTCCATATTTCAGGGGAGAAGCCGTACAAATGCTCCCTCTGTGAGGCGACATTCAACAGGAAGGACAAGGTGAAGCGGCACATGCTCATCCACGAACCCTTCAAGAAATACAGGTGTCCCTTCAGGTAACTCCTTTTTCCTCTCCTTAGTTCATTCCTTTATCATTCAAGCCTTATTAATCCTTGCTCAGGCATTTTATGTCATTATATTATTTCCTTTCTAATAATCTTATTGAAGTTATTAAATGTAATGCTTTGTTTTTAAATCAGAACACATGTGGGCTGCACCAAAGAATTCAACAGACCGGACAAACTCAAAGCCCACATCCTGTCCCATTCTGGTGAGTGAATAATACTAGTGATGTTTGGATAGCCAGCGGCGGACACAACGCTTCCTTTCCGATGTTATTTGTTTCAATTTTTAAAGTAACCAGGTTGACTACAAATCCTTAGTCCATATTTAAAAAGCCAATAAATTAAATTGAGTGATAGAATATTATCTTTAGACGTGGAAGCAAGTTTCCTACAAGAGAAGCTTGAAAATAATTGTCTGCATGACTCAGTTTGTGTTGCACACTTGGACACAAACAGGACTTCCAGGCATGCATTAGTTTAAAAAGAAAAATCCATTTACTATACATAAACTTAAGCCCATCACTGCAGCGCTGCTGTTCCGCTGATCTACCATCAGCGGAACATGTTACCTGACATATTCATACTGTCTAATTATTATTTCTGTATACATTTTCTTAAACCTAAATATGTTCATAAAGATTTCCACAGTTTAACGCCAACTACATAGATGCACATCTGCGTTAAAGTAGTCTGTGCAAACCAAGGCTTAAAGTTACATTTCCTTCTTTGTTGCTAATGCTCTGAATTTAAAACAAAATATTTTTGTATATTTTTTGGTAGTATTTAGCTTTTTGCTTTATGCATAACTGAAGAAGTCTTTAATTCAATTAATCTTTACATTTTAACAGCCTTGACTCAATAAACAGTGTGATCTCAAGGATGTGTATTATGCAGAATTCTCCCAGCTTTTTTTCTCTTGTGTAAATAAAGGTTTCAAATTACTCCTATATGAATGTGGGCCCCACATTTGCAGTTACATACAGTAGGTTAACTCAAAATACATTGTCACATTGATACCCATAATCCTCTCTTCCTCCAGGCATCAAACCCTACAAGTGTCTGTTCTGTCAGAAGGCGTTCAGCCGCAGGGCCCACATGCTGGAGCACCAGCAGTCCCACACACTGACAACTACCGCTTCAGATGCTCCACCTGCAGCAAGGGCTTCACCCGGCACAGCTACTACAGAGACCACAAGTGTCCCGTGGCAGGTTACGGGACAGGAAGTGAGGGAGGGACGGCAGAGGGGGAGGAGGGCATAGGGGTGGAGATGTCGGAGGAGAACGACGGAGAGGATGACGGGGGAGGAAGCACAAACGGGGGAGACGATGGGGAGAAGGATGACAGCTCGGAGGAGGAGCAGGTGGAAACACACGGGGAGGAGGAAGAGGAGGAAGAGGAAGAGGAGGAGGAGGGGGGGGACTGACGAGGGGTGTCAGGCTGCAATGACTATCTCCACCATGGAAGGGCAGGAGGACAGAGAAGAGGTGGATGATGGGATGGAACACGGGGCACTGGAGCAGATTCAGAGCAATGACCAAAACTGTCTGCGGCGGCCATGTTTGTAGTTTTAATCATTATTTTTTGAACATGGAACAAACCAAGCTATTCATGATTTTAAACAAGTCTGAGAATTTGTTTCATTATTTGTTTTAAATTAAAACGTTATTTATACTATACAAACTGCTTTTACTGAACTGTAAAGAAAGGACAGTATGTAACCTGGTAGATCTTTATTCGCCAAAATAACCAGAGGACCATTGTTTTGTACCTGTGTATAGAGGTTTGTGCAATTGTTCACAGTTGTTCATTTAAAATGTCATGATTTTTTTTTTTTATCCATCAAATAGTAACTTATTGGAATTTGTATATAAGTATATTTGTCTCCGTATCACTGTTCTTGCACTTTGAGTAAAAACACTCCCTGGTACTCGTACCGTTACACATGATCTGTTTGACGTTCAGTTTGTTTAACTTATGGGTGTATCCACTTTCCTTCAGTCTTTCTTGATGTTCTACTTTAGTTGGGGATATTTTAGATTTCTGAAAAAAGCTGATGGGAGACCAAATAAAAGGGCAGTATTGAAAGCTTAAATTAGTAATGTAGACACTATCAGGCTGTGCTGCTGCTGGAATTCCCCACATTTTGTGAGAAAAATGAAAACATGGTGAAAAACTGTTATTAATCTGACAGCGAAAAAATAGACACAAAATACAACACTTGAGGTCATGGGCGGTTCTAGGTGGGGCCAACAGGGGCCAGTGCCCCTGTAACACGGAGCTTGGACCCCCCTGTGGCCCCCCTCCAAAAGAATACATCTATGATAATGCAATTCATGTAAAGTACTAAGTAACTGTGCTGTAACCTGGGCCAAAGTTAAAATAACATTACATTTCATGAATGTTATTTAATTTATTTAATAATAAAAGTTGAAAGTAAGTTACTGAAACAAATGTTGTGACTAAAACTAATTTAAAGAAATAAGATAAAAACAGAGTTTGGCTGCATAAATAATGTATTGTTACCCCAAATGTATTTGTATGTTCTGTATCTTGGGCCAAAGTAATAAAAAAAAAAAGAGACAAACTCTTACTAAATCAAACACCAATAAATGTGTTTTATGTTTTTTTTGTTTTACTTTATACTAAACTAAACATTTTAAAATCTCCTTCCAGCATTAAATGATCGGCCCCCCCATTCAAATTAGTCTAGAACCGCCACTGCTTAAACGTCACCTATCATGCTATTTTTAGGCAATAGATAGCATAGGTGTCAGATATATAAAAAATATCTCTATGAAGTGTTTTGGTCAACAACAAAAAAACAGATCACCCATTCTAGCCATGCCTCATATCCTGTTACAAAAGTGCGGATTCTGGGTATAAAGATTCTTTCTTTTTTTTTAACTGAAAAAATAAATAAATAAGAGGGGGCGGAGTTTATGCCGGCTGATGCGGGACCTGGCAGATACTGTCTAAAATGCTGCGGTGATGAAACAAGGATTATTAGATCAAGGATTATTTCTGAAACAGTATGGAGCTCAAGGGCTTTCTCTCTTCCCGGTTTACGACTAGGTGAGTTCCTTTTTATATCCTGCTTCTTACACATGCTCTCTCCAGTACAGCTTAGCTCTGAGTGTTAGTGATGCTTGCTAATGTAAACAAAGACTATTACGTCCAAAACACGTCGGGAATTGTTTCTGATACAGCGACCTTTCTGATAGTCCCGTGGGTCCGCGTCATATCGGATGGCAAATCTGGATCAGCTCCGTTGTGCCCCCGTTTTTAGAGATTTGCGCACGGAGGAAAAGTGTGGTATCTTACCTTGTGTTATTATTACATGTTATTGCATTTGTCCAGCAGGGGGCAAACTCACTCTTGGTATTAAAAGAGCCTGTTGTAGATGTTCCCACGAGGAAGTCCCGGAAGCATGTTACCAAAGTAAAACCAGTTAAACCTACTCCTATGTTGTGGACATACAATTATTGATCACAAGATACAACATATTATTGGCGACGAGGATTAAGACGGGATCAAAGAGGACATGCCGAACGGACTGGTTAGCACCTTACACGCAGGTTTGGGTCGTTAGCGGCAGCTAGCTCAAATTATTAGCAAAGTCTGCGGGTGGAGGAGAGGATTCATTGACACACAATGGCAATGATTGGCACGCTGGCACCTTTTGATGCAAAAAATCAGAAGTGGGAAGAATACTGTGAGGTATTGGAACAGTTTTTTGAGGCTAATGAAATTGATAATGGAGACAGACAAAGAGCCATATTAATAAGTGTTGTGGGATCATCAACATACAGCCTTATGACAAACCTCCTCAGTCCGGATAAGCCCAAGGATAAAACTTACACACAACTTGTGGAGCTGCTAAAAAATCACTTTGACCCAAAGCCTAGTGAAATTGTGCAAAGGTACAAGTTTGACTCCCGCAACCGTGAGCCCAATGAGTCATTAATGGAATACGTGGCTGAGCTGCGTCGGTTAGCGCAGGATTGCAACTATGGTAACACTTTGCAGCAGAGGTTGAGAGACAGGATCGCCTCTGGAATAAATGAAGATCGGATTCAGAGACGACTCTTATCAGAAGCGGATTTAACAGTTGAAAAAGCATTGTCAATTGCTGTGGCGTCAGAGACTGCAAATAAAAATGCACAGGAGATACAAAACCAAGGGGCCACAGCTAAATGCTTCAAAATGGATAAAAAGCCTCAGGAGGCTTATGCACACAGAGAACCTACCAAAGAGTGTTACAGATGCAAGGGAACCAAGAATGAAGCAGCAGACTAAGTTTAAACAAGAGAAATGTCATGCATGTGGTAAAATAGGACACATTGCCAGAGCTTGTCGTAGTAGATCTACACAGAATGGAAACAGCAACAAAAATGCAGACCCAAAGAGAGAAAGGAGGCAAAACCCATATCACCGTTCTCATAAAGTACAAGAGCAACAGAGCCAAAGTGATAGCTCAGAAGAAGATACATTCTTACTGAATAAGATGAGGTTCAGATTGGGACGCATGAGTGAAGTGCACCTGAGACGAGTAGACCCATACATTGTTGAAGTGAAGCTGGATAGTAAGTTTGTTAACTTTGAGATAGACACTGGCTGTAGTCTCACAATAATGAATGAACAGACATTTCAAAGACTATGGAAAGACACAAAAAGTCCATGTTTGAGACCAACCAAAATCCATATCGAGTCTTATACAGGTGACCCTGTTAATGTGGTCGGAGCTGCCCTTGTTAAAGTGAAATACAAACATCAAAGGCGGTACCTGCCCCTCATTGTGGTTAAAGGGGACGGCCCCAGCCTGCTGGGAAGAGGCTGGCTGGAGGAAATACATCTGAGTTGGAAAGAAATCAAGCTCAGGCACAAATCCCGAGTCCTGAAACACCTGAAGACAGAGGACAAATCGCTGCAGCAAGTACTGAGCAAACATGAAAATGTCTTCAAAGAGGAGCTTGGCACACTAAAAGGTATGAAAGCTACCTTCCATGTAAAGGCTGATGCAGTCCCTCGTTTCTTCCGTCCGAGGTCTGTCCCGTACGCCATGCGCACCAAAGTAGATGAAGAAATAGACAGATTGTTGAAAGAAGGAGTAATCTCACCTGTTAGACATGCAGAATGGGCAGCACCAGTGGTTCCAATACTGAACCTGTTGGGACAGTATCGCTATGTGCAGTGTGCGAAATACCCGTCAATAATCGGGGGGTCCCCATCTCCCGTTTATTGCGCAATATACCGATTTGTTTTTAAATTTTGGAGTCAAATGCATCAATCTGGTGCATTTTGAGGGGAAAATAAAGAGACTAGATGTAGACAGACAGTCCCCCTGTTTGAGGCAGACCCACATTTGCGCAGCGTTGCGTTCACAATACATACAAAAAATAAAGAAATCCTCAGGCCAACAGGCCACTTAACAGGCCAGGCCATCGGGAAACCTCCCAGTCCTCCCGATGGCCAGTCCGGGCCCAATCAGTAGTCTATAGCAGCGTTTCTCAACCGGGGCGCCGTCTGGCGTCTTCAGGGGTGCCGTCAAATAATTCTATATTCTGACGTTCATATGAATGAATGAATACGCGACCGTTAAAGAGCCGCCTGTTTTTGATTCTATGCGAGGAAATGCTTTTGCCAGCCAAAATAGATTATATTTGTGAACAAATGTTTTGAATTATGAATACTGAACATAGTAAGCTTAAAAACATTTTAGTGACCATTGCAAGTGACAAATAAATATTATAATTTGAGACCCCCTTCAAATGTTGCTGTTGAGGCTTTCAGGGGGGCTCAGGTGTTAATCGGGGGGGTCGAGCTCCCCCGGACCCCCCCGTATTTCGCACACTGGCTATGTGGAGACTACAAGCTCACTGTAAATACAGTTTCCTCACTTGAACAATACCCCATACCCCGAATGGAAGACCTGTTTGCAGCACTGACAGGAGGAAAACAGTTCACAAAGTTGGACATGAGTCATGCATACCAGCAAATACTCATGGATGATGAATCAAAGAAATACTTAACAGTGAATACGCACAGAGGCTTATTCACATACAACAGACTGCCTTTTGGAGTAGCATCAGCCCCAGCTATATTTCAGAGGACAATGGAAGGTCTCCTGCGAGGCATTCCTTTCGTGGCAGTGTATTTAGATGACATCCTGGTGAGCGGTGTGGATGAGGAAGACCATCTGCAGAACCTCGAGACAGTGTTGGCAAAGCTGGAGGAGGCAGGATTGCATCTGAGAAGGAGCAAGTGCACTTTCCTGGAAGAGGAAGCATGAGCATGAGCTCCTGCAACAAGTGCGATGGACATGGCAAAAGAAACAGGAAGAGGCTTTTAAAAAATCAAAGGCCCTGATAAACTCAGCAGAAGTGTTGGTGCATTACTCTGCTGACCGAGAGTTAATTATGTCATGTGATGCGTCACCTTACGGGGTGGGCGCTGTTTTATCACACGTAATGGACGATGGAACTGAACGTCCTTTGGGGTTCATGTCGCGTACCCTAGCGCCTGCTGAAAAGAATTACTCACAGCTAGACAAAGAAGGCTTAGCAGTTATATTTGGAATCAAGAAATTCCACAAGTACTTGTATGGTCGAACTTTCACCATCTATACAGATCACAAGCCACTGATCTCTCTCTTCAACGAAAAGAAACCCATTCCACAGATGGGTTCCCCTAGAGTTCAGAGATGGGCGGTGCACCTGAGTGCCTATGAGTATCACATTGTGTAGAAACCAGGAAAGAACAACGCTAATGCGGACGCATTAAGCAGACTGCCGCTGTCGGAAGATGTGCGAGAGAGTGAGACCGCAGAACAAGTGCTCATGATTGATCTTCTGGATGACACACACGTGGACACAGCCAAAATAAAACACTGGACAGCTAAGGATGTAATATTTTCTCAAGTTCATGGTTATGTCCTGTCGGGATGGCCTTCAGTGACTGAGGCTCCTCTCAAGCCGTATCATCAGTCATCGTACCAAACAAAGGCAGGGAAAAGATATTGAAAGTACTGCACCAAACACATTCCGGCATGTCAAAGATGAAAGGTCTGGCTAGATCTTATGTATGGTGGCCGGGGATGGACCAGGATGTAGAAAAGGAAGTGCAGTCTTGTGAGGAGTGCCAAAAGCACCACAAGTCACCACCATCAGCACCATTACATCCCTGGGAGTGGCCGGAGTCTCCCTGGACGAGAATTCATGTGGACTATGCAGGCCCTTTCCTGGGAGATGTTTCTACTGATAGTGGATGCTCACTCAAAATGGATGGATATTTATCCAGTGAAGTCAGCTACATCACAGGTGACCATTGAAAAGCTGCGTCAGAGTTTCAGTGTTTTTGGACTGCCAAAAATGTTGGTGTCAGACAACGGAACCTGTTTTACAAGTGCTGAATTTAAGACTTTCATGAAACAAAATGGCATCCGCCATGTGAGGTCAGCACCATTTCACCCGTCTTCTAATGGGCTGGCAGAGAGGGCGGTCCAAACCTTCAAAGGGGGGATGAAAAAGATGAAAGGTGAAACATTGCAAACTAGACTTTCTAGGTTTCTGTTCAGTTACCGCATCACACCTCACGCGACCACAGGCCTGTCGCCTGCAGAGTTGATGATGTCAAGGAGAGTCAGATCTGCATTTGACCTGCTCCTGCCAGATGTGAAAACAAGAGTGCAGCAAAAACAACTAAAACAGAAACAGTTCCATGACACAAACAGGAAACTGAGAAGTTTCTCAGCTGGGGATAAAGTGTTCATCAGAAACTACTCTTATGGACCTAAATGGATCCTTGCGGTCATCGAGAGCTCATCAGGTCCAGTGTCATATACAGTGATCATTGGAAGTGGTCAAGTCGTGAAGCGGCATGTGGATCAAGTAAGAGCCAGATTGACAGACACCGTGCCCTTAGAGCCGGTGCTGGACTCCAACAGAGACCAGGCATGTGCACACATAGACCTCAAAGTGGGCTTGAGCCCCTGCCCTTTTTCTTCCTCCAGAGAAAGTGCCCTTTTTATGGGGTGCTTTTTATTTATTTTTTAAATAAATTAATATGTATCTACTGCTGTTTGCGCACACTTTCCAAAAATATATTGATTGAATAAAAAATAAAAATATCAGGTCGGGAGATTAGACTGTGAAGTTCCGCTGCTCTCTCTCCTCTCCTCTCCTCTCCTCTCCTCTCCTCTCCTCTCCTCTCCTCTCCTCTCCTCTCTCCCTCCACGTCTCGCGCACAGCGGTGCGGACATCGGCAGTCCCTTCAGACAGACAGGTAGCAGCACCTCCCACTTTACTGTCCCACATTATGCCGGCTTTTCTTGGCTTATTTTGAAGGTGAGTGGTGATGAACAAATGACTAAGCTGCCAGTGTGTGAAAGACACATTCAGAAGCCAATGTACAGAAGAGAGGCTTTCTGATCTCCTCCTCTTCGCTATTGAGAAGGACATTCCTGTTATCCACAGTGAAGTAATAAACATCTACACGGACATGGCCCCCAGAAGGTTGCTGCTGTAAGGGAGGAAGGAGAGACAACAAGTGAAGACACGAAAAAAGATTTAACAACTTCCAAGTGCAAAGAAAGATACAAGATACAAAGAAAGTTAGTAACAAAAGTTATTAACAAAATATTTAATTTCAGATTTCAAGACATTTTTAAATAATTTCAGTAAAGTTGCAGTATTTTTGCATGTTCTTGATAAATATTTTTGCACCGTTTTTTCAGCATTTTTGATGTGTTTTGTCCAATTAAATTAGGTAAATGAGTAGGAGAGGAGAGCAGAATGCACTAAGTGTAATTGTTGCAACTAAACGTAGGCCTACTTGTAGTTTGGAGTGTAGATTGGTTTGCGTATTTATGTAGAGAACAGCCTTTTTCAGTTTTGTGTGAAGATTTTTGTTGATTTTGAAGTGTTATTTATTTTAATACCACAAAAATAATTCAAAGGACTTAATGTTGTGCTAAAATAAACTAATTATTATAGCAATTTTAACTAGTAGCATAGAAAACATGCACATTGTGGCATAGTTTCCTTTGTTATCTGCTCTTGTTCATAGTGAATACTAAAGAAGACCATTGTCTCTGTGTTAACTGATTATTTTGTAGAATTATGTTGAGTATTAAACAATTGCGTGAGTCAGGGTATTAAAATAAATTGGTCGGTAAGCCAGAGATGTGCAACTATATTTAACTTTTAGTTTTACATTTTTTTTAATAAATGATTATGGGATGTGCCCTTTTTTCACTTGAGCCCCTGCCCCCCAAAATGTCTGTGCACGTCCCTGACAGAGACACTGTGGTTCCATTGACCATCGAGCAGGAAGGACCTCCTGCAAGTGAGCCAGTGGTTATGTGTACTCCGGTTCCGCCGGACTTGCTTGCTACACCCGTGGTGAGACGATCAGAGCGCGAGAGACAGCCACCTGTATACCTGAAAGACTTTGTTAAATAGATAAAGAGATGTTCCAGTAATAGAGCAGCATAGTTCTCTGTTCTCACTTTAAGGAAATGTTTAGAATGTTAATCTTTGAAAGTGAAATGGTTTAGGTCAGTACCTCGAAATGTTGTGTAACGGGAGTATGTATACCCCACCTTCGGAAAGTATTGTTAGCTTAAAGGGGGGGAAATGTGGTATCTTACCTTGTGTTATTATTACATGTTATTGCATTTGTCCAGCAGGGGGCAAACTCACTCTTGGTATTAAAAGAGCCTGTTGTAGATGTTCCCACGAGGAAGTCCCGGAAGCATGTTACCAAAGTAAAACCAGTTAAACCTACTCCTATGTTGTGGACATACAATTATTGATCTATCTAATTATTATCTATCTATCACCAGTTTATGTTAGTATTAAATATATAATTTATTCTGGTAACTATCAAAATAAAGACATTGTATAGTGTTCATAACAGTATTTTTATTTAATAAATTATACATTAACAATACAATAATATAACGAAAAAACCCTACATCTAAATAAATATATAATCTAAAATAGATGCATTTGATTTAAAAATAACAAATATAATTCAAAAATGTAAATAGCAACAAAGAAATTATAAAAAAAAATGTTAAAGCATTTTTTCTCTTTTTCTTGTTAATATCCATTATCTTCTCTGTTATGTATCTTCCGGTCTTTGCCAATCTGGCCAGCATTTCTTGGTCCTCCACATCTTTCTCGTACAGCCACTGCTTGAAGCAAACTGAAAATAAATGAAAAGATCAGAGTATCAAATATTATCTAAAAATGTACGATACTACTACTTTTATCGATACCGCTCCTTTAACGGTACTCTTATTGGTTATTTTGAAAAAAAAGAAGGTAAATGAACTAAACATATTGTGAACAAAATTAACATTGCTTTTTATTTAAATTGAATAAATAATATTTGACAAAGAAACAACAATGTTTTAACAAATCGTATTCAATTATGTGATGACAGAACTGTAAACAGAATAGCTGAAACTTTAACAAAATAAATAACTCTGTTACCTCTAATCATTAACCCATGTTTGTATAATTGAGTTAACTGTGTGTTGCTGCTAGCATACATAACATACCTGACGTGGAAACGTTACTTGTGGATGGGGCTAGGGAGTTACTAGAAAGACAGTCGAACCCGGTGCATTTCTCCGTCTGAATGTGGTGCACTTTTGCTAAATGTTTAGACAAATTGCTCGTGTTACCGCCCTTACATGCTAAATTCTTATTGCACTTTGGGCAACAAGCATTTTCCACCTCAAGACCAAGCCCCCAGGAAGTGCGCCGGACTGAGGAAAATATTCGTTGTGTCCAAACGGCTGTACTACAATTTCCTTATCAGTCCCTGACGTCGACCGGCCCAGAAATACTTTTTCCCATTGACTAACATGGGGAAAGAGACGTCTGTAAATCGGTGGATATTTTTTTTTTAACTAAATAAACTACCAGTATGAACTATTTTACAGCCCTTATTAGAATCATTCGGTCCTTAAAGTTGTAAAATGCACTAATAGCCGAATCTAGATTTATTTTCTGTCTCCATTCATTCTAGTGAGCCGAGAGTGGGTGCTCGGGGGGCGGGGCTTAATGACAGGAGGCGGGGCTTAAGGGGCGCATGCTCTGTGAGCGCACATACGGGTTCTTCTGCTTTGACATGCCAGGCATGACGGGTAATCTGTGACGTTTCGCTCTCTCAAAAGTTGGGCCATTTTGACTTCCTGCGCCAATGAGCAGCTCTCATAGGAAAGAACGAGACTCGAAAATACATCATAGATGCATTTTGTAGTCTTATTGCATATTAGAAACGGAGTTGGCGACAGTAAGACTGCGATATGTTTATGTAGCAATAATACATATGACATCTATTTTTTTAAATGTCTCCAGTACCGATAAAAAGATCGATAACGTTGGACCTTAACGGTACCACGGTCTTTAATAATTCAGCCCCGGGGCCCCGTTAATACCGGGGCTCGGTACCCATCCCTAGTTTTAATTATTACATCATCAATATTACATTTCAAATAACCATGTACTTGGTATCTCACAAAGAGCAAGTGGCTAGTGCTGCTAAGAACATACCTTTCAAAACCGATAGCTTCCGCGGCAGGGGTTGCCAACACGGTGCCCGCGGGCACTTAGTCGCCCGCAGGGGCAACGTGAGTCGCCCGCGGGGCATGTTCTAAAAATAGCTCGCCAAGCAAATCCAAAATGTAAAAAAAACACAAAACAAAAAAGGAAATGTAATTAAAAGAATCTACCCTATGCATAAACAAAACCTCAATCATAGCGAACTCTATCTACTTACTACAACTCTATATCTATCTAACACCCCTCCTCCCCCCCACCCCCACAATGAATATCGACCAATCACGTTCTTGCTTGATTTGCGGGACCAGCGTTGCAGTCGGGAAGAAAAGCAATGTGGAGCGGCAGCTCACCCCTTCATAAGGAGTGTGACCGTGATTTTCCTTCTGGCAGAATCTACACAACACATCAGCCCCATTGAACACAGCCTAGGACATAGCCGCGGGAAGTCATTTTACTTAGGGGGTGCGGCCAAAAGTGGGGAGATTGTCAACGAGGGGGGGGGGGCGGTGCCGGCCGTCAGCGATACGAGCCACGGCCCGCTGACATCCGGCCATTCTGTGATTCTCCAGAATACACAAGTTCACACCGGGATAAGTCCCGATTCTCCAAACCACATTGACAGTGGCATTTCAATTGGTACACTAAATGTACATATTTATAAAGAAAAATCAGTTTTTCAAATTTACACCATTCGCCAACAGGGGGTGCTGCAGCACCTCCAGCAACCCTACTTCCCGCGGCTATGGCCTAGGACTGTGCCAGCCTCTACAGCACATGAGGGGCAGAGTTTTTTACAAATATGTTTATTATTATTTTTTTAACGCAAGCCGTCATCGCCACGGAGGAGCACACAGCCTCTGTGAGCGAGCGAGACAGAGAGAGCACACCTTTATCTATTTAATATAAAGTAAGAAATCATTCCAATAGGCGCTTTCACACCAAGTACATTGCCGTACTTAGTTCATCAGAACTTAGTTCATCAGAAGTCTTTAGTTCTGATGAACTAAAGAGAAGATCGCGTTCACACCGGAATAAGTCCCTGAGGGAGGATTGGTCAAATGAAGCCGCTGACGTCACTTCTTCTGCTTTGGGTTTCGGTTTATTGGCAGGCCGCAAACAACTTCATGGCGTATACTGCCACCCGAAGTCCCGGCCGGAAGTCCCCGGAGTTGGGGACTGGCTTCAGTATTTATTTTATTTTTTATTTAATCGTTTATTTGGCAGGGACAATGCACAGTAATGAACACTTAAAACATTAAAATGTATCAAGCGTAACAGTGCCAGATTTAGCTTAGAGCTAATTTCCATCCGCAGTCCCTCACATAAAACATTTAAGAAAATTACATTTTACAAACATAGCAAAAACAAAATACTTGATATTCAAAAAGTGCAAGAGAGCAAGAGCAGCATACATCAGTATTTATGACATGGTAATACAATATAGCAGCAACGGCATATAGAATAGAATAGAATTGGGAGGGATGAAACCCTCTTTAATGGTCACACATGCAGAGCACACACACAGTGAAATTTGGCCTCTGCATTTAACCCATCCTTTTACCAGGAGTCTAGTACTAGGTCTAGTAAGAGAGGATACAAGAGCTACATAAAGTGCAAGAGGAGATACCCCTGTGTTAAAGTGTATTTAGCGGTGATTGCACGGATGTTTGTTTCTCAACCATTCTCTGAGTTGACCTTTGAAGCTATTGAGAGTGGGACAATCCCGTATCTCAGTTGGGAGGCTATTCCACAAAGAGCTGCCTTTAATGGAAAGGACATTTTGTCCAAAAGTGGTCCGTCTACGGTGGACTTCACAGTCTCCTCTGGTTTCTGACCTAGTGCAGCGTCCAGTGTGTTTTCTGTGGATGAATTCCCCTAAGGGAGGGGGGGCCAGTCCATGTAATCATTTATAAAAAAAACACATGCTTTTAAAAGACTTAAAATTGTCAAAACTCAAGAAATTGTGTTTTTCAAGGATGGTACAGTGGTGGTATGAATTTGGCTTTCTGTCAAACACCTTGATAGCTCTCTTGTACAGCTGTTCTATAGGTTTCAAGTTTGTGGCACAAGCAAACAACCAGTTTGTAAAACAGTATTCAATATGGGATAGAATCATACAGTGGAGGTATGACTTTGCAGCATTGACAGTTAAGAAGGGTCTAATTTGTTTAACATTTTGCAAGTTGAATTGAATGGTATTGGATACTTTCTTAATATGTTTCTTAAAAGTCAAGTTCGAGTCCATTATGACTCCAAGATACTTGAAGTGGGGGACTAGTTCTATTTCTGCTCCGTTTAAAAACACGTTGGATCCTTTGATTTTGACTGGTCGTTTACTGAACATCATGCATACTGTTTTTTTTTGCATTTAACTGTAAGCAAATGTTGTTCAGCCAGTGTTGAACCTTGTCCAAAGCATTTGAGAGACAAGATGCGATCATTTCAGTGTTTTTCCCATGTAACACACTGTTCTATTCGATAAGTAAGACTTCGATAAGTAAGACTTAACCTACTGTATTGAATCTGCCGAAAAATTGAAATACGTCAGCTTTGTAAGGAGCACTTGGTGGTCAACAGTGTCAAAAGCCTTCCTGAGATCAAGGAGACAGCACATACATATGGGCTCGTGTCTACATACATTTAACCTTTTCCACAAAGACACAGTTAGCTGTCTCAGTGGAGTGGTGAGCACGAAAACCAAACTGCATTGGGTGGAGTGGAGCGAAACCTTTATCTAAATGTTTGGTGATTAGTTTTGACACCCATTTCTCAGCTATCTTAGAGACACAGGGGAGGATGCTGATTGGTCTGTAATTGGACATTATTGCCTTATCCCCAGATTTAAAGATCGGTGTCACCGTGGCCACCTTCCAGGATGATGGAACTTCCCTCGTGCTGATAGATTGATTACTAACATAGTAATTGGTTTATTAGACCGTCGATATGTGTTTTATAAAGTTGGTGTCTAAATCATCTGCATCCCTAGCCTTAGAACCTCTTAACCCTAAGATTATATGTTTTACCTCAACCTCTGTGATTTCCTCCAGGTCAAAAACGGGGTGTGTATCCACAGTCGGGCTAGGTGAGACCTCAGATGGCGGGAAGAGCTTTGTAATGTCCAGAGCACTATTTATGAAATACTCATTTAGAGAGTTGGCCAACACTGCAGGGTCTTTTATCAGGGCATCATTGATTTTTAATGCTAGTACATTATTTTCCTGTTTGGTTTGTTTACCTAATAGTTTATTTAAGATTTGCCAAACTTTTTTACGTTACCTTTCGCACCTTCAATTATTGATGAAAAAGTTTGCTTTGGCCTGTCTTATTGTTTGTGTTACCTTGTTACGAGCATGAGTGAATTTCTGTCTGTCAGTGGATAGTCCGGATTTCAAGCTCTGCTTTAATAGTTGGTCTCTAGATTTCATTAAATTCCTGCACTGTAGATTCAGCCAGGGAAGATGATGTTCCTTCCTGTCCCTAAGGCACCCTCTCCTTGAGAAGGAAGACATTGTATCATTCATTTGAGATACAAACAGATCACTGTTTTCACCAATACCTTCAGAGGACAGAGTGTCCCCCCAATTAATAATTTTCACTGCATCCATAAAATGTTGTTGCAGGTTTTTGGGGATGAAGCGTGAACCCAGGGCAGGCCATGAACCCTTTTTTTGTGAGTTTCCTTGCAAACAGAACAAGATTATGGTTAGAAAAGACCAGTCATGAAGTTGTATGTTTTAACTATTCTGTCAGCTTTGTTAGTAAATACTAAATCTATCATAGTCTTGGAGGTTTTGGTTATTCTAGTCGGTTGATCCATTAGTTGTATTAAGTTGTGTTTATCCGTGATCCGTTTAAGTTCTTTCTATTTTGTTTGTCATTCCAGTTTATGTTAAAGTCTCCTAAAATAATTAGCTCTTTGTTGGAGTCACAGGAATTCAGCATGAGTTTTACCTGGTCATAGAAATCCACCTTAGCGGTGGGTGGTCGATATAGGCAAATCATGGTGAGGGACATTTCCTCAGATAGTGTGATTTCCACACCAACACAATGAAAATCAACATTAGCTGGAAGAGCAATCTCCCTACAAGTAAAGGTATTCAGTCTGTCCTTCCTAAACACATTATATCCTGACATAGATACAATAGAAGATGGTGACGACTGTTTTAGCCAAGATTCAGATATTCCCAAACAGTCAATGTTGGACTCAAGGAGGAGATGTTCTAACTGTTCATGTTTGTTGCAGATGCTGCAGAAATTTAAATGTCCACTGAATAGTCCCTTCGGCTTGCACCGAGGATCCCACACTATTTTTGCTTGATTCACTGTTTGAAACATTTTTGTGTAACGGTGTTTTTTAAATACCGGATTTCTAGGCTTTACCTCGGTGTCGTTGTTGATAGTGGAGCAGACAGAGCTAGCTGTTGGTTTGTGGTTCTCTGTTGCTAGGCCGCTAGCCATCGGCACGGACCCGCAGTCCCTCGGCAGAGCTAGCTGTTCAGCTAGCCCGCCTCGTCTGAAGCCAGCCGGCGACGCGTGGATCTCCGCCGCTACGCCTCCAGCCCTCGGTGCGGGCCCCCAGTCCTCTGATGGTGTGGAGATGGACCCTGCTGCTAGGCCAGTAGCCGTCAGCGCGAGATCACAGAGACCCGTTGGCAGAGCTAGCTGTTCCGCTAGCCCGCATCGTCCGAAGCCAGCCGGCGACGCGCAAATCTCCGCTGCTAGGCCGCCAGCCCTCGGCGCGGACCTGCAGCTCTCCGGTGGTGTGGGAGCTATCCGGCCTCTTCTGGGGTTAGATGGTTGTGTGTGGATCTCTGCTACTCGGCTACCAGGCCTCGGTGTGGACCCGCAGTCCTCCGACGGTGTGGGTAGAGGTCCTGCTGCTAGGTCGGCACAGTAGAGCCAATAGCCCAATATTCTCTTTTTTTCGTTTGTGTCCCTTTTTTGTGTTGGAGAGAGTCTGCCAGGAGTGCCAGATGAATGTACTGTATATTACTTGCTGACCATGGCCGAAGTGCTTGATATTCAGCCATGTTGCTGGTGCAAATAATGATGTATCCCCCGCGTGTTGATTTACCAAGGGGGCAAGATGAGTGGTGTAGCCAAACAGAGGCCCGAGATTCAGAGCAACCATGCACAGATAGATCGCTGCCACTGCGCCCGAAATGCCCGCCGCTGTCTTGCCACGAAATGGGCAGCGGTTCAAAATGCCACAGTGTACTCTGGGTAATCAAAAGCAGAAGCTGCTGGGACTCCTAGCAGCTTCTACTGAAGCCTTCTGAGTAAATCGCCAGAACGCTGACACCGCTCCCATGTTTTCTTTTGTGATGCCATAAGTTAGTCTCTGCGTTTGTGCGCTGGGCTAATGCTAATGCGAGGAAAATAAAATGGCGGCTTCACAAAACTTTTTGGGAGTTTTACGAGGCGTGGTTTGCAATCCGCCCAGCCAATCAGAAACGGGAACCTTTTTCTCCCATGAAAGTACCTGCTCTCTAGCAGGGACTGAAAAGGGGGGGAAAAGGTTCTCATGAACTAAGTTCTAGTTCCGGATTTTTTTGGTGTGAACGCACATTTTCGGAACTATATCGGAACTATACTGGGAAAAGTACTCCGGTGTGAAAGCGCCTATTGTGTACTATAGGACAGTAAAAAAAACAGTTTAAAAGGGGAGTGATTAGTAAAATATGCATAAATAGAAAGAAAGAATGCTAACTCGGTAACATAAGATAAGAATAAACAAGTTTAAATGATTTTTTTATTGGTTGTGAACTTGTGTTCATATTCTAAAGATGTCTGGATTATTGAAAAGTATACAGCTCCCTTTCATATGAGTGTTGAGAGCTGTATCCATAAATTCATTTTGTGCTCAAAGTGCACCAGATTGATGCATTAAACTTCAACATTTAAAAAAAATCTTCCCGGGGTTGTATGCCCCCGGACCCCCCTAGAGGATGTGAGGTCCACCCCCAAATAAAGCAGGTTAAAATAATTAAATTGCATACATTTTCTTTTAGTAAACACTGAAAACGGGTCCCACAGACCCAAAAAAGCACACAAAGGTTAAAGGTAAGCATATAATAATGTTAAAATGTGCTAAATATATACACTGCAAAAAACAAAACAAAAAGAGTAAAAGTAGCCCCTGACTTGATTTATTTTTTGAAAGTAGCGCTCATCCTAAAAAAGGTTGGTGACCCCTGGTATAAATGTAATCACTGGGTGATCAGGTGCAGGTGTTTTGGGACGGAAGCGAACAGTTTTCGACCGTGTCGGCGGAAGCCGTGTCAATATGAGCTGTGTGTGTTAAACCTGTTTGTATTCAGCGTGACTGGCGTGCATATATTGGTATCTGAATGGTAACAGAAAGGCTATATGGACAACAAAATAAAAGGATCGATGGATTGAAAGATATACACTCGTATGGACATTGTTTTGTCATCTGGAACACACGTCTGAACTTAGTTCTCCCATTCCCATCCCTCAGTGGCTTAAGTATGGATAAAGTTAAAAGCCACTACAATAGTTGTAATAAAATCACTAGCAATATAGAATTTATTCAACAGCGGTAAAGCATTAACTTGCTAAATTAACGTACACTGAACTGTAAAACTTACCACTATTTAGGAAAGGACCTGATCAGAAGGGTTGACTAGTAGGACAGCAAAGAGGCGGAGGAGGTCTATGTCATGTACAACCATTGGTAGATGTTACACCTGAAAGAAAGATAAGGAAATAAGAGAAGACAGGAGGACAAACATCCTCATAAGTAAAAGACCAAATCATGTCAAGCTTTAAATCTTTCAGTCTTTACAATGCACTGTTGGAAATTACATTCCAAAGGCTAAATTCAAACTCAATACCATAAATAACTGGGTACCAAAGTGCTTTACCTGATAGAACACGTTCCACACGGAGCAGCAACCATCCGGCTGGGCCTTTTGCTGCATATCATCTCCTCCCTCTCCAACGTTTCCAGTAGATCTCTACTGCCTCTGTCCAATAAAACAGAAATGCCCCAAAAAATCATATTTAAAAAGTTTAAAACAATAACTTGCTTTTGGCATTCAAATGGATTAGAATCTCACCTGTTTCCTGGATGTCAGGAAGGCCAGGAAGTCATTCCCTTCAAGTCCACAACCAGTCATAGGAGTTCAAATGCAAAGCCTGAACGATGACAAGAGCGAGAGACTTACATTTTACAAGATAAATAAAACCAGAGCAGTGTGTACGACATGCAGAGAACAGATCAAATCCCCTGACAGACTCACACACTTTGGTGATGTCCTCATCTGATAATGATGTTTCATTTTTAGCAGCAAAGTAACATTACTCAAAGTACATGTTGGACCCAACTCATGTACAGTATGTTTTGCATCTCCTCAACCAACCCGGTATCACGGCAAGACGTGAACATGTGAAGATTTACCATGCTGGGAGACGTGAAGATGTCACGATTTCGTCCCTTCAAACGTGACAGTTACACGGTATTGCTAACATGGCCCAACCAGTGGAGAAATACCCGGAAATGCCAAGCAAATGCACTACCACGACAGTCGGTTGTTATTGTGAATATTAATATAATAATGATTTCTTTTTTAATAGTCACACTCGATGTCGCCGATGTTCTTGTTGCCCCAGCTGGTCAACACCTCTTTTAGCAGAAACAAAGGCTACATTAATGTATTAAATCGATGTTAATCCATGTGTGTGGAATGGATGTGGAATTAACGGACGTGACGTTGTGCGATTGCGTTGCCAGGCAACAGCTTCGGTTCATGTTAATTTACAAACTCTTCAACTAGAACCCTAGTTATATTTAAAAACATTAAAAAAAGTCATCACATAAACAGCATTGTAATACACGGTTCGGCTGCATTAAATATTACATATATGCCGTAGTTCTCTATTTATAGAGCCCTGATGAGAAACATCAGGGCTTTGTTCTAGACCAGGGGTCTCCAACACGTCGATCGCGAGCTACCGGTAGCTCGCGGGCAGCTTTTCAGTAGCTCGCCGCTCGATTATCGATTATAGCGTAGTAACGTTGCTTCTTGATTTTTCGGCCGCGGCTGGACAATAACGTTTTTTTATTTTAGAATTTTTTCTGTCACACGAATATAAAATTGGTCCGTGACACAGAGATCAAGGAACAGATGTGACAGATGTGACAGCTGCGCCGCTGCGCCGTCACATGTGTGAACCAACAGCAGAATGACCCGCTCTGAATCAGTCCGCGTCGCTGCGGCTCAGAGACACACAGCAGGGATTTGTGTTTTTGAAAAACACTCGTTATCGTCATGTCAGGTTTTTGGTGGATTTAATCAAGTCTTGGATTGCAGAGTATGAATGTCCTCTTGCTATTTTCAGACGATAAATACGTGTGTAAAGTTTGTGAAGGCAGGAGGAAAAAGCTTCCGCGATCACCGTCTCCTCTGTTCCTCCAAACCCCGCCCCCTCCTGAAAAATAACTACTAATAAGAGTGACAGGCTGATAGTAACCTGATAGAAACGTTATTATTCACTTAATCACTGATTGAGATATGATGAAGCTAACTTAATCTCATACATTCACGGGATTTATGTAACAGTAAGACAGAGAATGTAAGTGTGCACCCACATGCACTATTTTTGTTTTTATAATGCTGTTGTAAATACTCCTGTTGTCTGCTGTGTTCAGACTCAAGTCATGTGTGTGATGCCACATTCAGGACATTCAGTGTCCTTTTTTTAACAGAAGACAATTGCTAGAAGCTGCAGCTAGACTGCAGAAGCATTCGTTTTTTGTTTTTGAGGATGGAACAATTTCACACACAGATATAGGGAGGCTAGACCTATACAATTGATTTATTATGGTTTATAATTTAATGTCAAGACGAAGAAGAAGAAAAAGATGGCTGCACTGTTCAGTGTCAATCCTGTGGAGATGGAGGTTATAAATCTCCAAAATCATGTTCAGCTTAAGTCTCAGTAAAACTCACAACATTTCAGGAGCCTTGTAGACCCAGACAACTATAAGAACATTCACCAAGCAGCACTGAAAATGTCTACTTTATTTGGCTCTACAGACCTTTGTGAAGCAGCTTTTTCTGACATGAATGTCATGAAATCTACATGAAATTGGACCTTGATGTGAAGTTAAGATTTTTGATAAGCTTTAGGTATTGCAATTTCACACGTGTACAAAAGTAGCTTAATTCAACTGATGAGTGCTATGTGAATAAATGTAAGCGATGCGATGCAAGTAGCTCTTGGCCACTTTCATTTTTTCAAAGTAGCTCTCAGATGGAGAAAGGTTGGAGACCCCTGTTCTAGACAAACAGGAAGAACTGCCGCCAAAACTGAAAACGTGACGTGGATAATAAATATATCAGCAATTAAACAACATCTTACATTTCTTTTCACACAATACGTCTCCTTGCAGTATCAACACTAATTCGGCTGACTTTTATATTTGATCCAATTGGTAGATAGGCTGTATTTACACCATAACGGTGAACAGCTGATAGAAAGTGACACCTAGTGGTTAAAGCACGTTATTGAATTTTATTATTTTTATTATTAGATATTAATCAATCAGACCTCAACAATGGTCTGTATAGTTGAGTAGAAACAAACTGTCTCTACAGTTTCATGTAGATTAACACACATTTGTAAGAAAAGTTTACAATGAAGCACAAAACCCCTCTTTGTATTAAGCTAGCTGCCACTTAAAGTACAGCTTAACATGCTAACCTTTGGTAGAGTTAGCTAACGTTAGCTAACTTCATGTCCAACACAAAACCTCTAACGTGCATTACATTCACGATTTTAAACAAAACCTAACTCTCTCCACTTGTAAAATCACGTTAATTTAACTTACCCTTAAATAACTACATCACGTTTTTCAGGGGCAACACAAACTGCAGAAAACGTTAGCTGCTAACTGTTGTTAGCTAAGACAGCTAGCTCGTAACAATAGCCTCCTAGCAAACTTAAGGTTACGTTAACATTAACGTAACGTTGTAAGAAAGCAAAACGAACCTTCGACAAAGCTTTTACTCTCAGACTGGGTGTAATTGTGTAGCATTGCTTACCTCCAGAAGGACTTTTAGCTGTTTCCCAGTAGAGAGAGCTGTCAGAGCGGTTCCTCTCAGAAGAGCAGCAGTGGGCGTAGTCACAGAAACGGCTCTCAGTCTCAACCGCTCTCAACTGATCTTCACTCCCCGACCGTTAGCGCCAGTTAAAAAACATGTTTTAAACCACTTTGTTTCAACCACTGCTGTCTCGCAGTTCCTCCCTCTCTGTCTGTCACAGTATGTCTGTCTGTCTCTCTGTCTCTCTCTCTATTTATTTAGCTAAAATTGTAATCCAACTTCACCAGCTACAACATAATGAGACCTTGCTGGTGTACCAGCTTCACCAGCAAGGCAATGCTGGTGTACCAGCTTTCCCATGCTGGTCTTGCTGGTGTACCAGCTTTCCCATGCTGGTCTTGCTGGTGTACCAGCTTTCCCATGCTGGTCTTGCTGGTCTACCCGCATGGTCTCTTGCTGGTTTTGCTGGTGATACAGCTTGCTGAAAAAAAGCTGGTATTTATGCTGGTAGACCAGCTTTTTTTCAGCAAGGGGGGGGGGGACACACACACATATTTATGTATAAAAGACATCAAAAAGTGCATTTTGCATGATAGGTCCCCTTTAAGTATCATGCTCTTGACTTTAATCTGTTATCTGTCCTCACTCCGGTATGAAACTGCAGTCATACCGCACTGATTCCACAAGGGGGCGATATGACTCAATAAGGGCCTTGTTGCCTACTCAGTTATAGGGCTGCGACCATAGTCTATGGCTGCGACCAGAGCCGTACGGCGCTGGCTCAGCGCTGGCTGCGACCAGAGCCCTATGTACCTATCTACCTATCTATACGGCGCTGGCTGCGACCATAGACTAACCATAGTGAGGCGAAGTCCCGCCCATCTACTTCCGACCCATGGGACCTTATTTCAGAAAAATTATGTATTGAAGTCAATGGGGAGAGAAATATTATCTTTCGATCCCGTTTGAATTGTGCCACGAATTACACATATGATGTTTGTCAATCTTAAAAGATAATTTCCATTTCAAGAAAGTCACAGTTTGTCGTAAAACTGTTGAAATATAAGACTGAAAAATACGCAACTAGAAAGACTACAAATCCCAGAATCCCGGTCCCGCATGCTGGCTCTTACGGAACCGACTAACTCCCCTTTTGTGTATGTACAGCTCTCAACATTCCCAGACTTGTAGTGATTTTCATCTCTTTTAATACTTTTCGCCTCATTCTGAAAGAAAGAAGTGAAATGTGCCAACGTGACGGCCGTCTTGGTGTGTGGTGCGAAACGGGAGATGTAGTTCATTGAGCGGTTTCACACACAAAAAAGTGTAACTTCACAGTTTTACGACACATTTTTATTTTTTTGACTTATCTTTTAAATTGACAAACATCATGTGTAATTCGTGGCACAATTCAAACGGGATCAAAAGATAATTTTTCTCTCGCCATTGACTTCAATACATACTTTTTCCGAAATAAAGTCCCATGGAGGTCCCCCGGAAAGGGAGGGACTTCGCCTCTCTATTATAATCGGGTGTGCCAAATTGTGCCAAAACTGATTAAGAGTTTGATCTATAAAAAAGTCGGAAAATAGTTTAGTTAAAAATTAATAGCTACATAAGGATCAATGTAAACTTGGCTACAACACAATATTTTTTTCAATATCCATTTATCTTTCACGATTAATCGTTTAACACTTTCTTAGAAAAATACTTTAACAATCAATCTATGATCAAAATTGTTCGCAATTATTTTCCTAATAGGCTACCACGTTTAAAATCAAATTCCATTGTTCCAAAAAACACCTGCAGAGAAATTAGATTTACTGTATATCACAAAACATTGTTTAAAATAATCAACTGTCATCATCATCATCACTGTGTGCTTAAGGATCTGATGTGGTAAATGATGATCAGAGAATATTTAGACCCCAATTAGCAAATGTATTTTTAAACAAAAAGAGCAGATAATAATTATTGTAATATAAAAGCTGATAACCATAAATCATTTATAAATAAAAAACGTGCTAATGTGATCTTATACTGTTCACGGTTAACATTTCACATGCTTTTTTATGCCTTGCAACAGCAAAATGTCGACTTGCTATTCTTTTACTTACAGTATGTATAAATTCATTGCATGACATTTACCTTCAGATGGACTGGTGGACAGCAGTTGTCATCTCACCTGGCTCCTCAGCTCGACTGGCCCCTGAAACTAAAACTTCTTCTACCCCTTTTCTGGTCGTCTAGCATGGTAATGACGTTAAAAATAAATACAAATGATAAGAAATAAGAAAAAGGAATACATAATACTAATTCATATTAAACAGATTAACTCATAGAAGGCACAACGCTTTTTTTGATTTAATTTATTAAGGTGACAATTTCTATATTACACATCTTTCATGTACATCGGCAATTGAACAGGGAAAAGAAAATATAGTGTTACCATAAACCTCTTATTAAAACCTTTCTTTTTAAAAAAGAACATTTGTTATTGACACCATTTACAACTTGTTTTCATATACAGGAGAGTGACAGTGGTTTTAGTTGTACATGGAGGGGAAAAAAGGCGGTGAATTATGATATTCACATATTTATCTGCCAACTCCCTGGGATTGCTATTTGTGTTCGACCCAGATCAAAACCTCACTCTGCATCAGGGGTAACAATCTGAGGCAACGTTTCATTATGATACATTCGTTATATTACACTGACTGTGTCTCAGTAGTTGTTATCCATGCTGAAGTGTCATCAGCATATAGCTTTTCCAAACTGGTGCACTCTCTCAGAACTCTCGGTTCATCTCTGCCATGACCATTTTGCTAAAAAAGGATTTCTGATGCCTGAGAATGGAAATAAGGCTACCTGAAGGCTCATGACAAACACCATCTCACCACCAAGTTAAAACAAAGAGCACAGGACTAGATTATTCACATGCTGAGAAGAAAAGGGAGGGATATTTAGTTGTGCTCTGCTATGTCACACCAACACCACCTGAGCTAGGGCTGCACAATTTGGAAAAATACCCACTGGCAATTATATTTTCGATATGATTTGCAATATCAGAGAATTATCAATTTTTTATTACGATTATCACTAAAAGGCTCCTATTATGCTCATTTCAGGTCCATATGTGTATCGTGTGTCTCTACTGGACAAGTTTCAATTCTTTAATGTTCAAAAAGGTTTTCTCATACTGCCTGTGCTGCAGCACCTCTTTTCACCCTCTGTCTGAAACCAGAGCCCTGTCTGCTCTGATTGGTTAGCTGGCTGGCTCGGTTGTGATTGGTCAACAGCTCGTGATACGAGGATGGTGTGGTTTCTTTAAGAGGATCATACTGAACAATCATTTGTATTAATAGGTCTGTAGAATACTGTTAAGGCCGGGATATATTTTCAGCTCCACTTCATTCGGAATATTTTCAAATATGTTGCCTTAACAGAAATGTATATTATTGCGCTTACTGCAATTTGGATATTGCACTAGTCCATATTGTGATTTTAATAAAAATGTGAATAATTGTGCCGCCCTAACCTTTCTATTTAGAGCGTATTTAACTCACTCTAAATGAGCCACAGCACTCCCTGGATCTCTGTGACTGATCAAATGTGTGACGTCAACCTAACCAAACAGATGTTTGCAGTTTCGTTCCACATCTGGAGGTGTCTTTCCGTCACACACTTCTGTTATTACTGGATAGTTATTGAGATCCATAAAGACCACAGTAAGAATTAATACCCGAACACACCATTTTTAAAATTGTTTCAGACATACATTTATAAATCAGTATCTGTCTGAAAAAGCAAACTGACATCAGATGGATTTTGACTGTAAATAATAAGAGGTAAATTATATTTTAAGTGTGGAAGAAAAACTGAAGTTTTAAATACCTCATGCATCTTTTTGACAGAGTTTTCTTTAAAATTCGTAAGAATGTCATTTAATTTTTCCTGTTCATTTTGTGGTAGGCTGTTGGGCAATAGGTTCATCAATCTCCTTCAAATGCTACATATGTGTTTTCTTGCAATTTCTTGTGGAGTTTTGCAAAGAAAGCATTCAAAATGTCACTTCAGATTTGATCTAAACTAAAAGAAAAAACAAGATTTGGTTCGACTTGCATTTGGTGTTTTCACTTGCTTTCTAAAAATAATAATTTAAAGTTCTGACACATTAATTGAAGTACTTCATACATATTTTAAAATACTTCATTCCCACTAGATTTTTCAGGATCTTGTCTTTAACAAACCCACCCCGTGAATTAAAATAACCCTCTGAAGCTGATCTTAACACGAATAACTTATAAAATACTCCCAGAATTCTCTATAATCCAAGACTCCCCATTCCGTCACAGCGTTCAAACTCTTTCCCTATAAAACTAGGGTCAGTCCAAGTTCTGTTGTCCACATTTCCCACTACTTTAAAATAATGGAGGCTCCAACACTTTTCACAATCATTAAGCGATTCACAGATCAAATACTATAGAACACAAAAAAAAGTGATCTAGTTACGCTTGTTAGACATGTCGCAAAAATCTCTTTGCAGCACCAAGATTGTCTGTTATTTAAGCATTAATTTGGGGCACTTTAAAAATAAACTACGACATAGCAATAATTTTATATGGTCACAAAAAAACCCACTTAAGTCATGAGTGAAAGTGAGAGAGATTTCAGGATGTGATCAAAGTCACCGTTTGTCATCCTTTTAAATGTGGACACGATAAACAATCTTAGGGCAACGACGTCTGCTTTTTGGTGAAAGGGCACAATGAGTAGGATTTTTCCAAAATGTATAGATTGTAGAACAATTTATCTCTCAATCCTCACTTCAGAAGTGTGTGGATCTGGAACAGAGACGTGGATTTTCTCTTCTTTTTGCCGTTATTTGTCCGTTTGTCGGCAACTTCTACCATAAAAATGTAGCGACCAAGGTGCCAGATTGTAAGCATTGATTTAGGAAAAAAACGCAGACATAGTGCCAGGAAAATGTCAACGACATGCAGAATAAACTTCCTTCCAAAACGAAATTGAATCTGGGGATAGCTTTTATCTGCTAGCGAGCACCGTCACCCTCGTTTAGCTGACTCTAAATGTGTTAAAAAAATTGTAATTGAACAAATCCTACTCATTGTGCCTTCAACCCCGTTAAAGCAAAAGCACACCCTCTCAATCTTATCTTAAAATAAACACTTTAGGAATTAAATCACGATCAAAGTCACCGTTGCGAGACTCTACTTTAAGAACCTGTGCCCTTTCTGGTTTTAAGATTTCTACGATGCCCCCCCGTTGCTCGCCGTTACATGTGAGGAGGGAGAAATCCTGCAGATTTCATGGAGGGTGCGTTTTCAGGATCCCATGCATAATTTGCCGCACATCCTGAGAAATGGGAGCAGCTTCAGATTCAGAAGAATACAACATTTTTCAGGTACTTATCGAGCATCGAGAGGCCTGCCGCGAGCAGAGAAGACCATAATCCCAGCTCCGTAGCAACAGCATGCAGGCGACGGTCTCACACACGCACCCGAAGGAGTAGCAAACGAGTGTGTGCGTGCATGCTTGAGTAGAATGAAAACACCCGCTTTTTCTGAAGGGGCTCCCTGATTTGAACACTGTATTTTCCTTCAGAGTCCTGCACCCACTATCAAACGCCTCCTGATTCCTTTCACTCCTGTCCGAAGCCTTCCGTCTCCTCGATGGCAAACAGCAGCTTCTCCTTCATTTGCTCGTAGCTCTTGTATGGCGGCAAGTCCAGTCTGTTGAAGCTGGGAAAATAAAGTAAAAAAATAATATATATTAACTGTATATCAGCTTGGCATTGGCCTGATCCCCAGACGGTGATTATTCAAAGTAAGAGCGGAATGAGCATCGTACAAGACTCTGAAAGAATACTCATTAATCCTTGGGCTATGAGGTCAATGTTTGTAGCTGATCCCCAGTAAAACAACTTACCAAGCTAAGAGACCAAACTAAAAGGGGGTAACAATACAAATTCTTACAATGAACTGCTACAAACAGGCTTAGTTGACTACACAATTCGGCTAAACATCATCAGATTGGTTCTCTACAGTTCAATTTGACCTAAAACAGGAGCATTGAAGTGTTAATCATTTGGTTTAAGGAAAATAACGACTCCCTACCTCGGTCATAAAGTCCAAACATGTCTCCATGCCTGGGTTCTTTATATTCCTTAAGTCCATAAGAGTGGTTCATTTACATCCACCGACAACGTTTTTGGAATAATGTCATGTGATCTCTATCGCTGCCTGTCAGATGCACTTTAACTGAAAACAAATATACTTTCTACACTCTGTTGTTGGGTATGCTTGTACTCATCACCTTGAGAGATGCAAAATAAAAATGTCAACACCTTTTTTCTCTTTAGTTTGGACCCCTTTTCCTATCAGGTATGAACATTTGTATTTGTTACAGTTTGAAGAGGATAAAGAAATGGGTTGCATCACTAGGTTCACTGCTTTGAATACATTTTTGATAGTATTTTGTAGCTTTGTGTAAAATGTATTGAAAAGGTCTATGACATAAAGTCGCCTGAAGCAAAAGTCTGAGCTATTAATCAGTTTGTTTTGCTAAGTAACAATATGGACTCTAGGTTTGATTCACCCCGAGTCAATCTGCTGCAGGTTCTTGTGAAGTTTGCATGAACTCACCACGTGTGACTTCTGGGAAGCCAGTTTTCTTTTCCCACCTTCTCGATACAGAACTTCTGGGGACCATTGCTTCCTGTAAAGTAAAAATAAACGTTTATTTAGTTAAATATATACACAAGAAACTGGGACTAACACAGTGAGATCTCACCGATACCTAGCTTTACAATCTTAGTTAGAAACTTATGTAAAAAACTCAAACTAAAGAAAGTCATATATATTGATGTTTTTACCCATAAGGTCGGCAAAGCCTCCTACAGGCAGGCGACAGGTTCCTGTGACAAACTGCAGCAGCCTCATCCTCTTCTCGTTGTCCGCCTCCTTTATGAACTGTGGGACAAGAGGCAGGCTGGTTAAAACACTGAAAGGTCCAGGAAAACGTATACAATCACACATTAGACATACATAACTGATTCATTGTGTAAACCGAAAGGACGGGTTTCGGTATTTTTTCTTTTTTTTACCAATAATGAACAGAGAGATTAAACATAAACCAAAAAAGTGCTGATTGATTTGCTTCAATGCAATGATTTCAAAACACAATACCAACCAAAAAATTGAAAATTAGGCTTTTAGCACAACACGTTTTTGGACTGATACAATTTCTTAGAGGTTTCTTCAAAAATGTATATAAATGGTCCTAAATCCCTCAAAGATGACCATATTAAGAATCTAAGACCTTGCTAAAACCATGCAAAAATCCATTGACATTTGACATTACGAGATTACAGTGAAAATCGCATTTTTTGGGCAAAACCCCCAGAAACCCCCATATTATCATCTTATCAATATATCTAGGAAAGCCCTCAGTCTATGGTTTGCAGTTGTAAAGTGTCATAAGGCTGTCATTAACAGGTCATTTTATTAAGTGAGGTCAGTTTACAAAAAATTGGATAACATTGCATCGTGAATAAAGTCAGCATTCCTGTCATACCAAAGATATGCAATGCCAAGAATGTGAAGTGACCCTAGTATGCACAAATATACAAATGTACCATTTTAAATGAGGTGAAAACAATGCATTTGTGCAGCATGCAAATTTCTCTGCAGTTATTTTGCCTGAAAACGGCCCCTATGGATCTTTCTCCGTACATTACGTTAATAATAAAGTTTACTAGGTGAATGCTGACCTGCCAGAACCAGACGATCTGTTTGCTGCTGCGAGCGTAGTGTCTGTAGATGGTGTTTCTCTGCCAGTCTGCCAGGTCGATCTCCTGCATACCACACAGCATCACCTGCAACAGAAAACAAGTTATTTAAATTAAACAAAAAAATTACTTTGAAACCAGCTTGCATTTCTTGCAGCACTTTCAGGTAAAGAAAAAGAGTGTGAGGTTGTTCTCTACCTCGAGCTCTTTAGCATCGAAGTACTGCAGGTACTGCTGAGGGAGGACCTCGTTGAAGCCTTCAAAGAAAGCCTGAGTCTGCTCCTCCACCCCTCGGGACAGCCTCCACTCTGCTACCAGCCTGCGGGGGGGGCGGAGGCACACACACATGTTACACTCAACTTCATCAAGTCAGAAACACTGCAAAGTGGTCTACAGTAAAACCCTGCAGACATTATATCTGTGTGACTTATTATGAGTGAAATGATCAGTTATCCACCTGATGTACTCCTCCTTGTTCTCCTCCGTCACCTGGAGCTCTCCTCCGTCTGGCTTCAGCTCATGGGTGGAGATTTCCCCCAGGATCTCTTTGTCCACGGAGAAGAACATCTCCAGCCCGCACTCCTCGATGTTGTTATCCCTTAAAAGTTAACACACTCTGATCATTCATATGATTTTGGAGATGAAACCCCAGATTATGTTTAAAAATCTATTTATTTTGTATCCAGATACAAGGATATCCATAACCTTGAAAAACTATTAATATTGCGTTTTCAAAACTTTAAAGACTTTGTATGAAAGCTAATACTTTAACCACACTTGGTACTTCTTTTTTTGTTTTGTTCCAATTAATCTCACTGAACATGATTTATTAATAAAATGGATTAGATTTCATTGGTCTAATATGTGTGCCATCAGCATCACTGCAGACTCCTTTGATTTGGTAGGAAATGGTGCATTTTGTATTGGTTTCATAGAATTAAAATAACTTGAGCTCTTCTTGAAGTTCCATCAATAAGAACATGCTAATATTAAAATCAGGTCCCACCGGTCAATATGGAGGTTAAAACGGACTTTTCTGGGTAAAATACGTGTTCTGGTTGTGATATCAAACTTGTCATTTTTTTTGTTGAGAGTTTTTCCTTCAACAACCCGACCGGATTGTGTGTGTTTGAGTTGTCTGCTTTTATTGTCCATGAAGTTTAACTGACATTGAGATAAAGCTGCTCTGATGAATTAAACACAAATATTCTATGAGATTGCTTAATCATTGTCATTTCAGGTGTGTTTTATGCTCTTACATTTCTACAAGTAGCTGTATTATTGTATAGTCTGACTCATTTAGCAGACTTGCCTCAGACACTCTCAAAGGCTTATGATTCAACCTGGATTAACCGTGGATTGTGTGACCAATGGACCTTCTGAGCCATAGTCTGACATCACAAAATAAAATCATCCACAAACACAAAGAGTACATTCAACAAGATGCTGAAAACTAGTCAAGGGTGTCTGATACATTCAGAGTGTTCATCTAAAAAGTCGACTCAAACTCACTTGATCCACATGAGCGAGTTGTAAAACTCCGGGTCGATCGACTCCAGGTCTTTGAGGGCCAGGGGCTTGTTGAGCATGCGCTTGTAGAATGGCAGTGAGAAACCAGTGTCGATGAATTTGCCGTGGAAAAGAGCCTGACGGACAGAAACACACTTTGCTCTCTTTCTGTAATCTGAACAGTACAAAACCCTAAAACTATAAACTAATGCATTAGCCGTTAGCTGGTATTTACCGGACTTTGACCAAAACATCTGTTGAAGTCCAACACGTTAAAATGTGTCATATTGTCCAGTGGAAAAAATCCCCCCCAAGCACAATTTGAATATATGTTCTTATTTTTTGTAAGGTTTAAAGCTGAGGTAGATAGTTAACAATTCTGGTGTTTGTGTTTCTTTTCTTTTTTTTCTGGAGTCTATTGACAGGACTTTCCCCCATTTGTCCGTGACAAATCTTCCTGGACACAATGCACAACGCATAAAGCGACTCACCATGGCAATGAAGCGTCCGATGAACTTGAAATACTTGAGGTGGTCAGGGTTGATGTAGGAGGCGGGGTTAATCTGGAGACAGTAGTTATCTTTGCCGGCATATTCAAACAGGCAGTACATGGGGTTCAAAACTTCATGGGACAACAGGAAGAACCACTCCCTGCAAGAGAAGAGAGCAGAGTATAAGAAAGGGACAGACTCAAACCAGACAGGCAACACCATCATTTATCAAAATATCAAAATGATTATTGAGAGGAGGACCAAGTCAACTGCAATAAAAAATAACTTTCTTAAAGCACCGTAACACATTTTCTTCACTACTCAGGATTACATATTCACAACCATCTAATTTACCTTGCAACGCCTCCGTAGTCGAGGCCTTCTTCTCCAGGGAAGATGATCCAAAGTCTCCTTCGCAGATCTTGAGCGTTGAAGCTCATAATCTAAAATAGAGACAATGAATTTAGAGATTGGTGATGTAGTGATTATTACAAAACAGTAGCCTTCAAGAGCCAAGAGCAATCTCAAGAACAATTGATAGAGAGCAGATTATTGATCATAAAAATGATCGTAAGTGTAAAAGCAAAACTTCTTGTAGTAACGTAAACTTTGTGTGTCATGTTTGGGACACTTTACCTGCTGGAAGGAGTCCTCAAACAGGGTTTTCCTGGTTACGCTGATCTTGATGTGTTGAGGCATTGACAGTTGCTGGGGAAAAGGGGAAATATCAGAAGCATTCATCAAACATGATTTCTTTGTGACATGGCAACACATACTGTTACTGCACAGTGTCTAAGAAACATAATAGGACTGCATTGAGCAATAGTATGTATGACAAGACTCAAAGGACCAACGATCAGAATACTTTTTTCATTATGGGGAATCAAATTGGGTTTTGTGACAGTTGTTCGATTTTAGAAATGAAAAAATAGATACAAAAATAGAATAAATACATCAATAAAACATAAGAAGTTTAAGTAAAGATGAGCATCAAACGATTTTATAAAATGAAATATATTTATAAAACAAAAGTAGTTAAAGTAAAATGTCCCAAAAAGACAAGATAAAATAGAATAAAAGTATTTATATAAACAAAAGAAGTCAAAGTGAAAATGTGCAATAAAATATAAAATAATCTTTATATAAAACACAAAATTCAAGTAAATGCCTAAAAAAATATAAACATAATTAAATAATTACATTTATTTAAACATAAGAAGTTAAGGCAAAATGAAAAAAAAAGATAAAATAGGATTATTCACATTAACAAAAGAAGCTAAAAGTAAAAATGTGCAATATAAAGATCAAACTAAATAAAAATCTCAACATTAACATAATCAAATTAAGGTAAAATGTAAAACAAAAAGATAAACATAATACAATTAAGATATTTATATAAACATCAGAACTTAAGGCAAAATGCCCAAATGTTCATAGAAATCCAATACAAATGTTTAAATAAACAAGACGTTATCCTAAAAATGTCCAAAATGTACTACAAAATAATAATTACAATACATTATCATATTCTAAATAAGGCATACATTTACCAATGCTTATTTTACAGCTGGAAAAGAAAATATGGGCCCAAAGAAGAACTTCACTTTAAGTATAAGTTAACGTTGATCCTATTAGAGCGTGCACGGTTACGACTCTTACCTGGCACCAGAATCTGAAGTACTGTACTTTGGCTTTAAAGTCTCGAACGTAGGTATCTGAGGTCCGTTTTCACTGTGAAGGCAAAGAAGACAGAAGATTCTGAGTATCCTTTTACTTTAAAGCTGAAGCGTATATTTCTTGCCATTTTCCCCTGTTGTTCAATTGTTATCTCCTCCAAGGAGGTTTTGTTTTGGTCTAGTTTGCTCGTCAGATTTTCAGCAGAAAAAATACTTTAGACATTTTTAATGAAACTTGGTGGAAGGATGTAACGTGTGTTGAGGAAAACATTTTCCTAGGCCTCTGCCTTTCACCCAGTTTATCACTCTACTCCTATAGTCAGCGTTCAGGCATGCGACCTCTGTTGCCACTTTCTCTCTTCCCTTGAGAATAGTTGTCTAGAACTAGATAAATACTTGGGATTTGGAATTAGTGTCAGCCATCAAGTCGAGCTCTCCTGTGTTCCTTTTGTGTTTCGAGTCCTTGATCCAGAACTTTCCATCACAATGTGCGCCAAGGACGAACACAATCACACATTGAAAACGCATGGCTTTTATCTCACTTTTGTTACCATCGCGAGATTTGTCATTTGGCCTAGGTGTACGTCTGAGCTGTCATAGTGACCTTCTTGTTAAACAAATTATAATAACACACAAAACCTATGTGTGAATATATTAAAGCTTAATTGGCCAGTGTGTTGATATCCTGTCAGTTCATATTGTCACATTGACCCAACTGTTTTTTCCACAAGTGTAACCAAAGCCATTACTCTCAAGTCCTATTATGCTCAGGACTTATAATCATGACTCAACTGAGGTGTTACGTCTGAAAGGATAACACGTCAGGATAATGCGTAACAAGTGGTAAAAATAGAAGGAGGATTTCAGAGACAGTGAATCATTTAGTCAAAGATCTGTGGAAACAGTACTATCTGGTAGAATAGAGCTGCCTGGTGATGTATGTTCAATAATGTGAAAAGCCTGTATATACAGCCTATATATACATTTTGCCTGTATATACAGGCAAAATACTTTGGGTTGGAAAAAAAAACATTAGCATTAGGTAAATATTTTGTCTTCTTTGTTACTCATTCATTTATGGTATGCAGATAAGCTGGAAAGACCAAAGCCAGAATGTTACCGGCAAAATGTATCCAAGAAGGCCCTACTAGTATAAATGATTTACTTTATCACCTAAAAAAGAAAACATTCCCTCTATAATCCGTGAAGGTATTTCATGACACTGATGTTCACTAAACATTTTTTATCTGTGTCGACCTGTTAGAGATTTCCTAATAACTCAGAATGTCTTTGGAATACAGGAAACAAGAGTACTCTGTCAAACAGGTCTGATGCATTACTCTAGTTGTCAGGGAATAACACGAATCTGCAAGCTCATATCATTTATTTTAACCACCCCACTGTGCCTTGGCACGATCTGCTTTCGGATTTACTGAGACAAAGACCTTGAAGAGCGTTGTTGAGGAATTCTTCGGCAAACAACCAAACCGGTTGCAGCTGATATGGAACTTTCTGTTGAGGCCGCTAATGCGTAATTATTAAACTAACTGGAATGTTTATTTTTCGCACCAAAAAAAGATGATCAGATGCAATTAAAGCTCTTTTTTGTTTAAAAAATATGTGTTGTCCTTACTTCCAACAGGGTTTGGCAAAAGCTCAACATACCAACTGTAGAAAACGTGGGGTACAGCGTTTAGTTGCTCGAAATGGTTAAAGGTCCATCAGATTGCGTCCAGACGCATTTTGGTTGCTGCCTGGGAATTCGAAAAACTGAACTGAGAAGTATTACATGCAACTATTTGTTGTTTGCTAGCCACAGATCTTATTTTCTGTAATATTCCAAAATCTCATTGTTGCAGAAGACGCTTACTTCCAAGTTGGACAACAAAAATGTGTCATCACTGCACAACTTTTTGGTTAATGTTTAAGTCTTATTTTAGTTAATATTTTAAAGCTAGGAGAAACAACATGGCAGAGGACTTACAGTGAGGACTTTCCAGTGCGAGGGTCGATGTACGTGGTCGCTCTCCTGTTGTGGTCCACGAAGTAGGGAATACCGTCTACAGTGAACCTCATCTCCCAGCCCTCAGGGAGAGGCTTGTCATTCAGTAAACTGAAAAAACAAAACAAGATCAACCTTTAGTGATGGACCCTTTCATAAAAACCTAAAATAATGCAGAAAACTAAAGTAGGTCACAAACAACTGGTGCTACATGCACTATATTATAATTTTCATCTAAAATGGTTTTCAAATATAGATACTAACCCCTGTGTTCGTGGGTCCTCCCACTGTGTTGCTCGCGTAGGGTGATGTACAAAATAAACTCTGCCAGTGGAGTCTGTTCTCTTCTCTGAAATGACACATTAACAAAAAGACAAACATTGGAAGAATTAGTTTAGTTATCAAAGCACTGACAGCAATTTAGGGTTCCTTCTCAATTTTAAAACAATCTTTGAAAATTCAAAATATGTAATGTTGTGCCACTAGGGGGTTTCAATAAAATAGTTTTAGATTAGAAATCTGTGTTTCGCCGATGCAGTTGCAACTTATGTTGTCAGGTAGTTTCTCTGATAATGTAGGATCCAGACGTTCAAATTAACACGGTGAGTAAAACGGTAAAAACACTTAATACATTTCATGTTCAAAATCATTCTTGATTCCAATATGATCTCTGGTCTCTTTTGGGCTAACTTAAAATCAAGACGTCCAATGATTCAAATCCATCAGTTACATACGATATATAGTTAAAAACAACCCCGATCAAAACATTGTAGCGTAGAAATGTGTCTGAAAACGTAATAAAAATTAGAATTATTACAGCTTCTGGCAGACTACAAAACTGAAGCATGAGCAAAGGAGAGATTCCTCTTGGTTTGAAACATATCTGGTGTAATGTCAATAGACAACTCAACAAAATATACATGATTCCAATTGTAAAAATGTAAGTTATTTTGAAACACATTAGTACATTTTGATAGATGAGAGGCTCAGCTAGATGGTGCTAGCTAACTGAATGGTGCATATTTACTGTCCTAAGCCGGTGTATTTAAATTGAAACAGCTTTAAAAGATCTTACCCCATCCGTGTGGCAGAGGCCCGAGAGGATCAAACTCCTTATTCTGAGTGGCTGAGACCTGCTCTTGTAGCTGCACAGCAGAGAGAAAGAATATTTTGTATAAATCTCAAAGCATCTTAAAAGACATCTACAATATTTTGCGTTTTGATGCCGAAAATAAAGTGACTTCACATAAAGAAAAATAACATAAGGGGTTAAATATCAGTAACATTTTAAAGCCAGTTGGTTTTTAACAAGCGGTAGAGTTTGTCATTAACCTTACGTCACAACATAAACCTAACATCAGCATTAGCCGAATTTCCAGTAAAAACATCTCAATTTTGCAAGCTCGTGGAGGTGACACATTTTTTTTTTTAATCACAGGACAACAAGTACGCTGCTCAAAGAAGAAGAAGAATAAGGAGAAGTAGAAGGACATATGTGCATAAAAACATGTACAAATTAGTTATTATTGGAGGTTGCTAGAGGCTGCAGTGTTCAGGCGCTTTGTAACTGGTCAGATTGGGAGTTGAACCGTCAACCCAACAGTTCCAAAGCCAAGATTCTACAGGCTGAGCCGGCGCTAGTCTTGCTAATAAAAACCTATATTACCACATTGTATCACAAGACAAAGAGGAAGTCCTCACCCCAAATATGAACCTCTGGTTGAACTGCTGCATGGCCCCCTGCAGCTGGCTGCGCTGGTGCTGCCACTGCTCATAGTTACGCACCGTCTCCATGGTGGGGCGCTGCCACGTGGTGGTCCGGGTCATGTGATCGACAAAGTAGACCCGCCCCATCTGGTCGACACGACGCTCCCAGCTGAGGACGGATACATCGAGGGAACACAGCAGGAGAAAAGTGAGCATGGGTAAAAACAGAAGACTCTCAAAGTCATTCTGCCCTATTAAAACCATTTCACCCATTGAAGAGGAAGAGAAAAGGGCAAACGTGTTAAGAAAGACAATATGGTGGTATTGCAGACACCCTACCAGTATAATGGGGTGTATGGAAAAAGCGTGGATAAATAAATGCGTCAAGGCTTCAGATTAAAGTAAATAATCAATGTGGTACATGAACATGGCACAGGACGTAGCCACATGCTGCTCTCAGCAAATTACACTTAAGACAGCCCAGAAAGAGATCAGAGTCAATATAGTCTTACACTGCACTAATATGTAGGATTTGATGACTTATCAGGACAAACAGCATTGACAAACTGCATGTGAAATAAAACATGTATGGCAGTTAAAGTTACCCTGTAGCGATTTCTGACAAAGTCCCTAAACTCTAAAAACACTTACAATGACTAGTTTTTGAATATTATTAAATATACATTTATTCCATCTTCACACAATCGGTCCTGAATAAATGCTTTTACATTACACGTCACTTGTTAGACGCTTTTATCCAAAGCGACTTACATACTCAATACTGTGGGCAATCCCCACAGGAGCAATTTGGGGTGAAGTGTCTTGCCCAGGGACACAACGACACGCTGACTGCAGTGGGGTTTGAACCTGTGACCCCCTGATCCGAACACCAACGCTCAACCCACTGCACCACGCCTGCTTTCTGTCTGCCAGCATCAATTAAGTCTGAATTGTGATGATGAGATGTGGCAAAAAAAAACATTGTTCGATGATTTCTATGAGAAATCGTCCAAGCTGTAATGAATTGCGCTATATGTCATTTTCTAAGGGTCTCTCATTCAAATAATAACGAAAGATGGAGTTTGGTGGCGTTTTGATGTAGCAAGAGATAATGAAAAGTCAGCTTCTCCAGGAGGTTTTTAATTGCAGCTGAATTATTCGCACACCCCCTCCTCTCCAAATCAAACAAATTAAAAACGGGTTAAACGCTTCAAGCAGTTGCACATTAATAATTGCCGTTTTTTAGCTATGCTTTTTTCTCTGATCATTTATGATCCAGGTGTACGATAGCTAAAATTCATCATCCTGTTAGAGTATATAGATAAAAACGCCCAAGATCTCAAGTGTTGAATAAAAGTGAGGCTTAAAACGAGTATTTCTTAGAAATGTTGGTATCATTTGGGATGAAGATCTTAAAACTAGGCATGAGCCAGTGTTACGATTGAGAGACCCCTTAATTTAAAAGTTCCTTTCCTATGAAAAGAATCCAATAAACTTCAGACAAAAGAACAATCTGTCATTAAAAGAAAATGTAAAGGGAAGGACTTTTTACCCAGGGGGCAGTGGTTCAGGGCGTTCCCACGCCGTTCTCTTTTCCACGTGATCGACAAAATACACCCTGCCGTTCTGATCCACCCTCTGCTCCCACCTAGATTAAACATGGCAATAAGATGGAGGATATTAGGTGATGGTGCACAGCCCCGGCCATTAAGGTGATGGATGGATGTAAACACATTCAAAACATAAGTCAACCTAATACAAAAGCAGCAGCTAGCCGGTGAAGGTTATGATGTTGTCACAATGACGCACTAAAAGAGCTCTAAAGAGAATTTGCGGAATTACAGGCTGAATGAAACCCAATAGAGACAACAAGAAAAAGATCTTAAACAAACAAACTGGTAATCCGACAATCCTCACACTCCGAGATTCTCTTTATCCACACAGGAAATATCAAAGGTCAATAAACTGTGCCTCAGTGCTGGTTTTTTTTGTTGAGGTGGTGAAAAAGTTTTGTTGAATAACTTTTTGTCTCAAAGCTGACCCAATTTGCAAAACACCCCTCTTACTGTAATCCTCCTCTGAGTGATTCATCAACTTTCTTTCAGATTTTGAACTTTGTATTACTTAAGTTTGTGTTTTTGTAGTTTTCATTTGCGTCATTATCTCAATTCATTATACACATATATATATAAAGTTGTCTGGCACTATAATACTACTATTGCACAATAAACTTGCATACATTAATATCGTTTTAACTTGACTTTGACCCAAACCTTCCTAAGTTCTTCTGCAAAGATTATTAAAGATGGCTCACCCTGGGGGCAGGGGCCCGGTGCTGACAGCGGGGACACTCGGAGTGACAGCAGGGGTGACGCTGCTGGCCGGCTGTCTGGGGGCCGCAGCCCCGGTGCTGGAGGCCGCTGCCCCGGCGCTGGAGGCCGCTGCCCCGGCGCTGGAGGCCGTAGCCCCGGAGCTGGGGGCCGCTGTTGAGTTCCTCTCCGAGCCCGCCGATGGACTCGATCGAGGTGCCGGTGAGGGTCCTGGGGCAGGTGAGGGTCCTGAGGCAGGTGAGGGTCCTGAGGCCGGTGAGGGTCCTGGGGACGGTGAAGGTCCTGAAGCCGGGGTTCGAACCGGTGTGTCAGAACCCGACTGACCGTCACTGCCGTCAGCTGTTGCAGAGCCATTACTAGAAGATGCTGAGGAAAGAATCAGACATTGCAGAGAGTTAAATCATAAGACTATGATGGCTGATAGAGTGGTGCAGTGATGACGTATATATGTTTGCCGACACGGAAGTTAGCTTTTCAAGTTCTCCCTCGACAAAAGCCATTGGGATCTTTCCATTGGATTTAATAGGAAAATAAGATCTGTGGCAAACACATGTTTATTATACTTACACGTTGTGTTCAGCAGGATAATCTCCACATATTACCATTAATGTAATGTCTTATACCATAAATACCACTTTTATAATTATTAAGGTGTAAATGCAATCGGGAGAAGTAAAAAGCTAATTTACCAAGTTATTGAATGTCATTGGCTCTTTTTAAGGCAGCTAACCAGGAACGCATTCAAAAAAACATTGTTTTTGAGATAATAAAACCCGGAAGAGCTTAAATGCTAACTCATTTCCGGGTTTAAGACTTACTTGACCATTATTTTGCAGATAAACCGGAACGATAGAACAAAAACACAAATGTTCAGCAAAGCGGGCTGAGGATCTATTGTTCCCTTAACAGACACATTGCCGCCATATTGTTTGTGCTATTCCTCAGTGCTGCCTTGTGTGACTCAGCTACATCAAATGTTTCCTCATGTTTGTGAGTGTTGGCCCAACCCCAATTTAGCTAGCGGGTAAATATTTGACATCAATTATTATGTGACATACTACACAGTCAGGAAGAAGAGCACTCGACCTTTGCTTTCCTCCCATTCTCAGTTGAAAAGTGTCTAGTTCCTCAGTACATGTCTGACCTGGTGAAGAGGCGGGTCTGCGCGGGGTTGGAGGAGGAGGTCTGGAGGGCCGGGGGGGTCGTAGAGGCCTCGAGCCCCCTGAGGACACAGAGGGAGACCCCGCGCTGTGCACCGACCTCCGTCCGCTGGGAGAAGACCTGTGCTCGACGCCGTCCACGCTCACAGCAGGGGAGCTGTCTCGACTCCGCCTGGGAGCAGGAAGAGCACACGGAGATTAATACAAATATCAGAAACTCTAAATGGTGACACGTTAAGATCAACTGAAGACAGGAGAAGCTACTGCACCTTGTGACATGATCCCCATTGGGTTGGGAATCCCCGTTTGATGTACCTGGAGTAAAAACACACAACGTCATAAAACATTCACATTTTATTCATAAAGCCCATTATTACACATTTTGCCCAAGGGGTCTTTAAGCAGAAGTTCATGATAATAAAACTAGACATTTTTTAGCTTGTATATTTTTTTTAATCATTTCTGGCTTTGCTATGCATATGGAATAGATTTTGGCAAGCATGTAGAAATAATAAAAACACTCCCATCCTCAGGGAATAAAATGTCCCTTTTAGAACCCATGGATTCCCCCTATTCTTTCTAAACATCTTGCTTGATTTCTCCACAAACATGAACTTCAAGCAACTAAGACATTATTTGGCATTTCTAAAAGACATTATTTGGCATTTCTAAAAAACATTTAGAAATGGGCTCATTTCTTACTTTCCTGACATTTTTGACTAAATGCGTGGATTTTAATTCTAACAACAAATAAAGCTACATTTGAGAATATTCTAACAGGCTTTGGCTCTGTGACTCACTGTGATGGTCGGCCTCTGCCGTGGCGAACATCTCGGGGTCGACAGTCATTCCGTCCAGGCAGACGGAGAGGTCTCCCACCACATCGGACTGGTCTCTGTCTGCACACAGCTGTAAGGTCTGCACCACCTCAGAAACTACACAGAGACCACACAAACACAAGATGGTCCGAGTGAGACGATGGCAAGTGAAATATTACGCCTGCTATAATGATGCAAGCGTTACTTGAGAAAAGGTGCATTCTCTGACAGTAGGTAATGCCGTGTACAAATAGATTGTTAACATTAGGAATTAATGTGTAGGTAAATTACCCATGGGTTGACATCCTAGCAACTTGGGGACCACAACAAATACCAACTTTATTATACATGTTATTGTCATCAGTTGGGAGCAATTCAATTTTAAATTATAATAAATTATCCAAATAAATTAGAAAAATCATGGTTAGCGATGCGATTTTAGTGCTTACTAAATGTTTGTACTACACTATGATACCAAAAATGTCAAATGACAAATTATTTATTATAACAGTTATGGGAATAAGTGAATAAGAACCCAGAGCTCCGTCTTAAACACACCTGGACAGGGTCTAAGAATAAAACATAACGTAATATCTACCATTGCAAAAGGGATGACAAAAATCAGCTGCCTATTACAGGAATGTTAAGAGCCTTATTCATATACTTTTTACTCTAAAAAAGTCAGATAAACCACGTGTCGGCATTAAAACACTTTCTGTATTTAAGGGTTCACTCGTTAGAAAAGAAGCCTCAACAGCCTCAAATGTTTTCATTCAAATTCAAATGTACTTTCTACATTTTGTCATCTACCACATCAGATAGATCCCAGATAGGCCTTTGCCAAGACCTCTCGTGTTCATTCTTCATTTGTGAAATAAATGAAAGAGGAAGCGGGTAGCTGGTTGTAGCCTCATTCTCAGGAAAACAAAGGAAACACCCCTACACTCCAAGATAAACCAGAACTCGCACTGTTTAGCATCAAAGTTGTTGAATGAATGCCTATGGGATTCTTAGATCAATGTGTGTCTGATTACACATTTCTAAAGATAACAACATTAGGGATGTCATGGGAACCGATAGGTGCAAAAGGGTAAATTATATGACTTTCATGATCTGTTAACTGTAGCCTTATGAAATTAAATTTAGCTGAGAAACCAGAATAAATACACCTGTTGGAAAGACATGATTCCCACTCACTTTTCATTTCGTTAGACTTGAGCGTGTCACTGACGTTCAGTGTGGCCATGCCCAGCAACACGTCGGACTTCAGGGTCTGGTGGCTCCACACACGGAACACCAGTTTGCTGAACGGAGTCACAATCCTGTAGAAATAAACGGTTCAATTTATTCGAGCAATGCATCAATACTAACGGAGGACAGACGTCCACTGAGGATTTGATTTCAGAAAGCCCTGTAGGGGCTTACTATCAGGACTTCACCGACAATCAGTTTCAAGCTGAGAGGCCTTTCACTGAGCAGCACTATTTCTCTCTTTTTGGCGAGATACTGCTAGTCCCTTAACCTGTTAAGCCCTGAGCCTGTTTTTCAGGTTTCAGGCTCGAAAATGACATTCCCAGAACAAATGACCATATCTTCACTTCTAAAAGGGGTAAATTAATAATCTTTTTTCTCAAAGCAATGATAAACTTGTGAGTTGGATGTAGAAAAGTCAGAATCAATATAGAATTTTTTTATTTTAAAGTAAATTCAGATTGAACATAGTAAAAAAATGTAAATGATAGTGTCCGTCCAAAAAAAATAAAATGTACTTAAAGTGAAAACCACCCTTGAATGATGGGATGGTAGACTAAAAGCTTTAGGAATCCAAACTATAACATATAATAAGTACCCTGTATCAAGATTGATGCAAAACAAGTGACATTTTACCTTTTTCGAGAGGTTTAGAAAAAAACCCACTTCTGGGGTCATTTGGGTGGGATTTGCCATATCTCTGGAACCCATTTGTCGATTTTGATGATTGACACCTCTTTTGAACCGTTAGAGCCAATAGAATCGAGGGGAAGTTCCTAAAATCCATCTAAACATTACCATTGGTGAATGAGCGCAGCATGCCCAAAACCGGAAGCTGAGTTGTAGCTCTCATACACTGTATGAAATCTCAGTTTTTGACAAAAATGTTATGATGGATTATCAGTAATCATTTCAAAGGGACACAGAGACATTGGATTAACCTTCAGCAGCGTTTTTATCGATTTAATGCCATTGAACACAACTTTTGATCAGAACACAGCAAAGGTAAGACGTATTTGCCATTTTTGCCCCATAAAGCTAAGTTGTGTGTTGTCTGTTTTCGCCTCCGCTGCCCTGAGTTTTTTTTCACTTAACTCAAGAGGCTTGGTATTACCCTTGTGTTTCGTTTAGCTAAAATTGTTAATATTGTCTGATAGCTGAGTTTCTTCCCGTTAAGTGGGTATGACACATTAATAGTTTGTTAAATGTTAAGAAGCCCTCAGACGCTGTTTCTTGCAAGATGTTGCGTTTTGCCCCCGGTACCGCTGTTTTTGTAACAGCTTACACAATTAGATTCATCTCACAGCTTTCACCACCATCCCATTTTAGAGGCATTTACTTTAAAGGGGCCCTATTATGCTTTTAGGGTTTTCCCTTTCCTGTAGTGTGTTGTATAGATTTTGTGTAGTAAATAGTCTGCAGAGGCTAAAATCCCAAAGTTCCGTCCAGAGGGAGTTTCTCTTCCACACACTCCCTCCCCTGCCTGAAACGCATTGATTGGACTTTTTTTTACTTCCGTAACAAAATAAAATCACTATGTAACAACATGATAGGCTAAGGGGCAGGACATCTCAGGCAGTAACCCAATCAAAACAGAGCCGACCAGCTAACCAATCAGAGCAGACTGGGCTCTGGTTTCAGACAGAGGGTGAGAAGATGTGCTGCAGCACAGGCAGTATGAGAAAAATAAAGACCGTTTTGAACATTAAAAGCATGCAAACGTGTCACAGTAGAGGCACAAAATACAAATATTCACCTGAAATAAGCATAAAAGGGCCCCTTTAATGTAAATAACTTATTTCTTTCCTCATAACTTAGCCAGACTTACCACTTTCATTACTATCTATATTCTAAAAGGTAATCAAAGAGGAGTTAGTTCATGTATCATTTATAGCCTGGTCGGGTCAGGTCTGATTACATCCTATAGTAAACACTTGTTACACAATAAGTAGGCCACCTTGAAGCACTCTATATTGGGAAGGTCAGAAGATCCTTGAAAGGCTAAAATTAAGAGGACATGATGTGTGACTATGTAGGACTGTATGAAGTCTTGTGTTGTGTGTGTGCACAGTATCAATTAGGAACAGGATTCCTGTAGATCAACCGGACACACACTCGCATTTTACGTTTAAGTGCAAACCACTTACAGATAGCATATCTATCTTTTAAACTGTACACACTATTATCCTGAACTCGACATTTTAACTACAGAGAAAAAAATCCTTCCTGAATTCTTGGTGACTCACTGGAAAAGAAAACTGCTGCAGGCCCAGCATCTCAATCGAAATCATATGTTACACCGGCAATTTCATACAATAATAAGGGAGTCTGCGTTTGTATGCTTAGGAGAAACTTTTCAAGGTCTGGGCAGATTTTCTGAGGAAGTGATGATGAGCAATGCCAAAATACTTCAGTCAGCAGTCATTTATCAAGATATAGTTCTTCAGAAATGCTAAACAGGAAACAATGGTTTCGCAATCCCTTCCTTTAAACAATCCCTTCCTTTAAACTCTGAAGAAAATGTGCAAGTTTTGTCAACAGACCGTTTATGACACAAACAACATCAACAGACTTTTACATTCCCTTTGAATTCTACCTCACCTTTTCTCTGTTTCAGTTAAGATTCTAAACTTTATTAGGCAAAAATACTCTTTCTATATATTCTCCATTACTGATAAAACTCTTACTACTTCTGTTTCAGCGGGGTGTGGCAGAGAAACTCCCTCTGGAAGGAACTATATGATTTTAGCCTTTGCAGACCCTTAACATGCACACAAACCAATATAACAAACTACAGGAAAGGGAAAACCCCAAAAAGAGGGATAGGGTCTCTTTAACTTCAATGTGTGCGCACACAAATATATGCTGGAGTAAAACCTAAAAAAACAAGCATTTGTAAAAAACTGATTTAGGGTTTTTAGCTATCGGGAACACCCAGACTGGTAACATTTAACATGTTAGGGTGAATAATAATAAGGGTAAGATGTCTATCAAAGCTGAGGAAATTGCCCTGCAAGATGTTTTCTGTGAACAATCGAACATTATAATTCCCTATCCCAAAACAAGCATGCAGTCAGCAGAGCAGAGCGAGCATTTGCATTTTAAAATACAGTTTGACACGAGTCTGGTCTTATACGAGTTAGCAACAGAATACCAAAGTTCATATTATCATGAGTGCTGGTGCTTGGACTCACACAGTGAGCGGCTGCTTCCATTTGGGGCTGTGGGTGTTGTTGCATTTCTCCGTTTTCTTGGACTGGCCGTCGACTGTCACTTCCACATAGGGACTGGGGCCGAACCAGTTTTTCTTGTTCTCTTTTAGCTTTGCAGATAGCACTGAAAAAGGCAGAAGGAAGAGTGCAGCGGAAAGTTAGTCATGGTGGTGAAGAAAAAGAAAAAACTATAATTCTGGAAAAGCACACATTTTAATACTGAAAAAGCAGAACAAGGGAAAATAAAATCTGGATTTTACCAGTGAGCAGTATACTTAGCTGGTGAGGCAGGAGCTTAGGCAATGTAGTAACGAACAAACCACAGACCATTTTGCGTTAATCACAAAAATAATCTTTGATTAATCAGAAGATCAAAATACTAGTATTTACCTGTATTTTGGGGTGAGATAAAACAAATACAAGGGGTGTGGGTTTTTTTGCGACACAAAATATCAACAAAGCCGCTGTCACAGAGAGCCGCTGTGATTCCCCTCTGTATATTGTGCACTACACACACACATGCTGGTATGGTAGTATTGTTGCTGCCACTGTCATATTGTGAGCACTTTCTGTTTCTTTCTACAATAATGACTGTGACCGCAATTTCCCAATCCTTTGCAATTTCAAGATAAGGGCATGATTTGGCAAAATGTCTTTCGTCCGTTTTCACCATACCCAAAGCAAACGAGTGCCGTTACACCCTGGTTCTCATTGATGTCCAGTATTCTCCAGTCAGTGCAATACATGTAGCTTTTGCTAAATCTTTGCATTTTCACTGCCATGCAATACATGGTAAAAATCCTCAATGGAATTACGGGAGGAAGTCAGCGTCAAACCTAATGTGATAAATGTGCGTACATTTTCTTTTGGACACATTGAGGTCTTCAGATAAATTGCAACCGTAAATGTGTAAACAATAACACGTTCATGTTGACAGTGCTAATTTAAAAGAAATAGAGCTAAGAAGAAAGGCCTTGTGTTAGTTCTCACAACAGGCCTTTATCAAAGCAGACATGTTGACATTTCATGGTAGGACAAGCACAAGTGTTACTAATAACACTAAAGATGGCTCCGTCACATTAAGGCCCTGACACACCAAGCCAATTATAGAATGTTGATCAAGTTGGAGGATTCGATGATGGCAATGTTTTTGCAGTGTGTCCATTACATTACATTTTATTTTAGGTGACACTTTTATTTAGTGTGACTCACAAAGACTTCTTCAAAGATCACACTTTTAGACACGCCTACGGGAACAATTTGGGATTGAGTATCTTGCTTTAGGACACATACGTGTTGAGTGCATGGGAGGGGGGGTCAAACCACCATTGCTCTAATTGGTGGCCAAACATTTACTCCTGCTATAGCAGGCTGATGGCAAAATGCATCACTCTGATTGGCTGTTCAGCTCAAGTGAAATGCACACAGGAGGAGAAACAAAAGCAGGGACTACAAAGACTGAAGTCAAAAGGGCAAACAGAGTCTCTTTCCATTTTCCATCTTCATCTCATCTGATCATTCTAATAAACTGATATTTTCACAAAACCATTGACGTCTAGAATGAAAGTAAATGGTGGCTGCTTTGGTTCAAGGTTTGTATCAAAACATCGGCTTGTATTTCTGCAGAACGGATTCCAGTTTCTACTGATGTTAGTTTGGTGTGTCAGGGCCTTCACATGTCCCTGTCCATGTCACTAAAGCAGGACCCTGAAACTGAAGCAGCTAAAAGGAATACAGCCAGCATTTATTGTAGTAGTAGCACCTGTGCTTTTCTTTTTTTATTGAGGGCTTTTATTATCTTTTGACAGAAAAGGTCAAATAGGAATGGGAAAATCGGAAAGGTACGTGCACCATTGAAAATGTGTTGATTTTGACAAAGACTTACCAACGATTTGTAGCTGTGCCTTCATAGGGTGACCGTTGGAAGGGCCCGGCTTGGTGACTCCACTTGCCATGACATAGGGGCTGGGCTGAAGGCCTGCAGCACAGAAAACACATCATTAGAGTGGAGACATATCACTTTCACACTGCTGCCACACATTACGTCATTAAACTAAAGCCCATAATATGCAAGACTTGCACTGATGACACTTCTAAGTTTCAACAAGTTAATAAAGACATCCCAACAGTAATAATTTAAGACTTTGTTTCACCAACTACACAAGCTTACTCCTGCTTATAGAAATATGTATACATAACATTGCTTTAATTCAACATAATATCGGAACAATTTGGGAAAACTTTTGGAAATGTATGGACTGAACTTGATTGTTTTTGTATTTATGTATTGTTTGCGTTTTCCCTTTCCTTTAGTTTTGTTATTGTAGAACTTCTAAAATGGTTTGCTTGTACTAAACAACACACGGAGAATATGTAGATTGAAACAGATTTTATTAGCTGTTGTGTTATTGGCACATTGTTAATATAAACTTATTTGAGTGGTGTGTATAGTGTTTGGGTGGGGGAGGGGGTTATGTTTTAAAGGGCCCATGTCATGGCCATTTCCACTGATCATAATTCCATTGTTGAGGTATACTAAAATAGATTTATACTGTGCATTTTTCCAAACTCACATTGGTTTCGCATACAGCATCTCTGTAAAGTATGTGTATTCAGCAGTATTCACTCTCCACTAAACGGCTCGTTGCAGCTCTTGCCCCCCCCTCCCTGTGAGCACAGTGTGCTGTGATTGGTCGGGACTTTGTGAATCGCGCTGAGCTCCGTGGAGGTGTGGTTTCCTTGTTTAGCGATACAGAGCGAAACACAGCCAAACTCATCCTGAGCACACACAAACTCACAGCCGAAGTAAAAACAATAAGTGTGGCTTGATATTGAGTAAGAAAAAGGTTGATAAACGCTGTGAGAATGGGTCTGCAGAGAGAATTTCGCCGCGATCCCAACTGTCTGTTATCAGCCTGCAGCCAGGGATGAGAAATCAGCAGAGCTGCCTGCACTGAGTGTGTGTGTGAGGAAGTCCGTGGATTGGTCAATTTGGACCAATCAGCAGAGGCTTAACGTAACGGCTCCGCGGACGTAACGTAACGGCTCCACGGATTGGTCCATTTGGTTCCGGGTACGAGCTGACGTCAGCTCGTACCCGGAACCAAACGGACCCATCCGTGGAGCAAAGAAAGAAACTGAGAAATCTCCAACGAGGCATTTTGGGGAGGAATTTTCTATGTTAGAGTTTTACTCGCTACAGGGTGTACTTTGAGGGTTTGTGACTCTGCAGACCGTTTACATGCATAAAAACCTACATAACACACAAGGTGACGGGTAATAACCGGAAAAGCATGACACCTCTCCTTTAAAAAAAAAAAAATTATAAAATATATGAGTGATTAATTATGATAACCATCCAGTTTTCAACTAAGTATTAAAACCAAGTATGGTTCAAAATGAATTAACATTATTACACTGCTTAGATGAATACTAGATTCTGATTGGTCATTTGGGACATTTCAGAGGTTGTTAATATTTGCTAACAGACCACTGCTAAGCATAACATGGCCGTTGCTTAGGAGGATTGAGGAACTATGTGCAGTCACATCAATCCTCAGAAATAAGACAAATTGATTTAACATCAGCTGTGGACAATAATCATTAGTTCTCTCCATCAGAAAACATTATGGAATACTTGGAATAAACATTCACTTTTATGTTTGTGGAGAGCACGGAACACTGGATTCATGATGGCTAAACTGTCCCCAGTAAAGAATAGAAAAACAGCGCCAGAGAAGCAAAGAGGATAAAAGACAGAGCACTGGACGTCAAAGGAATCCGCAGAAGAAGACAGACAGGCAGGAAGTAACAGTTAAAAACCTGTAAATAAAAATAAAATGTGAACAGACTTGGACAGTTACAGAAAACCTTGATCAGTGCTGCCGTTGTTTGGAGTTAAGTTGCTGTTGCCGAGGTTGACACCATTGGTGCGCATGGGAACGGACTATGTTTGTCTTAGTGGATGCAATACAATCATTTTAATATCAATTAAATTATTTTTGAGTCAAGTCGTTTATTTAGTAGTGGCCTTGTAATAAGCAGGATAATTTCATGCACATTATCCCTTACTTAAAGCAAGTTATGATGTATACAACTATAAATTGTTGCTAACATGAGAAACACAATTATGTTCTTCCTGTTGCCTCGAAATGACCTCATGTGCACATCCAAAACAGTACGTGCCCCTGTTTTGCCTGTAGCCATATCATTTCCGTCTGCTGCTGCTCAGAGTAGGACCCAGCCATAAAATATAATCAAGCATATCTCCCCGAGCCACAATCATTTTTAATTTACCCTGTTTACTGTATCTTTCTGACATGTAACTCTCCTCTTTCTACTTCCCCTGGGACCAAAGTGTCTGCCAAATGCATTTAGTGACATCACAGATGTGAACATTGCACCATCATTGAAGGTAATAAAAAGATACTAAAAGGAAGACAAAGGTCAGGCGTGCAGTCTGTGAAATACTGCCTGTATAAAACTTTCTGCAGTGCAGCTTCCACTTTGAAGAATACAGCTTGTGCCTAGGCTCCTGCTCTGTGCCTGAGAGCCAAATACACCTGACTGCAAATAGAGCCACAACAGTATCTACACATCCTTAAACACCACATGTATAAGGGTTATACCTACAAGCGGCTCTGAAAAATGCATGTATCCATCATTATCTAGGTATACGAGGTTACAACAGGGCTGGAGCAGATACAGTTTTCCCTCAAAAACCATATCTTCTACTCCTACTCTTCCTACGTTTTCCTGCCTCTTAGCAACACCCTATAAACAAAACCACCAATTAGTTGATATGATGTCCTAACCGAATAAATAGCACTAGAGATGCAACATTAGTTGACAAATAAATTAGTCAAACAGAACAATGATTGCAAACTATATTGTTAATTTATCAATTCGGAAAAAATAACTAGTTGCCATTAGTTTGACTGATATTGGAATTGAGATTTGATTCAAATATTGGCAGGTTTAACATTTTTGCATCGTGATTGTCATTCTCATTGAAAAATATATGAAATGATTGGATTTTTTTAGGATGATCTGTACCAAACCAATCTGTTTGGTTAAGTTGAATATGACGTGAAGGTTGTGATATCTAGGCAGCTCCACAATACTTTAAACACATATTTAATAGATATTCAGCCTTTAAAAAGGGGCAAAACAGAGCTGACCAGCTAACCAATCAGAGCAGAATGGGCTCCGTTTCAGAAAGAGGGTGAAAAGCGGTGCGCATGCAGTATGAGAAAAATAAATAACTTTTTTAACATTAAAGCATCTAAACATGTCACAGTAGAGGCACAAAATACAAATATGAACCTGAAAATTAACATAATAGGGCCCCTTTAAAAAATACTGTACTTCCTGAAATTTTAATATTGTGAGTTAGAAAACATTTAGATTAATAGTGTAGCCCTCAAAGTCATTTTTTCGATGAGATTTTAAGACTTCAACTTGGACTCTGGAGTCAGGGATGGACATTTTTGTATCGTTTTGTGACATTTTAAATACCAAATGATGTATCTAGAAGATAATATAACAGGTTAAATGGTCATTAAAAGAGTGTTAAGGTGCAGCCTTACTAAACACATAGAAACACTTACATCTGTAGATGTTGTCTTATGCTTCACTGATGAATTCTTAAAAATAATACTTTTTTAGAAACATGGTTGTAAACTGGCAGCTAGAAAGAAGCCTTAAGGGGCTGACACCAACACCTGATGTTTATGCTTTCAGCTTCATAACGCTGAAACATAATTCACTGTAGCTGTAATGGAAATATCATAAAAAGAAACACTCACAGCAGAGCTAATTTGGAGAGTAATTGTCCCTTTCATAAAAACTAAACACCAGTCATTTAATGTCTGTTTCACAGTGAACAGATATGACCTCTGGAACTCCTGCGAGGCTGCGCCATTGACAAATATGTCACTAAAAAAGAGAAAGTTAAAAGGATCACTGGCAGAAAAATCCTGTGATCTTTCCTCGAACCTGGTTCTGTGCGTCACTGAATAATGCATTATCCTCAGTCTAACTTTTTCCAGTATGCACATGGCAGGGCAGAAAGAAGTGAGGAGCTCCTGGGTAAACTTTCACTTTGGCTACTGCTTTACTTTCTGTCAATAATTCATAGCAACCGCTGACTTTGCAGCCTCGCCATCAGGCTGTCTGCAGTTTTTAGATGAGGGTATTCTCTGAATATTAAACTCCTCATTGTCCTGCTTTGACTTTGACTTTTTTAACCAGCTTAATAATATCCATCCACAGGCCAGTCAATTTTAATTGTTGGTTCTATGAGGCATGTTAAATTGAATTTGAGCTTACATTTCCCCATTTTCTAGGCTACGTATCATCTTCTTTAACTGGTTAACTCATTAACTGTTAACACCATGACTCAAAGACGAAACGATAGTGCAGGGTGCCAAAACATACAGTCATGGAGACTAAATTATCATTACAAAGAGACAAACCGGTTATTCTATTGTGATGCTTAAAGGAAACAGCATACAAGAGTCTGTTCTGATGTGAATCACTGTTCATACGGTCATTCCTGGTTTCCTCTTTTTGTTTTGAAGTTCACAACAATAGCATCTCCTGTATTTCTTGAATGACTGAACACTTGATCAAATCCTGAACTAGTTCTCAAACATGACTTATGTCATGCAGGTCAGGAGATGTTATATTGATGGATTATTAATAGCAAACCATTTCAGGAGGGACACCCAGGAAACAGAAACCAGCCTCCCTTCATGACTAAACATTTGCTGAACAGCCATTTGTTAGAGATTCAACAATTGTGCTTACATCAGATAAATATGTATTGCATGCTTGAAGACGTTAAACATAAATGATTATGAAGAAATGGGTTGTTTGGTTTCATAAAAAAAAGACAACATTTGAACTTAAATAACTTTGATAGATTTGAGCAAACATTTTTAAATTGTTGAACAAATTGTGAAGCTTCTTGCCAAGGCTAGGAAGACATACAGTATCTGTATGCTTTATAATAGTTTTGTCTAAAGTGATATACCACTGGCCACTTTGTGTATTGTATATGTATGATTCTGTTGCATGTAATTTATAATAAAATAGAACATACATGAGGGTTGAAACTGTAATGTAGTTTCAGTTAGCTTAGCAGCTTGACATGGATGTTATATATATGTCGTATTGAGGAGTGGCCCCTAAAAGTATTTTGTGTACTACAAAGAATATACTTTCACCGAAGAGCGCGACAAAGCCAAACTAGCAAATGTCCGTTTAAATTGGATTAGTCGTGCTGTTTTGCTACATATACGAACAAGTAGCTAGGGGAAAACAACTGCCATACCGTTAAGTCCATCTTACCAGTAGCTAGCAGGTGCGCTAATTATTGACAGCGTTTTATAATCATTATACCTCATACGCACATTTCCTTTTTGGCAGGCTACACTTATTTACGCTTGGTAAAGGTTACATAATTTAATCCAAATAGGATTGGATAAGGAGCTAACGCAACTCAGTTAGCCGTACAGAGACGAACAGTATGTACAGGTTAGCTAACAGACTGCACTTAGGTTCAACAGTGTGTGTATTTGCTGTGGCAGTGTGCTGTCAGGAGTTGCTGGGTACATGTTGAATGTCAGCTGGTCACCAGCTCTGACAGCCTGCTGCCATCACAGCCGGGCTAGCTGCTAGCTACTAGCTCGTGTCATCATAATGGCTGGCTGGAAATCCCAAAGTTCACCGGCTATGGTAAAGAAATAGCAACGCTGATAGATCATTCGTAGTAACTTACCCTATTTTAAAGTATATAAACCCAAACTGGTAACGCTGCAGTGAACTCCTAGCCCTCGGTGTTTAGGATTCAGTCGGAGCTTCACTTCAAGGAAGAAGAAACTTCCACCATCTTCGTAAGCTCGCGTCACGTGATCGAAACAAGGTGGGGCGCATGGTTCTCCCCCTCTGGAATGTGATTGGACCAGAGTTGGAGCAGGATAGACCAATGAAGGGTCCGTAAACATGCTGATGCATTTAGGTCCTTGTTGCGACTTCATGAAATACTGTAGCTTTGAAAAACTGAATGGCTTGGCATCAAACAGTTTCATTGAAGTGTTTTTCGTTGTATTGTTCAATGAAAAGGAAATAATAGACAGTATTAAATTGAGTATTTGTTGTCTGAAGCAGGCTTAAACATAAATAAAAGGGCATCAGTTGTTATTTATACATATAATTAAATATTGCAGATCAAAACGTCACACATCTTAAATAATAATTTAGAAATACATGTTTTTGCATTGCCTGACTTCTATAATTGTCCACTCCATTTTAAGACCTATTGGAGTTACATAAACGAATCATTGCAACTGCAGAAACATCTTTGTGTCCTGCTGCTGTGATGCATTATTGTTTATATCTAACTGGGATAGACACACAGGCCATGGTCCTCTAAAGTTCAACAAGACATTCTTGCCAACCTAGGTAAGAAAAGCAAAGAATAACAAATATGCGCCTATTTCTTGTCGAGATACATCTTTGTGACCCGATACATAGCAGCAACTTTATGTTAAAACATTTCCCAGCAGCACGTAAAGGCATCATTAATTAAAATAAACCAGTAGTATCATTTAGGAATATCAGACTCGTTTTATACTAACTTTTGCCTAATGTTAAAGGAATTACTTATTATTTTCTCCTGCTTCTAAATGTTGATTTTTGTTGTATTTGTAGACACTGCAGTAAAACTGTCACCGACTGAAAACAGCAGAGGGCATTGTTGTACTCTTCAGCCAAATTACTATGTTGCAGACACAGACCATCATTTAATTTAATTTAATCAATATTTAATCTTTAATAAGGACATTGAAAGCTCTAAATAACTGAATGATAAAGCATTTTCCCTGTTTTGTTTTTTTGTAACCAATATCAAATTATATGAAATTACAATGGATTGAAAACATCAGTCTTTTGCTGAAATTGCACTTGGGAAGAAACTTTTTTTATTTATTTACAATTATTATTTATGTTTTTACTTAATGGTTATTTTCGTGTGGGACAAAGTAATTATCTTGACTATATGTTCTAGGGGAGGTGAATTAAATATTTTCAGCACATAATATCTGTGTAATCTTTTCATATGTTGTCTGTACTGGCCGGTTTTTTAAAACAACCACTTACCCAACGTAACAAGATATTAAACAGCAGCCTTTAAATTATTATAATCAAAGCCTTTTTGCAATGTGAGACCCAGAGAGAGAATCTGAGTGATAGCGGAAGTTGTACTTTACCGTCAAAATAAAAGGCTGGAAATGTGTCACTGGGGAAAGATGTACAATTAAATATAGTACCTTTAGAAAGCATTGTCACTTGATTTCTCTATTTCATAATTTCCTTTTTTATTATTCTACCAATTGTGTTCTTTCTTTCCCTCAACAGTTGATCGTGAATCCAATTCATGCTGATATCAGTGTGTTCATACTGAGGTAGAAAATATCTTCTTAAGCTTTTAACTCTTAACCATGCTCCTAAATATAAATAAAAAAAGTGATATTTATTAAATGTATTTGTAAACTAGTGCATAAAATTATCTTTGTTCACGGTAGAAAATACTCTATTTTTCACAAAGCAATTTTGGGCAGTTTAGTTTTGCCATCTTGATTGTGTTTTTTGTGGCTGTTAGTTTGCCCCCATCTATTTCCAACACTTCTTTGCTTCTATATTTGTCTTTCCCGGTAAATGTTTTATTTTGAAAGTGCGAACAGGAACTACACATGCTGCTGCTCACAGCTTGACGCCTGCAGCTCAGTGGTCGGGGTTGGTCAGTATTGTCAGAAGGGCAGCATGAGACCCCTCTCTGCACGGATCATGCAAACATGGGAATATTTGGAAAAGACAGTTTGACAGCTCTCTCACACAACAGGTAGGCATAAAGTCTCTGTTTTCCACTCAGAAGCCACACTCTTGGAGAAGCAGGCGTCACTTATTGCACTGGTTTTATTTGGCGTCACTTGAATGTGGTCGCGTGAAATGTGTCCATACAAGTCAGGATGTGATGTTTTACCCTCGTGAAAAAGAACTACGGCTATTGCATAAAACTCCATTCTAAATACACCGCCTCCGACTCCCTTTCATCGGCACTACAATACAATGAAACTAATAGAACATTATCACTTAACTTTTATATCCAAAGAAACTGACTTTTGTTTGGGTATAAACTGTAAGTAGGCTACAAAGTGCAATTACTCTATAAATTCATAATTGAGTTCTGATAGGAATATTGTGGTATTTATTTCACAATTTGCATTAATAAAAGCCATTGACTGACAAAGAGGCAGTAAATGTTCTTATAGTAAACTGTTAAATAGCCATTGAATGACATAGAGACAGTAAAGGTCCTTATAGTAATCTGTGTTTTCTGCACAGGGTCGTAAAGTGTATCATTGAGGATGAATGCAGGTTGAGGGAAGGTCACACCCTGAGTTGGCTCGTTGCCTGCTTCTACAGTTGCAATTCTAAGTACCATATGAATATAAATAGAATAGAGTTGAATAGAGAGTCACTGTGATTATCTCCACAAATATGAAACACAACAGATGGCCCATGAGTCCTTGGTCAATATAAGGGAGCATATACAGTGGGTAAAAAAACAGAGGTAAAAGTGAATTGCATGACAGTAAAGATGGGCATTATTGCAGTAATTCAGTCATTGACTGGAAGCCGGAGTTTTTCCTGTCAATAGCAGAGCGCTGAGACCCAATTAAGATAGACAGTAGATGTCATTGTCTGAGCTTCACAAAAAGGGGCCACTTGGGAAAATGTATGAGTCGTGTCCGAGTCAAATTGAGAATCAAGAGAGAATCATGTAAAAATTCTGACTTTCGTCTCAGAGATTAAATAATTATGAGGGTTAAATTCATTTGTGGGGAATTAAATCTGAGAGAAAATTCAGAAACTTGAGATAAAATCCCCCAAAATTCAGGTTAAAATGTAAATCATAGGGGTAAAGCCTTTATATCGAGAACAGAGTCAGACCTGAAATACGTTTTTTAAAGACATTTAAAATAACTTTTGACATTTATCTCAGGATTTACATTCTTTTTCTCAGATGTCTGACTCAAATGTGGCCCTAGTCGTCCTCTGTAGAGCTTTTGTGTATCCTGAGGCGCAGTACATAGTATACTAATAAATAAAACCTTAATATTAATGATTCAGTGCTTCAGATTTCATTGAATCCATTCCAATTTGATAAACAATCAAAAAGACTCTTAAACACGTCTAATTTACGAATCAACTACTAAACTGAATTGTGCAAATTAAACACTGGATGCTGGTTACTAAATATATGTTCTATTTAACACGAAGTCTGCTTTCCAAACAACAACAAAAAGTGAAACAACATTCCAGCTTAAAAACATACAGCTACTATGAACCTGCTTCCTGCAGGTGGGATACGTTGACAAGTGCTTTGTTTCATTCTCTCCAAATTTGCATTTCTCCGGGCTGATTTTCATTCCGTTTACATGCACATTAGCATTCACCATTAAGCCCCACAGCCGCATGGGAGTAAGCAGAAGTCATTTAATGTTGCCTGCTGTGCCTGACACCTGTATACTGCAATCGCTTTAATAGAGTCATTTCATTTCATTTCATTTAATCGTTTATTAGAACCGGGACAGTGCAGATTGATGAACACTTTAAAACAAAAATAATGCTTACAAGTGTAAATGAGCCGGATTTGAGCTTTGAGCTAATTTCCATCCGTAGTCCGTCACATACAACATATAAGAACATGACATTTATATACATAGCAAAAAAATACATGATATGCAGAAAGAGCATGAGCAGCATACAAGCATTAACCACATGGCAGTACAATGTAGCAGCTACGACATATAAAGTGCAGGAGGAGATAAAAGAGCTACATAAAGTGCAAGAGGAGATACCCCTGTATAAAAGTGCATTTAGCGGTGATTACATGTCTGTTTGTTTCTCAACCATTCTTTGAGTTGACCTTTAAAACTATTGAGAGTGGGACAATCCCGTATCTCAGTTGGGAGGCTATTCCACAATGAGCTTTAATGGAGAGGACATTTTGTCCAAAAGTTGTCCGTTTATGGTGGACTTCACAGTCTCCTCTGGTTTCTGACCTAGTGCAGCGTCCAGTGTGTTTTTTGTGGATGAATTCCCCTAAGGGAGGGGGGGCCAGTCCATGTAAACATTTATTAAAAAAACACATACTTTTAAAATACTTAAAATTGTCAAAACTCAAGAAATTGTGTTTTTCAAGGATGGTACAGTGGTGGTATGAATAAGGCTTTCTGTCAGACACCTTGATAGCTCTCTTGTACAGCTGTTCTATGGGTTTCAGGTTTGTGGCACAAGCAAACAACCAGTTTGTAAAACAGTATTCAATATGGGATAGAATCATAAAGTGGAGGTATGACTTTGCAGCATTGACAGTTAAAGGTCTAATTTGTTTAACATTTTGCAACACTCACTAATATTATTTTAGTACAACCCTCTCTGCTTGTACTTGCAAATGCAAAACTTGCAAGGCAGCGGTTATTTCACCAGCAGCGGCTATTTATATGTTAGCTTTGTGTGTCCTATCTTTAATTGGCTCTATTTAATTGGAGTATCTTCAGGAATACCCTCTATGACAAGAGCTGCCAAGTTGTAATCCACACACCCACCAGATGGATCTCAGACCAGCTCCTTGCTTGACGTTTTAACGCCTCACACTCTACAATCTGACCGTGTGTCTGTCTGTGTATCCGTGGGAAACGTTCACCCCCCCCCGTGCCCCAGCGTGTCTTTGACTGGAACAGGCTGCTCTTGCCTATCAGGGTATTAATAAGCGTTTAGGCAGCTACTTTGGTCCCCAGCCCCCAACTCGCTCCCCAGCTATCCCCCCACTTCATAACACAAACAAGCCAACAAGCCCCCCCCTTTGCTCCCTGAAAAAACGTGTGCTTATTTCAGGCTAGGGGGAAGATAACTGACACGGCAGGGATGCATAATAATACTCGCAGAGGTTGTGGTTGGACTATTTTTGAAAAACTCACTCTAGATCTAAAGCTATTGAAAAATCTTGCCTTAAGGAGCAGTTAACTATGAAAAACATCTTGTCTAATAGTGACATGTAATATTAACTTGCGTAAGTGTTATTTTTCTCATACTGCCTGTGCTACAGCACCTCTTTTCACCCTCTGTCTGAAACCAGAGCCCAGTCTGCTCTGATTGGTTAGCTGTCCAGCTCTGTTGTGATTGGTTAACCGCTTAGCGATGTGTCAGAAATGTCCCGCCCCTTACCCTATCACGTCCAATGTGTTGGAGCGCTAGCCAATACAAACGCGAGTAACGATCGTTACTAAGCGATGTCACTAACCTCTACACTACAATGTGAAACATAATACATTTAATTAAAGTCAATGTTTCAGTTTTTTTCAGTGTATGTTACAGAAGTAAATAATGGAGTGAGTCCAATGGAGGCGTTTCAGGCAGGGGATGAGAGTGTGGGAGAGAAACTCCCTCTGGAGGGAACACAGGGATTTTAGCCTTTGCAGACCATTGACATGCACAAAAACCTATTTAACCCACTACAGGAAAGGGAAAAACCCAAAAAGCATAATAAGGCCTCTTTAAAATTAGAGGGTTTTTTGTGTTCAGAAAAGAAGAAAGGGTTTGGTTGTTCTCAGGAAAAAGGAAAGACCTCAGTGAGATAGCATGAACAAGAATGAGAGTAGATGCTTTGGTGATGAGCGTGGTGTCAAGATGACCATATCTGAGAACTGTGTCAGGGTGAGCTGCCTCCCACACTGATTGATAGTTGGGGGGGTTGTAACAGTGCTGATATCCTCTCTCATTTTAACCTATGGGTCAGTCAGCTGTTTGGTGGTAGAGCTTGCGTTTGTTGGAGATGTGATCATATCATGTTTCGACCATCATGTGTTGGAAGCAATGTGTCTTTTCTCTGCCGTGAACTGCCTGTGCTGCTATTATAGCCCCATAGGAACAAAAAAAACTACAAAAAGACACTGCATGGCCAAGCTCCAGGCTTGGGGAGCTATATTTGGGTCCAGCTATGGGAAAATAACCAAGACTGTAATCACTCATACGGACCGCTCCGTTCCTGTAAATCCATGTGCTGCCTGTGGGATGGCCCCCTCGTAAGTGATTTACAGGATCAGACAGTGTTGAGAGCCCAGTTTCCAGAACTTTAACTCAATATGTGCACTCATTAATATTGGAAAAGGGACACAAAATCTTAAAAACAAATGAGGGATGTGGAAAAATGTAATTTGTGTAAATCAGCTCGTGCTCCAGACGAGTGCTAGAGGTTTCTTAAGGAGGAGACAGGAGAATAGGATAAAAAAATAATGTATAGATATCAACATAAAACTTCCCAAGTGGATTATTTTTACATATGCAAATGAGGGATTATTTGATTAAATATGCAATTTGTACGCTCAAATCTGGAAAATAAATCAGAAAATTGGATAAAGCCAGGTTGAAAATTTTTTTTTTTTTGACATATCAACCTCAAATTTGCACAGATAAAATGTTGGATATCAATTTGCATCACTCGATAAATCCAAATATCTGTAAAAAAAAAAGCAAAGTTTTCGCAGATAACATTTTGTATAATTTAGGCCATTAGTGAACACTTCTGGAAAAAACCTTATGAATATACATAGGAATACATGTTTGAAAATGTGGTATATGTAAGTGCTGCTAAAGTGAACATTAAAACAATGTTTTGGAGAAATCCGCCAAACAATGTGTATTGTAAAAATCCGCTGCTGGTTATTTACATTAAGATAATTATTTTATGTAAGTCTTATGAAACCCTGTAAATTAAATACAAAAGTGACACATTATCTAATGCTAACTTTAGATGAATTAAGGAAGAATCAACATACTCAACTCAACTAGGCAAAATTAGCTAAATAAACACCTTAATGTGTGTTTGGATGTTTTCCTCCCACTTGCATGAAAGAACACCATGGCCCGTAAATGGACCAGTGCATAAAACGGGGTATACGTATTGTAACCCTAGTTATATATACTACTCTACTGGAGTCTATGGGTACTACTCTCTATCATGTTGTGCGTGCATCTACTGAGTTACGTAAACGTAGCCGGCCAATCGGGGCGAGCCTACCTGAATGCGCGTGCAGGCCCACAGTATATAAGGCGGCTACGCCTCCCGACCGTCATCCTACACCCTCTTCAGCGAGCGGCATAGGAAAGACAGCGCCCCCAGGTAGAGGGCTCGCCTGTGCTTATATAACTAGGGTTACAATACGTAACCCCCCGTTATATATCACACAGGCTCCGCCCTCTACTGGACTCTATGGGTACAGTGGGCGGAGCCCCGATGTATAAACGCCCTGTCGTCCAACAACATCGACCCATCACACTGCCCCTGACCGGCTTTTGGCTAACATCCACCGCATCCCCACTTCCTCCCAGTCGGTTGTAACCGTGGAGAAGTCGGGGCCGCAGCTTGGATAAGGCACACTCACACACGCTTACCTCGTGTAGAGTGTGCATGGACGATAGTGGGGAGGGCTCCCCCCGCCTGCCCGGGGGGAGCCACCAAGGACCTAGTTATATAAGCACAGGCGGAGCCCTCTATCTGGGGGCCCTGTCTTTCCTATGCCGCTCGCTGAAGAGGGTGTAGGATGACGGTCGGTGGGCGTAGCCGCCTTATATACTGTGGTCCTGCACGCGCATTGAGGTAGGCTCGCCCCGATTGGCCGGCTACGTAACTCAGTAGGTGAATGCACGCACGACATGATAGAGAGTAGTACCCATAGAGTCCAGTAGAGGGCGGAGCCTGTGTGAGATATAACAATGATTTTATTGTCTTGCCATATTGTTCAACGGATTCTAAAACATTTGTTCCTTGAAGGCTCTCTGTATATTTTCTTCTCCTCTTACCCCTGCATCACGTACCCTGTGACCTGTAACTGAACCTCCTTGTGGTCATTGGAACAGGATTATGTGTGTTGACTGGTTGTTTACTCTCACTGTGCTCCATACTTGTTTTGTACACATTTATTTTCAAAGTAGCGGCCCCCTTGAAGACAGATTATTTCATATTTAACATATAAACATTGAAATATGTTATTCTTTCCATAATACATGTACATACGATATGATATTAAAATCTAAGATATATAGTCTCCCTTTTCTAGGTCTTGAATCAGTCTTGGGATATTTTAGATGAAGTCAATGAAAGCTATATTGTTTCAAAAATGTATGCATGTTGAATGACAGATAATTAATAGTTTTTTTCCATTGATTTGAAATTATTCGAATGATTTTAAAGTTCCAGTGCCTGCTTCTCAAAAGTGAAAGTGTGCTAGCGTAAAAAATTACTCTTTACGGAATCCACGCTTACTGGATTAATTGAAAAAATAATGATTATGTTTAAGCCCTACTTATATATTATAAGATAATTCCTTAATTCAGTAACGTCCTCACTTTTCAATGTCTAACAGATAATTTATGTGTTTTTTTTAAAAGTGTGTCCTCACTGTGCAAGTCCTTTCCCTGTCCCTTTGTGTTTGTGTAACAATGGCTTATTTTTAACCTGTTGGGCTGTTGAGAAGTGGAGAGGGGGGAAAGGGAGGAAGTGGTTGCAGGATGACAGAAGACGATACCATCCTCCTCAACCTTCATCCTCTCTCCACCTTCCCTTCCCATACGTACACACTCCTGGTGTTGGTGCTTCTCTAGATCCCCTGCTGGAATGCACTAATATTTGAATACTAGAACTATAAAACTATACTCATTTTCAGATACTCATATTTGGATGCTTAAAATGTATATTCAATATTAATACTATTATTTGGATACTCTATCACTAAAACTAATAATCAGATACATTAAAACAAATATTTGTGTACTATATCACTTATGGATAGTGAAACTAATAAATGGAATCCTTATTAATATGTGGATATATATCAATAATATTATATATCTAACTTGTATCAGGATGATTTGAATATATGTGATATGTGATGTTATGCCATGCCACGTTTCAGATTGTACAACCCTGAATGAGGATGAATTCATTTATAATATTTTATGAAAATAAGTTGCAGCACTAGTTTACGTTATGGTGTCTGCAGAGTGTTGAATCACAAACTAAAGGCCATTCCTTTGTTTTTGCACTCTTTGGTTCTTTCTGGTTTTGTGTGTCAGGTATTTTATCATATCTTTGCCAAACACACACTAAAACTAGTTTTAGTTATCCTAAATGAGCGCAAAATGTAATTACAAAATGTTCTCTTCTCTTCAGTTGTAGACGACAACAGAATAATTCCTTTCAGCTATTTGCCTTAAAGGATTTTATTTTCTTCTTAAATCCAAACTTTTGTTCTGTTCTCCCTTAAGCATGCTTTGTGTGTCTGGGTTTTCTCTAATTAAGTTCAATACTTCCTAAAAGCAACTGCATCCAATTACAGCATTTAAAAAGCCTTCAAGGCGTCCCTGCATCTACTTTAAAGTCCTTCTTTAAACTCACTGCCTGTCATACTGTACCTTAAGCAATTATGACCTTTAGGGTCGGGACAAACGTCACAGCAGCATCTGCAGACCAGTTCGGTTGGTGCAATCGCCAATAAAGCTAAATCTAGTTTAACAAAACAGCAATGTTTAGATTTCCCATCATCCCGTCTGATGACCCATGATCCCATGGGAACAGTAAGACTCTCACAGTGAAGTTTAGGGAATTGGGATCAAGAAGACAAGGATTAAATAAATGTAGTCTTATATATGCTATACACCAAAACGTTATTTGAAATCCATTTAAGATGGATACGATGGGGTTGGATACAAGTTGTTCCATGATCTTAAACAATTGTTTGTGTTACTTGCCCTGCTACTGTTAGGCATCATACTGTATGCATTTTTGGCTGAAGAGATGTGTGTTTAATTTCCTCATTGGGGGTTTGCCTCCTTTGGAATGCTTTTAAATATAGAGTAAAGGACCCTGAGGCTCAAAGACAAGTCTTGTTTCTTGTGCTTTCCATGAGATAGACAGACATCTAACCCTTATGTTGTTGTAGACCAGACACATTTAAGAAGCATTCTAAATGTTTTTTTAACACATTTTGGAAGCATTTATTTAGTTTGCTTTCAAAACTAATTGGACTATTTGGTCATTGATCTTGATATATGTATATAAAAAAGCATTTATTATAAAAACATCTGTTGCTATGTTTGTATGTTATATGCTTTCAATGACGAGAGACACTTCTGCAGGTCTATCACTACTCAGCAACAGACCGGCCTTATAGGGTCTGATGTTGATATTGTTGAAGGCTGATACTCATGTTGAATTTTTATAATCTGCTGTATTCATTTCGTCTGTATTTTGGTGTGTTATTATGAGTTTCCTTCACTATTCATACTAGTGAATCATTGTTGTGTTAGCTATTTCCAGCCAAGCATTCCAGTTGGCAATGCCAGCACCATCTAAACATTATCCTGCAGAAAGAAATACACACTCCTTTAAAGGAAAATCAGTCAAACACAGGCTTCATTGCTGGTTTTGGTTTTCATGGAATTTGTGGATAGTAAGAAAACTAAAACTTTGGAATATCTGAGCTGATACAGTACTTCACCTTTTTAATGAAGCATTCTAAAGGCTACAGATGAAAGACAGAAACAGCATTCATAAAAGAGTACTTTAGCGTATAACACTGTTGGATCATGAGTGTAAAAGTTGAGATTAATCTCGATGTAGTCACAAAAGGCTTTATACAAGACCTGTAAACACACACACACACACACACACACACACACAAACACACACACACACAGTCCTAACGTGAGACAGAGTAGCCCAGATAAATGTTGACAGATGACAGCTTAGGAGAGAAAAAGCAGAGAGGTCAGAGGCAGATTGACAGGAAGGACTCTCAAAGAACAGTGATGAGAGAAAAACAAGAGATAAACATGAGAGAGGGGACATGAAGTGAGAGTGGTAGTGGTTGTGTGTGTGTGTGTGTGTGTGTGTGTTTTTGAGTCAACAAGATGTCCCCCTACAAGATGGAATGTTTGATCACAAATAAAGTTGTGATCCAGATCATGAAGACACAGACAAGCATATCAACATGGATAGAGTTTAGACAAAAAATGTTAACACACTTGTTTTCCTACAAAGACCTGTGAAAAGAATGTTAAATAAAATTGAACTCCTTGCATGTTTTCAGTTAGCACCCAGTTGCTGTACCCAGTTCCAGTGTACAATAATAATAACTTTAATTTATATAGCGCCTTTCATCAACCCAAGGTCGCTTAACAAAGAAACATATAAGGACAAGACGTAAATCGTGTGCTGTGTCTCAATCTAGTCATTCTGTTAATAGCTAACATTCCATTTTATACTCTGAATATTTTTACAATATGTCTACTTAATTCCATGGTGCCTGAATTTGACAAATTAAACACGGCTGTTGTGCACTTACTTTAAAGGTCCCATGTCATGCTTTTCCGGTTATTACCCGTCCCCTTGTGTGTTATGTAGCTTTTTCTGCATGTAAACGGTCTGCAGAGTCACAAACCCTCAAAGTACACCCTGTAGGGAGTAAAACTCTAACACAGAAAAGACCTGTCTACGCTTCCCAGAACGCCTCGTTGGGGATTTCTCTTTTTCCATTTTTTTCTTCCTGAGTATGGTGACGTAACCATGCCCAGGTCCAAATGGACCAATCCGTGGAGCTCCTCACACACACACACTCACTCAGCCTTATCTTTTCTCAGCTGCGGCTCCGCGGATTTCTCAGCCTGAACTCAGCCTGAGCACACACACAAACTCACAGCCAGGCTACGAGTGTGTGTGTGTGCTCAGGCTGAGTTCAGGTGAGTTTCGCAATGTCTCGCTGTCTCGCAGACCCCACGCAGTAACCAGGAAATGACCCCAGTAATCCAGCTCACACTGTCCGCAGCAGCGAGCCCCCACAACGTCCCGCACCCAGACCCCACGCAGCATTCTCATCTGTTTGTCATTACTGGTGTCATTTACTGGTTGCTAACGCCATTGTAACACATAATCACTGATGTTCCGCTGTAACGGTGGTGGACTCATCAGAACAGAGTGGGCGAGCTGACCAATCAGAGCACAGTGGGCTCATAGGGAGGGGGGGGGCAGGAGCTCCAACAAGCCGTTTAGGACAGAGAGTGAATACACATACTATACAGAGATGCTGTAAGAGAAACCAATGTGAGTTTGGAACATTGAACAATGTAAATCTATTCTAGTAGACCTCAACAATGGAATTATGAAATGGCCATGTCATGGGACCTTTAAGCATTTCTATAGCCACAGTAAGCATAAGCATCATCTTTCACAGTACCAAATCATTACAGACAAATAGAAAACATTATAATAGTATCTATTCAACAACGAAATGGTAGTATTTGGTGAAAAACATACACCTGACTATCTTACATTTGTATAGTTTGGTGTTCACTGGAAAAACAGCAACTACATGCTATTACTGGATATGTAAAACTTAACAGCAAGGCTAAGGGACTCACCGTCCAACATGCTGTCATAACCTTAACCATTGAGCTACAGTGTTAAACATTTAGACTGACTATCTAGCCGACAACCTAACCTGGACTTAAACAGTTGAGGTCAATGCCTAACCTTACATTTCTTGAAAGTTACCATAGACACGACTAGCAACCACTGCTATTCCCTCCCTATCTGCTACCTAGCCACTCAGCTATTGACTGTAGAACGTTTTCAGCTTTTCATACTATCAGGGTACTAGTAACACACTTGATTATTAATATATACTGTACTTTTCAGTACTCAAATAGTGCAAGTAGCTTACTGAAGAACACAGAATTGAGACACAGCTTTAGTATTTTATTTATGTCTGATATCTCAGCAGATGTGATGAGACAAAGGAACATTTTTTGAAAATGTAACAAGAAATTCAGCAACCTTTCTGTTTATTTTAGTATCAGAAAACAATGATGGCTGCAGTTCACAGATACATTGCGCCGGTGTTTGTTGGTAAGAATGGCCTACAGTGAGCACTGCCAATGTATTATTATGTGTGAGTGTGTGTGTCCTTGGATTTACAATGTCCAGACTGGGAACAATACATTGTTGAGGCAACAGTGTACAAAACAGATCGAAAAGCATTCATTGTTTGGTTCTTATTGAATGCAATTGTCTTAATAAGTCTGTTTCTGCTTGCAGAATTGTCTGTGTATAGATGTCTTGGAAGTCCTTATAATAACTGTTTCAAAGACAGTGGGTTAAGAAGCAGGTTTAGGGCATTATGTGCATTGTGTAGAAAAGATGGAACAAAAGCCAAATCTATAATATCTTCTATTGACACATGCCTTGATTAAAGTAAGATAGAGGAAACCGCAGTGCCTGGGTTTAAAGCAATAACTTTACATTTTGTACTATTGTGATTATTTGCTGATTGACCGAGTTAGATGAGAAGATACGATACCACTCTCATGTATGACCTTTTCAATATGAAGCTAGAGCCATCAATGGGTTAGCTTAACATTGCACACAAAGACTGGAAATAGGAGGAAACAGCTGTTCAGGCTCTGTCCAAAAGATAACAAAAACCTACCTCACACCACCTTTAAGGCTCATAAACACATTATGATGTGTTTGTTTATTCCACACAGAATTTAGCAATTTAACACAAGATTTTAAAGCTTTTGTATAGACTGAACAAACACGATACAACTTGGTAATGTTACAAAGTGTAAACAAGTCTGTGGCACATGATTAATTTATTTAGATATCTCTGGAGGCGCAATTTCAAGACAAGGTTAGAGTTTTGAAAGTACTTTTGGCAAAACAACGGCAAAGAGTATGGAAGCAAAAGAATGCAACTGTGGTGCTTTTTGATCATGGTGTTATGGTACAACTGCCACCTTCTTGTACTGTAATGCCAAAGAGACTGGTGTGTTGCGCATCTTTCTTTTTCTTAGGTCTTTGACATCAAAAAGAAGAGATTGCCTCTGTTAAAATCCAAAAATTTAGTGTGGTTCGAGTTTATGTTCATCGCTCACTTTTGGCCCTTTTCAAGAAGTAAGGCAAAAAGCTTTGATGTCATTTCTTTCAGTTTGAAACCCTAGGAATTTAAAGTTTATGTTTTTTAGGTTAAATTCTGAATTCATATTTTATACATTGCTGCTTTGATTATTTTATTAATATTAAACATAAATGAGTTAGTTGGTAAATACCATTAGTTATAATATTGGGACATTTGGTAAGACAGCAGGCCTATATTTTTTTTTGTATTTATTTATAGAAGGACCATGCATACAAAAACATTAATCTCAGCAAAGAGAAGAGATGCAATATGCCAGATTATAGCTAATAGCTCATTTCCATCTGTGGTCCTCAATGAAATGTAGCTCAACTTTGAAAGAAACTTTATAAGCAAGAACTTTTACTGGCATCATTAAGTTCTTTGATGATACTGTTGTCTCCTTTAGTACAAAATGCCATTGAGAGCGCTGATGTTTCAGTGGGTCGAATAATAACTCTAACCTTTTTATCAATATCAATATTTTTGGCTAGGCTAACAGCTTCTCCTGCTTTCAGATGTATGCTAAGCTAACACAAAAGGAGCTACTGCCTCTGACACGCAAACATAGTGTCATCGTGGTTAGACAGCAAAAAACAAATGTCCCCAAAATGCATTTTTTATGTTTTCTTGATTTTATGGTAATACTTAGGAAATAGGAATCTCAAATGTTCTCTAATTTGTGCAACATTCTGTTTGCCAGCATCAAAACATGAGTCACTGAAATTAATTACTGAAAGATTGGCTACATCATGAATAATACATTCCTGATTAGTTATTTACTGCAAATGTTTTAATCATTACCTTTGTGCCTTAGGGTAAGTCAAAAGCGCTGACATCTGTACAAACTTTGCACATCTCTCCCTTTGGGTGTGAGCCATAATACAAAATCACTGAATATGTATGAAATTATGCTTTAAATGTTTACTGAAATATCATTTATTAAAATGTCCTGTTTCAGTTATATCTGGGCTATTTTTTCGACATACTCGTTGAAAATCACGACAATCTTTATCTCTTGCTTTGTATGAGCGATGCCTCCAAGAAGAGCTTTCTGGAACAAAATTGAACTGTAACTTTTAACATTCACTCACAATAGTAAGCTTTTTATTTGTATACGAACATTAAATTCAGTTTTTTATACATTTGCCTGCAATTCAGTTTATTTACATTTAAGTTCTGCCCCTTAAATAATTCTGAAGATTATTGTATGCTTAGATTAGTAAAACATTTCTCTGCACAACACTACATTTAATATCGTGGAAAAAAATGCATTCAGATGATAAAGGTTCACATAAATACTGCTGAGGAGAGATATTAAGCTTTCTGATTAATGCTCATCATTTGGAATTATTTCCAGAGAGAAAGCTTCATTTCAGGGCTTTTTACAACAAATGCAGCACAACTCTGCATTTCATCTGAAATTAACCTCTGACATTGGGATTGACTACAATACACAATGTTGCCAGTTTCCTAGATAAATACAGCCCCTCATATGTTCCCACCAAAGGGACTCTTTTTGTAAAATTGTACTGCTTTTCTGCACCATTGTCCCCTCTCTCTCTTATGACTCCTAACACCAAGTATCTTTTTCTGACTTGCTGCCCTTTCGCCCACATATAATTACAAACACATCTGTTTCCATGACCCTGACTGGACATTGAGGGCTTGAACTTCCTGTACTGATGGGAAAACACACATACTGTAAATAAACATAAGCACACTACTGAGAACCTGAACTCACACAAACTATAAGAATTGAAATCTCAAAAATACATTCACATATGTCTCTCAGTTGAGGAACTCAAACAGCTGCTAGCATGTATACTTTAGTTTGTGTATTTTCATACTATATATAAAGAATACTTTTGTTCTTTGTGAGAACCACAGTTTCGGAACAAATAGCAGTTCTTTACATGCAGTAATATATGGTAATCTAGTGTAAAGATGTCCAATAACTGTATTATTCTTGTTCTTGTTTATCTTTTAGAAACATGTGGAGGACTCTAACACTATCACTGGTTGTTGCATTGGCATTGGGCACAGAGGTGAGTGCAAAATGTGTTTCATTGATGGATTGCATTGTACTGTATATCTACACACCATCATTTTTGTGATATGGATTGTCTATGTTGTTTTTTGATAATGTTGTCTAATCCGAGAGGTTTGTTTCATTTTTTTCCCCCCTTCAATTGTGGGTTGTTTAAGGGAGTTTTTCTATGTGCTCCAAGGGTCTCAGGACTCGGTATGTATGCTATACACTCTGTTCAGCCCCCTGAGACAAATGTGTCATTTTTTATATTGGGCTACATAAATAGGTTGATTGGCCTTCACCTGTCAAATGTCCCAAAGCAACTTCAAAGAGACACAAATCAACTACACAGAGACACAAGATGGGTAAAAACGAAATACCATAGTGTCTCTTGCTCCAATAGGAGAGCTGGCGGGACCTTTCGCATGTCTGCTACCCATTGTCTCATAATCTGCCAATGACTGTCTGTGTGTAATAAGAAATATTATGTTTATCATTCCTAAATCTCTTGTGTCAATGTGACATTCAATGTGTGATTGTTTTCCCAGGTGTCCCAGTCTGAGGATGTGGCGACCATCGCGAATGGTTCGGAGGTGCAGCCGGAGAATTTCAGCGACATTTCCACCGTACTGGGAAAGTCAAGACATCAGATCCTGGCTGCTCAGTTCGAGTGCTACCTGAAGATAATCCATGACCCACCACGCACAGAAGAAGGTACCTATTGTTCTGATAAATCACAGTGCAGCTGATAACAGCCGTCCAAATGGAAGGAAGATCTTTTGGTATCAACACATTTTTTCTTCTGGCGGATGGCAGATAAATGTTGATGACAATATTTTGCATCCGAGTTGCAGGATATCCTTTTATTCATTGTGCTTAGATCGCCTTGCCATTTATCCCATGGGCTCATATTCTGGCACCATTTTCATGCTTGGATCGACAAAAATGTGGATACAATGGAGAAAATAACATTCTTTAGAAAGAAACATTTTCTCAGAAAAATGAATAAGTCTACTACAGTAAATTACAGCTTACCATTATCAGCAATATTTAGAAATGCTAGAAATCTATGAATTGTGGTCAGTTCAGCACTTTGGACCAGACTTAAATATCTCAATAATGTTGGATTGACTGTCATTAAAATGTTAAAACAGACAGTCATAGTCCTCAGAGGATGAATCCTAGTGACTTTGGTAATGACCTGATATTGGTGGATTCTCAACAAATCTGGTAGATCCATTTATGTTCTCCTCATGATACATTTGAATGACTTTGGTCATCTCTAAGTTTTCATGTAGTGCCATTGTCAGGTCAGAATGTTTTTATGTCCCATCCTTTGACTTTGGTTTACTTGCAAAACTATTGACATTCCCATCAGCCCTTAGCAAATGTTAGCTTGCTTACATGCTAAACAAAGATGGTGAACATTATTGGTGCAGTAATGAGTCCTAAAAAACCCAGAAAAGACTTAGCATTTCACCAGATCCAGTTCCCTCATCTCGAAGTCAATGTTTTTTTGTGTTTAGAAGCCTGAAATAAGGTAGTTAACACGAGCTGAAGAGATTGGCACGTTGGTTCTACGACATAAAATACGCCAGCAGGAAAATCCACTCGTGAATGTCCAAAGCTTCTATGTGTCAAAAAAACAGCCATTGCTAACGAGTAACCAAATAAACGACTAAACGCCATCATCCCAACACAAGTTCACTTTTAATTTAGCTGTGGTTATACGCAGCCATGCTACCAGGTCATTTATAGCCTAGCGTTAGCTTTTTGTTTCTGCTAATTGCATTTAGGCTTCAAAAATCACAGTGTGCTGTCAAAGTGTGGAGATTACCCTGACAAACAAAATGTGTTAAGTATCATAAACATGTAGCCACAAAGCTAATTATCCGTAATACCAAAATCCAGTAGAGAAATCACATAGCTTTTATCGTGGGACCCCCAGCGAGGCTGGCCTACAAAACACGTCCTCACTGCACCACTCAATGCCTGCTAAACATTATCATGATAGCATATTAGCGTTTAGCTTTCACTATATCATCTTTTAAATGATTTTGATGCTCTTAGTCATTGTTGTAAAAAAGAAATGAGAAATTCCTGATGAAATTGGTGCAGTATATGGTTCTTTGCCAAACTCCCTTTTGGTACCAGGGTTTTTTCTTCATTTGTTTTCCCACTACATATAGCCTCTCAGTACAGGCGGAACGCAGTTTGAAAATGCAGTAACATCACCTTCAACGCAAACACGCACTAGTTCAAATGTATGGATTAGATTTGCGGGCTGACATTTTTTTTAAATCTGGGTTGATTGGATAAAATATGTGGTCGCTTTGGCAATCTGTGTATTTTAATAAAACCAATGTCCAGAATGTAAATTCTCAATCGGAGCTTTAGTGGTACTGCCTCATATATTCGACTGGATTAAAATAATAGCTTCATAGATACCCTTTAGGTCACTTTATTCCATAGGTTTAACATTGCATTGCAGATGTGTTTGCAGCTGAACTATAGTAAACCAACTTGTGAGTTCTCAAACCTTCATTTTAAATAGCTTTTAGGTGCTTTTCTCTTCCTTTCAGCTTAATATTCAGTGAGGTACATTTCCCACAAACATGCAGATATAGATCTATGTATTACTGGTTGTCCTAACTACTCAACATTTCAGAGAGAGAGAGAGACAGGAAGTGAGTATGAAAGAAAGGAAACGTGCCCTTTGTCTCTTTCCCAGTGCCTGTTACTCACGCTCAGTGCTTCACTGCCTTTGAAATGTTATTATGTGCTCCGTTTCCCAGCATGCCACAGCACAACCTGGTATCGTCAGGTTTCCGTCTATTGTTGACACGCTTTGTGCGGGCCAGCTTCAGTTGGAGACATAATCTTTTACGAACACACCAATTATGTGGAATAGATCGTTTATGTGATTCATTCTGCGATGGGAGTTTATTAATCATTTATGTTTCTTACCTTTATGATTCTCTGTGGACATGTCAGCCACTGAGCATTCATCATACAGTTATAGTTTATGGGTTAGGGTTATATGTATAATACATTACAGTACACTTTGGTTTTTTGCTAGGCCGTTTCTCCAATGCTTTGTTTGAAATGTATTGCAAACCTTTTTCTTTGATATCTAGGGCATCATCTAGTAAATTAATATATTTAAAGGTTGCCAACATAAACTAACAATAAGTCTGGATATGTTGCTTAAAATAATTTAATTTAAGTTAACACCAATAATTATAGAGTGCAGAAATTAATAGTAAAGTAATTTGGATCTGTGATTTCTGGCAATTTAACCCACAATTTCAGTCAAAAACGGCCCCTAATCATTTCATTTCAAAAAGAGAATAAATAATTTGACATTATTATTGGGTAATGTAGGAGGAATGTTGCCGCACAAAAAGTATATTTTGTCTTTTTTATTTGATTTAAATAGAACCACCTGGTTAGTTTACAGCCTGTCCTCCTCCAAAAAACGACCAAATAGGTCGATTGTTCAGCAGCTTATTACGACCTATAGTCACGTTTTAAAGTTTAGCACCTCTAGTGGTCGTGTAAGAAAAAACCATTTGCAGCAATTGCAAACGCTCCGGAGGGTCGTATATTCACAAATAACCCTCTCTGGAAAATCCTAAATTGTAGGATAGTTTGGCCATTAAAATGCTTTTTGATTAGATTTCTAGCGAGAAGTGTATATTGTACTTTTAGAATCCAGGTCCAGTGGATGTGTAGGATCTATAGTTTGATAGATATTACGAAGATGATTTGAGGTCTCGCCAGGAGAACGTGTATATACTACGTCTTTCCCCCTATTCATTTCTATTGACCGCAGCGTCCATGTAAAGTTGGCATCAACCCTCACGGGGTGAAAACAGTATTTCCCGTCTCGAAGTTTTCATAATAAAACCGAAAGTATTCCCCTCACTGTCAAATGATTACACAGTGATATCTGCATTACTCATCCACTAAAAAACATCAGTTTATCCTTGTTAATTACACAACATTGATTGGTTTAAATTGTGTACAATGCTTTTGTGTTTTTAACCTTCGATTCGGAGAAACAAATAGTTTTTTGGGAGTTTAGGATGGCCGAAGACACTACACTACCCATAATCCTCAGCTATCGTTTGGACTACAACATCCGCTTTGCTTGACAAACCCCATGATTAGTCCTCAAGCTCTGTGATTGGATGTTGGAGTGGCAGTGCGCCGAGGTTACGCCGAGCGTCAAACAGCACTTTGAAATGGAATGAAACCACGGCAGACTATCCAAAACTGGACTCGAACGGGTCCAGCCCCCTCCCCCCCCAGAACTACACATGCTGGCTATTGTGTTTCGCAACATGTTCTATGGCACGTCTCTACTGGGAATTGTAGTTTTAAAAGACGTTTTCGTATTTCCCATAATTAGAAGTTGCCAGTATTAAACTGTGTACATCCCTGGAGGTTTAGGGGATGGGAAACACATTGGTGTTATCAAATTTAAAACATATAATTAATAAATGGGTGAAAATTGCTTGTGTCCATAATGGGCAGCATTAATATACCCACATGACAGCTAAGGTCAGAATAGCTTTATTTAATAGCTGGTCTTATGTCTGTGACCCCTCCTGTTGTTAATTGATAAGCCTGAAACATGCACTTGTATAGGTTCAGAGGGACATTTTGCAAATATGGCAGTAGCCATCGATCATCTTAAGATAAGATATACTTTATTGATCCCAAGTTGGGAAATGTTTTTGTTAAAGCAGCATGTACAACATGCAATTCAGAGGTTAACCTGGTATTTTTACTCCACTACATTTATTTTAGTTACTTTGCAGATTCTGATTAATGATGTGAAATATAAACAACCCTTAAATCAGACTTTAGTTACACCTGAGTAAAATTCAGGGAAGGTGATTGTCAAGTGCCAAAATAAACTATGCAATATATTAGACGTTAAGTACTTTGTCAGACTTAATATTTATCTGTAGATACCCCCAACGTTTTTTTCTTATTCAAAAGAAGACCTTAACTTAAAGTATTCTTTAATGTTTAAATAAAGCCTTATTAGTTTGTCTGTTTTGCACATCCTCCTATTAATATCTTTGGACGTCCTGCACTAGCTGTTTTATTGTAGAGATCACTACAGTATCTTCTTGATATTTTCTATTCTATATTTCTATCATTGACCTTCTACTTTCCCCCTATTTTGTATGTAGGCTACTCTTAATATTTAAATGTTCTCATCAAATATAACATATTCAATAAAAAAATGCAATAACGTGCTTTAACCACTAGGCGGTGCAGGTTAAAAAACGTTCAAGTTTACAGTGTTAACACAATAAATTATACTTTATGAAGATGTTACAAATAACACACAGCATACAATGCCATAATAACTTTGTATTATTAGTGTAGGACACTTATGAATGTATGCTATTGAAATTCTGATTCCATAGATGTGTCTCCCATCACCCAAAACCCCTGACTATTCTCTCAACTCAGTATTTACATTCTTATATTCAAAGAAAATCAGTAATATATTTAAAAACTACAAGTCCCTTTCTATCAGCTGTGCACCGTTATGGTGTAAATATAGCCTATCTACCAATTGGATCAAATATAAAAGTCAGCCGAATTACTATTGATACTGCAAGGAGACGTATTGTGTGAAGAGAAATTGAAGATGTTGTTTAATTGCTGATATATTTATGATCAGGGCTGCACATAACTGGTGCGCAGGTGCGCATGCGCACCCCCTGCCAAAAAAAGAGCACCGGATCATTTGACAAAAAGAGAATATAGAGAGAGAGAGAGAGAGAGATATTTGTGAGTTGCATAAGAACTAGTAAGATAGCAGGGTTTCCCACACATAGACTTTACAAAGTATAATTCGCGAGCCATTTAGGTTTAATTTTTAGTATCCGTCCGCGAGCACGACGGCATCTGCGATCCCTCGCTCTACCCCTCGCTATCGCGTGAAGGGTCTGCTTTATGTGCTCCGGCGAACAGTTCATGAGCGTGCTCACTAGCGCACCTCCCCCCCCCCCGTTCATAAAGTCAAGAACCCCTCAAAAGTTACGGTTTATTTCATTTTAAGGATGCGCACCAAGCAACATCTCCAGGTGCTCCTTTGAGAACCGGGGCAAAAAAGTTATGTGCACCCCTGTTTATGATCCACGTCACATATTCAGTTTTGGCGGCATTTCTTCCAGTTTGTCCAAAGGTCTTCTAATCAAGGCTCTATAAATAGAGAACTACGGCAGATGTGTAATATTTAATGCAGCCGAACCGTGTATTACAATGCCTTTATGTGATGACTTCCAAAGAGAAAAGCAAGCACACTCGGAATAAAGTATTATTTTCTTTTTTTCTTTAAATGTTTTCGGATTTCACATCGCATAAACACCATATCCCAACGTGCATTGCGGCTAAAACATCCAATGACCGAGTTTCAACGATAGCTGAGGATTATGGGTAGTTCGATGTTTTAGCCTATCAAAACCTTTGAAAAAATAAATGTGTCTCTCAGAATCGAAAGGGAAAAATCTATGGGAAAAACACAAAAGCATTGTACACAATTTAAACCAATTAATGTTGTGTTTAACAAGGATAAACTGATGTGTTTTAGTGGATGAGTACGGCAGATATCACTGTGAAATCATTTGACAGTGAGGGGAATACGGTTTTATTATGAAAACTTCGAGACCGGAAATACTGTTTTCACCCTGTGAGGGTTGATGCTAACTTTACATAGGGGGAAAGACATACACGTTCTCCTGGCGAGACCTCAAATCATCTTCGTAATATCTATCAAACTATAGATCCTACACATCCACTGGACGTGGATTCTAAAAGTACACTATACACTTCTCGCTAGAAATCTAATCAAAAAGCATTTTAATGGCCAAACTATTCTACAATTTAGGATTTTCCAGAGAGGGTTATTTGTGAATATACGACCCTCCGGAGCGTTTGCAATTGCCGCAAATTGTTGTTTCTTACACGACCACTAGAGATGCTAAACTTTAAAACGTGACTATAGGTCGTAATAAGCTGCTGAACAATCGACCTATTTGGTCGTATGAGTTGGAGGACTTGTTGTTAGTTTAGCATAAGCAGGGATATTTGAACTCAGTGGGTAAATAGACAAACAGCTCCGCCTACAGAAAATGTCCAACTTCAACAAAAAATGCAAGACTTTATAGAAAATGTTTAATGTGCTAATAATGACACTTTTTTATTGAGTTAGAATTTAGCATTAGAAATGGAGACACTGTTTGAGAAACAAACAGTTGCAAAATGAATGGTTATTATCTAAATTCTGATATTGTAGCAAGCAGTATTATATTAAAATCTCATTTTAGAAGATAATTCATAAACAAACGCATCTAGTGTTCTCTGTTAGTTCAATGTCATGTCCACACCGCCCTCTGCAGGCAGTTTCTGTAACCGGACGTGGGACGGCTGGCTGTGCTGGGGGGACTCCACTCAAGGGACCGTCATGCAGATGTGTCCGGAGTACTTCCTGGATTTTGACCCTGCTGGTGAGGACACAAACAAAAATACATACAAGCACAGGCACAACTGGTTATGATTTTGTGTGTCTCATGTTTGTTTGTTTTGAAATGTAAATTGACTAGGGTTGGGGGGAAAATGATTCATGCAAGAATAGAGATTCTTATCTACAAAAATGCCGATTTTTAAAAAAGTTTTTCTATTTACAAAAGAGGCTAGATGATCAACAGAAATCATACATACCAGGTCGAAAAGGTGTGTCAAGGACGCTATTAATGTGTGACCTGGGGAAAAATCCCACATATTATTAAAAAAATTGCCAACGCCTAAGAATTTATTAATCAGCATTTACATTTTTTGCAGTTCTTTCCCAATGTTTGCCTTTGTGTGTTTACATTATTACAATCATTTGATGTAATACAGTTCAGTACAGTTTCTTGAAAACTTTTGACTGTTTGTATAATTGCAATGTGAATGGTCCCTATTATGCGCTTCCGTTTCTTATAATGTTTTTTTTAACAGAGAAGGTTACCAAGGTGTGTAATCCGGGGGGCCAGTGGTTCCACCACCCAGAGAGCAACAGAGTTTGGACCAACTACACCCAGTGTCAGGCCCACACCAAAGACAAACTCAAGGTAAATCACAAGAGAGTGAAACTCCACAATGTGCAGGTAGGTAGAAAAATAAAATAGGGAATCAAATCACTAAGGTAGTCCGAAATATTTCACTTAAATAATAAAACATTGGATCTGAAATGTAAAATTGAGAGATTAAGCAAACATATAAGAGCGATCATCCCATGTACTAAGGCTCAGATAATGGCCCTGCAAAAAATTATGATACGAATTTTTTTTTAAAGAATAAGCAAACATTTCAGTACAAGACTAATTTTAACATATTATAATCGAAAAGTATATTACAGTGGTGATATTGACATGTTTTCTTTAATTTTATAATGAATCTTAACATTAAGTGCAAGATTATTTGCTGATTATCGCTACTTTTACAGTGTAGATTTGCACTGAACCCTATGGTGTGAAAGGTTAAAGGACACTGCAACAGGGCACCCTTTTGCTGGCATGATGTGGAAATGTAATGTGAACCGACTACAGGAAACATCCCCAGAAGGGTTAGTGACATACGCTGATATCGGATCGTCACAAGTCATTGGGGCTCGGACAGCTGAGCATAACAACATGAAGTGCAGTCTTCAATTTCTGACATGCATGCTGTGAACTGAACACTGGAGACTGGAAAGTAGTTTGACAGTCTCCAAACTGTCAAAATCTCAGTAGGAGCAAAGGTTAGCGTGTGACTTTAATTTGCATGCCCTGATACGGTGGTGTCAGAAATCAGAATACTTTATTTGGCTAGGGGGAAATTGGATTTTGTGCTCCATTTTAGAATTAAAAAAAAATATATATATATATATATACTGTATATTCAACATGACAAGTTCAAGATAGGATATGCAATAAAAAAGATAAAATAAATAGAATAAAGATGTTAATACAAACATTAATAAAGTTAAATGACCATTAAAAGATATATAAAAATACAAAAACTTTTTTATATAAACATAAGAAGTTCAATACTAAATATACAGAATCTTAAATAAAAAATGTTAAAAAATACAATAAATACCATCTTTAAACAAGTGTAATTAAAATACTGCTGCTACGATTTAAATTGTTAACGATGTTATACTCTTTTTGTTCTATGTGGGCTTGCACATTGCTTCTTACACGAGGGGGTCTCAGGGCTGTCAAACATCTGTCCGGTTCTGAGCATCTGTACGGTTAAAAAAATTGCCATTTGAAAAAAAAAATTGCTATTCCTTATCGCCCATAGGGAGCTGTGCTGTACTGAGAAGAGTAGCAAGTGCTCTTCCCCCTTATTTTTTTCAGTGCGTCTAAATTCATGGCCTTTGGGAATCCTTCTGAATTTCTCCAAAAGGCTCATATTTTCTTTACAGATGTTTTCCTTCATGTTTCAAAGGGCCTTTTGATGATATACAGTATAGATGTAGAGGATGCAAACACGGATTCTCTCCTGAACTTTAAACATTCCTAATAATTGGTGAATTTTGTATCTTCATGAATTTGTTTGTCCCTGCAGTTTGCCATCGGTCTGTACTTCCTGGCCATGGTGGGTCACGGCCTGTCCCATCGTCTCTCTGATCATCTGCCTCATCATCTTCTCCTACTTCAAGTGAGTCATAACCTTTATTACAGTGGCAGTTTGTGTACGAGGGCTGAGAAATGTTTGAAATGTGCCTGGAGTTCAGTCTAAATAAGAAACACAAAACCTGTTATGGGCCTGAATTGGCTGGCATAAGAAAAAAAAGCATCAAGATGTTGTAATGAAGTTAACATGGAGGCTACTACAGCCAGCGGATTCATTTATCAGAGGATGTGCAGTGGAAGCCAGCAGGATTTGTGAGCATATGCTAATGAGGATAAGGAGGAAGAGAGCCGACTTTTAATTATGGTTTTAAGCAGCGCAGTGGCTGCTACTTCTTCACAGAGGTGTGTGTGGTTGCAGAGTCAGGAGGAGAGGGACTGCGACATGAACGGAAACAGATTTCATCCAAAGTTTCAATATCAAGGGCTGCTTTTAGCTTTCAGTACCTTTTTACAAGACTCTCGCTAGCACCGTATTGTAACAAATGACGATCCAGAGACTCTTCTTAGGTCGGATTGCAAAAATTACGACTTCTGTCTCATTTAGGACTACAAATAAAAGTTGCCCATATCAGAATTTAAAAGATTGAATCTGACTTATCCTGTGCAATTGTATGAAAGTAAATTGGTTTGGGTCACTGTGAATGTATAGCCTTACATAATGCACATTTTCCAAAGGCGTTTCCATCCTGTGACATTCTAATGAATCTAAAACAATTGTGGGTTACATTTTGTGGATTTTTAGGGCAGGTATGGTTTGAGCTATTGCAATTTCTGTAAAATGTTTTTGTTCGCAGCTTTTAAAAATGAATCCTCCACTAACTGTTTACTTACTGTTTTTCTCTTTCAGGAATCTGAGCTGCCAGAGAATCTCCCTCCACAAGAGCATGTTCCTCTCCTTCATCCTGAACTCCATCGTTACCATCATGTGGCTCTCGCTCACTGTGGCCAATAACCAGGCCATAACCGCCAGCAACCCTGTGAGCTACTGAATCTATATTTCCTCCCATTAAACTAATGAATTTCACTTCACAGGCCTAATTGTCCCATATTAAAAGAAATGGCCCACACTTAACTCACAGCTATCAAACTGTGGGTGCTTTTCCGTCTGGAATTCTTATTTAATTATGCTTTTTATTCCTTCTGACATATTTTAAGACTTCCGGTTTCCTGTCCACAGGTGAGCTGTAAGGTCCTGGCTGTCCTGACTCAGTATACATCCACCTCCAACTATTTCTGGATGTTGTGTGAGGGCATCTACCTGCACACACTCATCATAGTGGCCGTCTTCGTAGGGGAACAGCAGCTCTTCTGGTACTACGTCCTGGGATGGGGTGAGTCTGGAGGATGTGATATTTAATTACCCTTTCCCAACAATTTCAGCGCAAGCATGTCTATGGCAAACAACTGTGATTTTTCGAGAGGTCGGTATCTTATATACCAGATATAACCTTATCTGGTATATTTCAGTCTTCTCATAACCATAGAACTTAGATCAATACTAATAAACAAACCAGAAGGCTATTGTAACTCAGGATGCTTGCTGACTGCTATATAAAGTTGCTAAAAACACTCCTTCTCTTTGTGCATCTCAACATTTGCATTTACTGTATATACAGTGTATTTATATTAGGGGATATGATCCTTGGAGACCTTCCCTAACTTAAACTGAAAATAAAACAATAAAAAATAAGTGCTGAAACTAAGCACATATTTTTGCCTGGTTTAAAAAACAAATGGGTATAACATCTGTTTATCTGTTTTTGTTGTAATATATCCCTACCAAAAAAAGCAGACATCATCACTTTCTGTCAACGACAGAAATTAAACCGACTCCAGGAGATGGCGCAATGCTTCAATGGTTTCAGAATAAATCCCTATCTTTCTATGCAGTCTAGTAAAACAGTATTAAATAACAAAATTGTAGTTAGATAAAATGCCATTTAACCAGAATTAGTTGAGGTCCATTGTTAACAAACTAGGTTCATTTTGTGGTAGTGAGAAGGACTCAAGAGGACTGGAAGATATCTCTCAAAACAAAATGTTATAACAGTCAGGATATTCCTACACAGTTCTCCAACCATAACTGTAACTTCCAACTCCAAAACTTTAATAACCTGGGTCTACAAAGATATAGCATTTATATTTTACTTTAATTCTAAAATATAGCCTAACTAACCATCCCAAAAACCAAAGTCTGCTTTGATAAATCAAGTATTCTGATTTTGTTTAAATATAAAAGTGCATGAGCATTTGCTACCAGGAAATCACAAGACAAATGCAAATGGACTGCATCAATACATTAAATAACAGTTGCAGTGTGGGGCTGCTTTATAATATTACGCTTGCTATAGCTCATAATACCTTTTGAGAGACACTGTGTTCTCAAGGTTAACAGTACTGTAATTCAAGGCCAAAACAGTAATTTACTCTTAAGTACACCTGAAAATATGAGAGCCGCTCTGATTTGAGACTATACCCTGTTCTTGAATTATTTTCCTACACTGAGAACATCCCATTCCCACCATCATTTAATACATTAAAGTCACCTTGAAGCCTGGATGAACCTGTGCTTTTCATTTTGCTCTCTCATCTAGCTCTTATGTATTAGTAATGGATTACTTTATGTCTCTGAGGCTCACAGCTTTTTATATCTGTGCGCTAAAGCGTGCCAGTAATGAGCATATTACATGTCCTACATACGTGCAGTGGAGGATTCAGATCCTTTACTTAAGTAAAAGTAATGAAAGCACCCAAAAATAAAAGCCCTGGGTTGAACTTGTTACCTACAGTGGCGACTGGTCATTAGGGCAGGCACAGCCCCACCTAGTGTCAGCAGAAAGTATTAAAATAATAATTACAAAAAAATGCAAAAAAAATACATCTTAAAATATATTTTACGATCATGTTTAATCATCTGATTCGTCTGTACATTGCTGTTTTAGTCTGTGTTCTTCTAATTAGTGTCTACAGTGACTATTGAGCCGTTATGAGCGACATGGGTCAAGCCCCTGTCTCTCACTGTCTAAGTGAATGGAAGCTGTAAAAACTACACTGCGCATGCTCAGAGTCTTTTTCTATTCAATGTGTGCGGCAAAAAAATAATCGCCATAGGGGCACTGTGCTGACATACCCATCAAACGTCATCTCATAATTCAGAGAGCTGATTGGCTGTAAGTACGTGTGCCGCGAAAAGTGTAGTGTGTGAAGGGGAGACGAGAGAGATGCAGTGACGCGTCCTAAAACCCGGAAGTAAGCTGCGCATGGGTTCCCTCGACAAAAAAGCAATGAGAATTCTCCATAGGATTTTAGAAAATAGCTCGAAAAAAGATCTGTGGGAAACGAACCTGTTAGATAAATGCTCGTTTTGTTCAGCCGGATAATATCCACATGTCTACCCTACTTTTATAATTTTCGAATCATACATCTATCGATCATAAATCTATCGATTAGATTTATGATTCGACTTTTGAAACTACAAGAAGATAAGGAGGACTTTTACAAAAAAGTAATAGAGATGTTTGTCCAGAAGGATAGGCAAATGGACTTCAAGTCAAGGTAAGACCACAATTTGATTGAAAATGGGATCTTACTAAGAGAGAACAATCCAATATTTAAATGATACAATTACATTTTTTGGGTATCCTTTTGTTGAACTGTCTGTTTAAAATTAATCGAAGCATCAGACTAAAAAAGCTTTTGAAAATAATAGAATATTTAGATTTAGGTCAAAATATAATATTTGTAAACCTGAAGAGTCAGAGTCAGTGCCTCAGCAGCCATGAACCTCACTGCACGTCACTGCAGAAGCTTATAAACATCTACGTTTTTTGTGCCCCACCACTTTTGTACATATAAAAACGCCACTGGTTACCTAAGTCAAATATGTAAATATAATCAGGAATAGTACTTAGTGCAGAAAAAGGATAATTGTGACTTGTACAATATATTATATTATATTTTATTATAACTCCCGCATTTAGCAGGACAGCAGGACATTACTTTTTTAGTAAGTGGAGCTAATTTGTAATAACTATTTTACAGTAAGTAATGATTGTTTTTATTGTTAATTATTTGTTTGAGTAACACCATCATAATTTCCCAACATGACATCTTTACAATTTGTATTTTGTCTGTAAATTAAAAGAAATTACAATTTTTTTTATTACAAAAAACAGCAAATCTTCACTTTACCATGCTTTTTAATACGTTTTTCATATGTTCCGTATGCAAAGATTTTGATTCTTAAGCTTAGTAAAGTCAAGTAAAACAGTAAAGTGAAAAACATTTTCCTCTGGAACATAGTTGAGTAGAAGTATAAAGTTAAGAACAAAAGACTTGAGTGTAATACAAATACCTAAAATGTGTACTGAAGTACAGTAATTGAGTTACGTCTGTGTTACTAACATAAAGCTACAGCCAGTAGCCACTTAGCCTAGCTTAACAATAAAACACATTATATCGAGTTTGTAAAATAAAGTTCAGATTCAACGATACATAACCCTAGCTATAACAACTTTAACTATACTGCTGTTTTTATATGACTAAAGAAATGACGTATAACATGTTAGTGTTTGAGTTTGGATTTAAACTAAGCTAAGCTAACCTACAGCTTCATCTTTGACGGATATTTGTTATCAGCAAGATAGTGAATACGAATATTTCCCAAAATGTCAAACTATTTAAGTTTAGATAAAAACTGTATAAGTTTATACTGTTTTTATTTATATAAAGCCCTCTTGTAACTTTCTAGGAGCATATTATGGTGCTGTATTACTTTTGACATCTCTCTAGTATACTTACTCTCTCTGTTCTTAGGTTTCCCGATCATTCCTGCCGTCACGTACGCTGTGGCTCGCGGTCTCTTCTTCAACGACAAGTGAGATTTAGCATGTTTATTTTTCTTCTATTGTCTCAAATGTGTCAGATCAAGGCCAGAAATGTTGCAGTGTGTTCTCACAATGGCATAACTCCAGACTGGGATTTCTCCCTCTCCCCTTCCTGTGACCTTCTTATTCTCTGTTTGATCAGGATGATAGGATTTGTAAGATATTGATTTGCCTCATCAAGAGGAATTTGCGTAAACCCTTTGTTTGCTAAGTGTAGCAGTGAGGACTAATGATTCAGGCTTTGAGAGCCCTCAAGCTTATTTGAATCACTGTGCATGAGTAATTGTAATTTGTATTTGTTCCAGTTGTTGGATCAGCTCAAACACACACCTGCTCTATATCATCCATGGGCCCATTCAGGCTGCACTACTAGTGAGTAATTAACACACATGGTAGCCTCTCTGTGCCTACAGTATATTGTGTTATAAACACAATTATTATGCATTATGTCTACCCTTAGCACCTTCGAATTATAGTTATACAACACTTTTAAACATTGAATGCTTTTTAACAATAATCACAACACATTATAAAGCATTTTAGAGTTGCTTATAAGGTCAAATATCATTAAACTTAATAATAGATGTATACTCATTGATTTTTTTATATCATAGTTGAATATAATTCCCATAGGTGCAATAAATTATATTCTTTGTATATTGCATTTTAATGAGATTATAAGTTACTGTTATTGTTTACTGGATGCTTTAATTGAAGTCATTACATTCCTAAGGTACTGTATAAGCGGATATATTATACATTACAAGCCGGTTATAAAATAATACAAAATATATAAATATAGATATATAAGTATGGGCCGATATGTTATATGTAACAAGCTGTTTCTCAAAAATAAGTACATTAAAAAAACATGAAAATATCAGTGACTGACCAGAAACTATAAATTGTTATTTTACTTTGCTGAAGCCATTATAAAATGATATATAATATGTTGTGATTATTGGTATAAAGCTCTATAAATATTTATCGGTGCTCATTAAAATATATTTATATAGTGCTGCTATAAGCAGATTATATTGCAATACAATTATTTTTATATTGTATTATAGACATGGGTGTCAATTGTATTATTATATGTTATATATAGACATACAGTACAAGTTACCATACATGTAAAATAAAAATAATACATTAAAATCTATTCAGAGCAATGTTATATTAAATGGAAGGCTTACTCATATATTGCTATTTTCAGATTTAGCTTTGCTCTCTACACCCATTGCTGAATGATGATATATATATATATGAGTACTTTTCCTTCAAAACGTTTTATGTAAATGCACCATGGTACAGACAGTCAATTCAGATCATTTATCAGACAGTTACAATGCACTGCTTTTATTGCCATTTTTTATATTAATATGCCACTATGCAGACTGTATTTGGTATTTTATATGACTAAGTTACTTTGTAAAGGTAAAAGACTGGGGCAAAATATGTCATGAATGTGTAAGGTTGTCTTTTAGCCTTTAAGTGGTTTAACTATTGCCAGGTAATTGACATGTTCTTTTAAAGAAAAGGAACATCATGTTATTTAAAGTTGATGTTTTAGTGCCACCATCAGGCAAATCAATGCCATTTTTTTCCCATTCAAAAGTCAAATCACACTAGATTTAAATATTTGTCTCTCTCTTCTCTTCCATTTTCATTTCATCATCCGTGTAGGTGAACTTTTTCTTTCTCCTGAACATCGTACGTGTTTTAATCACCAAGTTGAAGGAGACCCACTGCGCTGAGTCCACAGCCTACATGAAGGCGGTGAGAGCGACGCTCATCCTCATCCCTCTGCTGGGAGTCCAGCACATCCTGTTACCATGGAGACCCGGGGGACGCATCAGCCGGGCCATCTATGATTTCTTTGTCAATATCTTCTGCCACTTCCAGGTACAGGCAACAATACACTGCAATTTAAAGTTCGCACAAGCTGCTGAACAGAGACTCATGTGATGTATCGAAAAAACTTCTATGGTGACGTTAAACATAATTCATTTGACATTAATAATCTGCATGTTTCTTTTAAGATTTTACATTTTCTGTACCAAACATATATGGTTTTTAGCATGAAGACCAAAATGAGAACTATAATAATGATGCAAATGAAAAAAATAGTCTCCTTCCAATGCCAACTAAAGTGGAGTACATAAGCAATGGAACAAAATATACAATTTATACACAAATAGTTGTATTAAATCTGGCATTCAACTCTTTCCATTTTCATTAAGCAACATCAAACTAAAAAGCACTTTAAACAGATTCCACTACAGAATTTTGCTACATTGGTATCCCCTCTCTCTCCCCTTTTCCTGCCAATTTTCAGCTATCATATCGATTGCCAGTCAGGGACTACAGAGGAAAAATAGCCTCTTGGCTAACACTGGCACATTTACAGAAATGTTGATTAATGTGCACTGTCCCTGTTAAATAAATACATTTAAAAAAGTTAAAAAAAAAGGCAAAAAACAGTAATAATTTTGGCTTCTTTCTGAGGGAAATATGATCTTCAGCTGCTGTGTATTATCATTAATAAAACAGCTTTCTAGAAACGTTATCTTATTTGCTTCTTCTTTGTAAAATTAAACCTGATGATTCATATACATTTATTATTTACAGGATAATCTCACTGACATCTGTTCCTGTATGAATATTTAACCACTGTCCCATTGCTTTGCAGGGACTCCTGGTGGCAATTATATTCTGTTTCTGCAATACTGAGGTACATTAAAAGGGATCATACAATAAATACAAGATCATGTTCATATTTATATTCAAGATACTGCAAGTAACCTCTAATTACTAAAACGTAAACTAAACTAAAACCAAACTCTTGACGTCCAGGCCCAGACAGCGCTGCGGAGGAAGTGGGATCAGTGGAAGTCTGCCTGGGGTAAAACCGGCTGGGGAGACACGCCCATGATCCACAGCCACCACAACAACTCCTCCTTCACCGAAACCAGCCGCGCCACCATCAACTTGGAGGACGCTGCGAATTCGAAACGAGACGAAAACAGCCACTTCCTGTCCCTGGAGCAGGAGAAAGCCAACGGGCAGCAGAAGACAAGCAGCAACGGAGAGGTGGACATGCTCAACAAGTTGGAGACCACCGACTTCTGACCGGAGAAAGGTTGTGGTGGTGCCAAACACAAACACACAGTCAAAAAAGATAAAGGACTTCGAAAAAACAGAGAGGTCGTGGGTGTATTTTCAAAATAAAGGTTAACTGATTGGGAAATTATCAGTAAAGCACTTAAAAAAAGCATGTGATGTTCACAAACACATATTTTTTATAACTCCAGTTTATGGACACTAATGAGCTGATCAGAAAAATATATATTTATATCATGGTGTCACCCTGTAATCTTAGCATAGTATAAGTTTTTTGCATACATGTGTTTTGTTCTGTGGCTGGGATAAAGTCCACTTATGTATTTGATTTATTGTTGAACGTATTTCCTCTTCAATTTCAAATCCAAAAACTGCCATTTTGAAATGACAAATGCATTAATGTTTGTGTTGCATTGCAGGATGGAGCTTTTGAATGCTTTACCTGTGAACCACTGAGACCAATGAATGTCATAGCCAACCGATATGATATGTTCCTTTGCATGCTTTACCTAGAAAATATAATCTAATCATTACTGGACTGCGTCAAAAAGGCCAGCATTCCCAATTAACCTGTCCTTTAGAAAAAATATACCACACACATAGAGTTATTGTGTTGACTGGATTAAAACCAGAAAAGCAGCAAAATGATGGTTGAAATCTCTATTTAAATATGATTTGTAACCGATAATAATATAAGTTTATCCACAAATACATGACTTCTCTTGGTAGAGTTGCTGACTTAGAAAGGGTAAACACAGTAGGCTAAATACCAGATTCAGACTTGTTGACATCTGTTTAACCATATAAACATATTGTATAATATCTGCTTTAACACAGTAATGGATCCCTCTTTGTCACAGAAAAACATTGAACATGATAACTCAAACAAGAGAGTTACAAGTTCTAAAGCTGGTTGATGAAATAGCCACCGCTAGCATTAGCTAAAGCTAAAATTGCATTTACCATATTTGACTGATATTTCCAAGCTGTTATCTGAAGCTAAAACATGTCAATTTTGTCAAACCCAGTTATTCCATATAACTAAATGATACAGTAGTAAATTCCATTAATGATGGAGAAAACATTTATGCTAATATTAACTCTAACTGAGTTAAGCAAAATAGCTATCATCTCAGCGTAGAACTCTGATGGAATTCATGTTATTTGTTGAAGTTAAGTTTCTTTAAAATAAGGTTTTTATTTTGAAATGTATTCAATTGTAAAGATATTAATTATTTTGGTTTTAATATCATCATTAATTGGAGGAACTCAAACTGACAGACCAGCCCTTTCTCCTACAACATTATGTTCCCATAGACCCAAAATGCAATATTATTATGAGGTAAACATTGTTTCTCCTGCGTTACAGTTGCAGTTTTAAACACGTAGTTAAAGTTAACCAAACAAATATGCAAAAAAACAACTTGGTTAGTTTTAGTAAAACATCATGGTTTAGCCTAAAATAAGTAATAAAGTAATTATTCATGTGCCAAATTAAAACTGTTCTTTTATGGCTGATAAACAGACTCCATCTGAACACTGAACATAGCTACTAAGATGAAAGGGCTTCTGACTTTCATGGTTTTTATACAAATCTCTATTAAATCTCTCCATAGTATAACATATTGGCTACATGACAGCTCAACTTGTATAAAGCCTTTCTCTTTATACATCCGTAGTGTGTAGCTCATTTTGCGCCTCCTTTTATCCCAACTGATTTACTTCCTGGAACTAAAGGATGTGCTGAACATCGTTGGTTAAAACTCTCCTAATTCAAACTAGGAGAAAGCTTTAAGTGCAAGATAATTACCAGTGTAGAGATAATAGAGCTCTTACGTGCTGCAATAATTGCTCCAATTTTACTCCTTCACTTAGTTCACTAACAACATAGGGTTTTGGGGGATTTTGCCCAAAAAGTAGAGCACATTACATTTCATTTAGCTGACGCTTTTATCCAAAGCGACTTACAATTACCAATTACAGGGACATTCTCCCTGAAGTAACTAAGGACTAAGTGCCTTACTCAAGGGCACACTAGTGGTGGTGTTCCTGGCGGGATTTGAACTCACAACCACTATCCCCCCACATACAATAGATTTAGAAACACTATGATGTGTGAAAAGACAGAGCTACACATCTAAAATACCTTTTAAAAATGTTTCAAATCTAAATTTTGCAGACAGAAGACTGTGCCAAATTAGTAATACAATTAATTGTTCAAAACATTTTGTTTTCTTAATGCTTTGTCATGTTTTATATGACTATTTTGGCTGTTAAATTTGTCTGTTTCACTATTTCTAATTATTGTCACAATATTATTTTTTGCAAATACAATTCACTGCCACTTAAAAAATAGATATCATTTCATAGTTTTTTCATCACACATGTACCGTGCTGTATGTACACTAGCAGCTACAGTACCAGAGCCTTTTCAGTTTCCACTGGAATACTGGGCAAGTCTTATTTTTGGCTGTATGCTTGTAGCAAATGCATCCACATGTCACAACAGACTTTCGGGAAACAATTGTTCCAGTGTGGTCACAAAGAGCTACTGTACACTCATGCATGGGAAAACAATTGTGGTAAGAAAACAGCTGAGTATGAGAGAAGACTCTTTAAAAAAAAAGGGATACACTGTACACTTTAGCCTATGTGGCCCTGTAGGCAAACATCTGTTATGGACATATTTGTAAAGAATTTGAAAAAAACATTCCAATAAAACAAAAGTAATGTTCAATTCAAGCATATTACTGTATATATATTTTTAACTCTGCCATTTATGTGTGGAAATAAAATTGTTTGAACATAAACCTGTGTTTTTCAGAATGATTGTTTAATATTTGCCACAAAATGATGTTCCAAGGTTGATAATCGTCTCAGTTACAGTACTTTAGGCTATTGCACTTATCACTGCTGCTTCATTGTTTCACACATAGAGAACATAAATAAGTGTATAAATAAGTGGAATAAGTAGAAAGGTCACTGGAGGTCAGTATAATCTTTTACAAGGTTTTATGAGAAACATTGCTGGGCGAAGTAGGCTGTGTATCATCATCGGATTATAGGCAGTGCAAGCTCTTTAGGTGGGGTACAGATGTAGCTTCTATTTATTAGCTTTTGGTCCAAACCTTCTCATAAGTAATTGTGCAGTACATTATTGATATGTCGTTTCACATAAACCGGAAAAAAAGAAAAAAAGGATAGTCCCACCGAGATTTGAACTCGGATCGCTGGATTCAAAGTCCAGAGTGCTAACCATTACACCATGGGACCAGATGGTATCGTCAGGATGGCCTGTCACTATATAATGTTATAACTATTTTAAATCCTCACATGGCACGTACTTGTATTATATATGTTGTACACCTGCTTATACTCCGGGGTAAAACCGCAACTATAAGTACAATAGGGATATTAGCTAACGTGGGCCAGTGCACCGTCTGGAACCCTCGTTACATAACCAGAGTCTAGCTTAGCTTGTTGGCTAGCATGCTTAAGGTTAGCGCCCCATATGAGGCTGCGTAAATACAATATGTAGCCTAAGTTAAAAAAAATAAAAAAAAGGTGCGGAGTGAATGTAGACCAATATTGAACCTAACTCTTACTGCAACATCGCAGTTAACTTAACCATCCTGGAATCTAAATAAGTAACTATCGTTGATGTTGAGGACATGCACGTGTATATATGTATCCAAAACTTTGACGTACAAAGAGAGTATGAGAGTACGACGAGATAAGAGACTACCCCTGAACAGTAATAAACCACGGTAACGTTGAGCTTTTATTATTTTCATCATTGGCAAATATAAGCCTACTTGTGTAAACGCTTTTGACAATTTCTTCTGTAACGTAACTAAGTACATTTACTCAGTACTTGTATTTTAAATGAGTATTTAGATGTTATGCTACTTTAAAGGACTGAAGTTACTCCAATAAATTGTGAGGGAAACGTTTGAACTTTTACTCAGCGTCACTGCATGTCTGTGACAACTAAAGTCAATCATAATTTTCTTTGCCAGTAACCAGTTAATAATTTCATACATAACAGGCCAAGTACAACTTAAGTTTAGTATACAAGCGTTTAGGTTTCTACAAACCATATAAAGGTTGTATTGGTGTGTGACCTATCTTGGGTATACTTTTGTATCTTTGCAAGAGTTATAGAGTTGTAGTAATGCTAAAAGGCCGCGTGGGGGCAGCATATTATCTATCTATCTATCTATCTATCTATCTATCTATCTATCTATCTATCTACCCATCCATCCATCTGACAATCTTTCACAACACTTTTCTTTTTTGCTCCCATTTTTCACAATTTAAATAAAAAATTCTAAGACTTTTTTCTGTGCACAGAAATAGCCTATGGCCTTTCTTTCAACCCCCAAAGTTGTATGTTGTTTGTAGTCACATCTTTCCTTTGCCAACATCATCCATCCAGGTGCCAGGTGTGTCTTATCAAGATGCTGATTAAACAGCCTGATTAACACAGGTGTGTGTTGGGCTGTTCACAATAAAAGGCTGCTCTAAAAATGTGCTCTTGTTTCTTGCCACACCTGTCGGGTGATGGATGACCTTGGCAGTTGAAACGTGTTCAACAACAATACTGAATTAATTTGAAAATGTATTTTATTTTTTTAGATTGTTTACTGGTTGGTAAGTTTTTTTCTGCTCATCTTGTTTTGTTTTTTCAAATCATGTCAGCTGTTTTTTTCTTTTTTTGTTTTTGTAGAGAAAGTTCTGTGTTTAAGCATGTGGCCTTTTGACCTAATCTGTCTATATATATATATATATATATATATATTCTTTAGTTTATACAGCTTTTCGTGGGCGCAAATACAATTAACTTTTAGAGGAATAAGCCTTTAGTGTGCAATAAATGTCCTAGCTTTTGATTTCAACGTGTGATAAATTAAGAGCCGTTGAGTGTTTGGTTTATATTTTAATTCAGTGTACCAATCTTATCTTTTCATCAATCTTTTTATCCTTTTGAGCAAAACCATGCACTTTATGGTCTTTTATTCATTTTTACCTAAACTGTGTCTACACTTGGTTGCATAACACCTGCAAATTGCGCTGCTGTAATTAAGCCATGTTTTTTTTTCTTTATGGTGCGATACAAATTGAATCTAATCTAAAATAAACTGAGATTACCACGGTCACTGAATTTCTGCGTTAAAGTTAGAAAAGCGTGATTGTTGTTCTGCTCTCCCGCTCTCCCTCTCTCCCAGCCTGCTCCATATAGCTCCATCCACCCGCAGCTCATCGGAGGGGTTCTGTGAGTATACGTAATGTCCCAGAGCTTAGTCTGACTCTATACTAACAGCTTAATACACACACACACACACACACACACACACACACACACACACACACACACACACACACACACACACCATCACAATCCCTAACACGTGAACAGGGAACACCCACTTGACCCAGGCTTCCAAACTCACATCTGACCGCCTCTAGAGCATCGGTGGGGAATCAATGTCCAGCTGGACTTTGGATGCAGGATTGTGACTGAAATCAATCCAGTAGCATGTCAGGTTTTCTGATTACACATGGACATCATCCCTGGATCACCATACGGCCCCATATGTTGGAAGTAGGTCGAACACACGGAAAAAATGAATGTTGTGTTGCTGTTTGTTCTCCTTCGTATGGGATCTATAATTCCACACAATTATTCTAAACAACCATGAATATGTCCAGAGCAAATCACAGTACAACAAATCTATATTCTGAATCTTGGGTTGGACAGAATAATTAGAGGCCAGGAATGAAAACAAATTGTTCTCTTAAAGGGGTGAACCAACTGGTGGGTAAAAAGTTAATTTATTGATACCACCAGGAAAATTCCCCAGTTAATTACATATGTTTTTAATTAAGAGGTTGCTGACATGTTAGGTTTGTTTATGAAAATGAAGCATTATCAATTATGTATTTGCTAATTTGCACACATTGAAGAACATAAATGGGAACATGGGATAAAACCAGACCCAAAAGCAAATACACGTTAGTTTGTCTGCTCCCCTGTAATCCCACTGTCTAATTTGGGCTAAATCCTATTTTAGAGATTATCTCACATTTTGTCTAATTGGAGTCAGTCAACAAACAGATAAAAAGGATTGTTTGGTAATCTATACTGAATTTATACTGAATCAGTTGTTAATTTCCCTGTTTGCCATCAATACAGTTTGTTTATTGTATCTTCCTTGATCAGGATTCTACAGTAGTTTAAGGTAACTGCAACAAAGTGTTTCTAGAACCTTACCTTTGATCAGTCCCAACAAACCACTTTTTTTGGGGGCGGGGGGAGGGTCACTTGGAGTCTGCACTGCAGGTTACCTTTTTGGTCCACTTTTAGATACTTTTGACACAAATCAGTTAACAAGACAAGTTTAAATATAAAACAAAAAAAATACTCCTCTCACCCTGAGGAGACATAATTCAGTTCCAAGTGAGCCAAGCTATCTCTTTAAATCTTAAAGAAGAAAACTGCAATTCATTAAATAATCATTTGAAATCTAGACATTTGACCACCAGACAAATGCAGCTAAGATGAGAACATATTTGTTAATTGTATTTGTGAAATAAATCTATACATGTAAAGGTTAAGATTGATATTAAGTACATAATCAAATGAATATTCTATTCCATTTACATTACAAACAAGATTGAAACCCGAAGTCGTTGTGTATGTGTTTTTGTCTTTCAAGTACAGCAAATTCAGATACAAAGGATTCGTCAGGTCCACGCTAAAAAAACTCACACAGCCGTCATTTTGTTAAATACTTTTATCATAGACAGGAGAATTAAGATAGTTACTAATTATCTACCCTGTTAAGATGTGTCAGCTGTAAACTGTTTTAAAAGGTTCTTTAAATTCAGGACGTTCTCTTCCTAACACATTTAGTTTTATCATGTCAGTTTGGTTCAAGAAAGGCACTTGAGATTTCTCTATAGTCTAAACCAGGGATGGGCAACTTTGATGGTGGTGGGGGCCACATAATTTATGTACTGGCCACCAGGGGGCCGCAGATTCACTTGGAACACACACACATTCCATGTATTGTATGTAATTATTAACAAATATAAGTCTGGCCTCTGACATTTTACAATCTTTCAGGGAACATCCTCTAATAAGCTCAATAAACAAATATCAGTTCACAGAAATGTTATTTAATTTGTACAAGTGGCATGTTTGTATTGAACAGGTTATTTAACAGTGGAATAAAACTATTTTAAACTATTGGAAAGCACGGAAAATGTGTGTGCATTGAGATTAACCATTAAGATGACATAAACATGAAGTCATGAACACTAACCCAGACATTAGTTGTCTAACTTGAACCTAAGACACTTGGAGCCATGCATTCCCCTTATTCCACAATAAGGGATAGAGAATCGCAGTGACGCGTCCTAAAACCCGGAAGTAAACTTCTTCCGGTTCCTTCGACAAAAATGCAATGCAATTTCTCCATAGGATTTTGGAAAATAGCTCGAAATAAGGTCTGTGGTTGACACACATTTAAGAGACAGATCACGTTTTGTTTAGTCGGATAATCTCCACATGTCTACCCATCTCTTATAATTTTCTAATCATAAATCTATCGATCATAAATCTATCGATTAGATCTATGATTCGAAAATCATATGTGGAGATTATCCGGCTGAACAAAACGTGATCTGTCTCTTAAATGTGAACACAAACACCTGTCAACCCGCACTCTGCTGTTCCTCAGCGCTGCTCCCCCTTATGGAATTATGAATGAAAAGCGTATAATAATCATAGATACAACCCGGTATCACGGCAAGACGTGAACATGTGACGATTTACCATGCTGGGAGACGTGAAGATGTCACGATTTCGTCCCTTCAAACGTGACAGTTACACGGTATTGTTAACATGGCCCAACCAGTGGAGAAATACCCGGAAATGCCAAGCAAATGCTCTTCCACGACGGTCGGTTGTTATTGTCAATATTAATATAATAATGATTTATTTTTTAATAGTCACACTCGATTTTGCCGATTTTCTTGTTGCCCCAGCTGGTCGACACCTCTTTTAGCAGAAACAAAGGCTACATTAATGTATTAAATCGATGTTAATCCATGTGTGTGGATGTGGAATTAACGGACGTGACGTTGTGCGATTGCGTTGCCGGGCAACAGCTTCGGTTCATGTTAATTTACAAACTCTTCAACTAGAACCCTAGATATATTTAAAAACATTTTAGAAGGCCTCATGAAATACTTTAATGTAAATTAAAATTTAAATGTGAAGGAATGTGTGTATAACAAAATACATCCGTCATAAACATAAACCTTGAACCCTTGAACCTTGAACAATACCGGAAACAGACGTAGGCAAGATCCTCAGCTCGATGATTGGATGGTTTAGCCGCAATGCACGTTGGGATATGGTGTTATGCGATGTGAAATCCGAAACAATTTTTTTTAAATAAAATAATACTTTATTCCGAGTGTGCTTGCTTTTCTCTTTGAAAGTCATCACATAACGGCATTGTAATACACGGTTCGGCTGCATTAAATATTACATATATGCCGTAGTTCTCTATTTATAGAGCCCTGATGAGAAACAGACACATTCCTTCACATTTAAATTTTTATTTACATTAAAGTATTTCGTGAGGCTTTCTAAAATGTTTTTAAATATATCTAGGGTTCTAGTTGAAGAGTTTGTAAATTAACATGAACCGAAGCTGTTGCCTGGCAACGCAATCGCACAACGTCACGTCCGTTAATTCCACATCCACACACATGGATTAACATCGATTTAATACATTAATGTAGCCTTTGTTTCTGCTAAAAGAGGTGTCGACCAGCTGGGGCAACAAGAAAATCGGCGAAATCGAGTGTGACTATTACAAAATAAATCATTATTATATTAATATTGACAATAACATCCGACCGTCGGGGTAGCATTTGCTTGGCATTTCCGGGTATTTCTCCACTGGTTAACATGGGTTAACAATACCGTGTAACAGTCACGTTTGAAGGGACGAAATCGTGAAATCTTCACGTCTCCCAGCATGGTAAATCGTCACATGTTCACGTCTTGGCGTGATACCGGGTTGCATAGATAACACGGCAGGGTCCGTGACAGTTTGTTTTCATCTGATTTTAAATAAACAAAGTCTTGGTTTTTAGAATATTAAACTTGTTTCGCCAAATTCAGATGATAAATACAACTTTGAAGCTTGTAAAGGCATAATTACAAGCGGTAACTTAACGTCACAGCAGGTAATAACAACAGCCGGTGTTTCTTGTGAGTGTTTCCCCGGGAAACACACACAATACACACAAACGCGTCACAGTATTTTTGCGGTATTTGGCTGCCGAACGAAATAATGTACGCAGCTCGCGACGTAACTAGGAGTCTAGTGGACGGTATCAGTACTACAAGTAAAAAAATAAAATATAAAAATATATTTTATAATTAATTACGTTGTTTATAAATTAATCTGAGGGCTGCAAAAAGAGGAAGTGGGGGCCGCCATTTGCCCATCCCTGGTATAAACTGTAGTTGATAAGTAGTGGCTTTTGTTTCCATATGTTTCCTTATCATCATGTAACTTTTGTGTCCCCGTTTGCCCCTCTGAGTATGTATGTGTGTGTCTGTGTGTGAGTGTGTGGGCTCCTGGGTCCCTGGTTGACCTAAACAGCTGCCACCAATCTGCACTTCTCTCTCTCTCTTCGAACACACCTGCCTGCATCCTCTCTCCAGCATATCAACCAATCTCTTCTCACATTCTGTGCCAGATCATTATCCCAACTGCTGTGCTAGTCACACTCTTCAAGCCAACTGGGTAGGTTTTTAATTTTAATGTTGTTTGGGCACAAATTACTCGGTTGGTGTGTTTCCCCTCCATTTCCTGCAATCTTGTGAATTTCCGGCTCCACTTTCTGCAACAAATCATGGTGAAAAGTCCAAATATAATGGTTTTGGAAAGCAGTGAGGCTCTCTCTCTGACCAAAAAGAGGTACACCTCTGCTGCAGATAGGGTAAGGTAGGATTGGATTTCATTTTGTGCTAAACTCACAACTGTGTTGCCCTTCAGCTGACCCCAGGAGCACCTCTTAAATGTCACACTAGGCAAGCATCAAGGGCAGAAGTATCCCATTATGCGGTTGTTAAAAAAAATGTTTGGGAACAAAGTACAGAGGCAGAGCTTAACAAAGTTGTACCCTACATGTCTGCGGAAAACAGAAAATGACATGAGGAAGAAAGCATTACAAATGAAGCCCTCATATGAACTTCAAAATCTTGGAAAGAACCTCAAATAACCCCTATTCATGTGTCCAGGTGTGCTTACCAACAACCCCCACATGGAAAGGCACTCCTTTTTTGCATTACAGCTGAAGTGTGTCCAAACATCAGCCATCTAAACTAGAATTAATGTTATTTGCCGCTGAAATGGTACGGTGTCTCTAGCTCCAGCAGTGTTGGTATCTCAACTGCACGGGAGGAAATGTAATGAAAATGAAAAACAAGATTGGTTGCATAATATGTTTTATGACTCATCCATCTATCAGTCCTGTAGTTGCATGTCTTTTGTTTTTAATGATAGTTTGTTGAGTGTTGAAAGTTTTTTTTTCTTGGAACTATCCAATGCGTTGCCATTAAATTCTCCACGGAAATTCATGTTTCCTAGAAGATGAACCACTGATCCCCTCAATTGTCCTCTAGTGCCACCACAAGTTTGACATATTCAAATCTACAGTGCAGAAATATGAAGCGAATGCGGACATGGCGAAAACAGGGGGTTACGTATTGTAACCCTAGTTATATAAGCACAGGCGGAGCCCTCTACTGGACTCTATGGGTACTACTCTCTATCATGCTGTGCGTGCTTTCACCTACTGAGTTACGTAAACGTAGCCGGCCAATCGGGGCGAACCTACCTGAATGCGCGCGCAGGCCCACAGTATATAAGGCGGCTACACCCTCCGCCCGCTATCATACACACTCTTCAGCGAGCGGCCTAGGAAAGACAGGGCCCCCAGGTAGAGGGCTCCGCCTGTGCTTATATAACTAGGGTTACAATACGTAACCCCCTGTTATATCTCACACAGGCTCCGCCCTCTACTGGACTCTATGGGTACAGTGGGCGGAGCCCCGATGTATAAACGCCCTGTCGTCCAACAACATCGACCCACCACACCGTCCCTGACCGGCTTTTGGCTAACATCCACTGCATCCCCACTTCCTCCCATCCGGTTGTAACCGTGGAGAAGTCGGGGCCGCAGCTTGGATAAGGCACACGTGTAGAGTGTGCATGGGAAAAAAATAGTGCGGAGACTCCGTCTGGAGCCTACCGCGCACCATTTTCCCCAGGTCCCTCAGGAGCACTGGAAAACATAAGTGCACCACGTCCCCCACACTCACACACGCTCTGTGTAGAGTGGGCATGGACAATAGTGAGGAAGGCTCTCCCAGCCTGTCCATATGCAGGCGGGGAGAGTCCTCCAGCCCTGTATGGGGCTGATTGCGCACCATGTCTCCTGAGTCCCTAAGGAGCACGGGAAAAAACACAAGCGCATTATGTCCAGGGGGGGGGTCAGATACCTACTGACCCACAGCCCCCCCCTCTCACCAGTCATGCGTTGCCCCGGCAAGCACAGACAACGAGAAGGAGCCAGACATGTCCAGGAGATAAAATTGTTTGAAGGGGCCTGCGTAGACCAAGACGCCGCCGTGCATATATCTTCTACACTCACGCCGCTGAATAAGGCTGTTGACACAGCCACAGCCTGTGTAGAATGTGCACGGACCCCAGTGGGGAGGGCTCTCCCTGCCCGTCCATAGGCATGTATAATGCACTCGCATAGCCATCCTGTTAGGCGCTTCTTGGAGAGAGCTTTTCCAGCCACACCATCCCCAAAGCACACAAACAGCTGTTCAGTGCGTCTAATGGCAGCCGGGCGCCCTACATAACATGCTAGCGCACGCACTGGGCAGAGGAGGTGCAATTTAGCCTCTCTGGCCCCAATATGGGGTGGAAGATTAAAGCCACCTAACTGAATAGCCCTTGACCTGAATGAACTCCTCAGACTCTTAGGAGTAAAGGAGGGGTTCGGTCTGAGTGTCGCCCCGCTACGGTCACCCCGGATCAAAAGACAGCTTGGGTGCACTGACAGAGCGGTCAGCTCTGACACTCTTTTGGCCGAAGTCAAGGCAAGTAGCAATGCTGTCTTCCATGACAGTGCTTTCAGGGAGGAGAGCTCCAGAGGCTCAAATGTTTCTGTGACCAGAGCCTCGAGCACCAACGTCAGGTCCCACTGTGGGGCGGAGGCGTGCCCTACTGGGCACCGCCTCCTGACCCCCTGCAAAAACCGCGCCATAAGCGGCTGACTGAAGGCTGACCTGCCTCCAAATCCCTCATGGCAGGACGAAATGGCTGCTGCATACACCTTAATTGTGGAATGAGCCAGCCCCCTGTCCACCAGTATCTGTAAGTAGGTAAGAATAGAGCCCAGCGTGCATGACAGAGGCTCTAGACTCCTTCCTTCACACCATCACCGGAATCCCGCCCACTTCGGCCTGTAACAGGCTGTGGTGGATTCTGCTCTTGCTGCTTGGATAGTCTGAATAACGTTGTCAGACAGCCCCACCTGTCTCAGCCTGTCCCTCTCAGGAGCCAAGCCTGGAGAGGTTGGCCCAGAGTGGGTAACGCCCCTATTGCACCTGCTTCCTGAGACAGCACTACCCAGACCTGAGGAATAGCCCAGGGCTGGCCCACCATCATCTGTGTTACCTCCGCGTACCACGGCGTCAGGCGGCGACTGGCGCCACTAGGATGAATGGTAGATGTTCCCGCACCCTCTCCAGGAGGGGGGGATAAGGTGCAGCGGTGGAAAGGCGTAAAGCAGCTTTCTTGGCCATGCTCGTGTGCAAATGCGTCCACCCCCAAGGGCGGATTGTCCACCGGGCCAGGGAGAACCACAGGGCACAGTGGCTGTTGCGCCGATTGGCGAACAGGTCCACCTCTGCACTGAGTCCAGACCTGCTTCAACACCTCCGGGTGAAGCCTCCACTCGTCTGGCAGGGGTCCGCCTCTTGACATGAGGTCGGCCCCCCTGTTCTCCCGTCCCGGGATGTGCAGGGCCCTTAGAGACAACACAATCTGTGAAGCCCACAACCACAGGTTCTCTGCTGCGGTCAACAAGGCTATGGAGCGGACTCCGCCCTGCCTGTTGATGTACGCCACTGTGGTGCGGTTGTCGCTCCTCACTAGCACATGTTTGCCCTGTATTAAGGGTTTGAAGTGCTGTAGGACCAGCATCACTGCTTGCAGCTCCAGGAGGTTGCTGTGCCGAGCCTCTGTCAGAGGCCAGCAACCACCTACAGCTCTCTCTAGGCACGTCCCCCCCCATCCTGTCACTGAAGCGTCTGTGAAGACTGTGATATAGGAGGTCACTTGCCCCAGTGGAGCTCCCCTCCGCAGATTCTCTGGGGACCCCCAGAATCGGAGGTTGCTCTCTACTGAGGGGGGGATGGTCACCAGACGTCGTTTGTGTCTTGAGATCTAAACGAAGGCCGGTAAACCACCTCTGCATGCGATGCATGCAGCAGTCCGAGTGGCACTACGGAGTGAGCAGCCGTCATGAGACCCAAAGTCTGCATGATGATCAAAGCTGTCACCGTCGCCCCCTGACGCAGCCTGCAGACTGCCCGCAGCAGGGATGCCTGTCTGCTTTCTGTCAGGGTGGCACGTAGTCTGCCTGCATCGAGCACCACCCCCAGATATTCTACCTGCTGGTGAGGTATGGGGGAGCTCTTCTTCCAATTGACCGCAACTTATTTTTCAACCCAACTTGGTTAGGTGTAGGATCAATTGGGCTGTGTGAAACATTGCCCATTCCCTGGACCTGGCCATGACTATGAGGTCGTCCAGATAAAAGACACCCTCATGCCATGGTCCCGCAGCGGTTGCAGCGCCGTGGCTGAACGTGCGTGGGGATAGGGAGTAGCCGAACGGCAGTCTGTTGTACTCGTAGGCTACCCCCTGGAAGGCAAAACGCAAATACTTTCTGTGTTTTGGAGCAATTTCGCCATGAAAGTAAGCGTCCTTCAGGTCGATGGTTGTGAACCAATCGCCTGGCTGCACCAGTCCCAATAACTGTTTCATAGTTAACATATGGAACTTCTTGCATGCAATGTGCTGGTTCAGGCATCGAAGATCCAGAATGGGCTGAATTCTCCTGTCTTCTTGGGAACCAGGAAGTACAGGGAATAGTGCCCCTTCTCTCTGACTTGAGAGTGCACATGCCGAGAGGAAACCTATCTCCTCCTGGGATGACAGATTTGCCTCTCTCATGCCTCTGAACGGAGGAGGGATGCTGCAAAACTGGACTGAATAACCCAGTCTCAGTGTCCTGTCCATCCACTCTGTTAATACACAACTGATTTTCCATTCCCCATAACATTATGTTAGGGGATGTACAATCAGCTGCGGAGCCGCTGTGGTACTCTCTGATGGCCCACTCCGCCGTCAAACCCTCCATAAAAGGAAGTTTGACCCATGGGGGGCTGACACAGAAAGGGCCGTTTTTCTATAATGCAGTTTTCACTCAGAGAAAAAAACGGCCGATTTTCCACTGAGGTCCCTGAACGCACCATGGCACGCTCCCGTGAGAGCGTTTGCTCCGCCATAATGCTGTTTTCTCTCAGAGAAAGAGGCATTAATCTGAGCTTCTTCTGTCCTTGAACGCACCGCGGCCCGCTCTCGGGGGGGGGGGGGGGGCTCTGTGCCCAGCCTGCTGCCCGCTGGGAGCAGCTGCGCTCCGCCGGCATGGTCATCACCTAAGGGCGGTGGACCTCCATGGACCGGACCCGGAAGTGCCCGACAACGGCAAACGGAGCCATCCGCCCCGCTGGAATGGCGAACGTGAATGGCGAACGTGAATGGCGAACGTGAATGGCACCGCCTCGGCCATATCCGGGTCCCCCAAACACTCGAAGCAGAGGTGGTGGAGATCGGCGCCCGCTATTTAAGCCAGGGCACGAAGGACAGGCCCGGGTCTCTCCATGGAGGTATTATAACTCTTTCTTCTTTAAAACGTTTTACTTTCTCTGCAGTTGTTACTCGCTCGCTGAAGAGTGTGTAGGATAGCGGGCGGAGGGTGTAGCCGCCTTATATACTGTGGGCCTGCGCGTGCATTCAGGTAGGCTCGCCCCGATTGGCCGGCTACGTTTACGTAATTTAGTAGGTGAAAGCACGCACAGCATGATAGAGAGTAGTACCCATAGAGTCCAGTAGAGGGCGGAGCCTGTGTGAGATATAACTGCTGTTTCTCCAAACTTGGGTCATCACCATAGACCCCATGGTAAACTGCAATAGCCTGGTTCAATGTATTTAAGTAGCTCGCAAAATCCCTCACCGTCCAGCACATTTATCCGCGTCATTTCCTTGTCCACCTTAAATCTAATCTTCTGAGTTATCGTCTCTGCACGCACATCACTGCAGCTCCTCCTAGCAAACACAGATACAATAGTTTGTTGGGAGGATGGCGATTTTGCCATGCACTGCAACCGTTGGGTGCTGACTCTTCAGGTGGTACAATGACGATGTACTGGAGTTTTATTTGAAACACACGTTGTTGGTTAATTGGCTCATACATTTTTAATCGTTTAAATTCTTGACGCAGTTAATCATTATCCCATTGTAACTTCTGGGCAGACATACTGATAAAATAGGGCTTCTAAGTAATTTTCTTAAATAAACTCACTAATTAATTAAACCAGTTCAATACGCATTATTCTTATTCTTATCATTCTTTATGAGCGCAGTAACGGTAAGGTATCTAATTACTTATTTATTTAGTATTCCATAACTTAATAAAGGGGTTGTTGAACTAAAGTGGTAGAGACATGGCAGAAATCCTACAATAAAGCGGGACCGTGAAGTGTTCTCCGTGAGAGGGCAATCAAGAAAAGAGAGCGAGCGGCCCCGTTGAGGGAGTTTACGGAGTAGAGTAAAAGACACAGAGAGACAGAAGCTCAATAACAAGTATAGCCTATTTAGATTTTTTGGTGTAAATAACCGACGGTGTCAAGAGGAAGTAAAGTCCCCTTGTTTGTCCCCTACTCTAACTGCCATGAGACAACTCAAAATCAATTTAAGCATATTTTAGTAGCAGAGCTCAAAACGGCTCCTTTCCCCTCTGAATTCCTGCCCTTATGTCTCGTAAAACATATCAAATCCTGCATTAACTTTTTGAATTGTAATTTTCAGGCAAGGTTAAGCATAAATGTAGAAAAAAAACCCTGCAAGTTGCTCTTTAAAAACGGAGACATTTCCGGGGACAGATTGACCCGGGGATTTGCCACCAAAGCCAGGCGGGCATTTGGTATGATCACCATAGCCATATGAGGCCAGGGGGTTTCCTTTACTTTCAGCTGTCAGATTGTAAACAAAGTCACGTCACTGGGGGCAGATGACAGCACTGACAAGGTGTGTTTTATCGCAGCGAGACGCTACAATACTAATTGTGGGCTTATCATGTTGATTCGGCCACAACAGAAAAAACATAAACCTCTTGCTCTCTCTAGAGGGGCAGGTCAGCCAAAAATGGCAAAAGGGCCGTTGCCGGGCAACATTAGCCCGTACCTGTGCACGTCCCTGATTAGCACCATTATCTTTTGTGAATCGAACCTTCAGACGAGCAAAGCAACTATGCGCTACTATTAATGCTATCATCCTCTGCAAATCACTTTTTGTGTATAGTCCTCGTTTTCAGACTCCAGTTGGTTGATGAACTATTCATATCCTCAGTCTCTTGGCAAACAAATATACTTGACTAACATATTTTGTTGCCGTATCACTTTGACCTCGCATACGTTGATTGGATCCTGCAACCCCACTTCACCTGGCAGGAAGGCAGGGAGGGCTTTAGACACAGCTTTAGATTAGCACCGTTGGACCCCCTGCCCCCTTCTCAGCCTGGCTTTTATAATCTCCCCTGATCTAATTCTGTCACCTCTCTCCCTCTCTATCATCAGCATATAGCAAGGCCGGATTAGTACCTCCAGGGGCCCCTGGGCACTGAGCGCTCATGGCCCCCCCCCAACCCACGTACCAACAAGTAACACCACGCCTACCCAATCATACCAACATGACCAATATTTAGAATTTTCAGTCAATCTGGCCTGTCAAATCGCACACCTATTTGTCAAAAGCAGGGACGCAGCCACATAGTTCAACCAAAGTAGGTCTAGCCTTTTGCCCTTTTAGTCAAAAATCACAAGACAAAGATACAATGGATAAGATCCCAAGACAGTGTATGGCTCAGGAATACCTTGGTAATATCACTCAAAACCTCAGAGCAGCACCCCCACTTAATGCCAAAATATGACTGGCTGGCTGTACAAGTACACAAGGAGTTGTATTAGTTACAAACATTGAGAGTTACAAAAGTAAAATATGTAGTGAAATGGTGTGGTTGCTCAACTAAGTGATCAGTATATGTGATGGAAGTGTGTGTGTGTGTGTGTGTGTGTGTGTGTGTGTGTGTGTGTGTGTGAGTGTGTGAGTGTGTGAGTGAGTGAGTGAGTGAGTGAGTGAGTGAGTGAGTGAGTGAGTGAGTGAGTGAGTGAGTGACTTTTTAGAAGTGTTTCTTCCTTGCCTTTCTCTTTGAAAAGCCTGTGATTAGGTCATCAAAATCCAGATCCCTCACAAGATCAGACTCGATGGCCATCAAAGAAAGGGCTGAAAGTCTCTTCTGAGCCATGGTTGTCCTAAGTTCATTGTTGATGCGTTTAAGCTGTGAAAGGACCTCTCACCCTCGCAGTTGTTACAGCAGTGTGAGAAAAATCCTGAGCGCAACAAAAACATTGGGAATGTTGTCTGTAGTCCATGTTTTAAGCACCACCTGCAGTCTGTTTGCAGGAGTTTTATCTGGCTCTGTGCTGACAAAAGCCCTAAACTGGATCAGCTCATCTCCTAATGACTTATCCAAGTCAGTAGGATATGACGAGGAGAGATTATTGGCCCGTCTGCGGAGATCAGTGTCATCACAGCACATGTCAATAGGACTCCAAAGTGATCATTTATGTCTTTGTATGCATCCAGGCGTTTGCTAAGTCCTGAGAGCAACCTGTCAATAATTACATTGAATGTCTCAACCTGGAATTTTTTTACTGCCAGTCAGTACCACCTCGTGCTCCACTGTCTCGTCATCAAACTCTCGTCTTTTACAACACGGTGAGTCTCGTGCTGGTATGTCTGTGTCACGCCGGTGACGGTCCGGGCAGATGTCTCAAAGTCCGAAAATGTCCCTCGTAGTGATGCACATAATGCGCAGCGATTCCAAAAGTCGCACAGCGGTCATTAGGTCAATGTCTTTATTTGCAAGCCAGTGCTCGTAAGCTTGAATTGGTGCAGTACAGTGTCCCAAAATATTGTCAGCAGAGCAGTCTCTAGTTTCCCAAGTTTGCCACACAGCGCAGAGGCCTCTCGCCGTGTGTCCTGACGCTCTTCGTCATCAGCCGCCAACATTTGTAAAGCCCCTCTTATTGCAGTGTAATTCTCACAAGAGCTCTTGTGGAGTCTCCTCTGCAGCTTCCTCTTGTACAGGAGAGAGATTTTAGCGTCGTGTGACGTTTTCAGTGAACACTTTATTCCATCGGTGGGTAAGCAGAGCAAAAAAGCATAAAGTGCTTGAAGTATATCAAAAAACTGGCTTGCTTCACGACAACTATTTTCAACACAGTTGACACCAACCAAATTCAAGGAGTGTGCTGCTTTTTGAGAGATCCAGCCCCATATCAATGACCATCTTCATCACACAGTCAGCCAGACTTGACCCAGTGTGACTGTGAATGGGTTCAAATCCAATAAATCTCTCAATAACTTTTCCTTTCTCACTCACAAATCGGAAAACAAAAGTTAATTGGTCGACGTGAGACATGTCAGGTGTAGAATCTATGATGACAGAGAAATACCTTGCTTGCTGTAGTTCTGTTGCTATTGCTTCATTTGTTCTGTCACCCATCAAACCAATAAACTCCTCACAGATAGTTGATGACAAGTATGAAGTCCTACCACGTCCCTTCTGGCCAAACTTCTGCAAATGATCCTTTAAAAATGGATCAAACTGCGCGAGCAGCTCCAGGATTCCCAGGTAGTTCCCGTTATGTGCGGATCCTAAAAGTTCGTCATTTCCCCGGAAAGGAAGCCCCCTCTCACTCAATGATTTAATCACCGCAACTACACGTCTCAATACATCCTTCCAGTACTGACTTTCTGTGTCGACCTGCATCCCTAGAGAAGCATCCACAGTGCCTATGAGTTTAGTGCGATGCATAAGTGAAAGTATGCATTTTCTGTGCTCACCACTCGTCTCATGTTCCGTTATCCTCTCGGGATGCTTCCAATCACTAAAGCCGAGAACAAATGCATTGCTGTGGCTGTGAGTGGATAAAAGTTTGCAGGCAAAACAATAAATTGTTTTATTTATTACGCCACACGGAGGCGGGTGGCGCAGTGGATAGAGCCTTGGTGTTCGGATCAGGGGGTCACAGGTTCAAACCCCACTGCAGTCAGCATGTCGTTGTGTCCCTGGGCAAGACACTTCACCCCAAATTGCTCCTGTGGGGATTGTCCACAGTATTGAGTATGTAAGTCGCTTTGGATAAAAGCGTCTAACAAGTAACATGTAATAATTGCTCCGGTAGATGGAGAATAAATAATCCAATCGCGTAGAACGATTTCTCCATTGTGAAGCTGTCTGGTCAGCATATCGTTGGTCAGTGAGCGTGTCCGGCCGCTAGCATCGGTCTCCCTCCGAGATGCTGGATACTTCGTTGCCCGATTATGAAAGTATGAAACCCCTTTCATCAAAGTCTCCTCCCGGACATTTCCAGCAATTAATCCCCATTGTGCAGGGTCCTCAGAGACACACGGAACTTCCGATGAACTCGAACCTTCACCCTGCTCTGTGACGTCCTTGTCAGGCTCGTCTTCATCTTTTTCCTCCTCTTTTACCCGCTGCGTTAGCATGCTAGGTTCAAGGCTAACATTGCTCGCTAGCTCAACAACATCCTCCGTGACCGCCGCCACTGTTCCTTGTGGTTGTTGCTGGCCTATTTCGTCACTTTTTGCTTTTTTGAAAAAGCTGTTTATTGTTGGCACATTTTTTAATGCAGCCGCCACTCTCTCTTCTTTTTCTTTCTTTTCGCAGCCCCGCTGGGCGTTTGGCTACCGGCACCATCCATTTTTTCTGCTCACGTGACAATGAGTGAGGGTGGGGCTGTGATTCGGCTATACACCGCCGCCGCGTAGTAATAAAGTTGAGCGCATACATAGTGAGACCTACAGTACAGAGACAGTTTAGAAAATATATTAATTTGACCCTATAGAAAAGCTGTGTTATTTATGGCGAAGAGTGAGATTCATTTAAAACAATGTATGATGAGTGAGGTTGTGCCCGAAAAAAAAAAAAAAAAATATATATATTTTCTTTTAACTTTTTTCATCTTGTCACTGAGGCCCCCCTTTGCTCAAGGGCCCCCTCACTTGCCCAGGTTGGCCATATGGTTAATCCGGCCATGGCAGGTAGGACGCATCCTCATGGCAACCCACATCCGATGGTTGTTTTCACATTGAGGCGGCCCAATCCCAAACCTCGCCCTACACCCTACCCCTACACACTCCCCCTCCGTGACGGAGTGAACTCCGTGGAGTGACACTCGCAGCTCAACGAGGCTCCCTCCTGTCAGATGGAGGGAGTAAAAACAGCGGTAGGCTTTGGGACAAACTCCCCTCTCTCCGGCAGAAACAGGAGATGCCGTAACTGTATGTAACAACGGTTTCAGATCAGCTTCTCTTAGACAAAACATTACAATTAATTAACTAAAATAAAAATCCAAACATCTTTAATTGTGTTACTTTTTTGTAAAGCTCTTTTAGTTTTAAACCTGATTTTTATAAGCTTCTTAGTTTTTGCAACAGTCTGTAAATATACACAACTTTATAATAAAATGCACACATTTATCTTTTTCTAGACTAAACACAGGTATGATCCTAAGTTAAAAAAATATGAGGTTATCATGAGGTTCTTAACATTGCAATTTATCAGTGGATGTTTGCTGGAACTACTTGTAAACAGCCTGTTTCCTGACGGACACACACAGCGTGGAGAAAAGGTAGAGACCGGTCTCCAGTCAGCACCGATGCAGGATATGGTTGCGGTCGAATAGTCCAAAAATCAGCTCCTAACGTCTATCCCTATCGTCTATCCCTTGACCTCTGTGTGAAACGTCACGGGGTTAAGGGATAGTGGATAGGAGAATTCAAAAGGACTTAGGAGAAGAGACTTTAGAGGTACTTTAGAGAATCCGACTGCACTTTCACTATCCGACGTATTTATGATGCGCCAGCGGACGTCATAAATGTGCGTCTGCTGCTGTGGGGAAACTATGGAAACTACAGTTTTCTATACAGCGGACTACAACATGGATGTATTATAAGAACGACGGACTACTGTAAACTCATCTAGAGACTCTGCACCGTGCTCTGATGCTGTTGTTTCATGCTTTATGAACGTGGACAACAGAGAAACATATTCTTCATGACCAAAGTTGGAATTGAAATAAAAAAGGAAAGTAAAACTTATGCTCGTCACCCTCTCCCTCCGGTCTACATTAATACAAATGATCCCAATACGTATTATTGTATGAACTATGAAAAGATCTTAAAATCAATACAAATGTATTTATTATAAACATTAGTCCTTAACATCTATCACTGTGTATATCATCATTCAAACATCTTTTAAAAGTTGAACAAGCCCCACACAGCTCAGTAAAGACTGCGAAATGTTGACTTTATTTGATCATTTCAGTAAAAACTAACGTTCATATTTCTCTTTTTGATTATAATACTGATGAACGTTCAAAACAAAGCACTTTGGCAAGTTACTGTTTTAAAAAGCTTAATAAGCACAGTAACTTTCCTGATATCATTTCTCGGTCATAATCGGTTGTTTCCGTGAACAACCGAATGTTGTGTGACGGCAAATGCTGCGGCTGCAAGGCATTGTGGGGCAGCATTTTCTCCTTTCCTTTCGTAAAGGGAGGTCCAGTGGTTGGCGGTTATAAAGGAAGTTTGAAACCTCCTTTCCTATCATCTAGAGAATTCGAACGGCACTTATCATGGCTACTACTGAGGTACTTCCGGGTCATTTCACTCCGTTAGGAAGGAAAGCTAAATTAAGCTAAATTGACTATTCGACTGCAACCCATGGATGTATAGATGCAGACTCGCTGTTTGATGGCTTGATAGCCCACTCCCGCTCCACACTCGTTGGTTTGGAACAGCACTTAATGTGGTCGGACCCTCTGTGCGAACTCGCAAACGGAGGGGTAGTGTGTAGGGGTAAGGTGTAGGGCGTGGTTTGGGATTGGGCCTGAGACTCCGGTTTTCTTATTTCCTTGTTTTCCGGATTAAAGTCCTGTAAATACTGTACGTCTTATTTACAGTTTGTGAGCAGTCTCTCAGTTCCCCTGGGCAGTGACTGGCCTTTTCTCTGAGTATCTCGTCCTCGTTCTTTGTTCTCTCCATCATCTCGCTCCTTTGCCTCCCTCTCCCTCCACTCTGGTTGACACACAAAGCTCCTTCTTCCCAGTCCTGCCACATGTGATCTTGTCGCTTCACGCCTGCCTGGATGTGGCGAGTCACTCTGTACGACCTCCACAGAGGAGACAGTCCTAATGGTAAGCCGACTAAAAACGATCAACTGACATCCTCAGTGGAGGTGGGCTGAGTCGGGATGGAATAAAAATGCGAAAGGAGATCATCATTTTTTATGTTGTTCTTAAGTATGTTTTAACCCTTTATTTTATTGCTGTTATCTGAGATATTAAATATATTGGGCTTTATTTGTTGCAGTGTTGCTCAAGAGTTTATCTTGGCTTAGACGATTGAACTTCAGTCACAGGCACTGTTCATTCACTAATGTTGCTGAAAACTGAAAAGAATAGCCATAATATAAATGTAAGGTTAACAAGCCATATCCTCAATGCTGTACTTTTTTTTAAAACATGTTCATTATTGTTATTATTTATTCCAAGATAGTGACATTGTACATTTCAGAAGCACCATGAAATTATAATTTGTTATGTTGAATAAATTATATTCAGACAAAATGAATGATGATTGACGACATATACAATTATAAAACAATAATGAGTTAAATTCACTGAACAACTAAGCAAATACCACATTAGTGAATATAATAAAAAGTTTATTTTTGTATTTCCCGAAAAACTTTTGTTACCCATCTTTTTTAATTGATTTATTTAAATTAGTTTTTTTTTTTTCTTTAATGTTTCTTACACCTAAAATGAACAGTGGTAAACACAACACAGTCTCACTCCCTGAACGTCCAGGAGCGACGCTTGGTCAGGGTCCTATGGCGTGCAGTTGTGATGCGCCGAGTCTCCTTCAGCTCATAAACGGACGCAAAGAGCTTTCAACTGATTGCAATGTATTCCCATCGGCGGCGGTATTTGACGCTCAGGGAAGCACCGCATCGGTCCATGTCGGCGGCAGTTAAAGGCAATGTGAGCGTCCATTCCTATTGGATAACGGAGGATTTTACACCCGGAAGTAAGTATTCTCTTTACTGTCGATTGATTTTACAGTGATATCTGCACTACTCATCAACTCAAAAATACCAGATTATCCTTGTTAATTACACAAATTGATTGGTTTAAATTGTGTACAATGCTTTTGTATTTTTCCCCTTCGATTCGGAGAAACAAATATTTTTTCGGAGTTTAGGATGGCAGAAGACACTACACTACCCAGAATCCTCAGCTATCGTTTGGGACTACAACATGTGCTTTGCTTCACAAACCCCGTGATTAGTCCTCAAGCTCTGTGATTGGATGTTGGAGTGGCAGTACGCGAAGTTTACATGGAGCGTCAAACAGCATTATGAAATGAAATGAATCCCATCGACGGCACACTACCCAAAACAGGAATCGAACGTGTCCTAACCCCCCCCCCCCCCCCCCCCCCCCCCCTTAGGTCACAGGCTCCTCCAACAGTGCAACACAATAAAACAGATACACAGAAAAAATTGTGCAAGTAAATACAAAAAGAAAAATAGTAAAAAGTGAAATAGTGCAATAAGAGTCTATATACAAGTGATTGGAATATGATATATTAGACAAATAATTTCTAAGTAGCAGCCAGATGAATGTTATGGATGTTGTTTCAAAGTTCAGGTGTTTAATAGTCTTCTGGCCTGTGGGATGAAGCTGTCCCTGAGTCTGGTGGTGTTAGTCCAGATGCTGCGGTACCGCCTGCCAGACGGCAGCAGACAGAACAGTTTGTGGCTGGGGTGATGGGGGTCTTTTATAATCCTGAGGGCTTTCTTTAAGGTTAACCGTGTTTTTTTTACTCCACTACATTTATTTTAGTTACTTTACAGATTTGGATTAATGATGTGAAATATAAACAACCCTTAAATCAGACTTTAGTTGCACCTGAGAAAAATTCAGTGAAGGTGATTGTCAAGTGCAAACAATCAGGCGAGATATTTGATAGTTGGTGCTTCAGAAGACAAAAAATGTATCTGCAGATCCCTATAAAGCATATTCATTACTCGTTATTCTCTAATCGTTCATCAAAAACTGTATATAATGGCTATTTTGCACATCCCTTTCCAGATTTCAAGATTTTCAAATGTTTATTGACATATCATATACACAACTACGGTGTGGGGGGGGGAGGCGGGAAACCGGAAACCTTGCAGCGGCGGATAAACTGTGGCACGCTTACACTAATTGCACCGCATTAGCGCATAATAGCTTCAGATGAGGAGGTGAGGCCCCCTCATAACTGCATGAACCTGTATGGCACAATACAACTCAGTACATTTTTGGTAATTGTTATACTCTTTCTTTAGTAGAATTGTATAAATTGGAAGACTAACTAGGTAATCAGCTTGTCTGTGATTTGCAGCCCATGCGTGGTGAACTGCGTGTTAGAAAATATGAGATCTCAGACTGGCTTACCTGTACATCAATCAAGTGGCAAATGCCATAGTAAGGATGGATGATGGGCTAACTTAAAAAAAAAATTAAAAAGAAATTAATCTTTTTTTTTTTTTTAAATGCCATGCGATCTACCCACACTACCTTTACGATCGACCGGTCGATGGCGATCGACGTATTGGGCACCCCTGATTTACAGTATCTTCTTGATATTTTCTATTCTATATTTCTATCATTGACCTTCTACTTTCCTCCTATTTTGTATGTACTCTTAATATTTAAATGTTTTCATAAAATATAACACATTCAAAAGTGCTTTACAAAAATGAAAGACATTAAGAAAAAGGCATTTTAGACAGTCATTAAAAAGCAACACAATCTACCTGCGTTGCAATTACTCTAAACGTGTAATAACGTGCTTTAACCAGTAGGTGGTTTGCGTTAAAAAGCTGTCAAGTTTACAGTGTTAACAAAATAAAATATACTGCTGTTTCCGGTTTAGTTTACGACGAATATATTTTGTTATTGTTTTGATATTTGTAACACAAAAGCGATGGAAAAAACCCACAGCAACACAGAAAAGATGGTCTTAACATGACCCAGCGGTCTAGTAGTTAATAAAAAACAATAATATCAAAACAAAATATTACTACTAACTTTATTGTGAAATTAAAACAGAACGGTAAAAGAATAGTTTCCGGTCTATTCTGAGGCCGATCTCTGTAGATAAATAAAGAACTACGACAGATGTGTAATATTTAATGCAGCCGAACCATTTATTACAATGCATTCATGTGATGACTTTCAAAGAGTAAAGCAAGCACTGCTGAATAAAGTATGATTTTATCTTTTACGAAACGTTTTTTTTCATATGGAATACATGAGTAACAAATGCGTCACTTCCGGGCAAAAAGTACGGCTCCGCCCACTTTTGGGGGAAAACAACGCTGTCATTTGAATGGCGGTCAATACAAATTCTGAAGTTTTTGCCAATCCGATCAGATATTTAAGAAAACCGTGGATTTTTGGATCTTCAAAGAGCCCGATTACAATGGCCAGACAGGCAAACAATTACATTAAGCCATTGGAAATCGACAATCGGGCTCGATATATGGTTAAATATAGCAGTAGGCTATCGATTTTCATAGATGAGAGTAACATCTACGTCACGTTATGGCCCCGCCCACTGGCGATCGAGCCTGAAGCCACAGAGCTCTCCTTTTAGTGTCCTTTGTTTTTAGAGGAAGTACAGAAAAAAGTAACTCTGGATTTGTTTTAATGTTTGAGGTGCAATAAACGACACAGCAGCTTTTTGGCATGATAAAACTATTATTTTCCGCCTCGCTCATGAGAGTAACAGCTGGAGAAATGACAGCCTCGCCTACTGATTTTAATTTAACCATATATCGAGACCGATTGTCGATTTCAAATGATTGAATGTAATTGTTTGCCTGACTGGCCATCGTAATCGGGCTCTTTGAAGATCCAAAAATCCACGGTTTTCAAAAAATTCTGATCGGATTGGCAAAAACTTCAGAATTTGTATTGACCGCCATTGAAATGACAGCGTTGTTTTCCCCAAAAAGTGGGCGGTGCCGTAATTTTCGCCCGGAAGTGACGTAGGTGTTACTCTCATCTATGCAGTTGGAGGTCAACCAATCACAGAGCTTGAGGACTAATCACGGGGTTTGTCAAGCAATGCACATGGTGTTGTCCCAAACGATAGCTGAGGATTCTGGGTGTCGTGTCTTCTGCCATCCTAAACTCCGAAAAAATATTTGTTTCTCCGAATCGAAGGGGAAAAATACAAAAGCATTGTACACAATTTAAACCAATCAATGTTGTGTAATTAACAAGGATAATCTGGTGTTTTTGAGTTGATGAGTATTGCAGATATCACTGTAAAATCAATCGACAGTAAAGAGAATACTTACTTCCGGGTGTAAAATCCTCCGTTATCCAATGGGAATGGACGCTCACATTGCCTTTAACTGCCGCCGACATGGACCGATGCGGTGCTTCCCTGAGCGTCAAATACCGCCGCCGATGGGAATACATTGCAATCAGTTGAAAGCTCTTTGCGTCCGTTTATGAAGCTGAAGGAGACTCGGCGCGTCACAACTGCACGCCATAGGACCCTGACCAAGCGTCGGTCCTGGACGTTCAGGGAGTGAGACTGTGTTGGTAAACATCAGGGTAAAATAGATAATTATATTAAAATAAAAAAATAAAAAAGTTAGATTATGAATTAAGTACGGGTTCCATTTCAACGAGACCCTAACTTTACTAAAAATATCTTATTGACTTACTTTCTCTTTATTGTGCTTGAAAATGCTCAGTTTGTTATTTTATCGCTGTTTATTTCTATATCAACTCCAAACTGCCTCCCTTTCTCTACACTCAGACACACCACATGGAAGGGTTATATTAAAATCTAATAAAACATTTCTTTTGGAAGCACAAATCACAACATTTCCTATTTCAAACTCCTTCCACAATGCACTGTGTGTGGTTCTTGCAGTCTGCCTGAATGCTTGCCTGTCACACAGCTGTCCTGCATTTGTGCTCTCTTTTGTCCCAGCTGTCTCCTCTATTTACTTTCTGTGCTGCAATCAATGTATAGAATAAAGGGTTGCAGCAGATCATTTTTAACCTACACCGACACTCTGACCCACCAAATAACATCACTAATTACTAAATTACTACTGAATCTAATTGTAACACCCCGGTAATCAGGGCCGGTCCTAGACATTTTGGTGCCCTAGGCGAGATTATGATTTGGTCCCCCCCCCCCCTCCAAGCAATACACAATAGAATATATAAAGAATAAATGAAAAATCTCTACAAAAGACCAATACACTACAAAAACTGAAACGTATTGACATGTTGGTTATATACATAAAGAAGGTTTCAAATGTATTCATTATTGTATGAACATGTTTTAATTGGGGGGTGGACGTCACATCCTCTAGGGGGGTCCGGGGGTATGCCCCCCCGGAAAGATATTTTTTAACATTTTAAAGTAAAATGCTTCAATCTGGTTCACTTTGAGCAGAATTACTAGAGACTATCTAGGGGTAGAACTCTAAACACCCATATTAAAAAGATCGGTTTACATTTTAATAACCAAATAAGTATGTGAACATAACCAATAACCTACCACAGCCAATAACAAATAAACGTATTTTATTTTTGTTGTTCATTCATATCTTATTTTTAACATTTATTTATTTATGCATATTTTTTTATCTCTCCAGTTTTAAACGATATTTTTGGTTACTGTTCTATAGTATAGTACACTGTAAAAAAAAGAATTGTAAAAAAACGAACATTTTCTGGCAGCTGGGGCGCCAGAAAATGTCCGTTAAAAAAAGGAAAAGAACTGTAAAATAAAATACGGAGATAACATGTAAAAGAACAGTAACTTACCTTACCACAAGTAGCCTCTATTACTGAAATTTTACATTAAATATTTTTCTTTTAACATATATTATTCGTTAGAATAGAATCATAAACCTCTAGAAAACAGAATAATTATCTTTAAAAAATGATAAAGAAAAGCTAAAATAAGGAAAAGTACTTTTATTATTACACTAAAGTACCGTATATCTAAGACCATTTACAAGGAAAACACAAAGAAAAGAACGTCATTTTACTTTGCAAAAGCCTTAGTTTACATTGACTATCACTTTTTCTGCCAAAAAAATCTGTAATTTTACAAGAAATGTTTTTATAATTCCATGAAATCTTTTTCTTTTAACATATATTAATTGTTAGAATAGTCATACACCTCTAAAAAAACTGAATCATCTTTTTTTTTAAATGATAAAAAAAGCTTAAAGACAGAAGATTACTGTTGTTATTTTTTTTTAAATACCGTAAATTCAAGATTCAAGATTCAAGGCTTTATTGTCATTTGTACATTATCTTCAGTATAGACATGTCAATGAAAAACTGAAGTCACAGGCTCCTCCAACAGTGCAACATATACACTGTAAAATGTTTGGCTATAAAATTCCAGTAAATTACTGGCTACTAGTTGCATGGATTTCACAGTAATTGACTGTAAATATTTCACAGTAATTTACTGTAGATATTTTATTTTAAATTTGAATAAACGTACAACTAAATACTGTGACTTTACAGTTGCCATGCCCATGGAATTACTGTGATGTAGCAGTACAGAGCTGTGGTATTATGGTACCTTGCTGTACATAAATTACAGTAATTACCTGTATTTTCACACTTTTACTGTAGAAGTAATGCAACACAGTAGCCAGTAATTTACTGTAAATATAAAAATGTAAATAATACGATAATATATTGTAAATTTGACTAGTTAACTGGGATTTTACCATAACTACACAATTCAATCAGCTCAATCAACAAAGAATTTTAACTTTGTATTACTCCATTGAAGTGCAAAGTACATTTCACAGTGTCTAGGACATGTTGTTACGGCCCCAACCTCTACTCCGCGGTAGTGGCTCATGCTGAGACCCGTAACATGAAAGAATACACGCAATAACCGGTACTTGGTAACGAGCATTTATTGATAATCAGCTGTTTGCTCACACAAGCGAAACGGGAAACAAAAAGAGGTCTGGAGGACTGGCCAAAAGGAACAAACTGAAGGAGGGAACCCGAGCCAGCCACACCACGCCGTAGGACCCAGAGCTCCCCCCCCTAACCAGAAATCAATTATAAACCCTATGGGAAACAAAATAAAGCCGCGAAAACTGGACTACCAGGTCCTCCGGGCTAAACATAAACACATCTGCAAAAATATGGCCTTCAGCTCAAAATGACAAAGAGGTATTCTAAGGAAGTGTCTCCTGGCGTTAGGATAGGCGAGACATACTTCTCCTCAGCTTCTCTTTATATATACACGGCTGAGTGGAATTAGGAACACCTGGGCAGAGGCGGAGCCAGGGGCAGACCAGGTGCACCTGTAGCAGGGAGACAGAAAAGAAAACAAGGAGGGGAGCACGTAACACATGTCTACACAGACATCCACTCAAAGTCAACAATTTTTCTGAAGAATGTGCTGACATGGGGGTTCGAATTGCCATGCCTCTTTTTGGCTTTCGAGCCCGTCTCAGGATTAATGCCCAGGAAGCACCTGAAAACAATAAGCCAAGTCAACAATTTCAATTTTACATAGATTTATATGTTGCATCGTTTATTTTAAGGCACATGCAGCGGTGCCCCTTTCAATTTAAGTAAAACCTGTACCAAAGAGAGAAATTAGTATTTAAAGCCAAGCAAGAGCGATAAAAGCAAGAAAATCACTTAATTTGTTGTGTTATCACAGAGGATGGTCTGAATACAGTATTTTACTATGAAATAATACAGTAACATGTTTTGAAATCCTGGTAATAATTTATCCTGTACATTCACAGTAATGAACTGTGCCTGTATTGATTGCACTGTGAAATTCAAAATTACAGTATTATATTGTGAAGACAGGTAAAGACTGTAAAGTGGTAAAACAGTAATTTATTGTAAAATATTACAGCTAAATATTGTGAAATCATGGTAATATTTTACAGTGTATATAGAACATAGAACAAATAAAACAGATAAAATAGTGCAAGTAAATACAAATAAAATAGAATAGAAATAGTGCAAGAAGAGTCTATATGCAAGTCACTGGAATATGATTGCACTGCCGTACCAGGCCGTGATGCAGCCAGTCAGGATGCTCTCTATGGTGCACCTGTAGAAGTTGCAGAGTATCCTGGAGTCCATGTTGAACTTCCTCAGCCTGCAGAACAATTACCTGATAATGTCCAGGGACTTTTCACACGGAGAGAAAACATACACATGTTGAGAGGAAACTGCATTTTTTTTAAACCACCGATACGAACAAATTCCAAACTTCATTGCATCACAACAGAAGGTGTTCATCTGTGGAATAACTATAATGATGACCTGAAATACTGTGCAACTTTATCTAAACTAAAACTCTCATTTAGAAACCAAATCCTGAATGGTTCTGAGCAGGACCTGTGAAGTGATGCTTGCTATTTATTGTCGATGTAAAAGTTATTTATTTTTGTTTGTTTTGTACAAAATAATGATTTGTTTAAAATAATGAATCCAATATCACGGATGCTGATGACGATGACCTAAATTTGTATTTTCATGAACTATGTACGCTAGGGGGGGGGTTTGAACATGATAGAAACTTTGACAATACATTTTTTTTATACCTTGAACCTTGAATTATTATTATTGTTTGTTTTGTTTCTAACATGTTCAATAAATTGACTAATATAATTAGCCGCTGTCGAGCTGTTTTGGTGATAGTGTGATGAGACCATGTCAGGTCCTCAGTGATGAGACCACGTCAGGTCCTCAGTGATGAGACCACGTCAGGTCCTCAGTGATGAGTCCACGTCAGGTCCTCAGTGATGAGACCACGTCAGGTCCTCAGTGATGAGACCATGTCAGGTCCTCAGTGATGAGACCATGTCAGGTCCTCAGTGATGAGACCACGTCAGGTCCTCAGTGATGAGACCACGTCAGGTCCTCAGTGATGAGACCACGTCAGGTCCTCAGTGATGAGACCATGTCAGGTCCTCAGTGATGAGACCACGTCAGGTCCTCAGTGATGAGTCCACGTCAGGTCCTCAGTGATGAGACCATGTCAGGTCCTCAGTGATGAGTCCACGTCAGGTCCTCAGTGATGAGTCCATGTCAGGTCTCAGCAGTGTTGGGCAAGTTACTTCCAAAATGTAATATATTACATATTACTTATTACTGTCTTTTTAAAGTAATAAGTTACATTACAATATTACTGTCTTTGAAATGTAATGAGTTACACTACTTTTTAGTTACTTTTGAGTTACTTTCACCAAAATAACTGCAAAAGAATGGCTAGGTATTTTAAATGCTAAAATGTAGTTTAGTGCAGCTCATTATACATCCAGTGAAGGGAAATGTGGTATAGCATAACAACTGTGTAGGCCATTAAGGCTACTAACAACTGTTATTACACGGTTTAGTTGAATACTCGATTCTGATTGTAAAATCTTAACATGTGACACGTTGTTAATACAGTACAGACCACTGTCAAGGACTATAATGAAGGTTGTTAAGGAGGATCAAGAAAGAGAAAGGAAAAGAGGTTAAAAGACGGAGCGCTGGACGTCAGATAAATCACCAGAAGAAGACAGAGAGGAAGTAAACAATAACAGGAACACGGAATGGGCTCTGTATTTTGTTTAGTATATGGCCATGTACTGTACAGGCCCGGTTCCAGAACAAAATGACTTGGGGTGCATCTGAGATTACAGGGTGCAGCACTAGTAGGTTTACATGAGCAATAGTGGCCGGCAACAGCAATGAAAAATAGCATTGATGTTATGGTCCCCAATGAACAGATTATGGCATTTGTTATGTTTTGAAACCAAGCAAGTGAGAACATTTCAAGTGTGTTAAAAGTGCAATCCTGAAATATTTCATATAGTCCAAAGTGGACTATGGCAAGGAAAAGCACAAAAGCTTCAAAACTGTACTGATAAAACAAAAGAGAACATATTGTAAAATCAAGGCAAATATTATTTGAACCAGCTCATGGTTTGAAATGGCAAACATTGAAAAGCAAAAGTATTATTAAAACCATGTACTACATCATCACCTTGGTCCCATCATATACTCTGGGAAGAGAATATTTACTGTGCTTGAAAACTGGTATCACATCAGAGGTTGACTTTGTGACCTGGAGAACATTTCAGCTGCAACATTAGCTTGTTGATAAGCTTGGGATATGAGATCTTTTTGTAGCCATTCGTGGTGAAGGCATCTGTGCTATTGTATGCATTATTTTTTGACCCAACATTTCTACAGGCATGGCAGAATATGGCACTATTTTCACATGAATATTCTAGCCATTGTCTATTTTTATACCACGAGCTGCAAAATGACCGCCTTACCCCACTGTGCAGGCGGGTACTTGTTTAGATATACCTGGGCAGGCTCTGTTTTGCCGTGGTATCCTGGCACCTGCGGGCCGCAGAGGGGCGGCGTAGTTTCGGGTGACGAGACGAAGACTGATGCTCCGGGGGCGAGTCAGGCGGGGTAAGCTAGTGTCCACGACAGAGGGTAACGTGATTCCCCATCTGACCTGTTGCTATTGCTGCAGTAGATGCAGTGTTGCTGGCGTTTAGTGATGGTTGCTTTAACCATTTTCGTATAAATGATTATCCACAGATGTGTGTCACTGCTGTGGAAGCACTTTGGAAATGATGCACGTGCAGCGGAGCAGGTCACGCGCATCTGACACAATTTGTTGTTTTTATTTTTCGCTCCGTTCTCTTTTTTGAATAGAGGGTGCATAACATTCAACTGGGCGCAATGCATGCCTATGCACCCCGAAGATCCCGACGCGAAGCCTAAGGGTAAACACCAGGTTTACTAATCTACCCGCACAATTTTACTCTGGTGTCGGAATGTCTCGCTATGTTAGTACATTCTTAAAAAACAGAACACCATTTAATTTCGGGTTAAAATGTGTTGTAACTGCGTTACTGAGCATTGTAACGGGTAATATATTACCCAAATTGCATTAGTAATGCGTTACATTACTTCGTTACAGCAAAAAGTAATATATTACTGTAACTCCGTTACTTTTGTAACGCGTTACACCCAACACTGGTCCTCAGTGATGAGACCACGTCAGGTCCTCAGTGATGAGTCCATGTCAGGTCCTCAGTGATGAGACAATGTCAGGTCCTCAGTGATGAGTCCAAGTCAGGTCCTCAGTGATGAGACCATGTCAGGTCCTCAGTGATGAGACCATGTCAGGTCCTCAGTGAAGAGTCCATGTCAGGTCCTCAGTGATGAGACCATGTCAGGTCCTCAGTGATGAGACCATGTCAGTTCCTCAGTGAAGAGTCCATGTCAGGTCCTCAGTGATGTGGACACCGAGGAACCTGAAGCTGCTGACTCTCTCCACTGTAGTCCCATTGATGGCGATGGGGGCGTGTCCCTCTCTCTGCTGCTTCCTGTAATCCACAATCAGCTCATTGGTTTTGCTGACGTTGAGATGGAGGTTGTTATCCTGGCACCAAGATGTCAGGTTTTCGACCTCCTCTCTGTACGCCGTCTCGTCGCCGTCGGTGATCTGGCCGATGACGGTCGTGTCATCAGCAAACTTCACGAAATCTAAGACCATTTACATGTAAAACACAAAGAAAACATGTCATTATACCTTGCAAATGCCCAAGTTTACATTAACTGTCAGATGTTTTGTAGGAAAAAAATCACAAATATATATATGTATATATACACAATATATTATTGAAAATAATTGTGGCGGTCCGCCACAATTAGATATCCTCCGCCACAAATGGATCTGACGATGGTCTGGTCTGGTCCTCTGCTATCATGTAGTGTCCAGCTGTCAGGGGAGAACTCCCTTAAGGTACACAACAAAAAAAGTCACAAAAAATTATATAAATCCAAATATATTTAGTGCAGATTGTTTATTTATTTGTTTACTGGTAATCACATGGCCAATTGTATTTTAGGAATGATCAGCTCCTGCAGCTTTCTTTTCTTTCTTAAGTGTTTCCTAATGTTAACAGTGTAGAAAATGTCACATCATAAAGGGATAGTTTGGGTGTTTAAAGTGGGGTTGTATAAGGTACCATAGTCAGTGTATTACCTAGAGTAGATGATGAGTATGCCCCGAGCTTGGAGATGCAGACAGGAGTAACCACCTGGAAGCAAAGCAATGTACTGCTCTGGACAGGGTCAGCAGAAAAACTTATTTTAGCCACCTCTTGATGATTTCCATATCCTTTCACTGTTTGCATAGCAATACCACATAGGACATGTGAGAGAATTGATAAAACTTGTAATATGGCAAGAAATCTTACTTGAGGATCTCTGGCTGCTTTATTCCTGGTAGCCAACGTTGCTGGTAGTGCAGCTAACAGCTGAGGGGAAAAAAGAGACAAAAGTTTGCACATGCTTGGGTAAAAATAACTTGAATAACACAGCAGCAGCTTTAAGTACAGTAATACCACTTTAACTGAGATTTTATATACACACAGATTATCGGCTTTACAATTAGGAATAACAGATGATTTTAGTAGTCAGAAGAATATCAATAAAAATAACTAAAGAAGCAGTGGTAATAATAACATGAAAGAGTCACATCTAATAGAAATATATTGACGCATTTATTTTAAATGTGAAGCAGTCAGTTTACAATTTTAGCTGTTGAGCATTTTGAAAATGTCCTTTCAAGCCTCTTTGCAAGGCTTTGTCTTTCTATCTTTATAGCCAGAGGTGTAAAGTAACTAAGTACATTTACTCAAGTACTGTACTTAGTTACACATTTGAGGTACTTGTTCTCTACTTTACTAGAGTATTAATAATGTGTTTCTACTTAGTACTTCTGCCCCATAAGTACTTCTGCACAATGACTACTTTTACATTTGGTACTTTAACTATATTTTGATGATAAAACGTTTCTACTTTAACTTGAGTAACATTTTGAATGCAGGACTTTTACTTGCAAGTCAACAGAGTATTCTTACACTCTGGTACTTCTACTTTTACTAAAGTATAAGATCCGAGTACTTCTCCCACCTCTGTTTATAGCCTTAACATAGGATCTAAAAGATATGGATAATGTGCATTGTGTGTGTAACATTATGCCCACGAAAAAATCTATTATAAAACTAAGGATTAAGCTAACATTAGGAGTTAGTGACAATGTATGCTAGTTAGCTAGCTAAACTATTTATTAAATAATATTGCGAAAAAGTAACTCTGAAACATTCACTGCACATCACGCTCAGCCACTCGAGCACGCATCTTGCGCACCATTAAAAAAAAAAAAATAACACCCTGCACGTAATGATGGCATAGAACAGCTCACTTTCACCGTAGCTAGCTAGCTGCTGCCGTAGCTAGCTAGCTGCTACCTAGCTAGGGTGGCCACCCATCAGGTTTTAGGTCGGACAGTCCGGTTTTCAATGTCTGTGCCCGTCTGCCGGCGCAGCCTTGAGCCGGACGCTCATTTGTCCTCCTTTTGAGGTCATCCTTATTTTATACTTTTAGGGTGTAAAAAATAAATAGACAATTATACAAAGAAATACAAAAAACAAGTTACGTGTAAGTATATATCCCCGTAAGACTTGTGGTCTTACAAATTATTGGCTGATTGCGATGTCAAATAAATATCTTGTATTTCATTGGTTAATAAACGTAAACAATTAGCCATGTGCTTCTTGACGTCACGTTCACGGCAGGGCACTGTGGCACAGAGTGACATTAGCGCTAGCGGACTAGCTCATGAGCCAACTCCGCCTAGTTAGCGGTAGGGTTAAACCGCAGAAATGCCGAAACGAAAGACTTCATTTAATCCTGAATGGTCGAAAGAGCATGGATTCCTCACAAAAAGCCGAAAGGACGACTTCCATGCTTTTTGCACGTTGTGTCGTTGCGATGTGGACGTAAGCAGCAAAGGAAAAGGTGCTGTCGACAGACATGCTAACACAGATAAGCACAAAAGCAACGATCAAAGCGCAGGTGCCTCTTCACTTTTATCGTTTTTCCGTGAAGCTTCATCGCCTCAAGATGACAAAATCTCCGCTGCAGAACTTTGTAAAGTTTATCATGCCGTCAAGCATCACCAGTCATACAGGAGTGTAGACTGTGGAATAAAAGTTGATCGCACAATCTACAACGACTCATCAATAGCAAAAGGGATGACCTGTGCAAAAACAAAAGCCAAAGCTTTGTGCGAAAATGTCCTAGCACCCTACTCTGTCCAGACGCATGGGGATTACATAAAAGAAAATGAACTGCATTATTCAGTGGCAAGTGATGCATCAAACAAAGGTACGATCAAGTGTTTCCCCATTGTACTGAGATATGTTCACTTTGAGGAGGGCGTGCAACATGCACTGTTGGATTTTTACAGTGATAGCAACGAAAAGTCAGAAGCTATAACAAATCAGCTGCTATCTAAACTGGAGATGTCTGGACTAGATGTGAAAGAAATGTCAGCATATGCAGCAGACAACGCCAGCGTTAACTATGGAAAACACAACAGTGTTTATCAGAAACTGAAACTGGCTCAAAAAGACGTGCTCGCTGCAAACTGTTTAGCCCATATTCTGCACAATGCAACAAGATATGCAGCAAGCAACTTGGATATTGACATTGAAAATGTTGTGCTTAAGGTGTATAGCCATTTTAGCATCTCAGCTAGCAGAACGGCGCAGTTGAAGGAATTCTGCGAGTTTGTGGAAGTGGAGGAATGCAATCTGCTGCGGCACATTGTCACGAGATGGTTGTCTCTGCTTCCATCTATTGACAGAATCCTGAAGTGTTGGAGACCCCTGACCAGCTACTTTCAGAGTCTAGGTGAGGAGGAATGCTCCAAGATGTTGTGGAAATGCTTTGGAGAGGATGGCAACAAAGTATCTGAGATGTATTTTCTCTTCCTCAGTCACATTCTGAAAGTGTTTTCAGACTGCATTGAAGCACTTGAGGCCAAATCATTCAGCATAACCTCTGTGTTTAAGGTAATGACTGAACTGAAAGGGAAACTTGAGAGAAGGTTAAAGGACACATTTTTTGGCTTTGCTGTGAACAACAAACTCAAGCAGCTAACCCCTGATCTGGCAAAGAAATGTGAGGCTGATTTTCTTGTTTTCTATGAAAGAGCCAAGAAATACGTGAGTGAAAGGTATGACTTCTCTGAGAACAGCTTTCATAGTAAAGTGTCAAAGCTTGGCCTCACAACTGCTGTGTCCTATGGAGAATACAGTGATGCAGTCCAAGCCTGCAGCCTGAAAGACATTGACATGGATGGACTCTGAGGAATATGGCATGGTGGAAGCTATTCTCAGCTCTTCAGAAATGGAAGGATGCCACAGTGAGGAGCGGTATCTGAAACTGTTTTCCAAAGCAGAAGTCCCACTTGTGAATCTGAGGAAGGTCAGCACCTACATCTTCTCCATCCCATGTAGCAATGCCCATACAGAACGTGTGTTCTCAATGATGACCTCAGCATGGAGAAATTAGAGAAATCGTCTGGATGTGGACAGTGTCAAGGCAGAGCAGCAAATTTGTGTCAACTTCACATTTGAGTGCACAGACATGTACCAGAGACTCCTTACAAACAAAAAACTATTGGAAGCAGCCAGGAAAGGGCAAAAGTATCGAAAATAGACATTCAACTTGTGGTTAGTACACTAGTCTTATTGTGTTTTGAGTGTGAAGGATTCAGTGAAGCCAGGATAAAAACTAAAAGATAACCCCAAAGTGTCCTCCTTTTTGGTGATATGGAAATGGTCACCCTATACCTAGCTATGGTAACGTTAGCTAACATTACTTAGTTTTCGGTCGTTAATCAAAATGTATACCATAGCTAGGACTTTTGACGTTTGCAATGTTTTAAGTCTTGAGTGTTTTGAATCCGTTGATAAATAGCTTTTACCGTTACTTCTTTTTTTTTAGAAAACTTTATTTTAAATTATTTGAGCAGTACATGATATACAAAAATTACATTAATAATACACATTACACACAATGAATAAATATATAAATAACATAAAGAAAGCACGTTTATATTCCAATGAGACTCAGTTCGGTCACAGACTCAAAATGCCCCATGGCTGAGTCTGGGATTTGTCCAGGCTTTTTCTTCTCCTTAGTTCAGTAAGTATTTGTTTCACGATGGTGCCACTGTTTATTACTGTCTGATTTAGTATCATCTTGCACCTTGTTTTCCAGATTTTCACACATGTTATACAAATTACCAGCTGAAAAAGTTCCCTTTGTTTTATGTCCATCCCCTCATCCAGAATACAATACATGATTGAGACATATTCTACATTGAACTGCAAGCCGATGCCCCGTAGGAGCGACCACAACTCCTCGGCTCTGTAACAGTCCATGAGGAGGTGCTGTAGAGTCTCGTCCTCCTCACAGTTAATCATGGGACATGTTCTAGTTTTAACATAGCAGATCCATGAGACTACCGCTCTGACCGCAAGTCTGTTAACCGATATCAGCCACCTTACGTCTCTCATGCTCTCCGATAACTGTTTACTTTTCACTAATTTTAAGACTTCGTTACCTTCGTCAGGTGTTAGGTTTTTGTATGTTATAACACCTCCATACTTGAAATCATTTACCATTTTAAAAATTACTCTATTCGGTAGTCCGATCCAATCAATCCCTAAATGCCGAAATTCAGTTGTAAAGTCACCATAAACTAATTTGTAATATGGTCCGTTTCTAGCTCTGCCTCTTCTTTTGTTCCATCCCATTTCTCCATCCTCAACCCAAGGTGCTTTCCTGTTGATTGCAGCTGAGATGTTTTTTACAAAGGTAATTTTTAGTTTAATGCCCATGTCTATGGCTCCCAGGCCTCCATATTCCCTACTTTTAAATAACAAATTACGTTTAGTAACCTCCCTTGTTGTACCCCACACCAAATTGACACACTGTTTGTTTAGTTGCATAATTATTTGGGCTGGTGGGGGGGAAATGTTTGCTAGAAAAAGGATCTTGCTAAGTATGAATGATTTTATTATGTTTATTCTTGATTTATAATTTGTATTTTATTCTCCCATTGTTTAACTTGTTCTTTGACTTCACTTAGTTTGTTCTCCCAATTGAGTTCAGCACAGTTGTCGCTACAAAAAGTTATTCCAAGTATTTTAATTTCTTTTTTCACTTGAATGTTTATGTCGCATTTGGCATCGTCGGTGCCGATCCAAACACCTTCAGTTTTGTTGTGGTTTAATTTAGCTCCTGATGCCAGTTCATATAAGTTTAGGTGGTTTGATAAAGCATCCATTTCTTGTTGGTTTTTTATAATAACAGTGACATCGTCTGCATAGGCGATGGCAGTTATTTTGGGCGCATGGCCAACTGGTGTTCCTGATATAAACCTGTCATTGTTTATTATTTTAATGAATGGACTTATGGCTAGCACGTATAGAGCTGCGCTTAGAGGGCACCCCTGCTTAACCCCTCTCTCAACATTAAATGCATTTGTTAACACACCGTTTACATTTACACAGACACAAGATTTAAAATACAGACACTTAATCATGTTTATGAAGGCTTCAGGAAATCTGTAGGCCTTCATCACCGACCATAAGTAATCTCTGGATAAATAGTCGAAGGCTGTTTTTTGATCAAGTCCAATAATAAAAAAACCTTTTTCTTCTTTTGGTTTATTTATGATTTCTCTTAAAATTGATAAGTTGTCCCACATAAGGCGACCTTTTATAGCACATGTTTGCTCTTTATCTATTATTTTATCTAGTATATCTGTTAATCTATTCATTATTATTTTTGCTAGTATCTTATAATCAGTATTCATTATAGTTAAATGTCTGTAATTATCTATATCAGTTTCATCGTTTTTTTTATATAGTAGAGTCAAGACACCTTCATAAAATGAGTCCCCCATACAACCACTGCTGAGACCTTCATTAAACATAGAGGTCAGTAAGTTTAAAACATCATCAGATAATAATTGATAAAACTCAGTGGGCAGGCCATCAGGACCGGGGCTCTTACCAACATTCAGCTCTTTCACCGCCTGGATTACCTCGTCTTTTCTAATTTCACCGAGAAGGAAATCAAAGTCTTGGATGTTGTACGGAGGGATCGTTCCCAACAGAGTTTTAACACAGTCCGTTTCAATGTCTATTTTTGTATATGCTTCAGAACATAAATCTCTTATCACTTCTCGTTTCTGTTTTTCATTATATACAATACATCCTTCTTGATTTTTTATACATTTGATGAATTTACTTTGAATTTGCTTTTGGTTGGTTTTAATGGCTTGTGCCAAGTTGCCTCTTTGATCTATTTCAGATGTTGTATGAATATTATATAATGATTCCTGGTTTAATTGATCAATTTCAGTTTTTAATTTAGATATATTTTCTTCTACCGTTTTAGTTTTAATTTTAATCTGCTTTATATGAATATATTGTTTGATTAATGATTCATATTTAATATTTTTTGCTTTATTTAATTCTCTACATTTAAATTTGAAAAAACGTTTTAACCTAATTTTTAATGTTTCCCATAATTTGATGTCAGAGTTTGTTAAACATCTCAATTGAAATATTTTTTGTATTTCCAGTTTTAATTCTGTTGAAACAAGTATTTTTTAGGCACTGTGTATTCAGTTTCCAGAAGCCTCTAGTGACAATGACGTTTGGACCAAGAGATGATCCGAGAAGTTATTAAAGATTGTTTTATAGTAAGTTACAGAGAAGTGATTCGATACATAAATCCTGTCTATGCGGGTTTTAGTTCTTTTGTCATATCTTGTGAAATCCATTCCAGTGGGATTCAGTGATCGACAGACATCGATTAGGCCTGCATCGCTGCAGATTTCTTTCAACAGTTTTCCTTCCGCCCTTAGTTTATAAACAGCTGTACTACACTTATCTATGTCGTCAGTTACTGTGTTAAAATCCCCACCTAATATAATTGTATAACCCACTGTTAATAGTTCTCTAAGTTTTCTAAATAATTGTAACTTATTTTTTGCCTCAGGGGCAGTATAAATATTAATAAATCGATATTTTTCATTTTTATAAAAACAATCCACCATAAGCAGTCTTCCTGGGATTATGTCCCTTCTTCTAATAATAGTTATGTCTTTTTCTTTGAAGAAAATGCCAACTCCGTCAGCTCTATTCTCTCCGATGGATATAATACTTTTGCCATTATGCCACCGTTTATACACATCATCAACATCACTGGTTTTTACCGTTAACTCTCAAAGTGCTGCTTCCTCTCCTCTGGGCGCGCCGCGTGCCGTGCTCTTCACCTCCTGCGTGCTAACTGCGTCGTGGTCTGTGGTCTCTGTGCCTTTGCGCATGCGCTCTGTCTGCCTCAGCGCATGATCTATGTGTGCCTGGGTGCGTGCAGCAGAAGTCTCGTCTCTGATTGGCTGCAAATCGATTGCCCTGTAAATCCTGTGATGAACATCCAATCCTTGTATTATTTTAAGAATTGGTAACACCACACCATAAAGATTAATTTAAAAGTAAAACAATGGGGTGCAAACTATTTACATTGCAATTATAATTGTTTAATTCTTTGGATTTTATTTTCTTAATTTACAAAATGACAATGTAACTAGTTGATAAATAATAAAACAAACACTGAAGGCCTTCCAAAGACACAAGCAAAATATGTTATAAGACTTCTTTATTGTCAGTTTATTCTTTTAAATTGAGAATAGAGAACTCTGATAACTAATGTTGGTGCACATTTATATAAGTTTGATTATGATCAGGAATATCCCATCTGTACTTTGCAGTCCTGTCCCAAGTACAAGTTAAGTAGGTATTAATCAACGTGTACATATAGTTTACTATCATGTGTAGTCATGCATAGTACTGCCTTCCTGATTGCTTTATTTTTGAGAAACCTATTCTGCACCTACCTGGGTTTTAAGAGAGTCCAATACCCTATGAGACTGTTCAGTCTCATAAAACATGCTCAATTTACTTTTTGAAAAAACAAGCTCACAATAAAGTCAGATGGGAGATCTACAGAAGCAAAGTGTGTTAGACAAAGATGCATTTAAACAAACAGAAAATAAAACTTTGTTGTTCCACGAGGCAGTTGTAGCCATAGCAAATGGATTAAGTGAATTTAGGTAATACACCTTCAACTACCTGCTGCCTGAAATCCCTGTGACATCACTGTAGATTGTTGTAACCAACTAGCTGTGTGGGACATTATCACAATACATATTTAAGTTCATTGACTTGTATTGTAAAGGTCTTTCGCTGTAGTTACTAGCTTTGTCAATATGCTTTTGGTACGCCTATTCTTTCAATATGATGGATTTGAATAGTTGGATATTATTAGACGTCTAAAAGGACAACATAGGTTGTTTGTTTTACTGTAATTGCAATGCTAATACCAATTTAGCATAGTGGTAGCACTAACTGCTAACAAGGTTTTGATATTCAGAGTCTGGCTGTTAGTGCTTGCTAGCATGTTCAATGTTATGGGCTTAATTGTACATGCTAGTGTGATAAGGCCTAGGGGAAGATGCTAATGTTATTTAACTTCTAGATCCTTTCATTTTTCACTTACAGTGAAACTCAATATGTTTTTTGCATACTGTCCGCCAATCACTCTGTTTTTTAAATATTGAATTAAAGTCACACATTTTAGAACATTGATACATTTCTTAAAGCTACTTTCCAAACAAACGGTGCAGTTGTAGCAATCGCTACGAGAATGCACACTGTGTTAGCTGCACAAGGCACTTTGCGGTAGCTTCACGTCTCTGATGATCTGAAAACCTAAATGATGTCAGAAATGTACACAGCTTTTTCTTGTGCTGAAATAGATCAGCAGGTCAATGTTACTTGGGTTGTGAACGCACAACAGTTGGTTGTTTGTTATAAAGTAACCTGTATAACCTGTTTTAATAATTATAACTTTGGCACGACATATCTTAGGCGCCAATAGTCTGTGTAAAATGTATGCTTATGAAACTAGACCAAATGTCCTCATGATGGTATTATTTTCCTTTGTTTGCTGTGGTCAATTGTGTGTGTGTTGACTTAGGAATGTAGAGGATCCAGTCGGGTTTTTAATGGGCCGGATAGGAGCATGGGGGGGTTGCAGGAGAAAGGTAATAAAACTGACACCATTGAGTCTATGCAGAGATTGTACTGAGAGAAAGATTGGGATGCGGAGTGGTACGGCCAGGTGCTGAGGATAAACGAAGATAAGGATTGGTACCTCTCCCCCGTTCGACCCAGAATTGTTTATTTTATGGCTGCCATAAAAGATGACCTGGGACTGATCGGCGGCGCAGGAGATCCAAACTTCCCACACCTATGGCTGACTCACTCTGATTCGCTGTTTAGACCTCGTCAATGGCTGACTCACTCTGATTCGCTGCCTAGGGCTCGCCCAGGAGTGAGTCCACCAGTGGATGAACACCTAGGGAGGAGCAACCGACACAACTCCTCCACACACAACCCTCCGTTGTGGGAATAAATATTGTGAATTCTGTACACTCGCGGCCTCTGTTCGGTCTGACTGTCTGATACGTACATCGCACGGTGGAAGAGCTGAGGCCCGAAGTACTTCGTTATATAAGTACTTCGTTATATTGTACTGTTGTTTCTACCATTAAATCAGCTTATTGTTTAATCTCATATCTCTGTCTGAGTCCTTCCTTTTATAGCAGACCACTCATCAAAACGAACAGCGCGGAGCGGGCTCGAACCTTCAACAACTGAAGGGTGCTTAAATCCAACAATTTGGTGACCCCGACGTGATGAGTAGGGTCTCATAGAAGGAGCACCGGGCAGCCAGGAACGAACGGTCCAGGGAAGACACCTCGAATACCTCTGACAACTAAACCAGGGCGCCCCACAACAGAAAGGTGAGCAGATACCTGTTATTATCAAAATCTGTGATTGGCTATACTACAAAATTTTAGAGTTGTCAGCGGCATTTTCAGTGTTAGTCTTACGGTAGAAAGAACAGTACTACAGAATAACACTTTCCAGTCTCAAAGAGGAGTGCAGTTTGTTATAGTGGGTATTTCAAGAAGAGAAACGAACTTTCCAAAATCAATTTGAAATGAGGATCTCGCAAACTCTTGTGGGGTAATCTAGAAGACTAAAGACGATAAAGAGATTCTGTAGACTGGGTTTCGACTCCTTGCCAAAGCCACATCCGAAAGGGGTGTAGAAGCGCTTTTGGAAGTCTCTCCATCTGTTGAAATATACATCGCACTATAAAAGTCAACTAGACTGTACGGGGAATATATTAACTGTGTAACGAGATTGCAGTGGTTTTAAATTGTTAAAGGAAGTCCAGCTGCAATCATCGTCCGAGATTTCAGTGGTTTTAAATTTGGTAAAGGAAGTCCAGCTGAAATACTCTGAGAAATAAGGTGACACACACAGTAATTCTTAGACGAATTCTGGGGTTGGGGCATCGACTAAGTACACAGGCAACCCTTAGACGGATCTGGGGTTACGTTAGATATATTTATTTTGAGTGTGATTAAGTGTGGCTTGATATTGAGTAAGAAAAAGGTTGATAGGCGCTGTGAGAATGGGTCTGCAGAGAGAATTTCGCCTTGATGCCAACTGGCTGTTATCAGCCTGCAGCCAGGGAGGAGAAATCAGCAGAGCTGCCTGCACTGAGTGTGTGTGTGTGTGAGGAAGTCCGTGGATTGGTCAATTTGGACCAATCAGCGGGGGCTTAACGTAACGGCTAAGCGGTCCTACGACGCTGGTTATCAACTCGGTAAATCGAGCCAGGGTTTCTCTCTCCAGCTGAGAGCGCGTTCACGTGAAAGGGACAAGTGTACTAACAGCGCAGCGTCATACTTCATTAATGAAAAGTAAATTAATATTAGACAAATATGAACTTTAAACATCCATGACTTAAACATATAATAAAGGATACAAGCCACATAGTTGCACCTGCAAGGTGAATATAGAGCAACTGGTTAAAAAATAAATAAACTACCGAGTGTTTGAAAGCGTACAACAGTTTTATGTTATCACTGTTGCCCATCTAAGACACGAGTGGATCTGACTTTAATTACATTTGAGTTGAGTGTTTCGTCAACCTAATGTGTTGCTTAAAATAATACTTCTGCATACAGTATGTGACAATGTAAGTGTTGCACGGTCAGATACGGCTCGAGAAGCTGACTTAGACAAGGAAATATATGATATATTATGATATTATATGATCGATGATGTGATATGAATGATAAGTGCGACACGTCGGCGTCTTCTCTTCATACGGCAGTTTAAACTGTATTTCCTTTATCCTGTAATATGACTTGATAGATTTAAACTCCGCACGCTGAGCTCTGATCAGGCGCAGCTTTCACTGAGTTGATCTCTTTTCTATAGACGCCGGAGGCAGGCAGCGTCAGGTAAAACAAGTTATTTAGCCTTCCCAAACCTGAGCCTTACGCGCCGCCTATAATACACCTCGCACCGAAAACTATCAGACTGTATACCTGTGGGAATAAAACTACAATATTTAGTAAATTATAGTACGCAGAAGTACCTGGTATTTTTATAAAAAACTAAAACCTTTAGGAGAAGCAGATACGAACGAAGTCAAAATGGAAGGAGATTACGGCCGGCGAGGAGGCGGACACGAGTCTACGGGACCCCGACCCCTGAAACACACGACTCCATATAGGACCCGACTTTTTTACTCCCACCTTTAGGGGCACTTTCCAATAAGTAGCAGCATTGTTATGCCCACCTATAGGGCCTCTTTCTAATAAGAGTAGTAGGTTATATATAACGAGAGGTTAGCCCTATAATTAAAGGGCAGTGAAAGTCTCCCCAATCACCAGACCTTATATTTAACAGGTTTTACTGAACCTTATATTTAACAGGTTCTGGGAGCACAGTATTTACCATTACAGGGTACTATTTTACACCCTAGTTTTAAAGAATCTCCTTAGGAGATTTTAGCATTGTGTTCAGAGGAACCTAATTACAATAACACGGACCACTGATTAAAGGTACTCAATAATGACAGACTGTGGATTACACTTCCTTATTGTTTGTTGGTGTACTCTGCTAGTGGGAATCGTGGTTTACTTGGGACACTGTTTGTATCTTGAACACCATTCTTAGTTATATGGCCCATTAGCGAATAGCCTTATCATTTGATTGGGTGTTAATTCCTTGTGTCCTAGTAAATCTCCTATTATTAATAACAGAAATAATGGGTGTTCACCCTTGCCTTTATTTTTGTTTTAATGATTCCATTGACCACCCAGACTCCATTCCCCCCCAGAGGAGTCCGTAACTAGGGTCAAACGGGCCAAACATGAGGTAGTTGTTACCAAAATGTCTCCTAAACAAACCTTCACTTTCCAAGCAGGTAGTGATGGAATAATGTAGACAGGATCAACTATGTACATTACAATGTGCTCCGTTTAGCTAATCTCACTAGGGACGCTGTAGAAGGACTCGCTGAACAGCTGGGGCCGACTTCCCTTATGGCTGAAACAGAATAGAATGGCCCTTGACATGCTGTTAGCTGAGAAAGGAGGTGTGTGTTCAATGTTTGGTGATATGTGTTGTACTTTCATTCCAAACAATACGGCTCCGGACGGTTCCGTCACAAAGGCTTTAGAAGGCCTTCGCACACTATCCATAACTATGCATGAACAATCAGGGATACACAACCCCTTGGAGGAATGGTTTACAAACATGTTTGGTCAATGGAAAGGTTTAATAATGTCTCTTTTGATTTCTATAGCTACTTGTATTGCCATTTTAGTAACATGTGGTTGTTGTTGTGTGCCTTGTATCCGCTCATTGTGGGACAGACGCAGTAGAAAAGAATGACAGTGGTTATGTTTCGAATGCTTTGTGAGAATTGATCTCTTGAGGTGAGATCAAAAGGGGGGATTAAAGTAACCTGTATAACCTGTTTTAATAATTATAACTTTGGCACGACATATCTTAGGCGCCAATAGTCTGTGTAAAATGTATGCTTATGAAACTAGACCAAATGTCCTCATGATGGTATTATTTTCCATTGTTTGCTGTGGTCAATTGTGTGTGTGTTGACTTAGGAATGTAGAGGATCCAGTCGCCCCCCCCGGGTTTTTAATGGGCCGGATAGGAGCATGGGGGGGTTGCAGGAGAAAGGTAATAAAACTGACACCATTGAGTCTATGCAGAGATTGTACTGAGAGAAAGATTGGGATGCGTAGTGGTACGGCCAGGTGCTGAGGATAAACGAAGATAAGGATTGGTACCTCACCCCCGTTCAGCCCAGAATTGTTTATTTTATGGCTGCCATAAAAGATGACCTGGGACTGATCGGCGGCGCAGGAGATCCAAACTTCCCACACCTATGGCTGACTCACTCTGATTCGCTGTTTAGACCTCGTCAATGGCTGACTCACTCTGATTCGCTGCCTAGGGCTCGCCCAGGAGTGAGTCCACCAGTGGATGAACACCTAGGGAGGAGCAACCGACACAACTCCTCCCACACAACTCCTCTCCGTTTGTGGGAATAAATATTGTGAATTCTGTACACTCGCGGCCTCTGTTCGGTCTGACTGTCTGATACGTACATCGCACGGTGGAAGAGCTGAGGGCCGAAGTACTTCGTTATATAAGTACTTCGTTATATTGTACTGTTGTTTCTACCATTAAATCAGCTTATTGTTTAATCTCATATCTCTGTCTGAGTCCTTCCTTTTTATAGCAGACCACTCATCAAACGAACAGCGCGGAGCGGGCTCGAACCTTCAACAACTGAAGGGTGCTTAAATCCAACAATTACTATAGTTGCTTACATGTAATTGCAATGCTAATACCAATTTAGCATAGTGGTAGCACTAACTGCTAACAAGGTTTTGATATTCAGAGTAGGCTGGCTGTAAGTGCTTGCTAGCATGTTCAATGTTATGGGCTTATGCTAGTGTAATAAGGCCTAGGGGAAGATGCTAATGTTATTTAACTTCCAGATCCTTTCATTTTTTGCTCACAGTGAAACTCAATATGTTTTTTGCACACTGTCCACCAATCACCGTTAGCTGCACAAGTGACTTTGCGGTAGCTTCGCGTCTCTGATCATCTGAAAAGCTAAATGATGTCAGAAATTGGCACAGCTTTTTCTTGTGTTGAAAGAGATCAGCAGGTCAATGTTACTTGGGTTGTGATACGCACCGAACCCTGGCGCCGGCTATCTGGCAGCCTCTCTGCGATCCCCTCTCCTATCCGCATGTGGTTGTGGTTGTGTTTGTGCATGTACAGTATATGGGGGAAGACATTTCCCTCTGAGGGATGAATACATTATTATATTTCTTCTTCTTCTTCTTCTTTTCTTCTTCTTCTTCTTCTTCTTCTTCTTCTTCTTCTTCTTCTTCTTCTTCTTCTTCTCTTCTTCTTCTTCTCTTCTTCTTCTTCTTCTTCTTCTTCTTCTTCTTCTTCTTCTTCTTCTTCTTCTTCTTCTTCTTCTTCTTCTTCTTCTTCTTCTTTTCTTCTTCTTCTTCTTCTTCTTCTTCTTCGAACTCACAAGTGAATGGTCACATTAGATTTGCCTGCAGTGAATGCTGACAGCTATGAGCTAGTTTATAGATTCATCATGGCATAGCCAAATGTCTACTATATAACCCACAGTCTATGGCTGTTACTGGTGGGTTATAGCATCCTTTTATATCTGAATTGTGCTCTGGTAGGAATTCGCACCCAACATGTTAATAACAGTCACGTTTTTTTTAACTCTATGGTTTTATACAGTTTTTATAACATGAAATTCACATATTTAACAATTAAATCTTCAAATTAATATAAATGTAGCAATAAAGTGAAAGTCAAAATGTGTTAAAATGTAGTTTTTTACTATAATAGGATAGTCAATACCTGTGTTTTCCCAGTTTATCAATGTAAAGTAGTGGTTAAATTAAGCAAAATTACAAAATATTTCTTTCTTTACTCATATATTTTCTTGCAATTATACATTTTTTAAATGAGTATTAACAGTATTTTCTATGTATTTGACAGTGATATGTAGCCATAACAAAAGTATTTTTTAGTAAAATTACAGAAAATGCAGCTAATTTTGCCAACAGAAAATCATTTATTTCTACGGTTAGTTTTGTTAAATTCGCATTTAAAAACAGCTAAGAAACAGCTAAAAAACAGATAAATAATGTATTCCATTTCTACAGTTTTTCTTTGTTAAAGGAAGGGTCCACTCATTAGATAATTAATAAAAACTTCAGTATTTAGTGAAACATTATGTTTAAACCATACCCTGAAGAAATCAGCGATATTCCCCGGTAAATAATGATTTTATAGCTCTTTTTTTATCAAAACCTGTATATTCCGTCAGGCAGCTGCCATTTTGGCCATTTTCAGTAGTCACATGATCCAAAAAACTAGGTCGTGACGTCATCTATGCGTTCACTTTGTAAACACACGAACAGCTCGTTCGACGAAAACATGGCGGAGTATTTGAGTTCGGACTCGTCAGCCGAGGAAGAAGTTTTGAGCAATGTGGAGAGATTGGATGGGGGAATTCAGCCATATAGGTTCGAGCCAAGTGGCCAGAACCGTCAGGAATCCAGTGACGATGAGGATGAACAGCGCGGTGATCTTGCTGGAGACGATCCCTTTACTCGTGCAATTGATTTCGGGGGGCGAGTAGGGAGACCTGTACATGAATGGTGTACTTGCAGTCGGTGTGTAGCCATGGACAATCCTCTGATGAACATATGTTGTCATGAGCTTGAAGAGCTTGAAAATAAACTGGTCACCGACGACTTGGATTGCATATGTTTACACAGGGAATTCGGCACTGTGGTGTTAGAAGAAGCTGTATTGAGAACAGCACTGGTTGCCATGAAGGATGTGAAACGCACCTCTTAGGTTGAACCAATAAATGAAAGGTGGGTACATTTAACGGGTACAGCCCTTTCTTCTTAGCATTATATACTTTACAATTAAAATTAACATATGCACAATATTTTTAAATTGTAGTGCCGATTGTCAAGCATGTCAAAAATACAATGCCAAAAGAAAAGGCCTGATGATGATGATGATAAATCAATCGTGAATATTAAATAAGAAAAGCGTTCATTTCAGGCCAAACATCTTATTTGTTTAATTCATCATTAAAAAGTAATAATTTCATACATATTTCCTTAGATATACCGATATTTCACAGTGTAAATAATATACATATATTGCTACCACAGATTAATTATTATGGTGGCATGATGTTGACATTGACTATGAAATTAAATGTATTAACCAAAACACGAGGACGTGTATCAGGCAACATAAATCACTAAAGAGATATATACAGCCAAAAGAATCTGAATAAATATATACATGAAGTGGACATTTTTCTCAATGAACAGGTGAAAACAATCAAAATGCCCTAGAAGCACTCAGCTAGCTGTGAGTATTTTTGACAGAACTGAGACTGGCTGTTAAAAAGTCAAAATGAAACTTAGCTTATCTTGAAATATAATTTGTGATAGGAACACCTGTTCATTACGATAAAAAATATATCCTATTTGCAACAAAATACAATGAGGCATATTTCAATGGAATTGTGAGAACAATGGAGAGTAACTAGAGTCATTTTGTCTAAACGCATAGTTCACGTCACGTCCGGTAAAATAAGTCATGTGACTCGTCAAAATGGCGCCGCCCACAGGGTTGATGTTATTTCGGTAATTAATCAGCTTAAAATCACTGATAACGTCATCAGATTAAAAAAAAAAAAAAAGACTGGCAGAGACTGGTCTTTTTTATCGTATGATAATTATTTAAAAATGCGTGTCATGAGCATTGCCTCCCTTTAAAATACATCACACATTTCAATAAACCGTTTATTCTTGTAAATGTAATATGATTTCCTGTAATTATGAAATACAATAAAAAACTGTAATGTTTTTTGGGGAAAAACTGTAAAAAAACATTTTTTTTTTACAGTGTATACATTGGAATGATTTCAAACCTGTTGTTATTTATCCTAATAATTATAAAGGTGTGCCTTGGAAAATATTTGTTTACATACATTTTGACCAAACCGTTTGAGACCCACTGAGATAACTTAGACTAAAGTGAACTATCTAAACCCTCAGAGTCCTTTACCTCACTGAGCTGTAGTTATCAGCCTCAATCCAACAACAATCCACGGTAATGATGCGCGCCCTCTCTCTCTCAAACTTCCTCGGAGGCTTGCTCGCACTTTGGCTGTGAGCTGCGGGCGCCTGATAAGTCAACATCCCCCACTTTCATCACTTACAGCCAAAAATGAAAAGTGTAACCGGGGTGAAAAGGGTGTTACCTTGACTTAATTATTAATGTTGTTACATCAAGGCTGAAAATTAGGATGAGCCAAACAGTCAAAAATGTTTTTTTCCCTCCCAGAACTACCAGCACAGCATCCCCCCAGATCTGGCGCCCTAGGCGACCGCCTATGTCGCCAGTGCTACGGGCCGGCCCTGCTGGTAATTGACGTTGTATTTGGTCTCCTTAAGGACTGTCCATGTAGGACATTAGAAGTATAAAATTAAGCTAAAAACAGCTGTATATGTTATATCTAAAGCAAGCATATGTTTGATGACAACAGCACTTTAGCAGTTCAATTATTAAATCAGGATTATCAGTTCCAAAAATAAGTTGAAGATGTCTTGATCCACTCTCAACTTGGCTTTCTTGTAGATTCTTTCATATTTCGCCCTATAATAAAACTGTGGACATGTCATTAATCATAATATCTGGTATTCCAAACAGCTTGGAGCTTCATACTTGTTCACATTGGTTTATAGCTATAACGAACTGCAGATGTTATGGATCCATTCCGTCTTTTGCCTATTTCGCAATCAGCAAAGCAATGATAAAGTCAAGCTGAACTGAACCAATAGAAAGGATGCTTTGCAGCAAAGGTAAATAATTTGTCTAATTATATTACTGCGTATTTTCGGGCTCTATGAACATTTTTCTCTGACTGGCAGTGAAGGAAGTTGACACGATATGGGCTTATGAGGTAAATGTTTTGTTTGTAAAAGTACATTTATGATTTTATGAAATTGGCCTGGTTAGGAAAAATATTATGTAAACCTTTCTTTTTGCTACCAGAAATTAGGGAAGTTACAGGGTAAATGGTCAATGGCAGTTTAAAACCTCTTAAGCCCTGAGGCCACCCCACAAGGGCCCCCCCCCCCCAACGTTTTTTTTCGAGACTGTGTCTCAGGGCTTCTTAACATTTATGAAACTATTAATGTTCCATACCCTTTTAACTCCGAAGAAACTCCGATAACTGACAATATGAACCATTTTTAGCTAAAAGAAACACAAGAGTCATACCAAGCCTTTGAATTAGCCTTGAGCGAAAAAATGCTAACTAATGCTAACGGACTTAGCACAGAACTCACGGTAGAAATGCCCTTATTACTTATCTTAACTGCACAAACAAGATATCGACTAGCAAGCTGAGATTCCACAGATTCCATACATGTAATGTCACCACTGTACAACCCCGAATTCGCGGAGCTATCAGCCAGAAAAGAGAAAAAAAACAACATCCGGTTTCAAAACCATAACAATAATTAAGCCTTACCTTTTTTTATTTGTGATCAAAAGTTGTGTTCAACGGAATAAAAACGCCGCTCAAGGTTAATCCAATGTCTCTGTGTCACGTATCATTTTTTACTGATAATCCATCATCATATTTATGGCAATATACTGGGTATAAAGTTTTACAGTCCAAGGCTGTACTTTCAGATATGCTTCGTTTGTATCTCTATTATGTCCGCACATGTAATGTTTACGTGGATTTGGGAACTGCCCATCGATTCTATTGGATCTAACGGTTAAGAAAAAGGTGTAAATCACGCAAATCGACCCAACAGGTTCCAGAGATATGGTCCTGCATAAAGTATAAAGAATGCCAGCCGGCGTCAGCAAATTACGCAGCAGACTCTACGCAGTGTTTACTACGTAAGGAAGCAGGAATTGCAGCAGGACCCAGAGCGCATGGAGCACAGACCGGACAGCAGATAACAGAGCAGATTACAAGATTTGCATTTAGGACTTTTTCTATACTTTGACTTTTGTCAAATAATGGCTCGGAGGAAAGAGACTTTTAATACTTTACAGCAGGGGTATTCAACTAAAATTCAACGAGGTCCAGTTAGAGAAAATCTCCCCATGCAAAGGTCCGGAACATCAAAATGTCTAAGTTGCTTTATGAATTAGTGTGATATATATTGAAGTAGCCTGTAGCTGTATCAACGTCTGCATGTAATCAACAACTGACTGCCAATCAAATAAAGAAAGTACAATTCAAAAACAACAATATTTATTGTCAATTAACATTGAACTATACAGATACACAGTAAATACTGTGGATATGTGTAATGTTCCTCTCTGGCTGCATTTAATAATAAAATAGGAGAAAATAAATAAAATAGCTTTTGAAAATATGTGCATCTTAAAAGTGCTTAATTTTAGATAAATAAAATAAAGTGTAGCAGCAGCTTGAGTTTCCCTTTTTCTTTGTTAACCGTTTCACATCATGACTTAACAGTTTCAGCCGATTATAGAACAATATCAGTCTTTACACATCATAACAATTGAACAGTTTTAAAGTTTCTCTTTCTTTCCCTCTCATATTGCAGTCCCTCACTCACTTTTTTTTAATTCAGTGCGAGAATTGAGCTCGGGCTTGTCCTGCCAGGAGTTTAAATCTGGGCTGAAATGGTGTCAGGGCCATTCTCATACACACATGCAGGTGCTCATTGGTTAGCCTCGGTTAGCCTGCCCTGGAACGATATTTAGTTTTAATTTAGATCCTGGTGGACTGATCATATTGGGCTCTGAGAGTGCTTATTTTTTGTGACCTCGGTTCTGACTTGAGAGGGAATGTTTGGTCAAACACTTTGTGTTTTGTCTCATAGTGGCGTTTTGGCACTTTTAATGAGCGCCACGGTCTCTGAACAAATGAGACACACTGGCTCTGTGCTCCCAGTGGGCAGGATGAACATGAATGAGTCCGTCCACTCAGGGTTAAAAGCTCTGTTCTCACTGTCCACTTTCCTCTTCTTGGAGAGCGGCATGTGTAATTATTTGTCTCTCCCTGTCTGCCGCTAACACGCCTGTTCACTCTCCTCTCCGCTTCTCTCCCTGTATCGCTAATTATTCTCTTCACTCACTTTCCTCTCCGCTTCTATCTGCCGCTCTCCCGTCTCTTCTTCTGTGTTTCTCTCCCTGTATCGCCCACTCGTCTCTTTCGCCCCCTGTCGGCAGCGGTTAAAATGAATCGCCCCGTCAAAATTGAAATCCCCTATTAATGTATTGATTATAGGTCCGGGTCCGTATAGGTCGGCGTCTGGGTCCGGATCCGGACCGCGGTCCGCCTGTTGCCGACCCCTGCTTTACAGGCAGTGGAAATTCTGACTAAAATATTGTAACATTGTAAATGTTTGAAATAAATCTGCTCCAGTTGGAGTCAAACTTCATTTTGGATGTTTTTTTTTTTAATTTCTTCTTTTTTTTTACAACAGTTGTATTTGGATGGAATGAATACCTATAGTGATAATTCAAAGTATTAAAATGATTTTTACAGTGAAAAAGGTCAAATGGAACTGATGGTTCCAAATTATCCAGAGGTGAGTCCGCCTGGACTTTATTTTTCTAAACCTCTCTAAAAAGGTCAGATTTCACTTGTTTTGCATCAATCTTGATACAGGGTACTTATTATATGTTATAGTTTGGATTCCTAAAGCTTTTAGTCTGCTAACCTATCGTTCAAGGGTGGTTTTCACTATAAGTAATGGGGTTTTTTAGGCGGAGATTAGAATTTACATGTTTTTACTATGTTCCATCTGAATTTACTTTAAAATAAAAACATCTATATTGATTCTGACACTTCTACATTCAACTCACAGATATAACCTTGCTTTGAGAAAAAAGATTATTAATTTACCCCTTTTAGAAGTGAAGATATATCATTTGTTGTGTTAGTGGCATTTTCGAGCCTGAAACCTGAAAAACAGGCTCAGGGTTTAAGAGGTTTTAAGGTTTATATCATATATCAAGTTAACACACATTTACAAGTAAAGTCATTTCATAAGATTACATTGCTATGAGTAAAAGGCAAGGAGACCATTTCGTTATTATAATCTTATACAATACAGGGATAACATATTTTTGTAAGCTAACCCCAAAAAGCCATTGCCCTGGTTCCCTCAAGAAAAAGACAATTTGATTTTTCCATTGGGTTTTGGATATTTGCAATGTAAAATTAAGGTAAGGGATACAATCTGAGCCATGGGTTTTGTTTGACAAAGCCTACGAGTGTTATATTGTAACCACATGAAATATTATCAAATTGTAACGTCATACATGTTTTGTACAAAACATATTCAATGTTAACCATGTGTAAAAAGAATATGTTTATATGAGTCACCTTTATTTTGAAAAGACACACAGATGGTTCATCTAGAGAATCTGTGTATCCATATACAGTTTATCCCTGGAGCTAAAATGTATAGTGTTTACATTATGAGTCTTAAACTGACACATTTATATGGCACTCATTTCTTAAGTGCCCTATTTTCCCAGCAATAAATTAGGTGCTAAAAACACAGGAAACACAAGTTATGAAAAAAATAGCTTGCGGGGAGATTAATGAGCCAAAGGCATCCAACTGTGTTTTATTTTCCAAAAATATGCCCCAATAGGGCTTTTGATTTTTTTCTCACTCCATTACAAGCTGCTATTCTACAAAGAGTACGTTATTGTTTCTGGGAAAGGGTCTTTGCTGAGAGCCGCAGAATATTTAACACCAACTTTTGATTGAATATCATTGAAAGAATACACAAAAAACAGTCTCCATCCTGGTATATTTTAGGTCAATTCCGTGTGTTGACGTTTTGCAGATGCAAGACTTTCACCCAACAGCATCATTATGCATCCTCACACTCCAGGAGCCACTTACCAATGGGAGGCTCACTCCCAAAAGGAGCACTATTCAAACTCGGAGCAACTCAAACACTGCTCATTCATTCCTGCGGAGCAGAAAGAGCTCTAAATCTGTCTGAAGCTGTGTTTTTGCTCCCAGACTCCCTCCAGGTGGGACACCTCTGATAAAACCCACAGACTGCATACTGTACTGAGGAGAACTCCCACAGACAGGCTCATACTGTAAGCAAAGAATGTGTGTGTGTGTGTGTGTGTGTGTGTGTGTGTGTGTGTGTGTGTGTGTGTGTGTGAGGAATAGCGAGACTGTCAGACAAATAAAACTGAGACATAAGGGAAAGCCTCTACAGCAAGAAAATACATATAAATCTTCAATTATTCACCTTAACAAAGTACCAAAATATATACCTAAAACCACAAAAAAAAGTTTTGATCTGTGGTTCCCAGACTTTTTCCTTAAAGGGCCAGTTTCTAGTATATAAAGAAGATTTAAAAACACAAATGGAATATAATGTATGTCATAAGAATCGTTAGAATGAGCCCTTCATATTTTCGTTGGGCACAGCTCTTCTTCCACTTGGTCCACCATCATATTTCTGAAGTATGTCAGAACGGACAAACCTTACCCTGGCCATTGATAGGGCCTTGTAAATGTAGGGGAAGAGGAGCTGTATTTAGCTCGTTGCTAACTGCTAACGCTACGCTAAATTCCGCCAAATCCTACTTACTGTCCCTATAAGGAATCACTTTCTATCATTGAGACCTGCAACAGTTCAAGAGGAAAAGACAACTGAACAACTGATGAATGGTAAAATCAACCCAAATAGTGAATACAATACTGTACTTTGTGTATTCTACTTTTAACAATCATACATTCACTTTTTTAGCTATACATTTTATTCAAAACATTTGTCCTTAACCACCTTTAATCAAGAAAGCCTCAGGAGCTCCTCGTCAAACTTTGGAGACCCCCCACTGTGGATCCCGCCCCCCAGGTTGAATCCACTGTTGTGAAGGGTTGTTGCACAGAGCAGCAGAGATTAGTGACAGATATCACAGCTTGTGAACTGATCCTCAGGAAGCCTTCATGACCTTTTGATTTTCTAGGAAAGGGAAGCCAATCAATGTTTCCTTTCTCTACCTCGTAACCATGCCATCATCAGTGTGTGCGACAGCGTGCTGATTGAACAGTGAGGGTTGTGGAGAGTTCAGGAAAATTTGAGTTTTTCGGTCCAAATAATAGCCTTCATCGAGAGACAGAAAGGCTGCTATCACTGGACATGAAGGGGAAAACAGAGTCCAGATTTAGTTTTAGATTGAGATATTAATTGAACGTAAATCTTCTCTGTAATCTCTGTAAGTGAAGAAATATATCAATTTCCTATTAAGATAGTTTGAAATAAAACAGATCTAACTACAGGCTAAAGGCTGTGATCTGTATATGTTGTGTCAATTACTCATTTTTCATTGTCACTCTTACACCATTTCCTTCCCTGATATGTTACTGTATGGAATAAACCAAAAAATATATAATGTGCCAACTGGAAGTCGAAATAGTCGAGGGGTTTATTAACCTTAAGAAGGAGCCAGGTAAACTGTCTCTCATTCTTCTAGCCTTTATGCTAAGCTAAGCTAATGACACCCTTTTGCTAACTTGATAGAGCTTAGGTACAAAGAGTAATATTGATATTCTCATCCAAGAAAGCGTATGAGCATCTTTCCCAAAATGCAAATTATTCCTTGAACATGTGGTCATTATAGTCATCTAGCTGCACCAGAACATGAAAATTGTTGGCCAACAGAACAGCAAATGAAGGTGTTTCCTCCTTTGCTAGTAAATAACGCATAACCACTGGATAACCCCACTGATAAAAACATCTGTTTGTTTATTGAAGTGTAAAAGTTCATTCGGACCTTGAGAGTAGTACTAAAATAGTATTAAAGAACATGTGTCTTAACCTTAAAAAATGTATTTAATCTCTCTCTTTCAAAAGACTAAAAGTATTTGTACTTGGTTCACGTCATAGTGGCCATTTAGATCAAAACTACTCAAAACAGTGTCACAGCAGGGCTTCTACCCAGGATGAACAGATCATTCTTCCTTTCGTCTGATTGGCTTATACAACGTCTTTGGCTTTAATCCATCACAGGTTAGGGCAGGTTAAGTGGTTTTCTAACAGAGGAACAGTGTTAATGGTCTCATTTTAGCACTTTAAGAGTTGTGTGACCACACACTGGACTTCTTGCGCTTTATTTGTGCGAGGTCCCACATACAAGTCTGTGGCGACTGAAAGCCCCTCAGTGATGTCAAAACTTTAACCAAGATTAAAGATTTTCTATTTTTATGGCTCCCAATGACAAGAAGTCAGTGTGTCCTGCCAGGGGGGAAAAGCCTCTGGATCAGCATGTTGACCATCCTGAGACATCGACTTTCCACGGAAACCCAGATTTATGAGGTGCCTTTGAGGTTGGTGGCTTCTTAAGACAGGCTGGGTGTCCGCCCACAACCAATCAAACGAAAGGAAAAACTATTTGGGGATATTAAGTCTTGTCCCACCATAATAAAAATAACCATTAGGTTGCTTCGAATTAAAATCAGTTGTATACACACAGGAATATGTGTTATCAGGGTTTTGTTACCTTTGTTTCAATGAGTTGTAAGCATTATCATCAAAGAGGCCTGAAGAGCATGGAGGGAATTTGAAACAATGAACCCCCTGGGCACAGACACGAAAAAGGCCCACTACCTTTATTACACATTTTTATTTTCTTTGTAGTTGTTTTGTTTCTGTTTGGAGTCATTTTGAGTCTCTTTGTACTCAGTTTGAGTCTCTTTGTAGTTGTTTTGTCTCTGTTTGTCATTATTTTGAGTGCATTTTAAGTTGTTTTATGTATCTTTGTAGTAAGTTTGCTTCTGTTTGTGATTGTTATGATTCTGTTTGTAGTCATTCTGAGTCTCTTTAAGTTGCATTGTGTGTCTTTGTAGTTTTGAATCTATTTGTTTCTCTTTGCAGCTGATTTGCATCTAGTTGTGTTGGTAACATTTAAGTACTTTTGCATCTCTATTTAGACATTTTACGTGTCTTTCATGGTGGTCATTTTGAATCTCTTTCTGGTTGTGAAGACTGTCTATTAGAGTGAAATTTTTTCGGTATGGGTTAAAGCCTACCTTGGCCTATGCCGAGTAGGCTCGTTTAGTAATCCATCCATATTGAAGAGATAACAGTTTTTACAGTGTTTCACATTAAAGTATTTAAGAAAAGAGAACAAATTGAAAACGGTTTTGTTAATATGACGTTGAATTCCACAAGCTAGCTGAAAACGTTTCTGTTTTCACAAGTTTATGACTAATTACTGCATCTGCTCTATCTAACTGTGTGTGTTTTATGTCTGCGGCTTCAAATAAATACATAAAAAAGCAAGTGTGTAGTGAGGTGGTGGGTAAGTACATACAGGCGTGAGTAAGTAAATAACAAACCACATAGGTACATATAACTCCAGTAAAAGTGTGCACAGTGTATACACGATGTGAACAGCTATAAAAGTTCACTTTAGGTTAATTCTGTGCGTGCTGAGTGTCTGATGTCGTAGTGACAGAACTGTCTCCTTTTCTTAGGCCTCCTCTGCACACTAGTGTGCAACAAATACAGCAACCAGGGACAGCGTTTGTCAAACATTTACCCAAGGCAGGACAGAAAGCTAACAGCGCTGTCGAGGGAGCCCTCGACAGCGCTGTTGCTATCCTCTCTCCAAAGCTAAATTAGTCCGCATGAAACATTTAAAACGCATGTGCTTCTACTATCTCAGCTCTTTATTGCTTTTACCTAAAGCAATGATTTAGAAATGGCCATAAACATTTATTTACAGACTGACCAAGCTTCATTCCCTGCCCCCCCTGTCACTCGTGCACACATACCCACATACCCACACAAACATACAACTCCCTTCTCCCCTGGAGCATTAAAGATTCAACCTGGGCCTGTCAGGGAGCTTATTGCTCAGCCCGGAGAGCTCCAACAATACCGCTCTCCCTCTTTCACAGAGCTCTTAAAACTCGACATTTAAAAAATTAAAAGCGACTCCGCTTGCGTTGCATAACAGTTGTGCGGTTATTTATGGAAGAATAAAGCTGCCATAATGATAAATAAATAAATGACTCATTACATGAATAAATAAATACATTTATTTTACATAAATGTATTAAATAAATGTGCAGATTAAATAACATTTTTATTTATTTGACTAATTCCCTGTATTTATTTATTGACATCTTTTTTTATTTGCCTTTATTATCTTTTCTCTTTCTATTTTTTTTCTTTCATTTATTTCCCTAATTCTTATTTTTGTTATTATTTTGTTCTGTATGTCTTTGCTAATATTTTGAATGAGGGGTATGCCATAATGATGTCACTTAAGAGTCACTTAACTACTTTAACCAGTCATTAAATATTATCCGATCTTTATTTTTCATTTTTCTTTCCTTCTTTCTTTATTTATTTTTTTAATAATAAAGGCTTCTTTGATCCTCCAAAATGTGGCTTTGAAGGCTGATTCTTAAAAATAAATTGCATCAGTGTCTCTATTTTGGTGTGTTAGGGTGCATCCGATGTTTGCATTATGTTATGTTTTAGATTTTATCGAATGATAGCATCTGTGTGGAGTAGTTCTATGTTTGTGTGTGTCCCTTTGTATCCCCCTGTTGCACGCCCGAGTCAGGAGGCGCTGGCACACCACTGTGTAATTTTCTATGTATAACTCTGGCTCCAAGGCACCACGGTTAGCGCTGCCAAAATATGTTTTTCTTCTTTTTTTTCTTTGAACATGAAATCTAAACACACAGCACACACAAAGCAGAAATACACAAACATATGCATATATATGCTCATGTGACTTCGGAGAACATATATAGTTTTCCAAATGCAGCTGTAGAAGTAAACAACACTTTTTCAAGTCTCTACCTATCTTAATCCTCCTTATTATCCCTTTTTCCTCTGGGGAAATGATGCAGGGAAGTAGTCAAGCTTAGATGGATTTGCACCTGTTGTCAAGAGGTTGAACAAAAGATCCATGACAGTTTGTACTCAACTGTTGTATGAGGAAAAGGAGGGAAACAACCACAGCAATGTGCAGACGTCCCTACATTACCAAACACTTGACTGCATCTAGCAATTCTTTTTTTATAGATTAACGAACAAAACATCAGAAAATATTGAAAAATTCCAATTATAATTTCCCAGAGACCAAGGTTACTTCTGGAAATTGTTCTTTTTGTCCGACCAACATACCAAAGATATTCAATTTACCGTTATATTAAACAGACAAAAGCATCATTCCACACAATAAAAACAAATTTGAACCAGAGAATGTTTGGTATTTATAATGAAAAATGCTGTGTCTCAATTTGGATGCTTTAGTTAGTATGTTGGACATATACTAACTTGCTTTGTGCGTACATTTCAACAGGGTACTGTTGAAACTCAAAACGAACACTGTGTTTGAGCATCTTCTTGAAATTACGATTGCAACATTTGCCCTCTTCTTCTTCTTAATGGCAAATTGTGTCAAGGTTTGTCAAGAGGATGGAAACAAAATCTACGACCATGACAAATTGCTGTATTGCTGCTAACACCGTTGTTGATTTTAGCAGCAATGTTGTTTGCTTTCTTGACATTTGTATTTATTGTTTTCGGTGATCAACAGAGCAAAGATTTAGAAGTTTGGTGGTTTTTCTAATTTGGCTACGTTGCCAAGAAGTGCCCATTGTTCAACACTCAACATATTAACCGTTATGAGGGCAACATCCAAGTATTGCATTTCTCAGCAGTCATGGGCTAACTTTATCCAATACCCAGGGAGGAGCCCACCTGTGAAAAGGGCGACGTTTAAAATAACACCTTCTCTTTTTACTTTTAGAATGAACTGCAACATTCCTTACAATACGCACTTTTGACTTAACTTTTAGCCTTTGACATACAGTGCATCCAAAAGTATTCATACCCCTTCACTTTTTCCACATTTTTGTATGTTACAGCCTTATTTCAATTTGGATTAAATTAATTTGTTTTCTCAACATTTGAGACACAATACCCCATAATGATGAAGTGAAAAAAGTTTTTAAATCATTTTTGCAAATGAATTAAAAATAAAACACTCAAATATCACATAAACATAAGTATTCACACCCTTTACTCAATACTTTGTTGAAGCACCTTTGGCAGCAATTACAGCCTCAAGTCTTCTTGAGTATGATGCTACAAGCTTGGCACACCTTTCTTTAGGCAGTTTCTCACTTCTTCTTTGCAGATTGTCTCAAGCTCCATCAGGTTGGATGGGGAGCGTCGGTGCACAGCCATTTTCAGATCTCTCCAGAGATATTCAATCCGGTTCAAGTCTGGGCTCTGGTTGAGGCACTCAAGGACATTCACAGACTTGTCCCGAAGCCACTCCTTTGTTATTGTGGCTGTGTGCTTAGGGTTGTTGTCCTGTTGAAAGGAGAAGCTTCGCCCCAGTCTGAGGTCCAGAGGAGTCTGGAGCAGGTTTTCATCAAGGATCTCCCTGTACATTGCTGCATGTATCTTTCCCTTGATCCTGACTGGTCTCCCAGTTCCTGCCGCTGAAAAACATGCACACCAGGATGCTTCCACCACCATGCTTCACTGTAGGGATGGTGTTGGCCAGGTGATGAGCGGTGCCTAGTTTCCTCCAGACATGATGCTTGGCATTCAGGCCAAATTTGGTTTCATCAGACCAGACAATTTGGTTTCTCATGGTCTGAGAGTCCTCTAGGTGTACCATGTGGGCTTTCATGTGCCTTTTGCTGAGGAGTGGCATCCTTCTGGCCACTCTACCATAACGGCCTGATTGGAGTGCTGCACAGATGGTTGTCCTTCTAGAAGGTTCTCCCATCTCCACAGAGGAACACTGGAGCTCTGTCAGAGTGACCATCGGGTTCTTGGTCACCTCTCTGACTAAAGGTAGGGACACACCAAGGTGACACCAAAGAACTGACACAGACGGACCCGACTGTTGCGTCGCCTCGCGTCTCCTGCGTCTTGGCCATGTTTCGCACTGGAACACACCGCAAAGACTTCAGCCGATGGCCAAGTAGCACGTACGAACTGCGCATGCGTGAGTGGCAATAACTCTCCTTACCAGCAGGCGGCGGTAGTGTGTATTCGTCATTCAAAAGAGGCAACAACCGGAAGACAGACTGCGTGATACACCGAGAGAAGAAGAACAGACTGCGTGATATAAACAAACAACAAATAGCGTGTGTGTTCCATTTTCACTCTACAGCGAGAAGCTCATGGGGCTTTCCCGAACCTGTGTCGAGAGCTGGAGTTAAATGAAATCTCAGATTTGCCTTCTTAATAGTTTGTTTGGGTCCCTCACTTCCGTTTCGCTTCTCATGCATTGATTCGCTAAGCTGAACAGCAAATCAGAGTGATTTATTTGACTGACAGCCTTTGGCCGATTGCCTACCGATTCGACATGTAGAATCTGTAGGTTTCCGGCCAAAAAGGTGTCGGCACGGCCGAAAAGACACGACGGTGCGGGACACACCAATCTGAGTAGGGCGACAGGACGCTCATCGTCGGCCAGACATCCATCGACAGCCAAAATGGCTTGGTGTGTCCGGGGCTTTAGGCCCTTCTCCCCTGATGCTCAGTTTGGTTTGGACGGCCAGCTCTAGGAAGAGTCCCGGTGTTTTCAAACATCTCCCATTTGCAAATGATGGAAACCAATGTGCTCGTTGGGACGTTCAATGCTGCAGACATTTTTCTGTACCCTTCCCCAGATCTGTGCCTTGATACAATCCTGTCTCTGAGGTCTACAGACAATTCCTTGGACCTCATGACTTGGTTTGTGCTCTGATATGCACTGTCAACTGTGGGACCTCATATAGACATGTGTGTTCCTTTCCAAGTCATGTCCAATCAAATGAATTTACTTCAGGTGGACTCCAGTCAAGTTATAGAAACATTTCAAGGATGATCAGTGGAAACGGGATGCGCCTGAGCTCAATTTTCAGTGTCAAAGCAAAGGGTGTGAATACTTATGTACATGTGATATTTCATTTTATCATTTCATTTTACATTTGCGAAAAATTCTTTAAAACGTTTTCTATTTGTCATTATGGGGTATCGTGTGTGGAATGTTGAGAACATTTTTGTTTTTTAAATCCATTTTGAAATAAGGCTGTAACATAACAAAATGTAAAAAAAGTTAAGGGGTATGAATACTTTCCGGATGCACTGTATGTATCCCCCACGCAAGATGTGGGTGAGAATAGACAGAAAAGCATGCTTGCTTACTGTACATACAGCAACATTTGATGGATGCAGTAGAACATCCCTGTATTGTTGGCATATGGCATACTACTGTATGTGTTAGGTGTGTGGGAAACTTCTGAAGCAATTGGAAACAGGACTCAGAGAGACACGAGGAGAGCTGGAGCTTTGATGGCAAACACTGATGGTTTATTTGGAGTTACGGCCGGAGAATTGACAAGACCGGTGGTGTGTCACGAGTTGACACATTACATTACATGTCATGTCATTTTTTTTGTTAGACGCTTTTTATCCAAAGCAACTTACATACATTCAGTACTGTGGACAATCCCCACAGGAGCAATTTGGGGTGAAGTGTCTTGCCCAGGGACACAACGACATGCTGACTGCAGTGGGACTCGAACTTGGTACCCCCTGATTCGATGTCCAGCACTCTATCCACTGAGCCACAGCCGACACAGAGGTTGCCAAACCAATTCTGAAGAACTCTTCTGCAGCTCGATGTTTTAACTAGTTCTGAGTGTAATAATCAACATTCTTTATCAGTGAGACTAAACAATTATGGACCCTGAATCTAACTAGAGCTCTCGTCCATAGAAAAGAATGTGCGTCAGGGAACCTACGTCCCTGAACAGTAAACTACCTCATGGCGGCTTGTGCTCTGTCATAGACTGGCAACTACAATGAGCCCAAGCTGCTCCTCCTTTAGAGAGATAGCAGCAATACCCAAGGCCGTAGACCTATGCCATGGGAAAGGAGACAGTGAGAGGAGAAAATTATGAACTGTGTCGAAGGTTGAATACCGAAGCAAATTATTCCCTAACATTAGGATATACTAAATATTGTTCTGGCATACTTAATGTTGTGGAAAGTACAGTATGGGTATTGGAATGTGTGACCCACACAAAGTGTGTGATCGCAATTGCATGTTTATATTTAATATCATAAAATGTTGACATTTTGTACTTACATATTTTCCGGGTTTATATCCTAAGTATTTTGTGTGTGTGTTTTGTATTATCTGTATGTGTTCTATGGTCAGAGTTAATACATAAATGCTTGTTGGATGCTAATGCTAGCACAGATTAGATAGATTCTGATGCTTTGCCTGGGAAGGTATTTGTGAGCCTCTCCGCTCACACAGGGTTCAAAGAGGGACGGAAAGAGCAGGGTTTTAGTTGAACACAGGCGTTTATTAGCACCAACACAAAGTACACAACACGGGTTGCAAAACGTTCCCCGTGAGGGATTCTTCACAGGTCCTTTGGCAACCTCCCAGGATCCCGCCTACTGCAAGACAGCCCAGAACCAGGTTACCACATGCCTTTGTTCAGCCTGATTACCTGATTCCGATCAGCTGTCTGGCCTCCGGCCGAGCCACTCCCTTCACTCCAGCAGCCGGCGCCCTAACCACACCCCGCTGCCACAGTATTTAAAAGAGTTTGATTACAAAATCAATATCTGAATAGAAAAATTCTTATTTTAAGTCATGGTGTTTATTTCAAATATATTGAAGACATGAATATATATACACATGTGTTTATATTGAAGACAGAAAAGGGCATTAACAATTGTGTGTGTGTTGTGTCAAATGGTTAAAGTGCCAGTGAAGTGCATTTTTTTGCGCCAAAATGAAATGGCAGTTTCATTTCTTACATATAATTGTACCTGTTCATGGCTAAAATAATTTTTTAGGAAGTGCGAGGGACGAGATAAACATCGCAAATTTTTCAGAGTCTGAGCCTACCGCTGCTGCAGACGATAGCGGCGGTGACGTCACAAGATGGGCCCAGTTGTGATTGTAAACATGGCGGAGCCTTCGGAAAGTGATACTGGTGCGAGAGAAATTAGTGATTTTGACAGCTTTTCGGACAGGATAGATGAGGAAAGTGGCCATGGAAGTCAATTTAGTTGAGGACAATATTTTGTCATAGATCTAGAGTAGATCTACACACAGGATTGGCCATCACCTGATCATACATTCATCTGTTCATAGCATGATGCAACATTCATGTTCACATGCAGTGTTGTGCTAGTTACTGAAAACCAGTAACTAGTTACAATTACTAGTTACTTCACTACTTACACCAAAAAGTAATGCGTTACTGTGAAAAGTAACTTTTTAGTTACTTAAAAAAGGGCACCCATTAATGCCCTTATACTGTAGCCTTCATTTCAGTACTGTTATTGCATCGGAGAATAATACAACCTGTTGATCAACTTGACATGCATTTGCATCACTGAACTCTGCTAAGCAATGTGATCTATACAAACACAAACACAAAGATATGTTTCAAAGTGCCAATCCAGCCGCTGTTGCTTAGGTGGAGGTGGGGGTGGGTCGGATGAGTCTGGGTCTGTGGTCTTAGCTACTAGCTTCGTCCCAGCATGTTGTTTCTGCAGATGTTTCAACAGATTTTAATTGCTGTTTTGGGCAGACGATAGGATCTTTGACCCGCCAAGACACAACTTACATTTAACTAAAACGTTCTTTTCTTTGTGCTCGACAAAAGTGAAATAGTGAGAATATCTCCAGGCGGAGAAACTCGACTTGAGCTCTGCCGCCGCCATGATAGTCTTGTTAGTAAACACAAACACAGTGGCCTTTTCATAAACAATCTACGAATCTACGAAACAATGAACACCAGCCACTCACCTTCATCTTTTGGAACAGAAACATCGCCACTTCGGCAGAATTGACATTACCACAGCCAGCAGGCAATGCATCGCTTCCCGTGTGTTTTTCCTCCCTTTTTCTCACTGTCGCCTCCATTGTCAGGTTTCCTCGATTGGCAATCACTTACAGTCGACTGCGAAACACTTTCCAAAAAATACTCGCTCAAAAACGTGGTAATTCACTTTGAAACAGAGACAAATGAACGGTGGTGAATGTAAACACTTCGGCTGAGCCATCTTCTGACGTCACGCAGTAGATCGCAAGCCACGCCCACGAAGGCGGATTTCCAGCGGAAAATTCCAACTCGTCAAATTCGTTGCTATTCCAACATATTTTATATGGGTTCCAATGGACAATTTTGGTCATTACTATACGTATTAGCATAACAGATCATGCACCGGCGCACACTTCACTGGGTCTTTAAGGCTATTAACAATTGTGTGTGTGCCAAATGAATAATACATTCTGGCAAGACCCGCCAAACGAGCAGCAAAGAATTTGGTTGTTCATAATTTCTCCTGTTTTGCAGGAATATTATCTGTCATCGCGCCCTGCATAGCGGGGCCTGTTACAAATGCACTCAAGGGGTTGTTAAGACAATATACTAACGTCACAGGACAGCAGGTACAAACTCATGTTTCAGCTAATAACCCATCAAGTTACACACAAAAAATTACTTTGAAACTGGTACCTTAGCTGGTAAAGCTAACCCCGTAGTCAATATTTGTTTGAAAAATGTCTGTCATTTATTGCTGCATTATGTAGTAACCAACAGTGACTTGAAGCGAATCACATGTGGTGCAAGGATGAGATATTTTTGTAAGCTGACACAAAACTTAGCAACGCCAGGGGTCCCTCCAAAAACAGATGATGGGATTTTAGAATAATCTCCATATTTTGACAACATTGTTGTAGTGAAAATCTAACGTTAGGCCAAAAATGAAAAGGGGATGTTAGCATGATTTAAGACACCACCGTTAAGCTAAAGGCGGCTAATGCTTGGGTTGAAGAAGTTTAGTAGTCTCATTTAGTCCCTTGTTGGTGACCTTGGTATTTAAGACACCCAAAGCTAATTCATAAAACTGTTGACTTGAGCATACAGAAAGTGCTAAAATGCTAACTAATTTCTGGGTTTTAGGACTCATTCCTGCACCACTCTATGACTCAATTCAACCTTTGTTGCATAAAATCAAAAGCTATGTTATGAATGCAGTACACCCACATTAATATCCTCAATATTACTATACAGACATAGATACTTAATATTAAACATGTCATGATATATATTCAATAACGTGAAATGACCTTTCTTCTCCTCGTCTATGATCCCGCAGTCACATGCTACATGTTCTCTTTAACTTCAGAGCTTAGCATGTGCTTCAGGATGTTGTGATCTGTGTCACATGGGCCTGCTCATGAATGGACTAATGTTCATGTGAGAGTTATGCATGACGACCGCAGGATAGAGATATCCATATGGCAGCACTCAAACTGTCTCCTGTTGACATCAAGGAGAATTAGTTTGTGCCTCTTTCAGAAAAAGTGCACTCAGCTCGGTAAAAGTGGGAGTTATTTTACACTTCTGAAAAATAGATTTCGACTAGTTCTAAGCAAATAGGGATCTGTTTATTCCCAAAATCCACATATGTATACATGATTACAGTATTCAGTATTTGTTGGAGGAAACTGGCATATGACAATAAAGCCTTTTAACGTTGAATCTGCCGTAAATTGTATATTATATTGGGCTTTAGGACATAAGCAGAAATGCATAATTAACAAGTAAAAAAAAAATCCTCTAAATAGCATAAAATGCATGAAAAAATTCATAAATGTGACAAGTGAGAGTTCAAATAGCCGAAAAAACAAGACGTGCATGGAATAAAGATTTATGAAGAGAACATTTTCTTTGACACCACACAGCCTGCAGTGGCAGGAAATGCGCACCACTATATGTCAACAAAAAATAAAAGAACGTGGGATAAACAGCTCATTTCTTTTTTTATAACCAGCTGCCTGTGTCTCCAGCCATGGGGAACAAGTGTGGGATGTGTGGCAAACTCCATAAAAACAGAACATCAAATTGCCAGTGTAAGTGTATGATTTCATAGTTGACTGAAATCGAATCAAATGCCACAAAAAAATCCAAAATAGGGGGACTCGGCAGCAAAAAAACGTGCTTTGCTTGCTCTGTGTTTCTAAAAAGGCAATCCTTATCTTTTATGCATGTAGTTTATATCATAGCAGCAGTTGTCGAGCTGGTTCTGGCCGGGGATCCTCATGAGAACGTGTCGTCTGTGGACCCGCTGGCTCTCATGTCATGTGACCGTCCATTTTGGGTTCTGACGCAATGCTGGGGGGGCATTATATTACACCGTTATGAAACACAGACTCAACTCCAGTGATGAGGCATGTTTTCCGGGCATGATACATGGTAATTAAAGCAAGGCAAACATAGAGAAATTCAAGAGGAGCCCACCAATTACAGGGGAATTTCACATGCTTCTAGAAGTCAAACCTCCTATCAGTTTGTTGTGGTTGGGAATCTTCACTGTTTCCAAACAGTCATCTGAAGCTGTGATTCGGGCCTCTTTTTGATCCCAGTAGGGCAAAGGTCATAAAGGACAAGAGGGAAAGAAGGGAGGGGGTGGTGTAAGAAAACAGCAAGCGAAGAAAAGAGACGATTCTGCATTGTCGCTTATTAAATCTTCACCAAAATGTGAACGAATTAAAAAAAATATTTTTGCAGAATCAGAAACGAGAGGCCTATTGGAAAATGATTTTCTTTTTTTCTTACTGCGGCATTGTTTTCTTTTTTGTGGCCCGAGGAGAAAGAGGAAGGCAAATGAAGCAAGAAAAGGAAGACAAAGAGTAGGGGGTTGGTGGGGGGGTTTGCTGTTGTGTAACAGCTTGACATTAATCAGGGTTGTGGAATGATGACGCGGCAGTCTATTGTCTGTCGTCTCCAAATCAGCTCTCACCTCACAGGAACGGCTCGTTTTCTGATTGCATCATGACTGGTTGTATATTAAGGCTGACTCAGATGTTGTTAAGTGATTAACACAAAATATAACTTGTTATTATTATAAAAAAAAAAAAAGTTAATATAGATTAACATACACATATTAATCTTACTCGCATAAAGGTTTGGTGGAACGTAACTAAGTGCATTGACTTTAAGTGTTTAACTTAAGGATCATTTTTAGGTATGCTTGACCGTTAAGTGGTACTTTATACTGCATACAGAAAATATTATAATTTGTACTCCACTACATATATGAAAAGTAAATATATATATTTAGATTAATGGAGATTTTGTTTTTATGAATTTGCTATTTTATTTTATTTTATTTTGTTTTATATATTAAACCAGGCGTTCCCTCGGTCGCAGGGGACTTGTTTTTTTTATCCGAACTTTTTGCTTTTGCTTTTAGTTCCTTTAACAAATAGTAATGATGTTCCTAAGATGTTTAAGGAAGGGTCGTATATCCTTCAAGAAAAACTTATTTAAAGTTAAAAATAAAATAAAAAGACGCTTTGGATAAAAATGTATGCTTAATGAAATGTAATGTAATAATACAAATGCTGCCTGTTACAAAAATCAAATGAGCAAGTTTAGGTTAGGTACTTTTTTATTTCTCAGAAACCTAACATTTCAGCTGTATAGTTGTCTATTATATTCTATTATATTAATGTAGTGTTTGCACAATGAAGGATAACGCATTTATTGAAAAAATTATACATATTCTTCTGTTCTATCTCACACAGGCTCCGCCCTCTACTGGACTCTATGGGTACTACTCTCATCAATGATAGGCGAGCGTTCACACACTGAAATGGTAAAAATGTAGCCGGCCACTCAGGGCGAGCCTACCTGAATGTGCATGCAGGCTCACAGTATATAAGGCAGCTACACCTCCTGACTGTCATCCTTTTCTCTTCAGCGAGCAGGAAGTATTTGCGTTGTGCCTTCCAGGGAATAGCCTACGAGTACAACAGACTACCGTTTGGTTACTCCCTGTCCCCACGCACGTTCAGTGTACGCCCCCATCGAGAGCGAGGTGTACGCCCCCATCGAGAGCGAGGTGTACGCCCCCATCGAGGGAGAGGTGTACGCCCCCATCGAGAAAGAGGGCAGGCTACGTGCCACTCTGTCAGAGAACAGACGGACATCCCTGCTTCAGGCAGTTTTCAGACTGTGACGGGGGGCAACGGTGACAGCCCTGACCATCATGCAGACCTTGGGTCTCATGGCGGCTGCTCACCACGTGGTACCGCTGGGGCTACTGCACATGTGTCGCCTACAGAGGTGGTTTGCCAGCCTTCCTTTAGATCCCATGAGGCATAAACGACGTCTGGTGACCATCCCCCCCTTCAGTAGAGGGCAACCTCCAATACTGGGGGTTCCCAAAGCATTTGCTGAGGGGAGGGACCTGCCTAGAGACAGCTATAGGTGGTGGCTGGCCTCTGACAGAGACCCGGCACATCAACCTTCTCGAGCTACAGGCAGTAGTACTGGTCCTACAGCACTTCAAACCCTTACTACAGGGAAAACATGTGCATGGGGTCCGTGCACACTCTACACATGGTGTGGCTGTGTCGACAGCCTTATTCGACGGCGTGAGTGTGGAGGACATATGTACGGCGGCGTCTTGGTCTACGCCAAGCCCGTTCATAAGGTTCTATCTCTTGGACATGTCTGGCTCCTTCTCATCGTCTGTGCTTGCTGGGGCAACACAGGACTGGTGAAAAGAGGGGGGCTGTGGGTCGGTAAGCTGTATCTGACCCCCTGGGACATAATACATTTACGTTTTCCCATGCTCCTTAGGGACCTGGGAAACGTGGTGCGCAGTGTGTAGTCAGGGGCAGTGTGGTGGGTCAATGTATGGGGCGACAGGGCGTTTATTCATCGGGGCTCCACCCACTGTACCCATAGAGTCCAGTAGAGGGCGGAGCCTGTGTGAGATAGAATGGGGGGTTACGTATTGTAATGCTAGCTCTATAAGCACAGGCGGAGCCCTCTACCTAGGGGCCCTGTCTTCCCTATGCCACTCGCTGAAGAGGGTGTAGGATGACAGTCAGGAGGTGTAGCTGCCTTATATACTGTGAGCCTGCGCGCGCATTCAGGTAGGCTCGCCCTGATTGGCCGGCTACGTTTATACAACTTCAGTGTGTGAACACGCGTATCATTGATGAGAGCAGTAGGCCTACCCATAGAGTCCAGTAGAGGGCTCCGCCTTTGCTTATAGAACTAGGGTTACAATACGTAAAGCCCCGTTTTTTCTTCTGACCTAAATCTATTTATTTTCATATTTTCAGTGCTGACAGCCTGACAGAAGCCTATTTTGCTGACACTGGCTACACACAGTGGTATGTTTTATGATATATGAGTTATGATGATTAATGGCTGCATGTGTGCGCAGCGCAGCATACGATCTGTCCCGCTGGGTGTGTATCCTCTCTACAGCCACTTCACATTAAAAGCTTCCTGAAGAGCTGGAACGGCTGGAAACAATCCATCAAATATATTTCCCCTCCGGACAAGTGCATACAACACAACTTATATTGTATTTTTGGATCAGCAGCAAAGGAAAAATGGATAACGCCGGAATGCAAAAGCAACATGTCTAATTTAATTAGAGAGTGCACATATAAAATGAGCTTTAGAGGCTTGGAAAACAAACATGGCATTAATGTGCATTGAGAGCACACACCACTTCCTCAGGAAACATCAAACATGAATGGGTCCCGAGAAACAGGAAAGACCGAAACCAGCGCAATTACTTTAACCAACAAATTAAAAAAAGTATAAAAATGCAAGAAAGAATACGGAAGTAATGTTTGTAAACAGAAGCCTGGATAACATCTAACAAATATGAATCAATATTTACAAAGAAAAAGGAAGAAAGAGAACAACATGGTTTTAAAAAAATGTTAATACTAATTATGGATAAGGCGTCCACTGTTAGATAACCTGATTATTAAGTTTAGATTAAAAGATTAGTTATTTGGTCTATACAATGGGAGAAAATTGTGAGGAATCACTGTTCACCTCAAATAATTGTAAACCGGAATATATTCTGATTTAAGAAGCATGGATCAGAAATTTACTTTTTTTTAACCTAGAAATCTATAATCCAAATGTATGGTGATGTAATGTAATAGTTATCATTATTTTATTAATTTTATCGTTGCCCTCACCTGGTTTCTCCGCCCATCCCCTCACCTGCTTCTCATTCCCTCATTAGCCCCACAGCATACACCACTTTATTCCCTGCCAGATTGTATTCTGTGCACTGCCAAGAGCTCCAGTCTTCTTCTCGTATTTTGCCCATGTATCTGCTCCTCCTGTGTTCTGCCTGCCCCAACTGGAGTTGTTTGCCTGGGTAGCCTGAGTTTGACCCTGCTTGTGCAAGACTGTACTGGTGAATATTTGAAAACAACATTTCTGGACTCAAGAATCTTAGGAAAGTGTTCTTGTATCGATGGTCTTGGAGTTCAGATCTTCCTTTTTGTGTCTTGTAAAGATTCAAAGCGTTTGCACATTGGGGCAGATTGTTGAAGGTGCTGTACTCCATTAGGGTTTATAAATGCATTAGAATGCAATGATGTACCATACAGCTGCATGCCAGTGTTCCCCCTAAGGAATGTAATAGTAGGTTGCCTCTCTTATATGCTGTCATTCACGTTCACATTCTTGAATCCTGTCCAACATTTGCCTTTTTGATGTGTTCCCTCCCGCAGCAGCACATACAGTACAGAGGAGCTGAATAACTTAAAGAATGTGTACATGGTATTCAGAATGGTAGACGTGAGTCGTAGAGATTTGTGTTACAGTCTCAAAAATGAAATCCTTAAGGCATGAAATATAATGAAAAATATATATATTTTATCCTTTTTATTTCTTGCATGGACTTATTCCTGCTTATAACTTGCACCATTGTTAAAATTGCATCATTTTTTATTACAGTATTTGACTTCCTATTTCTATATGTCTCAAGTATATTGTATGTTGCACTGTTGGAGAACCCTGGCATTAAAGAGGCTCTATTATGCTTGTTGGGGTTTTCCCTTTCCGGTATAGTGTTATATAGGTTTTAGTGCATGTAAATGGTCTGTAAAGACTAAAATCCCAAACTTCCCTCCAGAGGGGGTTTCTCTGCCACACACTCCCATATGATAATAACAACTTTTGATCTTTGAATTTGAAATTGTGTTTGGCCACTTGTTTAAAAATGTTTCCTGTTTGAATGACAGAAAAAAAAGATCCTGCTATCCAAAATGTCTTGTTTCATTCAGTTTGGGTATAAATGTTATTTGCACATACACATGAGATTCATAGCGAAACACACGTCATGACAATAAATGTTTTTAGTTTCAATTAAATGAGACTATTTAAGATAAAACAGGGCTTACTCTACAGTGAATGTGCTGACTTACTGACCCCATGTCCCAGTTTTGCTCAGCTTTCAAACTCCCTCAAGTCTGATTGGAAAGAATGCATAACATTTGTCTTGGATATGGGGCGAGGTTATTGACGTTGGAGGCCGATGAGGACACTGTTTAGAAATTGGAAGCAGAGCATGACGTTTTTAAATTGGGACAGAGGAAGGCTCGAGTTTTGCTGCCCTCATGCTGGATCCTCTTTTCGGTCAAAATATCTATGAGAAGCTTTATTTAATTCACTTTATTCACAAACAGTCTAAAGGGGCCTTATTACGCTTTTTGGGGTTTTCCCTTACCTGTAGAGTGTTATATAGGTTTTTGTGCATGTAAGTCTAAAAAGGCTAAAATCCCAAAGGTCACTCCAGAGGGAGTTTCACTCCACACTTAGATAGTAGTCCTTTGTTTCCCTTTGCGGAATAGTGACATCACTACAAAACATGCGCACTTCTATTGGCTAGTGCTCCATCAAATTGTATGCGGTAGACTAAGCGGCGGGACATCTGTAAGTGGTTGAGCAATCACAACGGAGCTGGCCAGCTAACCAATCAGAGCAGTCTGGGCTCTGGTTTTAGACAGAGGGTGAAAAGAGGTGCTGCAGCACAGGTAGTATGAGAAAAATAAAGTGCTTTCTGAACAATATAGCATGTAAACATTTCACAGAAGAGGCACAAAATAGAAATATTAAACCTGAAAATTAGCATAATAGGGCCCCTTTAAAAATACAATTATGATCATAAGAGATATGGGACACCCCAATAAACTCTACAAACGTTAGAATAGGGTCCCACAAAAGAAACAGGAAGTATTTACAATATATTTTGGTATGACATCTAGAATTGGAGAGAGTTCATGTATTATACAGAAACATTCTGTATAATACATTCTGTAAACCATCTAACCTTAATTCATTCAAAAACGTTGACCTAAAATATATAATACACAGATGCATTACATGGGAGGATAATATTATTAATAATTTCAGTGTAGAAAAAAAGTCCCCTAATATTCCAGCCTTGACATATTTGTTTACCAAATAAATCAAAGCTTGTGGCACATGAAGGTGACACCCCTACAAATCTTTATCACCACACACTGCGAAGTTGATCAAAGAGTGTGTTTGCCAACTTGTGCAGAATTCCTCAAGGTTTGTGCAGTTGCACCGTCCCTTGTGCCTTTTTTCGGCTGCAGCTGAAAAATCAGTGTGAGGACTGCATTCATCTAAGCAAAGGTCCAGTCATGTGTGAGAGCCAGTCGGCCTGCCTGCAACTATTTGCTTTTCCAGCTGTTTCCTAGACTGTGAGTGGGAGAGAAAGTGGTGTGTACGTGCATGTGTGTGATGGTTTGGAGGTGGGGGGGTGGGGATGAGATGGAGAGATCCTGAGGAAGGAAGATAGAGAGGAAAAGAGAGAAAATGTGTGTGTTGAATTTAAGTGAGAGTGTCTCCTGTTCCTATTACGCGGCAGTGTGTTTGCACAGTGGAAACACCTCGAGAAAACCCATGCCTCACACAGTACTGTATATACTCTATCATTCACACACGCACACTGAGGCAGATGAAGTCCTGTGTGCGCATGCCCCCACGCAAACACGCCCATATGCCTGACTGCCCCTCATATAGGCTGATCCGCCTCTCAGACACAAAGCCACAAGGGATGGACTAGATTCCAGTACATGCAGGCACACACAGGCAGGGAGCAAGGCAACATATCACGCACACACACACTTGAATGCCAAGTATAGATTGTATCATGTACACATACAGTCATAGCTTCATTCATTATTTTCAATTTGGGATGATTAGGAAAGTGAACATTGATTTATGCCCAATTGTAAATTCCTTGTCTTTCATGTTCATCAATACCAAAGGCTTTGAAGAAAAAATTTGAGCGTACACACTACAGGCAGTTGTAAGCTGATTGAAAATTGTGATATATGCAATTATTCAAGCTCGAACAAGGATTTCTTTAAGCCTACAATTGCTCTTGGTGAAACCACCTCTTTACCATTGTATGACCATAATTGCCCTAAGATTCGACATTTATAATCAAACACTTGTCCAAAAGTCATACAAGATTAGCATAATAATGATAGCAGCAGTTCAATTACCCTCAAGGAATATAACTTTAAAACCAGCGAGCCTTGAGAATATTTTATTTATTGTATCTATAAAAAATGCTCCTTTTATCGACAAAACGTTCAATAATAAGGTAAAGCTGTATGGTATAGTCGTATAGTAAAGTAAAGCATAGCACAGCATAGCTCTGCTTTGAATAGCATAGCGGTGTAGCATAGCATAGCATAGCACTGCTTAGCTTACAACAGCATGGCATGGCATAGCATAGCTCTGTGTAGCTTACAATAGCATAGCATGGCATAGCATAACATGGCAAAGCATAGCGCTACCTAGCATAGTGTAGTTTAGTTTATGATTGTATTCCATAGCATAGCATTACTAATCTTAGGATAGCATGGCACAGTACAGCATATGATACCATAGTATAGTGTGATGAAAATAATACATGCTTTTGGACAGACTTTTTGTATTTTATTTTTGTTAGCATGATTATGTCAAATTACATTATGTCAAGCAAAAATGTTAGGCTATCTTGGCGATCTGATGTGTGTTCATTGGATCAAATAACATAAATATTATCCCATAGGCATCCTGGAATTGAGTGAAAGCAAGTTAACTAAGGGGGAAAGGGATTCCTTTTTCCAAGCTTTGTATGAGGCCCACAGTCTCAGACTTTGAAGCCTACCGTTTATGTAAAATATTCTATACCAGGCATGCTCAATTACATTTTTCAAAGGGAAAAACATTTACATTACACATGTCTGACTTGTAAAGGTAGGAATTACAATGTGAATACAATTCAGCTTTTTAAACTTAGAATGAGGTTATTGTTTTAATCTACACAATGAAACATTGATCATTTTTCTTTATCAGCTTTAACCTCCTGCTCACAAAATAAGAATAAGTATGCTTAACAAGAAAATGATTCAAAAAGCCCAATAAAAAAATTATGATCTTAATAATCTAACATGTAAACACATACACACTTAGAATGTTTGCAGATTGTTTTAATAAGTTGAATATGTTTTTTTTACATGATTATTGGTCTCAGCCGCAACCAAACTTAACAGCATGTCAAATAATCATGACTTCTGAATCTGAAATGCTTCCCTTTTTTCTTTTTTTCTTTTTAACTTTTGTTCCAATTAATAAATAATCAAAGAGTCAACATTAACACAGTGAAACAAGTTGAAAAATGTGTTTTTTAGGACATGTAACATGCCATTCAAAAATATCACATGGTGAATAAGAAGGATGGCTTTCTTAGAGCCCCCTCTCCCGCTGCACAGTAAAGCAAGCGCTGCTATTCCCTTAATCCGTTCACAGAGAGCTCAAAGCCACCATTAAGCAGGCTTCAAGTTGCCTTTTTTTCCATCTGTCAGAAAGGGGCTCATGTTGCCTGTCTCATTTTTAACGTTGCATGAAACGTACGGCAAGTTATGGATTACTTGCTGGAATGTTGTCAACACAGACCTTATTTTATTAAAGGTCATGGTTGGATCCATGTAACAGCCAAAAAGCCTAAAGTCCACTTGGTATGCACTTGAAAAAAAAGACACTGTAGTTGAACTTCTTCTGGCTGGCGCAATGCATAGCAGATCAAGTGGAATGAGAAGAGATGGAAATAACAAGATAATTACAGAGTGGGTAAGGTGGTGATTGAAGTGCTATAATAAAACCTCCCAGGGGTGGTATAGTATAGCACCACAGGGCCCTATCATCCCCTCTACCAAGTACACAAATTAGCTCCCTCCTATTAACTATGGACGCAGACCAGTAAATGGGTCACTGAAATTGTTTCTTTTACTTCTCTTGGTGTGTATACTATCAGTTACCAGCAGTTTCCAGGACAGAGAGACCAGAAAGAGAGAAAGAGAGAAGAGGATGCTGGAACTTTCATATATTATGTATAGGTAAAATATAAATAATGCATCATGAGAAATGTGGAGTTAGAAAGTACATGCAACATTGTCAAAACACAAATGTGTACACAGATGTATACAAAGAAAATATTGTGACATCCCAGACCCTCACCATCTCTCCAGCCTCTCCAAATGCAGGAAAGGACTCGCCCCTTTTAACGTCACAAGCAGCGGAGTATGGTTTTTATTTTAAAGTACTCATTTTATTTTTTCAATTGTTTTCTTAACTATTACTGTTGATGAAATTGTTAATTACATCGCAGTCTGTGTGCTACGTCACGACACACCCCTATATGGTAAGGAGACAGCTGGAGAGTCATCGAGAGACTGACACGCTTCTCGACCAATGGGAGCAGAGCCTACGCCAGAGTCGAGCGCTGTGATTGGACACTGGCAGGATTATATATGTATAGATATGCCTGACTGTTAAACCTTAGGGGCGGGACTATTAAGAAGTGCTGCCCCTCTATGTTGATACAGATCTGACAAACTGGACTAACACTGGAGTGTCTGCTTACGTTGCCCCTCGCATGGACTAATGTAAGTCATTTTGCACTTGCCTGTACCTTTGGGAGTGTTTCGTGTAGTGAAATGGCATATAAATTACAATATTATTGTAGTTTTTCTCTTTTTCGTTTCGTTTTTGCTGAGAAGTGCTTTCAGGCCGAGTGGCACACGCGCTTTTCAGGCCAGTGAAGTGAGCTTCTGTGAACGTAGCGTTAGCTGTTGTTATTGCTCTCTAGCGGGCTGCAATATTTTGACATGCCTCCGACACAAACAATGCACTCAGTGAGCCTAGGGGTACTGTCATTGTAGAGAGGCCATTTCATATAACACACAACACAATTATCCGCACGTTGTGTGGACATTAAAGGCTATTTTTGTATTTTATCTGCGTCCGTTTTGTTAGCAAGTCCGAGCCCCGTTAACGTCCTGTCCGAAATCCATGTGGCCATTTAATGTTGCTGTGCAGGTTGGGAAAGAAGTAATAACATGCATTAGCAGACATATTATAAATGTTAAGGAACCATTCTTTAATTCTATATATATTTCCCACTAAAATGTTTAATAATGATAATTCGTTTACTCCCCCTAACAGTAGGCTATAGCAAAGGTCGGAGGTTAGCAAGCAGTGTGAACTTTTGTGTGTATGAATTGCTGCACAATGTGTAACTGTTGTACTGAATGTCCACTAGTCCTGAAATGTTTTCTCAAGAGTGTTCACATCTGCCCGAGCGAGGCGACTATTGAGTTGTTAGATTTATTGAGTGACGATTGCCGTAGCTGTGTGTCCGTGCATGAAATAACGGGACGTCATCAGTGCTGCCAGCCCCCGACTGACCGTTAGATAGCCCTGCCTAATCACTCCTCCTTTCTTCTCTGTTGACAGTTTTGTTTTATACGGAGGAAAAGTTTTTCAGCGTGGGGAAATTGTAAAAAAAGGAAAAAGCTTTCAACTCCACTGGCCCGGAGAATTTGGCGACCTGGCTCCAACATTTGGGCCCCCCTCTGCTACTGCACAAAGTGAAGGTTGATATGCCACATCAGGTAAGAGAACATTCACTAGATTCATGACACTAAAGGCTCCGGTTAGCATGTGATGTTGTGAGCTAGCCGCTACTCATAAAAAAAAATATCCTGCAGCTTTTTTCTTTGTTACCTCTCCACACCGTGTGTTGAAGCCACATGCCATTACCAATTGCGCATTAATCTCGCATTTCAGCACAACTTCTACTCTAGCCTCGTCCCGGTAATGTTTTGTGTGCCGTGTTATTGTTATAGGTGGGTGCTTCCCTCCACATTCCACATGTGTATGTCTGCCTGCCTGCAGCAGCGCCGGTGCGCAAATCCCCGATAGGAAAATAAACCAAATCGGAGGCTTTTACACTTACATGGAATTAGTATTACTACTGACTTTGTGTGTAAAGTGATTGATGTTGGGATGTGGTGTTAAGAAGTGCTCCTATCCCGAGGGTTGTCAGTGTCTGATGTGGAGGAGGCTGCTCCTCTCGTAGACAAAGGGACGGATCAGCATGGAGCCAGTCACCTACTGCAGTTGGACATAATGTTGTTGTGTTACTCTTTGACAGTATGTCAAAAACATTTTCGTTTTTTTTCAAGTCTTTGTTGCATCCTACATGTGTATTATGAGATAATAACACGATCAAGTCATCAGAGAGCAAAATCAGGTGTGAAGTCTGAGATGGTATTGTTTTTAGTTGAATTGTTCATACAGTTAGTCTTTACTGTGTCGCTGCTGTGGAATTGTATGCCATTCACTACCTCAAATCATGTGTTTTTTGTGTTTTGAATTTCACCTTTAAAGCTCAAGTTTTAAACAAAACCATCAGTCCTTCATTAAAAAAAAACTATTTATTGAAAGAGTATCATTATCTTTAAGTATGGTCATAATTGAGTTCTCAGTGTTTCCACCCACTTGGCTGAAAAAAACGAAGCTGCATTTTAATTATACTTAAGAGAAGTGTTATGTATAATGAGATGATTTAGCTTTTCCCCTTAATCTCCAGGATTTTCTGTAAGGACTATCTTCTCTTTTAAACGTGGCTTGTAAAACACTTTAGCTGTGCTGCTCTGTTTGTAGTTGTGAGCTGGAATTGCAGAGACTGTTCCGGTCACTTTTTGTAGCGTTGAATACGATGGAAGACAATGTCTGTAAATCTGAAAGAATGCTTTGAACCTGTTGTGCTGTTTTGCCACATTGTGGTTCTGTTGCATGTGCTTGTTTGCTTGTTTTAGCACATTGTGATTTTACTGGGGTTGCTCCTCTCCTACGATGTCAGTAAACACACCCTACAATAACATGTTTCACCGACCGCTTACCTCCCACTGTTGGACTAAAAACCCTGTATCTCCAAGAGTAGTTTAGTAATCTGTTTCTCAGCATCACTCGCTCCATGTTCCCAGTGCATGAGACATACATCACTCTCTGAATTCAGTCACAGTGAAAAGGTTTTCACACTTTTATGAATCTGGAAAAATGTGGTAGTTGTGAGGTTTGTGCCATGAAAGGGCTAATCGCTCTGACGCTTTGCCGTGTTGATTCCTTCATCTAAAGGGTTCCTCCCACCCACATATTACCTCAGTGGGGTACAAAGGCTCTTTTGCTGTAATGAGGTGCTTAGTGGAGCGCATTGTGCTCAGGAGCTTTACAGAGTTACAGGCAGGTTGTAAAATGATAACAGATGCATGGGGGCCTCTAGGTGCAGCACACTATTTTTGAAACACAAGCTAATTCCAGGCAACATGAAATGCATGTATGCAGGCGTTATCACACATTCACACACTTTGTTGCTATATGAGTTACATTTTTCCAGCGACTTTAGTTCAGTTTATAGAGTTTTAAGTGAGTGCTTTGATTCATACAAGGATGTCAATGCAGATCCATCAATTGATAGGCCTGTCATGACTGATTCTATCATCTTGTTTATTGAAAGTCCTTCCAAGAATGGACGATTACAATGAAGTGTGTTTTTTATACGCAAGATGAGTTTTTCCCTGGGTATGGCAATAGAAAGTTTTTTTTTTTTAAAAAAGTTAGTTTTATCAAAGCCTGATTGAGAAATTAGACAAGTAGGATGTTTTTGTTTTTTTACTAACAATTAGTTATACTGTGGATTAATCTGGTGGATTTTCACCATCAAATGGTCATTAGTTTGGTTTTTAAAAATGAGCAAGGTCCATCCGACCAATAGTCCAAAAAACAAACGGTTAAGTATAACCTATTATAAAATAAAACAACAATTTCAGAGGTTAAACCAGAAAATAAATTGAGAATGTTTTAGTCAGCAACATAAGCTCACACAAATGTCTGTTTTTTGCTTGTTGGGCATGTTAAAACCCTGAAAAATCAAAGTTTGTGTTTAAATGAATGCAAACAAAAAATCATATACTTATCCAATAAAACAATAATTCTGTTCTGCTATTTTCTTTGCAACAACATCCAACATTTATTAAATATATTAAGATATGTGAAAGCAAAGCTACCATGATATAGCAGACATTTTTATTGTAGACAGATTTAGATTGCCTCTGTAGTCTATATATCCTAATATTGCTACCTTACTTGACTGGTTCGTACTTATGCTTAGGCTGTCCTCTTTTAATGCATCAGGTGCAAGATTTGACAGTGGAGTGTGTATAGCCTCTTCATGAGATGCAGTGTTCAGTCTTGACTGTAGTGGAGGGTAATAGGTTGGGCAGATGGATGACACTCTAGTCCATCCACTCTGTTCAACAACAGTTTGTGATTGTTTGAGGGTGTACAGTGCTCTGTACTACGAAGCCAGTTCAACAGACCCTGGATATGTTTGAGTTACCAGGCTTAACTAACCCTAACAAACGAGATCTCGCTAAGCGGTCCTATGACGCTGGTTATCAACTCGGTAAATCAACCCAGGGTTTCTCTGTCCAGCTTTGAGCGTGTTCACATGAAAGGGAGGTTAGCAACATTTGACCAATCACAAACAGGGACAAGCGTACTGACAGCTAGGGCTGGGCGATATGGTCTCTAAATTATATCGCAATATTTACTGACTATATCGCGATACACGATATATATCGCGATATTCTAAAATTTCTTCTAAAACACATACATTTTTTTAATCTAACCCCTTGATGTTTACAGTCACGCTAGAATGATGATTCTAGTAGTCCCTGCAACATATGTCTGCATTAAACCATTGTTATTTATACTGTCTTCATTAGCGGTTTCTATTAAAACGATTTTAACCAACACACAAAAAATATATACTTAGAAAAAAGGGAATGTAAAATAATGAGACAAATGTGCGGTAAATCATGAAGTTGAGTTGAACTAAATAGTATTTATTCAATACATATTAAAATAAATGTAGGCCTACATACATACTGTTGCCTATTTCTATGGGCAAAAACAGAGCTCAATGAAAAAGCGCAGAAACCCTTATACATATCAAAACATATTGAAAGTGCAATAATAAAATAATAGATTAAAGTGCACTCTTTATGCATGTCACTGGACATTTTAATGTAACATAAATAAAAGGACTTTTTAGACATTTTAAATCAAAGTGCATCTTTTCTTTTAAATCAACAAACCAGTGCATGATGTCAAACTGGTTTGGTCAAAAACTATATACAAAAAAATAGCTGCATTTTGTGCAAGATTGTGTCATGTCTGCAGTCAGTACTAACTGCCTATCTACAGGTTTTGTGCCAAAAACACAAGTCTATCAACTGGGTTTGAGAGATGCTCGATGGCATGTAACTATATTCCCACAGGTACTGAATAATCCTTGAGTCGGTTAATCTACTGACACTAATACAGAAAGAAAAAACCTTTGCAGAGTAATGTTTTTACTAATCAGTCCTAAATCTCAGTCCGATTTTAAATCAATTTAGGCCAAATAGTGTGTGGTTGCATCATGTATATTAATTGCACAAAACGTTATGAAGTATTCTTAGTGTTTACTAGCAGGCTGTTGTAACCATACTTGCCAACCTTGAGACCTGTTGTTGCTGAAGTCAAACTCCCTGAGGCCGTTACAGGAAAGGAGTGAGCAGAGGGTAGAGTTGTCGATTCTTGTTCTGTTTTCTGTGATATATTTTACTCACCCTCAGTTGCGCGCGCTACTAAAGAGACGCGCTACCATGGAAACCAAACAATGGTGTAGCTGTATTAAAGTCCGAGTGGAAACAGTACTGAGTAAATCTGATTATGTCAGAAATGCGGGAGAAATATGGCCCTGGGAGGAAACCGGGAGAGGGCAATGAAATCGGGAGTCTCCCGCGAAAATCGGGAGGGTTGACAAGTATGGTAGTAACATCGCTGATATTAAAAAAATAAAACAGGCAGACAGATAGCCTACTCACCAATTGCGAGGTGCAGCCGGTGGCCAAAACATTGCAGTCTTTTCCACTTATTGAGGCTCACAGCTTTGACGATGTTACTCCCGTTATCTGTGGTGATACACACCTGACGAGCCTCTGGTAAGTTCCATGACAGGAGAGCCTCTTGTAAACCTTGCGCTATTATCTCGCCTGTGTGATCCTCCGGGAAAAAGGACGTTTGGAGGCATGCACTCTTCAACTCCCAGCTGTCGACGTAATGAACGGTCAAGCTGAGATATGGCTCAAAGGTTCTACTGGACCACAAATCTGTAGTCGTAGAGAAGTGGGTCACATTTGTAAGCTGGTTTGTCACTTTTTCTCTCACTTCAACGTACAAGGCTGGCAGAGCTTTCTCCGCAAAATATTTTCGACCAGGCAAGTTATACTTTGGGTCAAGTGTCTTCACGAGTTTTTGAAAACCCGGCTTTTCTACCACACTGACTGGGGCCATGTCTTTGGCAATGTATTGAGTCACTGCAGCCGTGATTTCTATCCATTTTGAACTTTTTTTGTCATACGGGACTGATTTTGAAAAAGAAGAAGCCAGAGTCATTTGTATCTTGGCTGGTTGCTTAGGCGTTTGTGTGGGACCAGATATTGACATTCTGAGTTTAAAACACTCTTCATTTTGTAGTGGATGATGGATTTTTAGATGTTGGAACAAATTTGAGGTACTACTACCTTTGGCGGCAACGGATTTGCTGCATATTTTACAGATTACCGTTGTTTGAGAAACGTCATCCTTATGGTAACCAAACCACCGCCAAATTACGGACCCAGTGCTGTTCTTTTTTTGAACAAGTTCGTCAGCCTCGGCACCTCTATCTTCCATAGTCGTTCCTTCTTTAAATTAACATGTTGTGCTAAGGTTTAAACTAGCTAACCTTTCTTTCGCTCTCCTCAAAACAAATGCCTCTCTGTCACTGTGCGTGTGTGTAATGTTTGTGTGCAAGTTGGGCGGGGCCTGCGTGTGTGCCTGCGTGTGTGACTGTGTCTATGAGGGAGAAAGGAAAGCTCATTTTGGCCGCGGCGGGAAACTGATTTGACAACATAATACTCGATGTTCACGATGTGGTCATTTACGACATCGCATGTAGTGCAATCCACGATGTATCGTGTAAACTCGATATATCGCCCAGCCCTACTGACAGAGCAGCTTCATACTTCATGAATGAAAAGTAAACTATCACGTTAGACAAATACGAAGAAGTTAAACTTTAAACATCCATGACTTAAACACTTAATCCAGGATAAAAGCCACATATTTGCACCTGCAAGGTGAATACAGAACAGCTGGTACAAAAAAAAAGTGTTTGAATGCGTACATTAACAGGTTTATGATATCACTGCCCCGTCTAAGACACGAGTGGATCTGACTTTAATTACATTTGACTCGAGTGTTTCGTCGACTTAATGTGTTGCTTAAAATAATACTTCTGCATACAGTATGTGACACTGTAAGTGTTGCACGGCCAGATACGGCTCAAGAAGCTGACACAGATAAGGAAATATATGATATTATGATGTGATTGATCATGTGATATGAATGATAAGGGGATGGGACACATCGACGTCTGCACTCACAGTGTCGCGGACTGTACGTAATGTTACTTTGCTCCGGTTACGTTGTGGCAGATATTTAAGTAACGGTTACGTTGTGGCAGATATTTAAGTAATTGCTTAACGCTAATGTAATAATAGTCAGATTGCTCTGAAGATGGGCAGTGATATTCTATTAATGTTCATGTTCACACAGTCGGTGATTTTTGCCGGACCTCTTTCCTGCAACGGCAGTTTAAACTGTATTTCCCATATGACTTGATAGCCTTAAACTCCGCAGACTGAGCTCTGATTGGTCAGCAGGCGGTGCTTTCACTGCTCTGGAGCAGGTTTAGTGTTCAGCATAAGTTACCATGGAGATCTACCCCGGTAAGAAGTGAACCAGCGTCGTAGGACCGGAAACCCAGAGTTAACCCTGAAGTTACCTCACTAAGCGAAAATCCGGCTTCGTAGTACAGGGCACTGGTGTCAGACAGTTGGTGATTTACTTATATTTGGCTAGGTCTTGTCCTGAATCAGCACTGTAGATGGGGGTTTTCAAAGTTCAGATAAATATTTGGATACAGATCCCTGTTTAATCTGCACTGCTGTCAGATTTAAATGATCCCTCGTCAAAATCCCCTTTCACAGACAGAGGCTCCGGCTTAACTGAAGGATGTTTTTAAACTGCTGGTAATTTGTAGGGAAGTCCCCATCATCTTTGTTTTGCTCTGATGTCGATGTTCAATAACAATTTGAAAATCCCATTCATTTGAATGTTGAATAAGTACGTATTTGATAAGGGTTCAAATCAAACGTTTTGTTGCAGTATTACTTCAATTTCTCTGACAACAATTCCAGATATGCCAATATTACATTCTATAATGATATTCTTTTAATGCGATCAATATGAGAAAATATCTTCTGCCCATTTAATCACATCAGACTTTATTTATATAGCACTTTTCATACACAAAAGGTAACAAAGATTGACAAAATAAAAACAATGATCATATACTACCCTTAATCCCAGTCTATAGACTGAGCAGCACATATTTTTGTGATTAACAAAAACAGTTAATAACAATAGAATGCAGGACTGAATATAACAAGAATAAATCAAATGTAATTAAAATTGAAATTAAAAAGGTGGGTCTTATTATCACAATCAGTTACAATTTTATCAACTCACAAAAAGCAATTCAAATATGATTGTAAAAATGTAATTATGGGCTCTTCTAGACAATAAAATGGAAACAAATCTATACTTTTTAATAAGAAGAATGAAAACAGCCAAGACTTGCTTAAGGCTCAGTTAAGGTGGGCTGACCTTTTAAAGTGGACCATCTGTTTCATAAGAACTGGTGGTCCTCCTTAAAGGTCAGCTCACCTCATGAGCCTGCTGTCACTGTTATAACTTGAGATCCACAAGAGAGAGAAAATGTGTCACTACAACTATGTCATAGAATTACAGGAGACATATAGATACAATTGTATTAGATTGAATATAGCAATAATCCTATATTACCCCCCCATCTTTTGCAGTAACTGCTGATTGCTCCAGTATTTCCTCTCCACACTTACGAGTTCTCCTTTCATTCATAAAGCTCACCACTCTGTTGTCTTTTCTCTTGAATTTTCCCATTGTCTGTTAAACCATGGTGTTCTGCTTATTTTTAACAAAACAATGACTCCAATAGGAAAGACCTACCAGACACCAGGTGTTTTCAATGGTGAAATGTATGTGCTTCCAGAGGTTTAATCACTGTTATGGAAAAAAACACTTATCTGCTTTGTGACATTCACATATAGCAGATTACCCCCTTATTTTTATTATTCTGTTATTCCTCCAGCCACAGTATCCTCCTCCTCTCCCCTGAACTTAAACAGGGGCTAATGGATTCCTTATGAAAGGTAATTGTGTAGCTACAACATAAATGTGTTAGAGGCTCTGGTGTTGTGGCTGGTGCGATTAGGTCTCGTTTGAAGCCCCTAAGGGCCTCGGAGAGAGAAACGTCAATAGCAGCCATACCAGGGTGGGGCCACTATGAGTTTTAAAATTTGACAGACGGGCCGGGCCAGTAGCAGATCGGTGAAAAAATAATAGCTGTCCACTCCTCATTAAACACTCGGCACTCATTGTCGACTTTTCTTTTCTTTGGTCCACTCATTGTTACAGATCCAGGTTCAAAGGTGAATTATTGCGTCATCGTTTGCATCATGACGTAACCATTTACGTGCCTTCTTATCACCGACACAACGTTTTACGTCGCTAATTTTCTCCGCAACACCGCTCACAACAACATCAATAGAGGACTGCGTCGGGTAGTTTTTAATCATACGAAGCCAGATTAAATGAAAGAACTACTTCTCCAACCTTATACCTTTATCCAGAGTGCCGTGGTGCATTGTTTATTAATGTGGTTCAGCGGCATTACCGCCCGCTGCTGTGCTGCTCGTGCACCGGAGTTTATTCTCCCGTTAGCTCCGGGTTAGCTCACATGGCAGCGGCCGCTGTAAAGTATTCACTGTCTGACTGTCACACAAGCAGCTGATAAATATTCCCCATCCCCATCAGTGAATGTGTTTCAGTCTGAATTGACGCTGTTTGGCATCACAACGCTGTTATGAAAGTTTCTCTGGCATTCTACAGGTGATGTTAGCATAGCAACCAAAGCTAATCAGACTATCTTGACTACTTGTTGCTATCATATTGTGGCATAAGCCGTTTTCTACACGCATATTTTACCGGCGTAGTTTTCGTTATGATTTTACTTGTGATGGCCACATGGAGCCCATGTATTGATTCCATCCGATAGCTGCAATAATACAAAATAACAGGAAAACGTCTGCCTCTTCACAATGGTCAATAACAGTGAACAGATGGTCATTAAAGTAAGGTACAAATAAACAGAATCACACTAAGCCTGGTTAGTGTTGCCTGACTTTATATAAGTGTGTGTCGCGTTCTAGTCACTTTGCTCAGCGCTACTGCTTGTTACAACTTGTATTCGCTGTAGTGTACTCGCCATGTACTGTTATTGCTCAGGTTAATCTCGACCCCCTCCAATGTAAGCGTGACGTATTTGGTTCTTAGATCTTGCCGGGTTGCCGACTCCAGCAAAGGTCAATTGTGTCTAGAGTGCGCCATCTAGTGGGATCAGCTGAAATGCCGGGTATTGCAGGAAAAAGGCAAAATGAATGCGGTCTTTACTATAATTTGGACAATTTTGTACCAATATTCGGCGGGCCGGTTTAAAAACCCCAACGGGCCGTATGTGTTAGGGTTACGGGAAAGGTAGGACCCAAATGCAGAATACAAAAAAGGGAAAAAGGTCTATGAACAAAACACGAGCTTTATTACAAAAGCTGGAGAACAAAACATGGCATGAAACTCACAGGTAACACAAGGTAGCATGGAGGGAGACAGGAAAGACTAACAATGAACCGACAGGGGAACACAGGGAAAGACAAGACTAAATACAGGAAGGGGTAATCACGAGACGAGAAACAGCCGGGCAGGGGAGGAGAAACACAAGGGCAACAGGTGAACACAATCAGACACACCAGGGAAACTGACGACAGGGAGGAAAACACAGGGAGAAGGACCAGACAAGAGACAGGGAGAACAGAACATCAAAACAAAACCCAAATCGTGACATAACCCCCCCCTCAAGGGACCGCCTCCAGACGTCCCCACACAAAGTCCATATTTCCAAAAGGGTGGGTGGAGGGGGTCCGGAGGACGGGTCTGGACCGACAGCCCGGAGGCACGGCAGAGGACCAGAAAGGGGTCTCGGGCGGACGGCCCGGGGGCAAGGCAGAGTTCAAGAAGGGTACCTCGGGCGGACGGCCCGGGGGCAAGGCAGAGTTCGAGGACGGGGACTCGGGCGGACGGCCCGGGGGCAAGGCAGAGGAACAGGAGGTGGTCTCGGGCGGACGGCCCGGGGGCAAGGCAGAGGAACAGGAGGTGGTCTCGGGCGGACGGCCCGGGGGCAAGGCAGAGTTCAAAAAGGGGCGAAGGCCACAGCGGGCGAACTCAGGGGGCCGGGCATGAGGGGGAAGGCAGCGGCTGGAAGAGTCAGGGGGCCGGGCCCGAGGGCGAAGGCCGCGGCTGGAAGAGTCAGGAGGCCGGGCCCGAGGGCGAAGGCCGCGGCTGGGGGACTCAGGGTGCCGGGCTCGAGGGCGAACAAGAAGGCGGTGACGGGACAGCTCTGGAGGATGGGAAGGAAGGCCATGACGGGACAGCTCCGGAGGACGGGCAGGAAGGCGCTGCCGGGACAGCTCAGGAGGCCGGGCAGGACCCGGTGTCGGCCGGACAGGAACCGGAGCCGACGGGACAGGCGTAGACGGGATCCTGGACATGACATGGGCTGGTGTCAATGGAACCCCGGATGGAGCAAGGGCTGGTGTCGACTGGACCCCCAACAGAACAGGACACAGAGTTGGCAGGACCCCCGGTGGAACAGGTGTCGGCGGGACCTCCAACAGGACAGGACACAGAGTTGGCAGGGCCCCCAGTGGAACAGGTGTTGGCGGAACCTCCAACAGGACAGGACACAGAGTCGGCAGGACCGCCGGTGGAACAGGTGTCGGCGGAACAGGTGTCGGCGGAACCCCCAACAGGACAGGATATGGGGTTGGCAGGACCCTCAGCGGAACAGGTCTCGGCAGGGCCCCCAACATTACTGGACGTGGAGTTGGCAGGACCCTCAGCGGAACCCCCAACGCCACAGGACATGGAGTTGGCAGGACCCCCGGCAGAACAGTAGTCGGCGGGACCTCCAACGGCAAAGGACATAGGGTTGGCAGGACCCCCGGCAGAAGAGGAGTCGGCGGGACCCCCAACGGGACAGGACATAGGGTTGGCAGGATCCCCGGCAGAAGAGTAGTCGGCGGAACCCCCAACGGGACAGGACATGGAGTTGGCAGGACCCCCGGCAGAACAGTAGTCGGCGGGACCTCCAACGGCAAAGGACATAGGGTTGGCAGGACCCCCGGCAGAAGAGTAGTCGGCGGGACCCCCAACGGGACAGGACATAGGGTTGGCAGGATCCCCGGCAGAAGAGTAGTCGGCGGAACCCCCAACGGACAGGACATGGAGTTGGCAGGACCCCCGGCAGAAGAGTGTCGGCGGAACCCCCAACGGGACAGGACATGGAGTTGGCAGGACCCCCGGCAGAAGAGTAGTCGGCGGGACCTCCAACGGCACAGGACATAGGGTTGGCAGGACCCCCGGCAGAAGAGTAGTCGGCGGAACCCCCAACGGGACAGGACATGGAGTTGGCAGGACCCCCGGCAGAAGAGTAGTCGGCGGGACCTCCAACGGCACAGGACATAGGGTTGGCAGGACCCCCGGCAGAAGAGTAGTCGGCGGGGCCCCCAACGGGACAGGACATGGAGTTGGCAGGACCCCCGGCAGAAGAGTAGTCGGCGGAACCCCCAACGGGACAGTACATGGAGTTGGCAGGACCCCCGGCAGAAGAGTAGTCGGCGGGACCTCCAACGGCACAGGACATAGGGTTGGCAGGACCCCCGGCAGAAGAGTAGTCGGCGGGACCCCCAACGGGACAGGACATAGGGTTGGCAGGACCCCCGGCAGAAGAGTAGTCGGCGGGACCTCCAACGGCACAGGACATAGGGTTGGCAGGACCCCCGGCAGAAGAGTAGTCGGCGGGACCCCCAACGGGACAGGACATGGAGTTGGCAGGACCCCCAGCGGAACCTCCAACGGACCAGGACATTGGGTAGGGACTTGAGAGGGGACTCGAGAGGTGACTTGAAAGGGGACTTGAGACGGAACTCGAGAGGAAACTCGAGAGGGAACTCGAGAGGAGACTCGAGAGGAGACGAGAGGGAACTCGAGAGGAGACTCGAGAGGGGACTGGAGAAGGAACTTGAGAGGGAACTCGAGAAGAGACTCGAGAGGGGACTTGAGAGGGGACTCGAGAGGGGACTTGAGAGGGAACTCGAGAGGTGACTTGAAAGGGGACTCGAGAGGGGACTCGAGAGAGGGCTTGAGAGGGGACTCGAGAGGTGACTAGAGAGGGAACTTGAGTAGGGACTGGAGTTGGGACTAGAGAAGGGACTGGAGATGGGACTCGAAAGGGGACTTGAGAGGAAACTTGAGACGGAACTCGAGAGGGAACTCGAGAGGAGACTCGAGAGGGAACTCGAGAGGAGACTCGAGAGGTGACTCGAGAGGGGACTGGAGAAGGAACTTGAGAGGGAACTCGAGAAGAGACTCGAGAGGGGACTCGAGAGGGACTCGAGAGGGAACTCGAGAGGGGACTCGAGAGGGGACTTGAGAAGGGACTTGGAAGGGGACTCGAAAAGGGACTTGAGAGGAGACTCGAGAGGTGACTAGAGAGGGAACTTGAGTAGGGACTGGAGTTGGAACTAGAGAAGGGCCTCGAAAGGGGACTTGAGAAGGGACTTGAGTTGAACTAACTCATTGAGACTCTCATCCACTTGTAAAAATTATACTCAGGAGTGTACATCAGCGGATCCAACTCTTGAGGGGAAAAAACTGCTGGGTCCAAAATGGGTCGGTTCATTCTGTTAGGGTTACGGGAAAGGTAGGACCCAAATGCAGAATACAAAAAAGGGAAAAAGGTCTATGAACAAAAAACGAGCTTTATTACAAAAGCTGGAGAACAAAACATGGCATGAAACTCACAGGTAACACAAGGTAGCATGGAGGGAGACAGGAAAGACTAACAATGAACAGACAGGGAAAGACAAGACTAAATACAGGAAGGGGTAATCACGAGACGAGAAACAGCCGGGCAGGGGAGGAGAAACACAAGGGCAACAGGTGAACACAATCAGACAATCAGACACACCAGGGAAACTAACGACAGGGAGGAAAACACAGGGAGAAGGACCAGACAAGAGACAGGGAGGAAAACACAGGGAGAAGGACCAGACAAGAGACAGGGAGAACAGAACATCAAAACAAACCCCAAAACTCAACACACAAAACCCAAATCGTGACAGTATGTGGCCCGCGGGCCTTAGTTTGCCCATGCCTGAGCTATACCATACAAGTAGTGCTAACAGAAAAGCACGTTCACAGGGGTCAACATATGAGTGACGCAGCGCTGGTGAACAAGGGCATATACCATAGAGATCACAGGGTGCATTCAGCACAACAAAAACACTGCTAGGTTAAAGATTACATTCCCATGGGGTGAAAATGTATTCATATTTGAAATTAAATATGCTATTTGCTAATATACTGTGCTTTTATGTTTTGCTGCTTATTTTCAATACATTTATTCAAAAACTGTTTAAAAATACAGACAAAACAGAGATATGTGAAATAGGACACCCCGATAAACTTTACAAAGCTTGAGAATAGGGGTCTACACACTAAAAATCAAGAATTTAAAATGTATCTTTTTAACATATCTATAATTTGAGGAATTGTATGGATTATACAGAAACATTCACAAGCTAAAGGAAATACTTCACACTAACCAAATGCCCTCAAAACTAAACTAAATTCAGAACTAACTACTAAATTCTAAATTTAAACTAAATTTAAACTAAATTCTAATTCAGAGACTCAGCGTTAGTCTTGTGTTTTTTTTTTGCTAAAAATTGTTCATATCGTCAGTTAGCTGAGTTTTTTCCCGTTACATGGATATGAAACATTCATAGTTTATTAAATATTAAGAAGCCCTCAGACGCTGTTTCCTGCAGATGATGAGTTTTTCCCCCCGCCGGCGGGGGGATGGGGTTTAACAGATTTCATTGGTATAAAATAGGTAAGATGTAATACACACAGACACATTAAAAAGGAAAATAATTGTTTAAATTAATTTCATGTAAAGTGAACTTGTTATTTTCTTGAAATTCTCTTTTGGAATCATTTGTATGTTTGTTTTTGTAACCAAGCTTTCCCTTCAAGCACAGATCTGAGTCAGGCTTCCATACTGTCCATCAGCTTCTGTTTTACCTGTCAGGCTGAGTTAGGATAAAACGAAGCCCACTTTTCTTTTAGCACTGCCACACAGGGCTTATGGTGGCTAGAGAACGGCTTAAATGCTTAACAGGAGACTGAAATCACCTTCAGACTGTCTTTACAGAAGTAACTCAGACAGCAGATCTGGATCAACATATGCCATGTTCTAAAATAATGAATTGAACATTAAGACCTAATACAACAAAAATACTAATGCTGATAGCATATGTCTTCAGAAATGTCTGCAACAGATATAGTCTTTCAAGCCTACTTTCTCCAGGTTTATTATTTGTAGCAAAGAGTGTACTTTGCATGCTAAAAAATATAATTTTGAATATTTAACTGGCAGAAAATCAGCTATGGCATCAATCTGGCACTGACATATTTGTCCTACGGCTAATTGTATTCCAGTAAGTTAAACTAAATAGAGATATTTCTGAAAGGTTCTGTCAAAGTCCCGTTTTTTGGTCCCTTATGTTTTGTCCTTAGCTTACAGTAGAGCATCAGAGCCAAGGAAAACAATTTGAATGATTCTTTCCCCTTTATTTTGCACATAGAGAATACACTTTTTGGGAAGTGGAAATTTTGAGGATACATTTAAAAACTTTAGAATACTGGATAGAATAAAGTGGAATAGTCAAGTTTTGACAATATTCTTCAAAGCGAAATAAAAAAGCTTTCTTTTTGCCACTGCTTTTGCAAAAACACCCCGGTTATTTAAATGTGTCATGCAATTCATGCTGTGTGAAAGGATGGAATAGTAATGTATGTTATATCCACTTGTCACACAATCACATGCCTTTTGAACTATAGGTAATCAAAGTCTGTCCTTGTTTCCAAAAAAGCGTAACTAACTCATTGACTTGATTTAGATCAAGTTGAATCACAGTACCAAACTCCACGCTAAAGACCTTTCCTTAAAGAGCAACTGGCAGGTTAGAGACACCAGTGAATAAATGTGTAGGAAAATGATGTATACACTAGATTTTCAAAAAAATATACATAAATATACACCACAGTGACATCTGGCGTCGTTTTTGTAAGACATTTTTACTTCCGCATAAAAAAAGCCTCCCCATGTGACCTCCAGCGTGTGACGTCACATGGGGGAGAGCGGCCGGTCTAACGTATTAATAAACATGGATCACAATGCTAGTTTTGACACAGAAGACGTTGAAAATGTATATTCGAATGCATATGACGGACCACAACCATATAATTATGAGCCTGCTAGGCTTACAAGAGACCAGGAGCAGCCAAGGATTAGAAGAAATAACGGCCATCGGAGAGAAATTGAGCTGTGGTGTGAGGAGAACCAGTGGAGAACAGGGCAGCTGTCTTGGTGAGTGACCGGCGTTAGCTACAGTTAATGTTAGCTAACGTCGGTCACATCACAACATTGTAAAGTTAGCTATCATATATCAGGCTATAATTAAAGTAGTATTGATAATATAGTAACGTTACTGGCAGGACTGTTGATACTGATCCATAACAGAAACTAATGAGCAAGTATCAGCCGTATCTCGCGTTACCTAATGCAACTCCACACTACGTCTTACGGTGCTGTGTACCGGAGGGGGAGAGAGAAAGCAGCGAAGGGGGGGAGAGAGATGAACGAAGGCCTCAGCTGTGGAGAGTATGTGCTGCAGGGAGGTGGATGCGCCTCGCACAACGCACCCAGGAACGAAAGCTAGCTTCGGTCCTTTTCCTGTTAGGGAAACTGTGGACTCGATGTCCTGATAGGATCGAGTTTGTGCAACCTGCACAAACTCCAGCTCACCATGATTAAAAATGGTGAAATGCAATGTAAAATTACCGAAAAAATACCAGCTCACTAAATCACAACCGCTCAAACCAACTACAAACTACTACCGCGGATTGGGCAGAGAAGGAGTCCGAGAAAGTTGCTCCCCCATGTGACGTAATATGACGCGTTTGACATATGACGTTAAAAAAAAGCAGTTTTTCGTAGCAGAGCTCAAAACGGCTCCTTTCCCCTCTGAATTCCTGCCCTTATGTCTCGTAAAACATATCAAATCCTGCATTAACTTTTTTTATTGTAATTTTCAGGCAAGGTTAAGCATAAATCTAGTAAAAAAAAAAAATCTGCAAGTTGCTCTTTAAGCAGCCAAAACTGCCCTCTCTGTTTCCATTGACTTAAACTGAGGCTTTTTAATTAAACTGCTGACTGGCTCATAACTTGTTTAGGTTCCATTTCTATGATCGAATAGTTATGAGGGATGTTGACTTTTGTATGTTTTACTTGTGTACTTGTTGTTCCTTCTTCATCAAATGTATAAGTATTTGAATATTAAGTAATAGATGATATGACATTTTCTTCAGCACAACTTATCCACACTTATGAGGCAGACAGTATAGTGTATTTCAATAATGTTACTATTACTGCCATCCATATTTATCTGACCTATAGTGCATACACCCTATTTCTACTGGAAGACATGCATACTCACTATTTATTTCTTTACATAAAAGTACTCTGCAATTTACTGCCTTTTAAACTTTGACAAGTTGCTATAAAATTGCATTTTAATATATCATTAATACTAATACTTCATTTTGTATATATTTTCATATACTTGTTATATGTATGGTAGTACAATGTGCACATTTTTACTTTTTACATTTTAATTTTTTTTTATCTTTATTGGACATGCATACTTTTACTTTGGTTACAAAAATATATTTTATTTTTATCTTAATTGCATTTACTTTAACTTTTTTTGAATTGAATTGCTCTTTTATTGAATATTCCTCCTTTAACTTCACATTTTTATATTAATATCTTTAATTTAATTACATTTTATCTTTTTATTGCACTTTCTTTAATTTCCAATGTAAATATAAATACTTGTATTCATATTTAGTACAGTCCCACACACATTCAGTAAATAAGTTCAGTTCTAAAATCTTTGCCCAGCACATAGTCTGTCCTGCATGTTTAGCATTTTGTTACAGTGCTGTAGAAGTGCATATTTTCAAACTTTTGTAAGAGCCAGACCAACTGCTTCCCTCCTCTACCACACACAAACTGTTGCGGAAATTACGTCACCCTGTGATTGGCGTCATCTTTTAATAATGTTCTCAAGAAGAAGGAGGTGTTAACATTCTGGATGCCCCAGAGTGAAAAGGAAACATAAAATGAGATTCAGCTTCTGTCTCGCTCTTTCTGCGTCTGTCTGTTGGGGCCCAGTGTAAGGGGCATTCAGTGAGCTACTAACCCCTCTCAACCTTTTTTTTTTTCCCCTCTCCATTCCTCATTTTCTCTATCCCGATGCTACTGTAGCACACAGAGAGACAAGCCCACAGAGGTTGATTGGTTGTAGCTCAACAGGCCCCCCACTGAAGGCTCCACCCCTCTCTTCCTGTTGTGGGACAATAAGACATCATTCCAAAGTGTTGTAGCTGGCATGTGCACACACACCCTCTAAGTACAGCCAATATCCTTTATTATTATATTTGGCATTAATACTTCATGCCTCGCAGTCTTTCTCTCACTGCTTCTTGCCTGCATGTTTTTGACACGTGTACATGCAGAACAGCAGGCCATAGCCGACAGGATGGAGCATGTTTTTAAAAAAAAAAATGTATGGCTTAGAGTTACAGGCATACCACTTTCACTCACTTTACACCATCCCTGTACACTCAATGGAAGAATTGCAAACAAGACAATTATATTTGACGTTTATTGATTGTGAAAATGTCTCTCTTTATCTCCTTGGCACTTTAAAAAGCTCCCCTAAAAACAATTAAAAATGGGCCTTTTGCCTTCGTTCTTATCCAATTTGATCATATAAGCTAGATGGGACCGTTTTATGTCTGGTTTTAGATTTACAATATGTCTTAAAGTCAGGTCCCAGTAGATATACAAATGCCTTGGAAAGACTTTCCGAAAACTGGTTTCTTTATCCTCTCTGTCAAGCTTTTCAACTCGAAGAAAGCTACACTTAGTATTTATGTCTTTCATTGGTGCTTTTATGTTTTCTATCTCTTCCACTCAGCTGCTCATTAAAACTTATTTATAAAGACTGTCAGCTATAACGTTTTACCAATATGTGCTGTATAAATAATGTATTTGATTTAAATGATTTTATATTCTCAGTACATCCATTCAATATCATTCGAAGTCAAGTAGAATTGGAATTTCACGATCAATATAAGCATTATAATAAATGTCAATAAAGTGACGTAACAGTGTCTTAATAGCCGCTTTCACACCAAGTACTTTGCGGTACTTATTTCCCAGAACTTATTTCCTCCGAACCCTTTAGTTCCTGGAACTGTCCTAGTAGATCGCGTTCACACCGGAATAAGTCCCTCAGGGAGGACTACGCAAATGAAGCCGCTGACGTCACTTCCTCTTCTTCTTCTGCTTTGGGTTTACTGGCAGGCCGCAAACGACTTCACGGCGTATACTGCCACCCGAAGTCCCGGAGTCCCCCGGAGTCCCCCGGAGTTGGGGACTGGCTTCAGTAGAAGCTGCTGGTTAGCGTCTTCCGAATAAATCGCCAGAAGCGCAGACACCTCCTCATCACTCCACCGCTCCCATGTTTTCTTTTGTGTTGCCATAAGTAGGGCTGTGCGATTATGGCAAAAATCATAATCACGATTATTTTGGTCAATAATTGATATCACGATTATTAAAAACGATTATCCATTTACTTTGAAAACATCAATTTATTGAAAAAAATAATTTGAACAGTATGTTTTTAACAGTTGATTACCCTGAACTTTAAGTATAATTCAACTGAAAAATAAATAAATAATAATAATCGTTTTATTTCGATAACGTTGTTTTCGTAATCGTTGCAAGCCAAAATCGTAATCAAGATTAAAATAAGATTAATTGCACAGCCCTAGCCATAGGTTATTCTCTCTCCGTTGGTGCGCTGGGTTATTGCTAATGCTAATAATGCTAATGCCAGCAAATAAAATGGCAGCTTCACAAAACTTTTCAGAGTTTTAAGGGGCGTGGTTTGCAAATCGCCCAGCCAATCAGAAATTGTTAGTGTTAGTAGTGCCGACACAACCACAAACCTTTTTCTACCCAGGAAAGTCCCTGCTCTCTAGCAGGAACTATCTGGTGGTGAAACGGTTAGCGCAAACTAAGTTCTAGTTCCAGATCTTTTTGGTGTGAACGCAAAATCCCAAGAACTATCGGAACTATTCCTGGGAAAAGTACTCCGGTGTGAAAGCGCCTATTGTCAGAGGATTGTCATCGTTTTTGAAGCCAATCCAGGAAAAGACCTTTAGGGATCAGGAGGTTAAAATCCTAATTGTTGATTTAATCCAAGATTATTTTCCCCTCTGCCTCGCATCTTTTCTTACACTAAAATAAAAGGTCAGTCAAGGTTAAGGTGAAGTCAACAATATGTATTATATGATGAGTCAATAATCTTAAATCACGCCAAACAGTGATTCTGATATATTATAAATATTAATGAGACCCTTTAGGGGTTTTCCTTTCCTGTAGTGTGTTATAGGTCTTTGTGCATGTAAATGATCTAAAAGGCTGAAATCCTTGTGTTCCCTCCAGAGGCAGTATTTTTATGCGTATGCTTTCTATCTATTGCTTCATGTTAGGTGGTCAAAGTACATTTTATTTCTCCACAGTTAAACGAATACAGAATTATTTAAAGGCAACACAGCCTCTCCTGCTTTTTGTTTTCTTTTGTTTTGGTTACGAAATTGTTCTTAAATCCAATTCCTGGTAATGGTTAAGCCTTAAATTGCTGTTTAAAAATGCTTGGTCTCCTTCTTCGTATAATCTGTCTATTGCTCTCTTCCTCTTCTCCGCCGCCAGCATTTTACGATTGTTATTCTCTTACTCTGTTGCACCGTTTTTTTTTGCATTATGCACTTTCATGCCGTGGCTGAAGGCATGCTTTATCTCAAGAACCCCTGCAGGGAATTTTATAAAATTTGTCCAATTGGGCTTAAAGATGAGTGATTCGATTTTGGTGAACAAAGGTCAAGGTAACTTTTATCTAAAAAAAAAAAAAGTTAGTTCCATCAAAATTGACTCAAGGGAATTCATCATCTGTACAGGAAAGGACATTTTCTATTCTTAGATCATCAATTAAGTATCTGAATCTCCTCAATGAAGTATCTGAATCTCCTCAGTAAGAACAGTCTGCTCAGTGTTGTAAGCCTAGTTCATTTTTGTTTTGATCTGGACCCCCGGGGACTTGTATTAGTTCACCGTCATCACTTCCTCCCAGACCAGGACAGGGGCCTCCTGTTCCTCAATAGTCATTGCTTTTTCTGATATTGAGCTTCAGGTGATTGTTGTTGCACCATGTGACAAAGGTCTCTTTCAATCCTCTGTACTTTAAAAATAGTTAAATACTTGAGTATTCATTGCAATCATCCCCTTAAATACACTTTTATTTTCTCATACAGCATGTGTTAGAGCAGGGGTGGGCAAACTTTTTTGCTCGGGGGCCACTATGAGTTTTAAAATTTGACAGACGGGCCGGGCCAGTAGCAGATCGGTGAAAAAATATTTAGCTGTCCACTCCTCATTAAACACTCTGCACTCAATGTCGACTTTTCTTTTCTTTGTTCCACTCATTGTTACAGATGCAGGTTCAAAGGTGAATTAGGTTCTAAGGTTAATTATTGCGTCATCTTTTGCGTCATGACGTAACCGTTTACGTGCCTTCTTATGACCCACACGGCGTTTTACGTCGCTGATTTTCTCCGCAACACCGCTCACAAAAACATCAATAGAGGACTGCGTCGGGTAGTTTTTAATCATACGAAGCCAGATTAAATTAAAGAACGACTTCTCCAACCTTATACCTTTCTCCAGAGTGCCGTGGTGCATTGTTTATTAATGTGGTTCAGCTGCATTATCGCCCGCTGCAGTGCTGCTCGTGCACCGGAGTTTAGTCTACTGTTAACTCGTGGCAGCGGCCGCTGTAAAGTATTCACTGTCCGACTGTCAAACAAGCAGCTGATAAATATCCCCCATCCCCATCAGTGAATGTGTTTCAGTCTGAATTGACGCTGCTTGGCATCACAACGCTGTTATGAAAGTTTCTCTGGCATTCTACAGGTGATGTTAGCATAGCAACCGAAGCTAATCAGACTATCTTGACTACTTGTTGCTATCATATTGTGGCATAAGCCGTTTTCTACACGCATTTACCGGCGTAGTTTTCGTTATGATTTTACTTGTGATGGCCACATGTAGCCCATGTATTGATTCCATCCGATAGCTGCAATAATACAAAACAACAGGAAAACGTCTGCCTCTTAACAATGGTCAATAACAGTGAACGGATGGTCATTAAAGGAAGGTAAAATAAACAGAATCACACTAAGCCTGGTTAGTGTTGCCTGACTTTATATAAGTGTGTGGTCGCGTTCTAGTTACTTTGCTCAGCGCTACTGCTTGTTACAACTTGTATTTCGCTGTACTCGCCATGAACTGTTACTGCTCAGGTTAATCTCGACCCCCTCCAATGTAAGCGTGACGTATTTGGTTCTTAGATCTTGCCGGGTTGCCGACTCCAGCAAAGGTCAATTGTGTCTAGAGTGCACCATCTAGTGGGATCAGCTGAAATGCCGGGTATTGCAGGAAAAAGGCAAAATGAATGCGGTCTTTACTATAATTTGGACAATTTGGTACCAATATTCGGCGGGCCGTATTAAAAAGCCCAACGGACCGTATATGGCCCGCGGGCCTTAGTTTGCCCATGCCTGTGTTAGAGGATAGGACATGGGCCAAACCAATTACTCAAAGAACACGGCAAATCATTTTCCAAAATATGTATTTTTGTAGTTTTTGGTTGTTCTCATTATACTGATGTATATTCAAGTGTTCATTTTTACTGATAAGTTTGTTTTAAAGTAGTCATTTGATGCGATAAAAAGTGGGTGAGACATCATGATTGTTTTGATTGACAACTGCTTTGAGTTAAGTAATCATTAAGACGGAGGCCTTTTCTGCAATAGATCTTTGATCATAATGTTAAAGAATCGAGTTATTGTGTTTAGCTGTTGCTGTGTGTTCTACAGTGGTGCTAACCTAGCAGCTAGGTGGCTCATGCTTTATAAACACCAGCCAAGGTCTGCTTGTGGTTCATGCAAGTATGTGGCTCCTAATGATGAAAGTGCTGTATATGGGATATTTTGTAATCACTTTTGTAAAGTAATGCAGAAATGAGTCCTACCTGAAAATGTAGCATTTAGCACTTTCTTGAAGTCAATGTTTTTTTTGATTTTCACTTTTTGTTCTACGAAATAGAATACGTGATTAAATACCTCATTAGTAAATGTCTAAAGCCTTAACATGTCTTAAAAACAGCGATTTCGAACAAATGTCTAAACTTGACTATGCATTATACCTACCACAAGTCCTCATTTAGCTTAGCAGTGTTGACTGATGTAGTTTGTTTATTGCCTTAGCATTACTTTTTTAATTCCTGTGTTTGCATACACTTCAACTATTATAGGAGTATTGTAAAAATGTGATTATTGTTGATTGTTCTGAACAAAACCTTGACTATCATGAACCAAAGAGCACATTTTCTGCAATATTCCAAACTCCAATGGAAAATCCCATTTGGCTTTTGGTCAGCTAGCACTTTCGATGCTAACTTGCTTCAGGGTCGGCCAACACAAATACTCATCTCTGCACCACTCTTTAGTCTGTGATTTTCCTGTGTTAACCTAACTCATTCCCTTTTCAGTCCCACTGTGTGCTCTACTATATGGTGTTTAAGACTATTGCCTTTGGCAGGAGCTGAACCTGCTCGGGTCTGGTTTGTTTTAGTGCTACACTGATCGTGGTTTGTAGTGTATGCCCCAGAGGGGAAAAACACTCCTGCACACACACATGTAGTCCCACTCTCCTCTTTACACACACTGCAAGCTGTCTTTCCCTTCTGACTGAATCATCTGTGAAAATCAACAGCGATTGGGACAGTTATTTTAACTTAATACCGTCCAAAACATACAAATCACATACTCTCAAAAGACTTTGATATTACAGCAATTAAGAGGTTTTTTCCCGTGTTTTAAAACCAGCATATGATTTTGTTGGGAAAAGGTTATTATTGTAACATTCTTCCACCTAGTATTTGTGTCATGTCATATCTAGGATTATATCAAGGAATTTTGACACATGTCAATTCAACTCAATCCCTGCTTTTTCAAAAACTAGACCTGTGCAGAATGCCAAAAAGCTCACTTTCACTTATCGAAATATTTATACTTTGTCTATTCGGCAAAATGTAAGTATTTAGTTAGAAGTACTTATTAAGCAGCCTGTCCATGTCTTTGTATTTCTTCTGCTCTTTTGTATGTGTGTGTGTGACGCACTTACAGAGCTGTCAAAACAAAGCTGATGGAAGTGTACGTAGATGACACTTATGTCAATGTTGGGAGGCCATGGGAGTGTGTTATATGTCACATGCCTTGGATCTGGCACCCAGGCTGCTGTGTGTGTGTGTGTGTGTGGTGTGTGTGTGTGTGTGTGTGTGTGTGTGTGTGTGTGTGTGTGTGTGTGTGTGTGTGTGTGTGTGTGTGTGTGTGTGTGTGTGTGTGTGTGTGTGTGTGTGTGTGTGTGTGTGTGTGTGTGTGTGTGTGTGTGTGTGTGTGTGTGTGTGTGTGTGCATGTCAGTCACTCTATGCACATACCTTGTGTAACGCTTCACTTTATCCCTGCAGTGTGTGTGTGATGGTGTCCAGTGCTGAAAGCTGACACAGCTGTTTCACAGTAACCACACTGTTTTCTCCACACTATCTACAGTTTCACCCCATGGCTCTCCTCCAATCAACTCCTGCCACTTCCTCTATCATTGTTTTTCTCCAGCTCACTTTCTCCGATTGTTTTCTCTTTCTGGCCGTCCTGCGACTGTGTTCGTAGCATGCGTTGGTGCACCATTTTTGTGTCCTTGTGTTCTGTGTGTAATGTGTTTACAGTTCTGGATTTTCCTTTTCGTTTTTGACTGCTTTTTGGAAACTGTCTATCCTAGCCTCGTCAAACACTTACCTATCTATCTAATCAATCAATATTATTACGTTCGACGCTTTGCGATCATGCGGACTCCGAAATAGTTGACCTAAGTCACGTTCACCCAAAATAATTTCAAACCAACGCAATCTGTTTCAGAATTCAATTTTGATGGACAGTTTGCTGTTGACAGCGATGACTAGTTGAAGAAAAAGAAAAAGTCTGTCGATCTTGTTCCCAGTATTTAACAGTTTTTTCACTACACGGCAAGACGGCAGTCATTTTGAGCCAAACCTTCCATTTCCAATTTATCTAGATTTCAGAGCCGCAGGCCTCAGGCTATCATCAGCTGCAGTGTGCCAGGAGGCAGTGGTGGAACACTTTGAGAAATAATAGTGTTGAGTCCAAAGCAGCAATAAATCCAGGCAGTACACTATCTGCTGCATTTCTATCCAACTGTGAAGTTTAATTGATATGTTATAAGGAATGTTTAAATCCACCTGTTTCTAATGTACATTGTAAATATGTGCATAAAAAGCCCTCAGTGGAAATACTGTAAATTCCCAAAACATTTAAAGCTATACATTTCTTGAAAAAATAATGAGGAACATGAAACACGTGACTTGCGTCCACTTAAGATCCTGATGTGCTAAAGAGAAACAAATATATATAAATGTGGTCCTCATCGCTCCACACAGATCTGATTTTACTTTGCTTACATTAATACATAAGAAACCTAAAATGTCATATTCAAGGTCTGGTAGCACATCTATATTGGTACTTTACGACTTGTATCCATTTTTAAATTAGCAACGTTCTAAATGTAATGACAACGTTACATCATAATGATAGTTATCATGTAGCAAAAACGGCCAATGACTACTTTTCCTTTTGTGGCCAAACAGCGGAATGTCTTTTGCCCGGTCATCTTAGGTGGCCTGTCCTCAGTCGAACTGGAGATGCCTCTCACTCACTGGAAAACAGACTGATGTCAATGTCCTAAAACAAAGAGGAAGTCAAGATACCTGGCATGGTGTCACTATGAAGGATTAACAAAGATGATATAGCCTATTTTACAGACTACTTTAGATCATATTTGATTTAAAATGGTTCTTTATCAACAAAATCACTTACAGGATTGGTTTAGTGTGTAGTGAGACTCTGTGAGTGTAAGAAGGAGGATTTCAGCTCCCATCATCCAGGCTATGAGGCCCCTCAGCTGGCTGGGAGCCATGGCCAGCAGGGCGGTCAGGTATTTTAATACACCTTAGCCAGGAGAGGAAATTGTTAACATCAGAGTGCAAGAGGCAAAGAAAGGGAACAACTGTTTCGACTTTGCATATGCCATCAGACAGAACGAATATAACATCAAAAGAGTCTCTCAAAAACTTTGGTGATTTTAGAAGTTAGTGATAAGTAACTAAATGCCTATCAATATTCTTGGTCACTGAAAGCCCTCTGTCAATGTCCATGGAGCAGGTCATTAACACTCCATGATACACATTTGTGGATCTAGTCCAATACAATTAGCACCTGTTGATGCGTAGTGTCTTCACATCTTTCCCCACAGAGCCAAAAATATCCAGCTATTGTGAAATTCACTTTACGGATTCAAGGATATTCGTTTTGTCATATGGCAACAAAACAAAATGCATTTTATGCCTAGTCCATTTTTTGCTACACCAGAAAACAGAACAAAAACAGTAACTTACCTCTGTTTTCCCCAATGGATTCCTGCTGTTAACATTACATTTCATGTTATTTAGCTCATGCTTTTTTTCCCGGATCGACTTACATATACTAACATACTGTAAACATGCCTATATGATTAATTAAGAGTTGGGTATCTTGACCAAGGAGGACATGTTAACTGCACTGACCCTTTGGTTGGTAGCTCAGCGCATTAACCCTCCGTAACTGTGGCTAGTGACGATCAAGGGACACACCGAACACAGAGCAGTGACTGACTTTAGCTGTGCAGCAGATGTCAGGGTCGCTTTTTTGTTTGTCTCCCTAAAACAACATGCCGTTTTATTCCATTGAAAATAATACTGTGTGTACATGTTCGTGTAGATGCGTGTACACAGCCGCAGAAACCAGAACAGAGTGGTTATGTTTTCCGAGGACGTATGCTAGTTTACTCTGAGAGGAAAAACCATGCAGCAAACAACAGCCACAACAAGTCTAAACAGAGGTAATGATTTGTATTCCTTCAGCCCCCTTTCCTGTTTTCTCCTCACTCTCTCTCCCTCTTTGCTCTGTATACGATGTCAGTTGGTTGTGGTTTTTCGTGTGTACTGTTACTATGTGGATGTAGTGATTTGGTGAAGAAATACAGAGCGCTCTGCTTCTTTGGTGCATTCATGTTGACACACAGGAGATTAAACGCATAAATCTGTGAATTCGGGCAGTAAAAGAAAACAGGAAAAATCTGCACGATCTGTTCCTCATCCCACTTATTTACAGCTGTGCGACTCACAGCGGTGTTGAAACTGTCACTCAGCATCTGATTCTTGTTCACATGTGGTGATTCTGACCGCCTGTTTAAAAAAACAGCCATCAGGTTTGACAGTGTTGTTCTCTATGCCTTCACTGAAGACATGATTCACAAAGCCTATTTTGACATTTGCTTGTACTTGTGAGTTTGTGCATGCGTTCTTATAGGGAAAAGTGAATGTTTCGGATGTTGAGGCTTATGTTTTAACTCTTTTTTTTCCTTATCAGTACTGCCACAGTTTTATGTGGCAGTGTGACATGTGAAGAAAATAATCCACAAAAGCAGTGGCAGAAAGAACTTCAATGGCTTTCTTAATCGAAGCCATTGAAGCCATGTCATTTGAAGATCAGAAGAAATTCCAGTTAACAGAAATGCACGAGAAACTGTATGCAGGAAGTCATTACTTGAAAGACAAAACATTTGTTCAAGATGTTCAAAAGAAATGATAAATACTTGAAACTTAAAAATAGAGGCAATTGTACCTCATTACAATACATTTTCAATTTGCAGGGAAACTTTTACATGTCATTAGCCATATATACTATAAAACACTATGATTTCTGGTTATTGATATTTGTTTTATTTAAACACTGTCACTAGCAGTGTTTCCGCCAGACCAGGGCTGAGAGGTCGTCCACCCCGAGAGCGGGGGGTGGTGGGGGCATGTGACATCACGTCTTGTCACGTTACTTGAATTTTGAATTGAGCCGTCCCTTATAGATACTATCTCTTTACGTATTAGTGATGGGAATTCCGTCTCTTTTTAGTGAGCCGGATCATTTGGCTCGGCTCACTAAGAAGAGCTCCTAAACGGCTCTTCATGTTACCACAGTTTACCACGGAGCCTAAGTTTCACCGCTGCGAGGCTCCGGCGCTCGCAGTTCACGCGCGGGCTCCACTAGCACCCCCCCCGTTAAAGGGCCCATGTCATGCTTTTCCGGTTATTACCCGTCCCCTTGTGTGTTATGAAGGTTTTTATGCATGTAAACGGTCTGCAGAGTCACAAACCCTCAAAGCTCTAACACAGTCTATGCTGCCCCAAAACGCCTCTTTGGAGATTTCTCATTTTCCATTGTTTACTTCCTGGGTACTGTGACGTGTGAATACCCAGAGGCCACACCCTCTGCCAGCATTTCACGAAACAAAGCTTCCCAAACCTTTCAGCGATTCATGCCGGATATGTACAGCGTAGGGCACTGAAGAACGATGCTGTTCCTACTTTGTTTGGACCAGCGGGAGATTTGGGTACACAACCTGTAAGTCTTCATTGTTGTTTGTGTATTTATGATGTTTAAAACAAACAAGGTATCTACCACGACTGTTTAAATGGGTAAACGTTTTTCGGACTGCTAAGTTGGGATCGCGGAGAAATGCTCTCCGCAGACCCATTCTCACAGCGTTATAAACCTTTTTCTTACTCAATATCAAGCCACACTTATTGTTTGTACTTCGGCTGTGAGTGTTTGTGTGTGCTCAGGATGAGTTTCACTTGTTCTCGCTGTATCGCCGACCCGGAAGCCTGTCCGCTCCTCGCAGCAGATCGCAGCAACGAGCCTCGCAACTTCCCGACCAATCAGAGCACACTGGGCTCACAGGGAGGGGGGGGGGCAGGAGCTCCAACAAGCCGTTTAGGACAGAGAGTGAATACCGGTGAATACACATACTTTACAGAGATGCTGTATGAGAAACCAATGTGAGTTTGGAAAAATGCACAGTATAAATCTATTTTAGTATACCTCAACAATGGAATTATGATCAGTAGAAATGGCCATGACATGGGCCCTTTAAGGCTCGCCGACAGTACACGTTCCGTCACAGGAACACGCTTTGCTGGCGGAGAAGAATCCCACCAGACTCCTTTGCCCCTCCACAGAGGGATGTCCTTGTCCTTTTTCCTTTTCGTCATTTCAAGCAATTAAAAACTCTCGATCTTCTCTCGAATTATTTATTTTTTTGGACAAATGACGGCAAGACGCCCCCCTGGCGGAAACGCTGGTCACTAAGACAAATCATGTGACAGGATGTCATCTTTAGATTGGTAAAAAACCTGAAACTCATCTTGCATCTAGACTGGGCATTAGAGTTAGAAATGGTATTACCGTAGCGATTACTCTTTTTAAAAAGAGTACATGCAGGTTTATGTATGCCTCTGGTCCCAAACAAACCAAAACATGATATAGCATGCACATGGCCATCGGCCATTGAGCATGGGCAATAGTCGGAAAGCATTTAATAAATTGATAGTCACGGATGCAAGCGATTCCAAGGAACTGGAAAGCTAGGAACTGTTTGTCAACGGGAACTCCATTCCCATCCCTAGTCATCACTAAATATTGTACAGCTGTGAACTGTACAGAACCTTCATTCCATTATGACTTAATCTTTTAGATCAGATACTGTCGTTTATGGTGCCTGGAAACTTGGGCATGCCAGAAAAAAATCTTGCAGTGATTAAAGTCTTCTTTCAGTGGTGAGTGCTGAGAAAGAAGGATAACTACACCAAATATGCATTTGTTTTGGTGCAGATAAAAACACATTGGTGCGTGTACTTGAAAACATGTCCATGCAGCAATGCAAGACCTAGTCTAGATATAATACCCTTTCAGATTTTGGAAAAAATTCTGTTTCTGTACATTTACAGATTTGTATTCTATCTCCAGAAACTGAAGACAATTCTGACACCACATGTTAGTTGGGCAACAGGCAAGGGTGCTGACAAGGATAGAGTAGGAGGTATTGAACAAGCCAAGTCTGGATTCATGTTGCTGAGCTGCTTTCTCTACCACATACAAACACACACACACACACACACACACACACACACACACACACACACACACATATATATATATATATATATATATATATATATATATACACACACACACACACACACACACACACACACACACACACACATACACACACACACACACACATTCACATACACATAAACACTGATCCACCGATGTCCTGCTGATTGCAAACTGCAGGGAACTCCTCTAATCTAAGTGGTGTATCAAGATGAAAACAAGCCTCTCGCAAGTGTTCTTCACAACACTTGCACGCACAGCCACAGACCTACATTTTTCTTACAGTACACTCCTCTAAAATAGTACATCTTGATTGAAAAATACCAGTTATTATGGAGTGGTCTCCAATGCTACCTTTAAGGTCTATATTGAGTCAACGGCTAACTATTTGTGTAAGAAAAAGAAAAGCAATATTCTTTCTTATTTATAAATATAATGTGTATAACATTCCTCGTACGGTAGTTGTTTTGCCAAATGGGTTATAGTTTCTCTCCCACACACTCCCCCCCTGCCTGAAACTTCTCCATAGGACTCCATTGTTTATTGCCATGACATAGTGACATCACTATGTAACACTATATTCTATTGGCAAGAACTCCAACACATTGTATGTGATAGGCTAAGGGGTGGGACGGGATATCTCTAAGCAGGTGACCAATCACAACGGAGCCGGCCAGCTAACCAATCAGAGCAGACTGGGCTCTGGTTTCAGACAGAGGGTGAAAAGAGGTGCTGCAGCACAGGCAGTATGAGAAAAATAAAGAGCTTTTTGAACATTAAAGCATGGAAACATGTCACAGTAGATGCACAAAATACTAATATCAACCTGAATAATAGGGCCCTGTTACTACATAGTTGTCTGCAAGTATCCGGATTTGCTTTCAGAAAACGCTGAGAACGACATGTAAGAAAATCTCCTCCACTGTGAAACACTGAGATACGTTCCACTTGTAGCTTAGTGTTTTGGACTAGTGATTTGTAGCTCAAGCTTTATAACCCTGGCTGTGTAAGACAGAGTCTCTGCGTCTCTTTGTATCAATTCCTCCCCGATAAAAACATGTTCTAATATTGATGTCTCTTCTCTGCGTATATCCTTTTTGCTGTCCAAGTCAAACTCTCCCTGCATTTTTTTTTTTGTCATTGATGTCAGAATACATTGACAGTGGAAGCAGACCAGGCTGCATCACCTATAGGCACTCTTTGCAAGTAACCCGGACATTACAGAAATCCAATGAATGATTAATTCATGAAATGAATAAGGTTCAAAACCATTCTTAGGCCCTTTCCTCATTTTACATGAACTGAACATATTGTTCCTGTGTAGTGTTTTTCATTTGGACGCTGTGTTTATTTCTTGTCAGAATGCCCCATCAGTTCTTGGAACAGCCTGGTAAACGTGTTGTTCACAGTACTCATGTCTATTTTCTCATTCAAGTTCAGCTATGTTTTTATGTAGAGGATGTGCGGGTAACTAGAAAAGAGGAAGGGAGAGAGCGAGAGATGGAGGGATAGAGCGAGTGATGAGTCATTTTCTCTGTCAGACGCTGTTGTTTTCCACTAAGTCCTGTTATTTTCGCTCATAAATGGATGCCAGGTAGTGGGTGGAAAGAGTAATTTTCTTTTTTTTTCATTTTTGGTGTAATTTTCAACGGGGGCAGGCTGTGGTTGAACTTGAAAAATGTGCATGGATTTGTCCCCATTTAACTTCTCCCTTTCTTCTATATAGAGTAAAACATGTCTTTTTTTAAATAATGTATTACATGAAATATTCATAGCTTTAGTATGTTGTGAATAATGTGTCAAGTTACAATACAAAGTTGTGCAATAACAGATTTTTTGGCAACAAAAAAACTGAAGATATTATAGTGATATTAGTTAGCCTGGCCGCCTAAATGTAAGTTACTCTCCTATAGCGCTGTTTTGGTCCCAATGTCATAAGGGAAATATATGAAATCTTTATCTTTGCCCAAAGCTAGTTGTCTGTCTGCTGGATATGTAGACAGACTGTATTTCAACAGCTGCGTGCTACGTATAGAAAGATTCTGTGAGAGCGCTGGAGTAACCCAAAACAGTAAACTCGCGGATCCTAAAACAAAAACAATGACCTGAAAGAAGCTACTATGGTCAACTGAGCAGAGGGGACTGACCATGGACCAAAGATTACATTTTGTTAGATAATGTTTTAGTCACTTATGAACAATATAAAATGTGATGAATAAGGTTTTTAAAAATCAACCATACATCATACTTTATATCGTGTGTACGATACTACATGAAGAAGCCATTTTTTCAGTTTGACTGATTGCCGACCCTTGTTAAATGTTCATAAACCATTAGCGACATGATGGGGTACTGCTAGAAGTGGCTGACAAGCTGCTCAGCACAATAACCAAGCACAGGTAGCGTAAATCTGTCATGTTTCGCCAGCAGTAGTGTTTTTGCTAATCAGGAAAATGATGTCCCTGTTGCACTTTCCCATTAAGTCTCCACTACTTACTGGGAAAGTCCATTTAGTTTAACCGTTACTCTATTTGATTATTCCTTTTTTGACCCAATTTCTGGTTAACAACTAACATAACTGTTTACATCAATAGCGCTCATTCTTTAGTGGATGTTATGCAAAGGTAGTAAAAGTAGATTTATTTTTTCAAGGCCCTAGAAATATGCAGGAAGTTGTGATGCTATGGTAAACTTCATAGTGTTTCATTTAGATTCATTCTTTCCAAAGCCATGTGAAAGATGTGTGAGTTGTAGGGATGGGAACGATTAATCGAACATTCGAATATTCAAAATTATTCAGGTATTCGAATATGAGTTATGAATATTTTTTATTGTAATTTTTTTTTTTTTGGGAGGGGTGCCTAAGTTGATTACATATTATCAAATGGAATAATTCAATGTATACAACAGTGCCATAGCTAAATGTGTTAGGTCTAAAGGTGTGTTTTGCTCTGCTCACCGGTCCCTCACAGCGGGCAGAGCTGCAGGTGCTGATCTCTCTCTCTCGCGTCCGGTTATACTTCACTCGCGTTTATGTCCAAATCCATCAGAAAACCAAGTTATGTTTTAAGCATGAAAGCTGTAGGCCTATAGCTGTCAACTGTTCAAACTGTGATCACCAGTTCAACAAATGTAACAAATTCGACTTGGTTTCTATACTTATTTGAACATGTATTTATTTATCTTTCAAAATTAAAAATGTTTCTTTTAATTTTTTTTTGTACAATCTTTTTTTTTTCCCACATTTTTTTTTTTTTTATAGGGTATGTACATTTCGGTTAATCGGTTAACCGTTTTTTTGGGGGTCGAATATTCGAATATACATTTGCTTTCAAATTCCCATCCCTAGTGAGTTGGTGTATCGTTTACAATAATGTTGACAAGCCGTCACGTAGTGTTGCTACATAGAGCTATGGATATGGATATGAGTTGGCAGAAGCAACATGTGCTTTTTTTGTGTGCCAAATTGAAGTGGACACCATGTCTGTTCTAAGCTGCACTGTGCTGCTCAGGTTTCCGAGCTCACCCATGAAGGTCATCAACATCCATGTACTGATAAGATGCAAGCTGCCCTGCCCCAACAGGTGCTACACAATCAACAGCTGAGTGAGGAAGGCATCAATGAAACATAGTCTGTATACAACCTAACAGTCTAGGGCAGAGCTGGCATCGGGAAAAGCACAAAAAACTCTTGTGTAGGCAGGTGCTAGATTTTTCATTTTCATATTTTATGAATGGTACTATAGCTAAATTATTTTTCTATAGCTTAAGAAAAGAATATATCACCATTTGTTTTAACCAAATAACTCTATTATAGTAATGATATTATAGGGTTGCCCATTAATAATGAAAATGTTGATCAATAGAAATGTGGATTTATAGACTAAGAGGGTAATGGCAGAATATAACTGCCAGAACAGTGTGGTACATTCAGAAATGTACATAATTTGTACTGTCTTGCAGCCTTAGAAAAACAGGAAAAGACGACACAATATCGATATTATATCCATATATTTCCCAGGCCTAATAACTAGTGGTTTCTTGTGAACATAAATATTGTAATGTCTCAGTAGTTTCATTTGAAAGGGAAGGGACTATTACATGTGTAATAGCTGTGCTTAACTGTGTTGATTGACATATTAGAGAAGTAATAGATTTGCGGCAGACCGCATTAAACTGAATCTGAAATGGCATGAAATTGAATTGGATAATCAGCGTTTGAGTGAGAGCTCATGTCTCTGTTTGGGTCTGAAGGATCTCCTTCAAGAAGCCATTTTCACTCCGCTAATCTGCCTGTGAGAGTTTCTGCTTTTTATCACGGCGGCTAATCTCTGCCCTGGCCGCCGCACTGTAACCACTTCTCTCCCGCCATGACTCGTATAAGATTGTTTGCCAGCCGCTCACAGTGGAAGCCATTGTAGAGAGCGGCATTCATCCGTTATCTGTAGTACTATGTTTCCGTTAGCACTACTACTATCAATTATTCTGGATTTCTCAAGAGAACACACATTTCAACATTAGACCATGTTCAGGCTCATAGTCATAATGAATCATTTTCACTAATGTGTGTTTATATATAAATATGTATGTAGCTACACTTTTGTGCACACACTATACATCTTACATTTGCCCACAGCCTATCCTCATCTAAATGATAGCCACCGGTTGATTCTGTGTTCTTTAATGCTCATCCATCACCTGACACACCCACATACACTCCTTAATTTAGCAGGACCTCTACACAGAGAAATATAAACACACTTATGCCAAATAGCTTATAATAAATAGCTCGGTTTAATGCTTCTGCTCTTACCTGTTAGGTAAGGATACAGAGGTTGAATATTTTTTTTTAAAGATGTAAACAAGTGGACACCTCATTCGGCTACTTTAAAGTCGTAACCCCGCCTTATTTTCTTTTTCGGCCATTTTTTTCTCATTCTTAGCATCACATAGTTCTTTAGCAAAACATCTTTGTTTTTCTTGATCAGCTTATAGTGTTTGGATTGGCATGTGGTTACCTCAAATGACTTCTTTTTATGTTTTTTTTTTTCAATTTTTCCTTTCAAGAAGACAGATGTACTGCAGCTATTAATTTCCGTGCCATTTTAACATGACTCATTTTCTGTGTCCTCGTCTGTCTGTCTCACCAGACAATTACAGTTTAATACATAAATAGACTAAAAAGGGCACCTTGAACTCATAGAATTCCACCAAGGCCAACCCTCTATATTCCAATGCTATTGAAAGTGAAAACAAATGTGTATATCTAGCAATCCAAAATGTAATTGGTTCTACGTACTTCAACCAAGTTTCATGAAGATCTGGCCAGTGTGTATTTTTCTGTATCCTGCCGACAAATGGTCAGAGAAACAATCAAAGAAACAGAAGTGAAAATGTGACCTCTTAGCTGGAGGCTTTATGTTAAATGATCAAAATATAATTATTATAATAATATATTTATTATTATAAAATAAACTGAAGTAGTATACTTTTTACGCATCAATTTTATATTTGTAACCACAGACCAGCATTGTTTTGTTTAATTTTCAATGTTTTAATCACAACTCCTATGATGGTTTACAAATGTTGAGCCTACATTTTTAGGGATAACTCTGTTACATATTGGAACAAATACTACATTTAGAGTATCTGGTGCCTGTTAAAAAAAGCCCGAACTTAAACAACCACACATTGTTGCAGTTTCTGGACTGTCTGGTTCTGCTATCAGCTGAAATTATGATTTACAGCAGCTCCCTACTATCTTATAAATAACACCCTATTATCTTGAAAGGGCTCTTCTCCTCCAGTAAGAGGCCCTTTTGCTTGAGTGCCAAGCCCTTCTGTTTAAAAGCTCCTCTGCTTTTAAAGAGCCTGCAAAGCCACGTGAACGAATGAGAACGAGTCAAGAGTTTTCAATCACAGACTCAAGGTCCATCACTTCACTTTATTATATTCTAACCCCCGCCCTGGCCCTGAACTATGGCCGTTATCATAATCAGCTGATTTCTATGAGGCGGTACGCTAACATCTAAGAGATAACACTGGGTAACCTATTTGTTTGTTTTTTGGTTGAACTTTTTGGTTGAACTGAACATTGGTTTCAAGGTGCCCTTTTTAGTCTATTTGTTGTAAATCTTGCTTAAAGCATGCCGTTTCACTTCAAATTCCAGGGAAGTTTAAATGTCAACTTTGTGTGTGTGTATGTTGGTGGAGGGGGCGTGGGGGCTGTATTGGTTTACACCTGCATACTTGGCAGTCTAGACAAACAGGGAGGAGTCCCCCAGCACAATACTGAGGTACAAGATAAACTGATACTAGGCTTAATGTTGCTATAGAGTGGTGCAGTGATGTTCACTCGGAAATTAGCATCACAAGCGCTAGCTCCACAAAAAAAACAATTGGCCAAACACACCTTTGTATGATGCCTGATGACACGTTTTGCAACTTTTAAAATAGTTGAAGTGTAAATTCTACCAAGATATTTAAATCAGAATAAGAATCAGAATGTCTTTATTGTCACTACACTTTGGTACAACAACACTTTGTAGGCCCCTCTCGGTGCAGTAATAGAAACAGGAACATATAAATAAAAGCAGTGATAAAAGCAGTAGTACCAAATGCATGACTTCACGTAAACAGTACTAAGCTAAAGTCGGACTTGTGTTGGCCTGATGACATTAAGTAGTGTCATTAAGTCACATATTAGAAACTCCCTTTTTTAAGACACGTAAAAGCTTCAGACGTTCATCAGTGGGGTATTTACTGACATATTTCATGTCGTTGAACAACACGTGAGACTTTTGCGTGAATTAACTGCAGTCTTTAATTTCGGACAGCTACATAAAAAACACATTAGACAAAAATTTAGTTGTGACATAATACCAAGTTTGACACCATTTGTGGTTGTCTTTTTCTACTCAACCCCCCGCCTGTTCCCGTTAAACGTGTGCAAATGAAACACAAAGGAATCACCTTTCTGGCTTTGCAGAGGATGAAGTCGGCTATGAACTAGAGTTGCATTCCAGGCGGGCTTATCCTGTTCTTTTCGCAGTTAGTGGCTCCTACAAAAATGCCCCCCCCCCCACACACGAAGCACAGTGCACTAAGCTTTCAACTTAGGAAAGAACAGTGTTGGATTTCCCTCAAATGTCCAAGCTCAAAACAGGCATTCAAAGATTGCTCATAGTTAGTCCTAATACAAAATATATTGTGAAGCTAGCTCAGGTGTGATTGGAGCAAGGGAACAGGAAGTAGAGGGTAGGAAGGAGGGCTTTATTGTAAGTGATTTCCTGGTTTTAATAGCTGAATTACAGTGAAGTCAGTCATTCTCCAAATGAACAAGACTTCGCTATTAGGAAGCGGAGCCATTGTGCCCCCCCCCCCAATGATGGCAGTGCCCGACTTTTGTTCCAATATGGTCTCTAGTTATATATTTCAATTAATCCCGAAAAAATTACGTTTACACTAACTTTAGTTCAGCTTCTGTTTGTTTCAACATCAGTAAGGTTTAATACAACCGCAAGATGACTGGTTCTAGCTCTACACTGCTGACACACCTTTGCCTCCAGCGAACAGAATGTTTTATTTCCTTGAATGATGTTTCTTCAAATAAGTAAACAGCAAGAGATGCTTTTCTGTGCGCTGTAGGCTGTCGTAGAAGAGTAGCTGACTACATTTTCAGATACTTTCGGTCTGCCACAAAACCTCAGCTTAATGGAGCAATAATCATTTAATAATAGTCAAAGGAAACTATTTCCTGATGATAATGTTTCCAATTCCAGTTAAGTTCCCTCTTAGTGCTGTCTGGCCACATTAAGCACCTTACATTTCAATGAGCTAATATGTTGGCTTTGGCCTCTTGCCTTTTTTTCCTGTGACATGGGGATTTTTGGCAGAGGGCAAAAAAGGCCTCACTTTTTTCTTTTACTTAAAAAAAGGTTTTTGGGCTGCAGCGAGGTGATGAAATCACTGGGACTCTTGATCTGTGGACTTTGCTGCATGTTCGCTCAGAAAATGTTTACAACACCATAATGGTAAATCCATAAAGGAAAGTAACCATATATTTAAAAAATAAAGACTCAATCCTTTTAAATGTCAGCCCATGTGCTAAAAAGTCAATGAATGAATAACCATATAGATTTTTAAGTTTAAGTTTCATTTAATAAAACTTTAAATCTTGCATGCTGTTTCACTCTCCCCATCAAAAGCCACTTTAATGGATAATGTATAGTACATTAAACTTCCTGAAAAAAGCAGCACACTTACGTTTCTACTGACTTTCCTGTCAGGTCAGATCATATCATATCAAGCTCTTGAATATTTAACCCTTTCATTGAATGAATCCCTTTCTTTCTAAAAACTGTACTTATTTAATAGAAAGTAGACAGCAGTGTTTCTGTTAGCCGGTATTTTCCGGAATTTAACCGGCAGAAACATACCTTAATCAAAATGTGTGTTTTGATTTGTTTACAAAAAGTTTTGTTTTATTTATTTATTTATTCATTCATCTATTAATTGATTAGATTATCTGTCAGAATTATATGGAAACCAATGCCTAAAATCTGCTAAAGGCCACTTTAAAATTGGATGGAATGTTTTAATTTAGACCACAGTCAGTTAAAGGTGGGGTATGTCATTTTGGAGAAACCAGCTCGAGTGCGCTAGAATTTGAAAGTACACAACCGAAAAAAATCTGCCCCTTCCTTCAGACTTCCTTACAGAGCCCCTCCTCCAACACACACGAACGCGCACATGACCAATGAGGGCACGAGATAAGTTTGTGCACAGATGGAAGGCTGACAGGCAGGTAGGCCATCCAGTTATTTTAGCCGGGCCGGCTCAGATGATTGGTCGTGCCTTTTATAGCGCCACGGCTTCCACAGATGACATATTTTAATGTATTTATTGTCAAAGCATTTAATATATTCATTGCTATCGGGATGTTAAGAGCATTCCATGGAATATAACAAAAAGTGTTTCTGAAATAAATTACATACATCTCTTTAAGGAGATATTAAATGATTTAAATTCAATGTATTCTTCAGCAGAGAAAGATGCACCAGAGCGTTTTGGTGGGTTTTATCTATTGCCAACAAATGCACATAATATATCCAGAAATAAAATCAACAATCGTTCATTCTCCACTTGCCCTATCTGTTTCTTGGGATTGACTTCCTGAAACTACTAGTAATCAGCAGCGAACCGCTTCAACACGTGTATTTCGGTTTATTCACGGCATTCATTTTGTTATTCTACAGTGTTGTTGTTTTATAGTTATTTGTTAATGTAAATAACCCAATTTGTGTTCTTTGAAATTGAAAAGGATATCGCATTGTGTTTGTTACTTTCGTTGCAGTTGTATATGTCTTAAGTGTAATTTGGCTTGGCTTCCTATTTTGTATGGACATGCTTTTTATTTTGAAGGAGAGTTAGCGCTGTTGACAGGAAGTTGTTGTTGCTATGGAAACAACGTGACGGAGATTAACGGAGAAAAGTCATATCTACATATAAAGACGGAGAAAGTAAACGATAACGTTTATGGTTAGGTGTTAGCACCCCCGAAGAGGCACAAGCTCTTACGTTGATATTGGAGAGTTCAATAAATTCAAATAAAAACGAAAAAAAAAAAAAAATAGCGAATATCCAAATAACGAAATTGAAACCCGAATAGTACTCCAACGAACGAATATTCGGATATTCGGATATTCGGGTACAGCCCTAGATTATAGATTATTTATTCATCGTTTTGTAACAATTCAATTTATATTTTGCATCTCGGAGATGCACTGTGAATAAGATCTTGTTTGATGCATGATTTATAAATTAGCAGGAATTTAGTAAAATATGAAAGTGAAAGCAGTGCTGTTTATTTAAATAGAAATGTGAAAGCACAAACAATGTAGTCCCTTCAAATAATGAATAACATTAATAAATAGTGATTATCTCAATGCCGCTAAAAATAATCAAGAGATTGCAATAAAAAATTCCGACCAAGCTTTTCATCACATTGTTTTCAAGTTGATATTTAACTAAGGATGACTGCAGTTTTATTACCAGTTATTATAAACTGGCACTTACTTCTGGCTCCAATAATTGGTCCTGGACACAGCTTCTGTCAAAATGGCTGTAATAATTGCGACATCAAAGCCCTCCATTTGCATCCAAGCGTCTGAATTGAACCATTATGTCGATGTGTCATTTTTCTAATTTAACATTCATGAGACATTAACGGAATTATGGGTTGTAAAACAAAGCTGGCATCACTTTTAATGAACTTTAATAACCTTTCATCACGCTCCCTTGATTTGCATCACAGTGTAGTGGGTGAGAATATTGTGCAAGTGTGTTTGCACAGAGGTAACTATATGTCAGCTTCACTTATAGTTAGGGAAGCCTTCTTTCTTTTGCTTTTGTTTTCTTTTACGTCCTAATTTCACTCTTCTTTCCTTGTTTCCTTTCTCTTTACTTCCTTCCTTTTTTTCATCTTTATCTTTAACATTTTCTTGGTCTAAACTTTCTACATTGTGTCCATTCCACTCTAAATCTCTCCCCCCTCCTATCCTTCCATTCCCTAAAGTCTTTCCTCATGTCAGTGTGCTATATTTGTGGAGTTTGCCCTTACCCTGCTGACCCCAATTATCAGGTTAACCATTAACTTTCAGGTTTCACCTTGTTGGCACTTTGCCCCCATTCTCGTCTACACCAACAGTGCTTTTTGGCCGCGTCAAAACATGCAAGCAGCTGGCAGAAAAGAAAGACAGAGAAATGCGTGGTGGTGTAGTGGGAGGATACATTGGAGGTGTAAAGAAAAAGGGAGCGTAGGGAGTATCAATGAGTGTCCAAATCATTGGAGCAGCTAGAGAGTTAATCCAGAGGAAAGGAGGCAGTGAGTTATAGCTCGCAACCCTAGGGATTTTTTTCTGGAGGAGTGTCGACTTTAAGCTACCGTGTTTGGCTGCCGGGAAGAAAATGGAGGAAGCTCTCCCATAGTAGTTAAAGGTCAGTGGCTGAGGTAGGAGAAGTAGTCCGATCTAGTTGTTGAGTAAAAGAAGAAGCACCAGAGTTTACGAATACTCTGTAACAAGTACAATTTGTGCAATCAAGTAAAAGTACAAAGAATTTGCATCAAATCATTAAAGTAAAAGTACTCAATAGGAAGTGTGGCCCATTTCAAAATAATATATATGATATGTTTTGATTATAATTATTGATGCATTAAAGTGTTTATCAAAGCTGGTAAAGGTGCAGCTAGTTTGAATGACTTTGGCTGCATCTCACTTCGGTTAAATGAAATCCTTGCGTCCCTCACTTGCGTAGTTTCCCTGCGTTTAGTCCCTCCCACCAGGGAGGCATGGAGAGACGCAAGGAAACCACGAGAAGCAGGGAAATGAGTTTTAAGAGCAATGAGACGTCCTTTCCTCCGGAGCGTCACGTGAAGCGACGTCCGTTTGTGATGACTCCGCACAGCTGATCGTCTGACAGCAGCCAACTCTGTCCCCGTTATTTTCACAAACACCCCCGCCACACATTTACCGACATAAACATTTGTATCATCTGTTGCAGACCCAAATAAATATAATAAAATAAGAACTCATTCTCAAAAAAGATAAACGCCATTCTTAAAATGTATAAACGAACAATAGTTTGATTAATATTGATTAGAGTGCACAATATAAATAAAATAATTGAGAGAAGAAAAAGAGATATGTTATCTATCAAAACCCAGTTAGATTAACATTCATTGCGCTGCACACTTTGTTTGTTTGTGTGGATATGTAGCAAATTAACATTTTAAATAGCAATTAATGACTAACTGTAAAACGAAAAAAGCGATCATGAAAATGTTTCCAATAAATGAATAAAATGATTTTTGACCACTTTGTTGTTCAGATACTGTATATCACATATTTGTAACTAAATGATACATTAATTGAAACAAAACACTGTATAAACTTAGGAGAGAGTCCCGTGAGTTTCATGTGTTTTCTTCACTCCGCTGGGAAACTGCTCTCATGTCAAGAAGCAACAGATCAGTGCATGCGCTGCATCGTCCAATCAGTGAGCGATACACAGTAAGGGGGCGGGGCGAGTATCTGAGGATTTCACCGGAGGATGGTCTGGTAGTTCCTCGACTATCGCTCCTCCGTTATCACTCCTCGATCCTCGGTCCTTGGTCCTCCGGCACAAATAAGGCCACTGGGACGCTACTCAAGATGGCGCAGACAAATCAACTTCCGGTGATACCGAGCCCGAGGAGCGAGGAAATGAAAAATAACCGAAGTGAGACGCAGCCTTTGTATACTGCAGGGTAGCTTGTGAATGTTACTCCAGGTGTAACAAGTCTTATTTAAGGGTTGATTACTGATATTTCACATCAGTAATCTGCAAAATAACTTAGGTATTAAACAAATGTAGTGGAGTGAAAATACACAATATACCTCTGAATTGTAGTGGAGTAGAAGTACAATGAAGCAACAAATGAAAACACTCAAGTAAAGTACATAGTATTTCCTTTATATAAGATTTGATTCATCTTTTGTAATTCTATCTGCAAGTCTTTTTATTCCTTGGAGATTCGGTAGCTCATAGTTTTCTCACAGTCGATGTCAGTGTAATTTAGCTCTAGGCCAATGTTGTGATTCATGGTTTGGTAATGTTACACACATGGATATTATTTTAGGAAGAACGTTAGGATGTCAGCTGCTAATAAACACAACAGTCCAAATAAAGAGATCGTTTTTGTGTCCTCTTATTGTTGCTCTGTTTTCAATAATGGAGTCGTAAACTTTTGCTAAATGGGTCATGTATGATTCATGACAGGATATGCCAGCATATTAATTACGTGTACTATAATGGATTTTGCTCTGTTATGGTTTCTTCTATTTTAGTTTGAACCAGCATGCATTCTGTACAGAATAACGAAATTCACTTAAACCAAACCAGATGAGTAACCATACAATTAAAACAAAGACAAAAATAGCAGTGGGTGGAAACGAAAATCCCCCAGAAAACTCTTCATTTAAATTGTTTTGGACTTGAAACTGGTAATGCTGCAAGTTTACTATTCTTTCTCGATCTTTTTAGATTATTTAAAATGTAATAATGGATACTGCTTTATTGATAACATTTATTTTTGTAAGACACATATGATATCAGCCTTTTAAACGTGAATATTTTTTGAACAATAATCTATTTTTTGTCATTCGTTAGCAGTTTGGACACCTTTGTGCTAATTCATTGGGATTTTTCTTCGCTTGTCAGTTTATTGGTACAATATTTGGCACTTTTCACTTTTGAGGGTTTTTATAGGATCAAATAATAATACATTGATATAGGAATCTTTTTTATTATAGACCCATACACTGAAAAAACTGAAGTGTTGAGTTTAATTAAATGTATTATGTCTACAGATTTCACATAACTATATTAGGTTAGTTGGAAGCAATAATATTAAGTTGAACCTAATATTTTGTATTTAAACTAGATATTATTGCTTTCAACTAACCTAATACAGTTATGTGAAACATAATACATTTGATTAAAGTCAATGTTTCAGTTTTTTCAGTGTACACATACACATACATATACACTAGGGCTGTACCCGAATATTCGTTCGTTGGAGTACTATTCGGGTTTCAATTTCGTTATTCGTTTTTATTTTTATTTGAATTTATTGAACTCTCCAATATCAACGTAAGAGCGTGTGCCTCTTCGGGGGGTGCTAACACTTAACCATCAACTTTGTCGTTTACTTTCTCCGTCTTTATATGTAGATATGACTTTTCTCCGTTAATCTCCGTCACGTTGTTTCCATAGCAACAACAAATTCCTGTCAACAGCGCTAACTCTCCTTCAAAATAAAAGCATGTCCATACAAAATAGGAAGCCAAGCCAAATTACACTTAAGACATATACTGCAACGAAAGTAACAAACACAACGCGATATCCTTTTCAATTTCAAAGAACTCAAATTGGGTTATTTACATTAACAAATAACTATAAAACAACAACACTGTAGAATAACAAAATGAATGCCGTGAATAAACCGAAATACACGTGTTGAAGCGGTTCGCTGCTGATTACTACGCGCACCCCCATGCGTGGGCCGAATATTCGCTGCTGATTACTACCGAATATCCGGAGCCTGAAAATATTAAATTAAGCTTCATGGAAAAAAAGCGTTGATACTAACACTTGTTGAAGCGTAAATGCAATCACCAGAAGTAAAAAGCAAACGTTGGGCTATAAACAAACTACATCACGATAGCATGACTTCACAACACCACCGCCACGCTAAAGGCGGCTAATGTTCGACGTGATGGCGTTAAGAAGTCTTATTATTTTAGTCATTTATTTTAGGCATTTGACCAAAAACCCATTCAAATAACAATTGACTTATTAAATGCTAACTGATTTCTTGGGTTTTAGGTCTCATTCCTGCACCACTCTATACCCAGCCCTAGTGCCTTATAGAGTCAGATGAGAATGATTGTTGGCCAGTGAACACAAGAAAGTAAAAAACACTTTACTGCTATTAGAAAAATTGCAACTTGTGGCCAATATTTGTGGTTCAGTTACACATGCTGTGACTTGATTTACACATTTTGACTCCACATGACACGATGCCCAGTCAATCAGCTGGTGACCTTTTGCCCTTATTCACATTTTCTAGGTCAGCAATTGACAAGGGTCTATTGATTCTCCATGAGTGAGCCTCCGCTCATCTGTGCATGCATACACAGAGAGGGATTTTTCCGTCAGTCTTGTCAAGTTATTGAATTTGGTTTGGAAATGTGTGTGAACATAAACTACAAATAGCATAATGTAACCAGGTAGATTTCTATCCGACTGTATGGCATTAAACCCTTCTGCGGTTGAACTTCTGCTAAGATCACTTTGTCTCTAATCACCAACAAACAAAAATTAAAAGCACTGGAAAAAGGAATGTCTTAGATCACATGAAAGCGGTTTATAATTTTCTTCCCTCTTATTCCCACTTGCTTGTCTCTTTTCAATATACCTGCATTTCCTCAACCATTTGTCCTTGGCATCTTCTTTCCTCCTTAACCCCTTCAACCCATCTCTCTTTCACTTTCTCCTTTCATTCCTCAGTTCCCGCCTTATTTATTTTCCTTTTCAATGCTTGATTCCTTTCTTTACAAGCTGCCCTCTGTCTCGCCCTCTCTTCCTCTGGCTCCGCCCTCTCTAGCAGCCAGACCGTCTGCTCGTTTTCATCCTCTGCCTAGAAAACAAGGTCTAAAGTTCAAAGCTTGCTGTAGTGGATTAGCAGCAGTAAGGGGGGGAAAACCGAGGGAAGACTGGCCCGGGTCAAAACTGATTTAAGTCTTAAATCGATGGAATTTTAATCTAATCAGACACCACATTTCAATGTTGTATTTGTCCAAACGTTTGTCTTCTTGGATTTTGTTTATGTCAAACACATTGTCCTACAATCTTTAATGCATTCAGAAGTATTTGAAATGCAACATGGAGTAGACTTAGGGGAAATAATCTAAAGGAGGAGTTAGTAAAGTGATGTTTCAAACACGTTTTGACATGTTATTTTGCCTTGGAAGAGGACACTTCTTTTGCTTTTATGCTTTACTCTTAATTAGTGTGGGACCTATATATTCTGATTGGCTTGTCATATTTATATTCTCACATCTTGCCACTGTTTGCTGTACACCCACTCGTGTGTTTAATTTCATTTCTAGTTTTCGTGTTTTTACGGGCTGCTCCCAAGTTTAAATCTGTTTGTGTTTGAGACGGAGATGTGTGTGTGGGTTAGTCTGCCGCCACCTGCACCATTAAGAAAAAGAAAGAAGAAGAGAGTGAAAGAGGATGCCACCTGTCTTCTATCCCAGCTCAGCTTTCCTTTCCCTCTTATTATAGTGCCTTAAGTCAGGGGTTCCCAGACTTTTCAGCCCGCGACCCCCAAAATCACTGTGCCAGAGACTGGCGACCCCCCACGTGAATTGTCAAAGGGGGGGGGGTGGGGTTGTTAGTGAATTGTCATACAAATAACAGTGTTTCCCATACATCGACATACAAACCCCACAGATCCTCAACTCCGGTGTGTCTCACTCATTAAGGCGAGACACGGCAGGCAAAAACATCGTTTTTCATGCACTGGTCAATTTTGATATGTTGTGCTATTTTGATTCCATAAAATGTTTTCTTTCAGGCTTTTGGAAGGAAAATGTACAAAATACACATTTAGGTGTTTATTTTACTACAGTTTGTCTATTTGCGTCTGTAGGTTTCTCCTAAATTCACCAAAAGTTAGCTTTCTAACGTAACATAAAGTACCGCGACCGCTGTTTGGACCATGTAATCAGAGGTATCGTTAGAAAGCTCCGTCTCTCCTGCACAATCTCATTGGATCCAAATATGGTCATTTTCTTTGTATCAGCAACCAATCGGAAAGTACAAAGGGGTCTTAAACCAAAAAACTAAATCTCATTGGCTGGTGTCAATTTCTGACAACGTGATTCGTTCAGATGCGTCACGTGGTGTGCTAAAAACACTTCTTGGTTTAGATTTCGCTGGACCCCCACTTTGGGAACCCCTGCCTTAAGTAACCCCTCTACTTATGTATACACACTAACACACCATGCAGACAATTAGCAGCATCTTCAGCACCTCTCCTGCTGGGGAGTAGGCGTGTGGGAAGGAGATACAAACACGTTTTGGTACGTGTGATAAATAGGTGTGGTTGTATGTAAATGAAGGAGGCTGTATTTCATTTCAGCTAATGTGCATTTGAGCATGATAGGGATGTTAATCGAATGATCCTGTATTACTGGAGCATTTAATAGATAAGATAAGTAAATATATTTGCAATTACACTATCAGTGTAAGGGCAGCTGGATCAGTTAAAATATGTGACTTTTACTGCACAACAATTATTGGTCACTGTTTTAAAAGATTTGTATCGTAGAAAACAACACAACATTTGATATTTCTTTCATTTGTTTGTGCAGTTTAGCAGACAAAAAAATCCTCCTGAAGTCTTTCTCAATGTGGATAGTTGTGTGAGTCTGATATTGGTTGAAGCTAGGGCCACTTAATTGTGTCAGGGGTGCGCCATGTAACAGCCAATCACATCAGTCCCTCTGTGTAGGGTTCATTTGCAGCCAATAGGGACTCCCCATTAGAATCTTTCAAACAGACCACACACACACACACACACACACACACACACACACACACACACACACACACACACACACACACACACACACACACACACACACACACACACACACACACACACACTCCGCCTTCTTTTAATGGCCTGAAGGCTCGTTTGTTAGATGTACAGGCATCTGTGCAGATCAAGACTGAGCTCTCCTCCGTGTTTCATGTCTTGCCCTTGCTTTTTTATATGGTGCTGTATTTGCTGCTCGAATGGATTCATTTGTACAACCTACTGTGTATATTATATATTCAAATGCACTTTCTTTTATGCCCTTCCAAACGTTATTACTTTATAACTTTGTTTGCCACAGATCCATAAAAATAGTCTTAAAATATTTGTTTATATGTGAAGGAATTTCAAATTCCTGTCGCATTTACGTCACGCAGATCCCGATAGAGAATTTTGTCTTGTTATATACTCAATGCCAGTTAGCAAACTAATGCTGTGAAACAGGCCTGCAATACATTCTCCCGTTTATACAGGTTATTATGATCTGTCTGTGTTGGACGTGGTTTGGAGAGATAATAAAGGATGTTGAACATCTGTACTGCATTATACAGTAAGGTGTTTCCATCATTTAGCCTTCCTTCATTGGTAAATAGGGTGGACGAAATAATAGAAACACGTTGTTACACAAAATAATATTATGTTCAGCCTACCTAAGATAGAAGGATGGCTTTGGAACATGACTATGGACCCGTTTTAATTTCCATTACCCACTGTTGACTAGAAACAAAACCCCTAGCTTTGATCTTTGTGTCCCACATTGAGGTTGAACCCAAAGTTGGTTGTTGAGGTTCACATGCTGCGCGTCCTCTGGGATTTCTTAGTTTACCTTTGATGAGGATTTATGCAGCCAAAGAAGAATCAAATACCTTGGGCGCAACTTTTTATTTTTCAATTGATCTAACGGAATTTCACAAATTTCACTGTCAAGGTCCGTAAACACCCCAAAGATGAGAGGAAATCATCGTGAGGAAACATGAGGAGCGGCTGTTTAGTTTTCCAGCGGATGGTTGTTCAGTGTGTGTGTGCGTGCAAAGCTCTGCCCTGCTGCCGCTTTGTTGTATTGTACTGGACTGGGTTTTATGGCAGTTAGCTGTTAGTGAGGCCCACTGTGAGGCAGCTGGTGGTAAAAGTAGGCCATGCGCCCTGTTGTGCCGCCTATAGAGTGAACCCCTCAGATTCCATTTCCTATGGTACCCTCCTATATGGAGCCATATACAGTACTGGGTTACTGCTGGGCTTTGAAGAGAAACTATGTGGAAGGAGAGGGAGTGAGGGTATCACGACTCTTTTTTGGGAATGTTACTCGGCCTGACATTCTTAGGAAGTGAAGCCCACCTGAGGGAGCAGAGAAGAAGAGGATGCTTGTCTAAATCGAAACATCTTCATTTTAAACAGATGGGTACAATCGATTCAAAGGCTTTATTGTCATATGCAAAGGAGCTATGAGTCTCATTCTCCTCCAACGATGCAACGTATATATATATACAAGACATAAAACGATAATAAATAGAAAATAGTACAAGAAATATCAGAACAAAAATAAAATGGTAAAAGAGAATGTTGCAAGACTAATTTGCAAGTAATGCAGGAGAAGTGAAGTGTTGTTGAACAAAAATAAGAAGAAAGGAGTCGGATTAGTTTCAATTCCTGCTAAAGTGACAAAATTGGACTTATCTTATTCATCAACATGTTGCTTCTCTGCAGGTCTGACTGTGGTCCATCTATTAGTAGGATCTGATTCGCTCTGCAGCAATACATTAGCGACAGAAGTTTATATATGCTTGGCCTTTGTTTTCTTGCCGGACTAAGCAGCTATACATCCATCTTGGCAGTATTCCCATAGTCTGTGTAGATGAAAAAAGTCAACTTCTGCCTGTAAGCAGACGGCAATTCAAACAAAGAGGGTAATCTTTCAGACAATGGCGTCACTTTATTGATCCCAGTGGGGGAATTGTCCTTTCTTTTGGCACCTCCACTGGGAGGTCGGAGGTCGGGGTCAGCCTGGGAGCAGCTGCACTGCAGCTGGCAGGGTGTAGTCTGGGTGTAGAAGTTCAGGGACACTTATGTAGTGTTGATGCCTGCTGGGTTGCTGGTGTGAGCTCCCGTTTAGGGACAATCTCTTGAACCTTTATGCCTTTATGTCGCCTGGTTAAAACCATAGACTGTATATACAAATGGACGTAGTGTCCGTGACGTAACCCATAGGTTTCTGCAGAGTTGCTGAGAAGCCCTTAGTAGGCGGAGTCGGCCGCTGCCGTCTCGACAGTGACGTCAGAGTTTAACTCCCGCCTGCTCCAGCCTGATCCAAATAAGGGCAAAGAGGCGGAGCCGAGGCGGCATAAGATAAGTCCGATATTTAAATGAGGAATACTCCACCAGGCACCAACACAACAAACACGTCTGAGTTCAAGTTGTGTTCCCCGGATCAGCCTCGCAGCTGAGCCCCTGTAGCATCCTGGAGCTAACAGAGCTAACGGAGCTAGCAGAGGGACAGAAAGCTAGAAGCAGCAGTCACTGCAGAGACCTGTCCATCAAAGTGACCACGCCCTAATTTATGCAAAAAACTTTAAGACCTAATATAACTAAAAGGGGTGCGTTATAAAAAAATTCACTCCCCATTCACTCCCCATTCACTCTTCTTGTCATGAAGGCAGGGGCGGATCTACGGGGGGGCAAGCTGCCCCCCCACTGTAGAGCCTTGCCCCCCCAGCTGCCCCCTTATCTTTTGTGTCCCTAAAACTGTACTTGTAGAAACAAACCCACACTATGTCCACAAGCTTCTCAAGCAACGAAATAAGCAGTTCATTAATTAAAAGTGAATCATTTTAAATATCATCTTAGGCCTGATAAAAACGTAGCTACGGCCCTGCCGGCGTTCACAGACCGCGGCTCACACAGCTGCAGAGAGACCGAGCTGTCCCAGCACCTGAAGGTGGATCAGCTTCCCCTGGGAGCATTTCCCCTTCCACTAGTTTAGTTTTTTACTAAAGACGAGAGCTTGAAACAAAATATTAATAAAACGCTGCCGTTTGATTCGATAGCGTTTAACAGACGGTCGCTGTGTGGGACGTTACGTTACAAAATACTACGCAGACAGCGCTAGCTGGGAGATCGATCACTTTATTTGCTAAACTATGCGGTACTATTAAATCCACGTAAATTACACATCACAGCAATGAGGCCAGATAAATGAAACCAGGATACATCCTTTACCGTCAAACTGGATCTAAACACAGCTGCCTGGGTGCGTTTGATAAATACTTTCTGATGTTATATTTATTATAGGCTACTTATCAGCTACATGGCCCTAACGTGTAAAGTTATACACACATTTGTACCAGTGCTTTTCACAAGTGAATCTTGCAGGGAGTTATTCAACAACAACAAAAAGAAGTGATCAGGACGAACAGAAAGAGGAAAAGGAAAAGAGAGTTCACTGAAGAGACCAGGAGGGTCAGAGCAGGAGAAAGCCAGGAGGAGATGAAGACATTAGTGAAGAAGAAGAAATGTATGTGAGGAATAAAGATGAAGTGTCAGAAAGAGGGACAGAGGCAGGGATCAGGAGGCAGATGAAACTCCACCACATGGTATGTTTTTATTCTCCTTGCATACATATTCCATTACAGCAGCACAATCTAGCGGCTCTTAGTATTGACAAATATGTATTGAAATGTGTTGCTGCACAGGTCACCTTTAGCTCTCTTAAGAGATGGGTGATGTCATATGTGTACTTAATTATAACTAAGTACTTTTACTCTACTTACAGTAAACATAATTCTAGGGTATCATGAGTATTTTCTGCTGTTTTATACTATATTTTAGTTTGTTTGTCTGAACACCTTGTTTCTCTTGTACATTAAGAACACTTGTGTTAGGGCATGATTTAACAATAAATAGGTAATATATATACAGTATAAAATACCACGTACTGTCCGCCCTCCCATGCCACCCTGGCATGACCTCTTGCCCCCCCTTTGCCACCCCATGTAAAATGTTCTAGAACCGCCACTGCATGAAGGTGGAATCTAACTATATCCAGAATAATTTTATTGCATCCAGGGGTAGAAACATGTTTATTTCTGCTGTAAAGTTGGGCATTTTAACATGGGGGTCTATGGAAATGGCTCCTTTCTGCAGCCATCCCCTATCGGCCAATAGATGAACTGCAGTTTGTGGCACTTCCTTATGGGCTGCCCCAGAGTTTGCCGCTTGGTTCAAACCACCAAACACGGGATATAAAAGGGGGGAAGGGCACCAGTCAAGCAAGAATGTTAAATATTATTTAAGTGAGTTTATGGCAAGAGTTGAAAGGTATTGACAGAGGAACTTCAGTGTGTTTTCTCTTCCATTATCCATAACTTTTTGATCACAGTGGGATTCCGTCATCAGAAAGAAAACGGTAATTCATGGTGTTTGTAGGTACCTGGCATCATTAATAAATTACAATGGTAACACAGTAACGGATCTGACATTATTCTGAAAAAAAAAACATTTTAGAATTGGTTTGCTCAACTCCTTGTGGATGGACCTGAATACAAATTGGCATCAATATGTATTTTTTAACATCCTTTTTAGCAATTTTAAGCTCGGATTCACAGCATAATATGTTTATTTTGAGTTCAAGCAGCTTTAATTAATCAGACAAATGTATATTTGCGAATAAACCAAATGATCTTGCAGCAAAACTTGCATGAGTATAATGAGCGAAAATTTGATTTGCGTTTGGTTTGAAAACAGCATTAGACATTATTTTTCTAGCGTCTTTCAAAAAAAACTACTGCAGTACAGTTTAAAAGGACATATTATGCTAATTTTAAGGTTTCATATTTGAAATATAGAAACTCCTTCTGGCGTGAGTTTGGATATTCACATGCACAAAAATCTGTATATCACCCTACAGGAAAGGGAAAACCCCAAATAGGGCCTCTTTTAATACTAAATCAACAATTCCAAATGTTCCCAAATGGGGTACAATATATATTTTTTAAGTAGATCTGTCATTCTATGTTATTGTACACAAACCTCCATTTCCACATCATCCCGAACCATTTATTCCACTAAAACCTAGCCCCTACGCCAGGCTGAATTTGTTGTTTAGCAACTTTAATGATTTTATTTTCAGCAAAAAAATCAGTTTTGTCGGCCTGTGGTTTCTGAAAGTATTTCTCATATTGTGTAAACAGCACATTCTGGTGAAGGCCAACACATGATCATTCATTATTAGACAGTGTTGTAGTGGCAAAAAGCTCAATCATGCTGATGATATTGGTACTGTTGCAGGTTAATCCATACATTGATAAGACCACCTCATGCTCCATTTAACCGAAAGCCTCTCACACAGTAACACACAAGCTTGTATTTCTAAGACTACATTGTTTATTACACAGTATTTAGACTGCAATATCATTCTTATGACATATCATAGGACATGTTCCTCTTTCCAGGAAGGTGGTCTTGTTGTTTTAGCAGCTCATGGGCCCTATAGGTTTTTTTTTTTTTTAAATGGAACATCAGATTTATGATGGGAGGAAAGCCAAACAAGCAGAGCACAGTAGTTGGACTGGTCTCCAAGGGGTACACAAGGGGCTGCAGGGAAACAGAAGAACAGCACACAGAAAGTTGCATGGAGCTTTTGAATGAGGTACAACAGTTTCTGCACTGTTGTAAATTGGACTGTGTGGGCTTTGTCTATGTTGATACAGTACTTTTCAATGCAGAAGCAGGTCATCATTTTGATAAAGAGATATAAGTGGTATGCTAATGGAAATGTTTTGATTTGAATGACACTGTTGAAGGCAGGGCAGTGCGATTATGGCAAAAATCATAATTACAATTATTTCTGGTCAATATTGATATCACGATTATTAAATACGATTATTCATTGACTTAAAAAATATCCATTTATTGAACTTTAAAACAAAATTAAATAATAATTTGAACAGTATGTTTTGAACAGTTGAATACCCTGAACTTTAAGTATAATTCAACTGAAAAACCAATAAAAAAAATAAAATTATACATTTATATCTACATTTAAATAAATAATATAAAAATAATAAATACCAATAAAGATGATAAACAAATATTTTGGAGCGCACTTCCACAACTTACTAAAGATATATAAATATGATGACTAATGTCACTCACAACCTGTAATGTTTAATTATACTGCTACACGCAGTACTCTTATTTTGGTAACCCCTTATCCGGAAACCGGAAGTAGCGAGCTAAGAGGCTCCGGCTTGACGAGGTTAGTGAAAGTTGACTGAACGCTAGAGACCGGAGAATAAAGACACGGCAACTAAAGCTTCCCTTGTAACGTTTTTATATGGATTTATTAAACAGACTGCAAGTCACAACACAACCTGGCCAAGAGGGCTTTTAGGGAGGGGCGGCAGCGCACGCGCGGGCAGGATGTATAATGCAAGACGAATTGAGAGCATCATTGCGAAAGGGAGTGCAGCAAAATAATCGTTTTTTTTCCATTACGTTGTTTTCATAATCGTTGCAAGCCAAAATCGTAATCGAGATTAAAATACGATTAATTGCTGAGCCCTAGTTGAAGGTTTTAAATAATGTTATGCCTCAGCAACAGCCAGCCGAAGGAAGATGCATGTTTTTAGGCTGTCAGTCGCTCCATCAGTCCCTCTGTACATCCAATCCACTCTCTTCAGTCTGCGTACAAATGACACGACTTTACACATTTGAAATGCGTGCAATAGATACGCAGAAGTCCGATTTTGCGTGCATATGATACGCTAACCATTCCCATTGAGATCTGAGGCCGAGTTTTGCGTGCATATTATACGCCACGTTTCTTCTCAATACCAAGCCACGATTATTGTTTTTATTTAAAATCGTATAATGTCGGATTTTTTTTCTCCGTCTGTGAGGAAAAGAAATGTGGCTCAGAGCTTCAGAATAATGAAATCTGTATTTTTTTTAATCTTTTTTTCCTTCTAATTTGTTATTCTTTTCTAAATAACACACTGTTATTTACTCAACAATAACACACAATTATCCTTGTTTTTATTTATTCGTTTAATTCTATAATCTCGGGCTTTTTAGCCGTTCCTCAGGAACTGAATTTCAAAATAAAGTCACCGGAAACAGACGTAGGCCTATAAGGGACATTTCGAGCATCATTGCGATACACACCACAAACCCACTGAACTGATTACCCAAGATCCTCAGCTAGAAGCTCGGTGATTGGATTGTTTAGCCGCAATGCACGCTGGGATATGGTGTTAATGCGATATGAAATCCGAAAAACATTTAAAAAAAGAAAATAATACTTTATTCCGAGTGTGCTTGCTTTTCTCTTTGGAAGTCATCACATAAGGGCATTGTAATACACGGTTCGGCTGCATTAAATATTACACATCTGCCGTAGTTCTTTATTTATAGAGCCTGATTAGAAGACTTCTGGACAAACTGGAAGAAATGCCGCCGAAACTGAATATGTGACGTGGATCATAAATATATCAGCAATTAAACAACATCTTCAATTTCTCTTCACACAATACGTCTCCTTGCAGTATCAACACTAATTCGGCTGGCTTTTATATTTGATCCAATTGGTAGATAGGTTATATTTACACCATAACGGTGCACAGCTGATATAAAAGGACTTGTAGTTTTTAAAGATATTACTGATTTTCTTTGAATATAAGAATGTAAATACTGAGTTGAGAGAATAGTCAGGGGTTTTTGGGTGATGGTAGACACATCTATGGAATCACAATTTCAATAGCTTACCATTAAATGACAGATATACCTTTCTGTCTGTGATGTTTTACAAATCAGATATTAATGTGTAGAAGTAAAACATGAGAAATAGTATAGCAATATCCTGTAAAATTATGTGAAAACATGAATAAAACTACACATCTTCAGATGTTATACATACATAAGTGTCCTACACTAATAATACAAAGTTATTATTAGTATGCTGTGTGTACCTTGTGTGCACCGCCTAGTGGTTAAAGCACGTTATTGAATAATTATTTTTGTTGAATAATGTTATTTTTGTTGAATAATGTTATTTGATGAAAAAAATATTAAGAGTACATACAAAATAGGGGGAAAGTAGAAGGTCAATGATAGAAATATAGAATATAAAAAATCAAGAAGATACTGTAAGTGATCTCTACAATAAAACAGTTTAGTGCGGATGTACAAAGATATTAATATGAGGATGTGCAAAACAGACAAACTAATTAACCTTTATTTAAACATCAAAGAATACTTTAGGTTAAGGTCTTCTTTTAAATAAGAAAAAAGCTTTTGGGATATCTACACATAAATATTAAGCCTGACAAAGTACTTAACGTCTAATATATTGCTTTCCTGCCTATGTTGAAGCACTTATTTTAACTGATATTATACACATTAATTATACTCTTATGTATGTAGATAGTATAAGAAATGTGCAGAATTTGACAGTTTAATGGTGGAGGTATACACACATATTGATAGATGTCTTGTAATGCACTGTTGAGGAAGCTGTGACCAAGTTTTTCATTCATTGCATAACTTCAACATAGTTCAGGTGTAACTAAAGTCTGCTTTAAGGGTTGTTTATATTTCACATCATTAATCAGAATCTGCAAAGTAACTAAAATAAATGTAGTGGAGTAAAACTACCAGGTTAACCTCTGAATTGTAGTGGAGTAGAATTACAAAGTAACAATGAGCTGTCATGTGGGTATATATTAATGCTGCCCATTATGGATACAAGCGATTTTCACCCATTTATTAATTACATGTTTTAAATTTGTACACACCAATATGTTTCCTATCGCCTAAACCTCCAGGGATGTACACAGTTTAATACTGGCAACTTCTAATTGTTTTCTTTTAAAACTACAATTCCCAGTAGAGACCGCTATAGAACATGTTGCGAAACCCATGTGCGAAACACAATAGCCAGCATGTGTAGTTCTGGGGGGGCGTTCGAGTCCAGCTTTCGATAGTCTGCCGTGGTTTCGTTCCATTTCAAAGAGCTGTTTGACGCTCGGCGTAACCTTGGCGCCCTGCCACTCCAACATCCAATCCCAAAGCTTGAAGATGAATCACGGGGTTTGTCAAGCAACGGGACTGTAGTCCCAAACGCTAGCTGAGGATTATGGGAAGTGTAGTGTCTTTGGCCATCCTAAACTCTGAAATGTTTTTCGGATATCATATCGCATTAACACCATATCCCAAAGTCCATTGCGGCTAAGGATCAGTGGGTTGTGGTTGTCGTGTGTATCACAATGATTCTCGAAATGTCCCTTATAGGCCTACGTCTGTTTCCGGTGACTTTATTTACGGCTAAAAAGCCCAAGATTATAGAATTAAACGAATAAATAAAATCAAGGATAATTGTGTGTTATTGTTGAGTAAATAACAGTGTGTTATTTAGAAAAGAATAACAAATTAGAAGGAAAAAAAGATTAAAAAAATACAGATTTCATTATTCTGAAGCTCTGAGCCCATTTCTTTTCCTCACAGACGGCAAAAAAAGTCCGACATTATACGATTTAAAATAAAAACAATAATCGTGGCTTGGTATTGAGTAAGAACATGTTTCTATGAACCACACAGCTTCCGGTCTACCAAGACCCGACCGGACAAAAACAAGTGGTGCAGGCAAGAAACGTGGCGTATAATAAGCACGCAAAACTCGGCCTCAGATCTCAATGGGAATGGTTAGCGTATCGTATGCACTCAAAATCGGACTTCTGCGTATCTATTGCACGCATTTCCAATGTGTAAAGTCGTGTCATTTGTATGCAGACTGAAGAGAGTGGGTTGGTACATCGGTATGTCCGTCTTTACGCCAGTCTGCTGTCTTTCCGTCTGTACCTACTCCCGTATGCCTGTCTGTCCTACTGTACGTACAGCTGTATGCCCCTCTGTTTAAAAACCCCCCAGCAATTAAGATTGAACATCTCTTTTATAAGACAGTCCTGGCCAAGCTCGGCAGCAGAACAGTAAAAAACAATAATCGAAAACAAGAACAGAGAACATATTAATCACAATCTGAATTGCATCATACAAAGCATCTATTGACTGAGTTGCCTGCTTCTCGGTCATTTAGAAGATCCATACAAATTCCCTGAGTTTCAGCTCATATAGCAGCTGAATAACACCCAGAATAGCCTTATTAATAACGATATGCCCCCTGAGTAGGTTCTTCTGTACGACAGTTTGTGTGTCCCTCTGGAAGTCTTATTTTTGTATTTTATTTAACCTTTATTTAACAAGATAAATGCATTGAGATACAATCTCAGTGTCCCTCTGTACATCCATCTTCACATCCCCTGTACTTTCGTGTGTACCGCCACATTGTTCATCACTGTGTACGTTCTTATGTGTGTCCCTCTCTACCTGTCTATCCAAAACTTCTTTCTATTATCTTAAACCCAGTATTTTAGTAATGCCTTGACGGAATTTCATCAATACTTTTCTGCTAAGTCTTGTAACCTCTTGTTGGTTGAACAGTATGTGCATATATACTTAAGCACTGTTCTTAATCTATTGTCATCATTGTGTGGGGAAGTGCAGTCCCTGTCCTTAGTGGCAGGTTTCAATCATACCCTGCACGATTCAAAACAGAACCCAAAGTTACTAAAAGCTTGTTTTTATACTGTGAGCAACCAACCTACTTGAGTAACCTTTACCGGTGTACCACGGCATTGTTTTTGCAAATACCAGCTCATCCATTAATGGGTTTAGTGTGAGAGCTTGAATGGATTCACTGCTTTTTAATAAGCTCCGGTTTCTTTTGGCGCATGTCCTGAATCAAATACTTGTGTGTGTGGAAAGGAAAAACAAGTTTGTTAAGTGTTGCCAAATGTCCTTTATTGAATACTTCTTTAGCACACTGCCTGTTGTTGGGGTCTTAATGGTCTGCCTCCCGAGACCAAGTATTTACGTGCAATGAGGGGATTTATGAATTTTAACACGATGGGATGGCACTCAGCTGCCGCGCTGCTCCGAGAGGAAAATAAACAACAGGCTCAGCGAAAACACAGCGACTGTAATCCAGCCTGATTATCCCTCTCACTGAATCTTTCAGCTATTGACATTAGATGGCACTCTCAGTAGCAACATGGACAAATGTGTTTACAGTTTACAGAGGATAGAGGGAGATGCACAGGGAGGGAGAGGCCTCTAACGGTAAGGGAAGAAAGAGATGGAGCTGAAACTAGGGCTTCAGTTTTAAAGGGGCATTTATTTAGCTTTTTGTTGTTTTTCCCTTTCCTATAGTGTGTTATATAGGTTTTTGTGCATCTTAATGGTCTGCAAAGGCTAAAATCCCTGTGTTCCCTTCAGAGAAAGACATCGGGACATCACAACAGAGCTGGTCAGCTAACCAATCAGAGCAGACTGGGCTCTGGTTTCAGACAGAGGGTGAAAAGAGGTGCTGCAGCACAGGCAGTATGAGAAAAATAAAGAGCTTTTTGAACATTAAAGCATGGAGACATGTTACAGTAGAGGCAAGAAATAATAATATGAACCTGAACATGCACATAATTGGGTCCCTTTTAATTTAAATGTTATCGTAAGTGCTTTATGGACTAAAGGCAATAAGCGCAATATTTGGTCAAGGACAAATTCTGGAAGTATTGTGGTGCAGTTGTAATTGCAATATCAGTGAATCTAATAGCAACTAGTTATCATTTCCAAATGATTAAGCCCTAGATGAAAAAGATATATGGATGGCATGACAGGAAAAGGATCAACTATTGCCACGACACAAGAAACTTGACTTGAGCAACAAGTTCCATAGCTAAACATTGTATATGTCTGTAGTGCAATGGTTTATAAGAATGATGTGCTCTTAAAAATTTGGATTGTTTTATGTTTCTGTTATGTTTTCATTTCCAAATGTTGTAGTACACGTCCAACATCCAGACTCTGTTTCGTTTTACTTATTTATGCCATTCTGCAGATGTACACCCTTAGGACCCACTTTGAAGTAAAAATTAATCACTTGGATTTCGTTTCGCCACAGTTGTTTCAATTCTGATTTTTTTTTTTCGTGTTTTGCAACACTATTGACGTAGCATTGGATTTGTTATTGTGTCACCAGCAAGGACTGGTGGTGCAGTGAGTGATCGAAAGTTACAAGGCTGTAACGGGGGGAACAGCGGTGGGCTAGCTTGACAAAAACAACAACACAGTTCCACTTTGTAGCCATTCTAGGACAGTCAGCTGGGTAAACATGAGCCAAGGGCAAGTCTGTAAAACGTATGTTTTAGGTACTTGCAGAAAATAAATCTTATATGTCCTGTACACTTTAATCATGCTCTTGTATGACCTTTTAGTTGTGTATATTTTAAATAACTACCATAATACATACTAAGTTCCTGATTGGCCGTATATCGGAATGAAGAACAGGTGTGTGTGTGTGCTCCCCATTGATTTAAGGACAGCACAAAGTCTACACATATTTAAAGTAGCACTTAAAATGTTTGGCTTAGTTAAATCCAAACCGGTAGCACTCAAAGTGGTTTAGCTTATTAAAAGCACCTGCAGGATTCTTGCTTTTTATAAAAAATATTTATTGTTGAATGCACTTATTGCACTTTTGGTAAAAAGCGTCATCAAAATGAAATAAACTGCACTGTTGCGCAGTATATAGGTTTTTACTTAGTGAAGATGTTTAAAAATGTGCAACTGGTTACATTTTAAAAAGGATATAACTGATTTTCTTCATTAACCAGATAAGTGAGTGGTGCAGGAATGCTTTTGAATGCTTTTTTGGTTAGCACCCTGACATAAGGTCTGGTTAAAAGGATGTGAGAGAACTTCAGAGATGTTTTTGTCTTTCTCTTCTACAACATTAAATACAAAATACTAGCCCCTCATGATTGTCCAAAGCCTATGTGTCATAAAACAGCGGTTGCTAACAAGTCACTAAATCAGACTACTATTACAACTATGTGCTTACAGGTATACTTGACTAGAATAAACGTTGTTTGTTTATTCTTTGCAAACCATGAAGCAAGCTTGCATAAACAAGAAAATTATGTATTTTATTACTTTCTATTATGCTTGCCAACTCTTCCTGATTGTGCTTTGTTTATGCCAGTGGTTCTCAAACTTTTTCTGTTTGGAGAAAAAAAAAAGTTGGGCCCCCCCAACACAAATAGTCACGTAATGGGCCAAGTTAACATTTATTAAAATACATCAATATGAACGTGAGCATTCCTTTAAAAAAAATAGAACAGTGATAATAAAACAATGCACCATTAGTCTAATGGTGGTCTAATGGTCAAAAAAATAAATACATAATACAATTGTGCAATCCCTTTGCTAGAACAATAAGTTATAATACTTTGCCACTTTGCAATCTGTGCAAAAAAATGAAAAGAAAGAAAATGCTGATATTTGGCAAAGTGTGTCCTATCACAGCATTAGTGGCTGCAATGAGCCTGTTTTGCACTGCACATTTCTTCAAATCGGGGTTGCAGGCTCAGTGGCGGCGCCAGAGATTTATTTTGGGGGTGCTGTGGGGTAGCTTGACGTTTCATAGAGGGTGCTCAAACATTTAGGGTTTCCCATTAATGTACCGGGCGCTACAGTGGAATTTTCTACTGCAACACTCCCCACACGCACACACACACACCCGCGACTGTTACAATGAAGGCTCGATAATCAGCTCACGTCATATAGGTGTAAGCAAGGGTAAAGTGGTATTTTTATAGGTGGTGGGTGGACATCACATAGGGGGTCCAGGCCCCCGGGAAGATTTATTTTTAAATATTGAAGTTAAAAGCATCAATCTGGTGCACTTTGAGAGCAAAATGAAGAGATCTATGGATACCTCTCTCAACACCCATATGAAACAGAACTGTAAACAGATTTACTATTTCTTTATGGATATTTTACAAATCACCCTTTTAAACTTTATTCTTTTTTTACTGTCATATAGTATTTCATACCTGTTTTTCATTTATTCTCTTATTTTTTTATAACTATAATGATCATATAAACGTGTGCCTCAGAAATAATTGTTTACATTAATCGTGACCAAAACGTTTGAGACCCGGCTACTGAGATAACTTAGACTAAAGTTAACTATCTAAACACTGAGAGAGTCCTTTCGTTCACCGAGCCTCTCAGTCTGACAGGAGAGGACTCTCCTCCACCTTGTTGTTGAAAAAGCTCCTTATATCCGTTAGCGTAGCTTGCTAGCACCAGAAGCTAACAACAACGATCTCCGGTACCGGTGCGCGCTCTCTCTCTCGCTCGCACACAAAATGGCTCGTTCCACACACACACAGAGCCGAGCTTGAATGAAACACAGAGACCCAGACGTACTTGTACTGTACTGTATCATATTATTTTCGAATCAATAATTTTCAGAATTATGATTATTTTTTTTATTTTTTTTCATATCCATTTTTCCTCCTGGTCTCTCACGCCCCCCCTGTCATGCCTCTGCACCCCCAGGGGGGTGCACCCCACTTTGAGAAACACTGGTTTATGCCAAGAGGGAAAATGTATTAGTAATACTACAATCAATATGAACTTGTGTATGTGCTTAAAGAATATCTTGGTGTCTTCCACACACACAGCATGACCTTAGACGTGTAACTCGCTTAGTAAATCATTTTTCCGGTGTCTACTCATGCATTGTGAATGGAAATGGATCTGTGAAGAATCCATTATAAACGCCTGAGGCCTGTTTTGTTCAGCAAAATTGCTTGTCTTGTTTCTCTCACTGCACTTTATCCTGTTGGCTTGCATGTCATATTAACTGGTCTGGTACCCAAGCATCCAAATAAACATTTAAATTGAACAAGTGATGCACAACATTTGATTAGTGAAGCATTGATGCCAATCTTTGTAATTGGCGCCCATTTTTCTCTAGTTGCATCTCCTGAAAAAATGTATCATTTCATCTATGTTAATAGTGTACTACTGTTATATCGCTAAACATCTTACACAAAATAATCAAAATGTTAATTATAACCATTAACATTAATTTCTTCTTATCTGTATTGCATAGACTTTATTTGCATTCCTCTTTCTCTGTCAACATTCTTTATAAAGCATTTTACACACGACAATTAATTAACTGATTCACAAAATAAAATAACAAACATCTCTTCTCTTTTTGTGAAATTATAAACTCATGAGTTTTTCACAGACTGCTGCCTCTAAAAGAGAAAAATGGTGATGATAGTGATGAAGATCACCCTCGTTGTAAATAAGCCAATAGCTAATAAGGTTAATCTGTAGTCCCTATAGGAAGGTTTTTGCAACATTAATGGACTAATGTTGTCTACACAATGCTTCAACAAACACAACAGTACAACACAATTCAGTATAATACAGTAAAATACATTAGAAAAGTGGCAGTGCCACAAATTAAGATTATCCTGATTGCATTAGAGATATGTTGATTGGCAGATATAAAAACTAGTGTACTCATGAGTAAAAACAACACGGATTGTTTTGGTAGACAGAGATTGAATTACTTTGCAGCTAAAGTCTGACACCTATTCTCTTCCAACTGATCATGCTGACTATGAATAAATGAAAATGCTAATTGCCAAGGCAGTGTTACAAATGAGAAACAAGTGAGATAAATGGAGTGATTAGAGGACTAATAACACCAGACATTAATTACAGAATGCTGTTAATTAGCGTCACTAATGGAATTGTTTTTGCAGATTTGTTTGGATGTTCGACACGTCGCCTCTCAATTTCCCCCTCTCCGTCTTTTTCATTATTCACTTGTTTTTGTGACACGATGATTAATGGTGTGTTTTGTTGTTGTTGTCTGTCAACGCGCTCCTCAACTCGCACTCTGACACAAAATCACTCTTTTGTTTTGTGAATGAGACAAGCCCTCTTTCTTTGCATTAGGAACACATGATTGGGGAACACTTTTAATCTTTTCACTTTTATTTAGACGAAAATTGGAATTGAGAAATGATTCACATTATTGGAGGGTGTTATAATTTTTGCATCGTTATTCCTTTTATCATTGTAAGACACATTTCATCGTGGTGTGATTTATTTTATTTTCGTCTTCTTTTTTTAAGCGGATCTGTACTAAACAAATGTGTTTTATAAAGTCAACCTAATACGATTTATATACTTCCCATAATCCATATATTGCGATTAAATTCAAATTCATTTTCCAGCCCTAATGTGCATGTGAACCATCTGCACACCATTACACACACAAAAAACCTTGGCAAATGTGATCAAGATGCATTAATGTGATACTCCACCTGCATTGAAGTGTGTGTGTTAGTGTGTCTGGCTCTCTCTATGCAGCGCATTCTGGGTAATGGGACTGATGCTTCACAGCCAGCAGCTCATGGCTCATGGCTCACTGTTGCTGAAGCTTCCGCTAGCCAACATGTAATGAGAGCTAATAGACTCAGCTTGTGTTTGCCTCCCATCCCTCTCCTCTTTCATTATTTCTCTCCCGCCATCCGACACTCCGCCGCAACATTCCCTCCTATCTCTCTTTGTCCTTGTTTGACACCATCCGGAGTGCTACTTCATTGCACCCCCACCCCCCCTCAGGCTATATTCTGCAGTCACGTGACCGGGCCCAAGTTTGTTTTATGCACCACCTCCCCTCTTTGTTTTCTCCTCACATGACCTCTCCCTCTCTCACACATAGCATATCTCTGTATTGTTTGTCTAGCCCAGAGGCCTGTACGACGAAGCCGGTTTTTCGCTTAGCGAGCTAATTTCAGGGAAGACTCTGGGTTTCCGGTCCTACGACGCTGGTTCTCTTCTTAGCGGGCTAGATCTCCATGGTAACTTATGCTGAGCGGCTAACCTGGTCCGGAGCAGGTTAGGTTGCAGGCTAAGAGATCAAGTCAGTGAAAGCACCGCCTGCTGACCAATCAGAGCTCAGTGTGCGGAGTTTAAAGCGATCAAGTCTTATTACAGGAGAAAGGAAATACAGTTTAAACTGCCGTTGCAGGAAAGACGGCCGGCAAAAATCACCGACTGTGTGAACGTGAAAATGAATAGAATATCACCTCCCATCTTCAGAGCAATCTGACTATTATAACATTAGCGTTAAGAAAGCTTACTTAAATATCTGCCACAACACAAGTAACCGGATCAAAGTAACATTACGTAGTACGTACAGTCCGCGGCAGTGAGTGCAGACTTCGATGTGTTCCATTATCATTCATATCACATCATATCACATCATAATGTATCATATATTTCCTTATCTGAGTCAGCTTCTCGAGCCGTATCTGGCCGTGCAACACTCACAGTGTCACATACTGTATGCAGAAGTATTATTTTAAGCAACACATTAAGTTGATGAAACACTCGAGTCAAATGTAATTAAAGTCAGATCCACTCGTGTCTTAGACGGGGCAGTGATATCATAAAACTGTTAATGAACGCATTCAAACACTTTTTCTTTTACCAGCTGTATTCACCTTGCAGGTGCAACTATGTGGCTTTTATCCTGGATAAAGTGTTTAAGTCATGGATGTTTAAAGTTTAACGTCTTCATATTTGTCTAATATTATAGTCGACTTTTCATGCAGGAAGTATGACGCGCTGCGCTGTCAGTACGCTTGTCCATGTTTGTGATTGGTCGATTGCTCCAAATACCACCCCTTTCATGTGAACGCGCACCTAACTAGATAGGGCAAAACTGGCTTGAGTTAACGAGTTGATAACCAGCGTCGTAGTTTAGCGAGAGCGCGTTTGTTTTGGATTAGGTAAACCGGGTGACTAAAACATATTCAGGTTATGTTGAACCGGCTTCGTCGTACAGGCCTCCGATCTCTCTGTTTAGGCATGACAATACAAAATACCCACAGTATTTCAAATGATAACATAATGTTTGGAGTTTTTGTCTTTATTTCAAACTTCTTGAATTCAAACTAATTTCCATTCACTGCGTTTCGGATTTTAGTATTGGCTTGTGTTGCTGTATATTTTTGCATTGTATTGACTCTCCCCTGGTGTTGCCAGAAAATAGTTTAAGCCCATTCATGAAATGAACATGTTATCCTCTTGTTGGCCATGGCAATACATCCAAAATATTCAACATATTCAAAAACAAAGCCACTAAAACTACCTGAATAACATATGTTTGTTTATCTCTATCTAAGTGTTTTTTTTTTTATAAATATAACTTATTATTTGACACACATAAAAACATTAAATACAATTAACATGAAGATGTAATAGCCTTACATAGAAAGCCACACAACTAAAAAGGCAAAATCATCAGTAGAATTTAGATAGTAGTGTTCAAAATGTTCTCTTTTTCACATACTAGACAATGACAAAAAGACATCTTTTAAATGTTCCTTATTATGCTACAAGAGAACTACACAAAGGTTGAAAGCTGACCGTGGACATTTCAAATTGGAATATGAACAACAACCAAATGAGTAGGTAACAAATTCAACAGATTTGATAAAGCGTTTGGTATATCCTCCTAAAAAATCTCATTAAGAACATATTTTTATATTTTTCAATGATAATGTTAAACCTTTTTCTAGAATGATTATTCCCCCTTATATTGTGGATCATAATGCAATTGCAATATCAGTAAATTAATTGCAATTACATGTTTTTTCCAACCTGTATTTTTATCTGAAATTGTCTAGCTTATGTGGTTAGACCAGTTTAGCTGAAATAGATCACATCAGCATATGCATTTAGATATGGAGACCCAGCCACAATCCTTTTTTTCACTTTAGTGTGACCGTATTATACACATTACATCTTGACGCTGATGTTTTCTTTCATCGTACATCAAGTTTCCCCTCTTTCATAACCTTCTTAATGCATCATCATCACTCCAATCTGACTTCAGAGGATCTTTCTGTACACATTGATATGGATGAGTTTGCTTGCAATCGGTGTGTGTTACCCTACTGCTGTTTATTTCATAAGGGACAGCCAGATGGTGTGAGTGTGGAAAAAAACGACAAATCTCAACTTGGCAGTATTAAACGTAAAAGTCATTTCTCAGCCTTTGGCAGAAAAAGCTCCATCTACCATTATCATTCCCATTACCAGTGTAATTTCCCCATCATTAATACATCAGGTTTGGTGCATTTGTGTGTGTGTGTGTGTGTGTGTGTGTGTGTGTGTGTGTGTGTGTGTGTGTGTGTGTGTGTGTGTGTGCACCGAGTCATTTAGCCAATAGCTGCGAGAGTGTGGCTGTCAATGCTGAATATGCAAATAGCCTGACACCTGTTTTTATAAGAAGAGAGAAAACACACCTCCCCGTCAAAAACTCCCACACAACACACAAGCAGAACTGATTTTGAAGCTTTGGGGCGAGGTTGGTGAAAATCATGCGGAACGATAAAATATAAAAGATAAGGAATATGCTTTCTGCTAAAGGAGCAAGGCGGGAGTGTCAACGGGCTCTGATGTCTCCTCTCTTTTCTTTCTTTCTCCGCAGTGATGGAGCCCATGACGGTGACGACGTCGGTGGTCGGACCGGACGAGTTCGACCGCAACGCCCCGCGGATCTGCGGCGTGTGTGGCGACAAGGCCACTGGCTTCCACTTCAACGCCATGACGTGCGAGGGCTGCAAGGGATTCTTCAGGTGGGTGCTACGTCCCTGAGAGGAGAGTCCTTTGTTGCTTTCTGTGTTCTCTGAGTGTTATATTTGTACCACAACAGAGAATAAAGCTTGCTGAATGAGTTCAGGATTCTCTCTCCTATAGGCGCAGCATGAAGCGTAAAGCCTCCTTCACCTGTCCATTCAACGGGACCTGCACCATCACGAAGGACAACCGACGTCACTGCCAGGCCTGCCGCCTCAAACGCTGCGTCGACATTGGCATGATGAAGGAGTGTGAGTACACTTTTCCTCACCTCAGACATTACAATTGCGTTTATTAAATGTTTTTCTAATGTAGTTGCACTTTGCCCTCTTGATACAAACGACAAAACTTGAACAGACCTAGAACTATGTAGGTTGAATCAGATTCAGTCATCTAAAGACACTTATTATACACATTTTCAGGTCCATATTTGTATTTTGTCATTCTACTGTGACATGTTTCCACAAAAACCTATATGACACACTACAGGAAAGGGAAACCCCAAAAAAGCTAAACAGGGCCCCTTTAAAAAAACGTTTACATTAAAGGACTTTTAACCAGATGAAATTACTACATAATCTCGTATGAAGTAGTTAAAAAATGAATTATAAGGTGGAAATATGTAACATCTTGTCCTCATCTTGACATTGCTTTGATGTTGGGCATCTGAAGCCCCTCCTGATGCTTCAGGACCCCTGCTTTCCTTGAGTCCGCAGCCATCGCTGCATGAAATACAGTTAACTCTTTGTTATTATTTTTGTGCACTCGCCCAGACTGTATTTTTTTAGCAGTGCCATTTTTCAACTCATTGCCTATCATATAATTACACATAGAGCCAGTTAGAGGACGGCCCCCTACAGTCTAATTTAATGAGCTGTTGTGTCTCGCTCACCTAAACCACCCCTCACCGCCCCCAGTTTTAACATGTCAGGGTCCAATTAGGACAGTGGGGAAAAAAGAAAAAAAAGCTTAAATCCAGTTTTTAAATCAATGCATTATTGAAATCAACCCCAAATCTGAAATAATAATAATTAGTTTTAGTCCTGTTTTTTTGCTGTTATTTTGTATTGATGCTTTTTATAATCATTCTACAATTACACCTAACATACATTGATTATATCATCTTAATGTTCTATTTTTACTCCGTTTTAGTAATGAAAAAATCAATATATGCATTTTTAGATGTACCAACCGCCTGGAGAAATAAGTGCAGGTTGGCTGGTGTAGGCAGTAAACTGGCTTCCTGCATTTAATCTAATATTTAAAGAAATTCAGGGTGAGCAGCAGCCAATAGAATCAATGGTCGGGTGCAAATTGATCCGATTTGAAACAAGCAGACAGTCAATAATGGATATACATACATAAAAGCAGGATGTGCCATATGGCAAAGTCAGGCACGGGATAAATTAATTAAAGTTAATTTACTTAATTCTGCCAGATGGGTTTCATTATTAATGTGGTGTAGATGGCATTAATCAAAGTGTAGTTATTTATCTTAAATTGATGTAAAGAGCATGGTTTTATGTTTGAAAGGCTGTTTGACGAGAGTCTGCTCTTACCATGTTGGTTATTCAGTTCCAGGATGTAATACAAGTCGACAGGGGTTTGTGAAGGTAGAATGAGACATCAGCTCGATCCCATGTTAACACGAAATGACACATCGTGTCACAACTGATTCTAAGATAACTCTTTATTCTGCAAGCAAATTATCGTTATCTGGTAGGTTATACTTTATCCGCTTTGCGTCGCACCTATTTAAATGTCAAACAGTGAGGAAGCACCGTTTTTCTTCATAACATTGTTACAAATCAGTGTGCAAATTCATTTTAAACAAACCAGTAGGAAGTAGCACCAACAGTAGAGTATCAGCTTAACCGTGACAAGAAGTAGACGACAAGAGGAGAATGAGAGAGTGGGAAGGGAGGAAGGAAGCCAGGGGGGGTTAGGTCCTGTTCAACAATGGCTGTCTTTCTTCAAAGATACACACAATGGTCTGGCCCACATTTCCATTCACAGACAGACAGTGTGAAACAGAGATGATGCGGGGCAGGGTCCAGACCATTCACTGTATTTAATAAGTGTATGTAGTCACTATCACATCATCCATTGGCTTGTGGACTACCGTTTCGAGGGCTTGGCAATTTGGCCGTCACCATCTTTGTTTTAGCAGTTCAAAGTGACAAGAAAGGGTGAAGCCAATAGAACGCTGAAATGGATCTTTTAAGGTGACCAAAAAAGTAACCAATTAACTTTTATGAACCAAAACCACACTGATAAAGGTTAAAGTTAGATGAAGAACACACACACTACACCCAAACAGGACAAGATATTGTTAGTTATCACAAGTCCCTAAACATACCTTGCTTTATCATCTCATTTATTCTAAATGGGACCATAATTTATCAAATCATTATGCAACAGTCTATTAAGGAAAACGTGATGCTAGAAATTGAGACCATACACTCATTTGGAAAATGTTTACTTAGGTTATAAACCTAGTGATCAGTAGGGTCATTGTTTCATAGACTTCTATACAATCTGAATAATCTTAGCAGCGTAGTCAGTGTAGTTGCCCCCGGCTGGTTATTATGCAATACCTGCAGACAAATAAACCCCAATGTAGCAGCGTGAAAGCCACCATTACAGCAACACTCATTAGTTTCTCATTAGTCTGTGTTGAACTCTGCATTGACTCTCATGCAGAGATCCCACAAAAAATACAGAGCACTCACTTCGACACCCCCATAAGATCCAACAAAATAAAGACCATGCACTTTGATCCTGGAAAAACGACCCAGCTACCTACAACACTGAGGTGGCACAGCTTCACTTTTCACTGTGTCGACCATGACACATGCAATGAAAATATGACAGGAGAACAAGCAGGATGAGAACGACTTGTCAGTACAAAGCAGTCTCTTTGTTTCTCACAGCTAGTTATCATGTCCGTGGGGTGAAGGAAACCCACTGTACTCACAGCTGAGTATCACAGCTGCTCGGCTCTCCTGCTTCGACACTGTATGCCCATTTTTTCCCCCCACATAGAGAACTTCCAAGGCAACAGCTTTTTTCATATTCTGAATTGCCCGTACAAAACCTGACCTTCTGCAATAAAAACACAAGAATGTTGCATTAATGCCAACTGCAAGGGCAGAATCCCTCCAGGGTGGCACTGAAGAGAAAGCTGGATGATATGCTAGCAATTAGTGCTTGGCAATAAAATAGTTGGTTCACATTATTGAGTCTTCTGAAAAACGCAGGTATGTGTTTGCCTGCGGTCCGTAATTGGAGTGACGTGCACTGTCAAAATGTTAACATGCACTTCAGATCCACAGGCTGCATTTGTTAAATGTTTTGCAACCAGCAACAGGCAGCCTGAAAATAACCAGACACATGCGGTATAACTTTAATTTATATCATACTATTGTCATTGTTTTTGCAGTTCATATCAGTACTCATTGGAAGAAAATGTAAGTCTATTTAGAAATGTACTGGCAAATCTGTGTTGATGTCTGCACACTCATTCATCTAATTTCTTTGCTTTAATTTCTCTGATTAGTTCTCCCCCATTATAAATGTACAGAATCCCGCTGTCCAGAAATATGTATTCTAAAAGCTGCTCGAGAATATTGAAAAAAGAGCAATCACACAGCCCAATATTTCCTAGTTTTTACATAAATGGCCTTTGGATAGCGGGCGCAAGAAGATAAGTGAAGTGGCCTTGTGCATTTGCCCAGTTTATTTTCCTATTTAAAATAAATGAATCCAGTTTAAGTATGTCATGGTTGATTTTCCATTCTTGCCTTATTTTAAGTGTTACACAAAAAAACAATTAAAATGCCTGCTGATGCCAGGATGAAGGTGGCACTGAGCATTGATTGGTGGGATGTTGACTCATAACCAATTATACAGTCTTGTTTGTTAAACAAAAGGTTTTCTCTTTTACTGTTGTGTTTTATATAGGATGTTGTGCATGTAAATGGTCTGCAAAGTCTAAGATCCCACATTTCCCTCCAGAGGGAGTTTCTCTCCCACACACTCCAAACTTGAAATCATGAATATGTCACAGTAATGGCACAAAATACAAATATGAACCTGAAAATGAGCAAAATAGGGATCTTTAACTAGAGCTGGGTCCAACACAGACAAAAACACATGGGTGCACACTAAGCAGCATGTGGAGTTAATAATGGATGAACTCATAAAGGTCACAGAACCAAAGGCAAATTCTACAAAACAAACAAAGACAACAACATGTAAGATGATCATATGACTACAGACAAAAAGGAGGATGTTTACATGTTTGTCCTATATACTTGTTTCATCAATATGTCTCACTGTGAAACACAAACAAATGTGATAAAAAGGGACTTTTTCCTTTATCCTAGAGACATTTACTGTGACGCTTAATGACAGTGTCCAGTGGCACTTGCAGATGAATGTACGTATGGTAATACAACTTTTTTTAAATAACATCTGATGAGTTCTTGAAAAGATAGGATCAATTGTCACAAGGATCATGTTTCAAGATGTACTCATGCGTTGTTTAGATGTCATTGAATGCATCATTGAGGACTGATTATAATTCAGATCCCCTGTGTTTTTGTGGGTAAGTGTTTGTCTGCCTTTATGCTGCCCTCTCTTTATATTGGCAGCATCAACACATCAGTTGGGACTGTGTGTTGGTGTGTGGTGTGTGTGTGTGTGTGTGTGTGTGTGTGTGTGTGTGTGTGTGCCCTCTGTGAGCTGTGCCAGCTGAGCTCGTAGTAAACACCCCTGTGCTGTCATGGTTTGACAGAAGTTAGGGAGATGCCAGGAAAAGATTGCCACGCGTGTGTGAATGTATGTATTTGCATGCTCGCCTGTTTTCAGGGTTTTCTTAACAGGATTATTATCACGGGAGAGTTTCTGAAATGTTTCAGCCTTTTGATGATTGAATTCCCGCCCTCGGTGTCTTTCAGTAGCAAAGCTTCTCCTACAGTGCTGCCCTCCATTTGCCTCCCTAATTTAAATTCTCCATCCTCTCTCTGTTTCTTTTGTATTCTGTCTCTTTGACAACCTTTACACCCCCATTACCATAACTCAAGATGCTTTATTTATAGTTGGGTTGACATGTCTAAAAAAGGGTGAACCTATATGCAGAGCATACACAAACAAAAGGTCAGTCTATATAGCTTTGTGCGATGAGCTGGTTGATATTTAATTATTGTGTGCCTTTTAGTCTTTCAGGGTTCCTGCAGATCCTTAAGAAGTCTCAAAAGACATTCATAAATCAAATTGGTAGAAATCTATTCTTTAAAAGTAATTGCTTAGACAAAAGAAGTAGGATTTTATTAAGCCCTTTTTCTGATGTTTCATTGTACAATTTCAAAAATATAACTTTAAAGGGGCTCTATTATGCTAATTGTTCAGGTTTATGTTTGTATTTTGTGCCTCTACTGTGACATGTTGACATGCTCTAATGTTCAAAAAGTGCTTTTTTTTCTCATACTCCATGTGCTGAAGCAATGTGTTGGAGTGCTAGCCAATAGAAGTGCGCGTGTTACATAATGATGTCATTTTGTCACAGTAAACAAAGGAGTCCAATGGAGTCAAAAGAAACTCTCTCTGGAGGCAACTTTGGGATTTTAGCCTTTGCAGACCATCTATATGCACAACAAACCTATATAACACACTACAGGAAAGAGGAAACCCCAAAAAGCAGAATAGTTATAATAATACATGTTTTTTTAAGGTGCCTTTTTAAAGACACCCAAGGCCACCTTACAATGCATAAAATAAATACTGTAAAGGCAAAAATACACAAGATACAGGGCAGACAGAAAAGTAGACAATATTTATACAAATTAAAAAAAGTCCTTGCATTGACAAAAATGTGTGTAAAATGGTGTTATGAGGGGCATTAAAAACGTCATAAAACTAACTTACCTTAAGCTGTTGGATCCTTGTTTTTAATTTGAAATAAACCACACTGTGAGTGTTGATTAAAAGAAAAAAAAACGTTTTACCTAACCAGAAAAGTGGTTAACTACAGCCCACATAAAAACATGTTATTTAAATTGCTAAGTAGATACAACTAAGTGTTCCCAAATGGGTTTATATCCCACGTCTTCCTGCCTCCATGCACAGTGCCATTGTGAGCTGTTGGTAGCTATGTTTGCACTCGGCATGTGCCCTGATGCCTGACTGACCTGAATTCACCTCATGGAACATCACTGTCCCAGGCCAGCAGTGCAGTCATATTGGCCCTGCACCAAATCCAGCTTGACATATATCACACCAAATCTGAGTAGCATGCATTGTGTTTAACTGGTCGCTTGGCTGTCTAATGAGTAAGCCCGCTGTGAACCTCCACTACAGGGCCTTTCCTTCCATGTCAGTGTCTCTGGCATTACCAGCGCAACCCCCACCCTCTCTGTTTGCCTTTCTTTCTGTCTTTCTTTCTTAACCACATCACAGCATTCAAACAGTCACTTTCTAAACAGAAAACGTTCTTTTGGCAAACTGCGGTGTGTTTGCCAAGCGCTGTGGGGTGGTCAACATGTTCCTTTTTATGGTCTGTTGTTTTTTTATGTGGACTGCCGCCTTAATGATGCCATCCCAGGCTCAAACTTGGCCGGGCACTGACTGGTTCAATCACGTCCCCGCCCTTAGAATAGCTTGCTTTGACGGCCCTTGCCAAACTTGACCAAAAACTGTGCCTATTCGCAATGGGGCTTCGTGCTGCATCCTTGGATGTCTTCACCACAAGGAGTCCTTGGAGGCTCCTGGCTGGACTTGGACATTGGATGGCAGCCAGAGCCTAATTAATGACGGTGGTTTAAATTAGATGAAAGCCAAGTAAATCCTTTGGTTAGTTTAGCAGTCATTCAGTTGCCTTTTTAAGCCTGTGTAGCCAAACTGTTGTTGTCGTTGGTGGCGTCTGCGTCGGCACATTAGCGGTTATGTAACGCAGCCTCGGTGGTTTCAATCCAGGGTACAATCACTGTAAATCCTCTTTAAATATAGATGTTTACAGCTTCCAGGAAAACAAGCAGTATTTAGTATTAAGTTAGCATTATCTTAGCATTATCTACTTTAGAGTCTTTTATGCCATTTCATTGGTCCCTTAAATTATCAGTAACTGAAAAGTATGTATTTATTTGGTGTATTTCATATTCATATAATCTTCTATATTGTCAAGGCAATAATTTGTTCTATGACAAGTTTAAAGCCAGGTTCAAAATTATTATTTTGTTTTATTGTCATATTAGAGTCAAGGGTTATTACAAATATAATTTTGAATATCACTCAATAAATCTATAAACAGCCATTACAAATAATACCGTTTTGCTATTTTTTAAAAGTAAAATGTTTTATAAATGAGACTGCTATATACAGTATATACAAAAACAATGTTAAGATAATGGATAGGAATCTAACTGTAACGTTTGGTAAATAGTAGTGGTACTGAAGTTAAGATTTTTTTCTCTTTTGTCTTATATAATTGAATCATAAAAAAAAACATCCTTTAAAGATAACTATTGTAAAATTCCATACATTTTGTAATACACACAAAAACAGAATACAAATTGTGAAATAATATTAATATCACCATTAAACATCCCCAGATGATTCTTGCATTACCCAATTATTTGTTGTATTACAATTGTTTTTTTGCACTTGGATATAAATATTTGGGCTTAGTGACAGTGCCTGAAAAAACAATGTTTTTGCTTTAACAAATGAAGACATTAAATAAGTTCAACAAATAAAACGCAGATTTAGAAGATGTTACTACAGCAGCCCAACAAAAATAGCGTATACAAATATTATCCTGCATTTAGCCTACATGAACAAGTTATCATATCAAAACTGTAAATGTCATGCCTACAAATTTGATGGAGCCACATTGATGTGCTTGCCGTCACCTCATGGCTCCGGGCCTGTCTCTCTTTGGCAGTCATGGTGTCTGTCTGCACAGTTGAGCGCTTCATGGGTAATCGGTCACTGTGGCAAAGAGTCAAAAGGATAATACGAGCGGAGGTATCCAGGGGTCAGTACATTACTCCAGCAGACCAGGAGGAAAAGGATACTCATCGTAAAATACATTTACTGTTATTTTATTGAGAACTTGTCCTTTATTCTGGGCTTCTTTGTTGCTTGTGTGCTAATTAGGGTGTCACAATATACTGAAGACGAAAGCCTGTGAGCAATTTACTCAATCAAAATATGAAATGTGGTTTTGCAGATATGGTGCATCTCCTTTTGTTGAGTGGTACATATTTGCTCTGCGTATATAACCGAACAGTTTGTTTTGTGATATTTGCTCTGCACAGTTTCCTGTGTGAGTACTGGGAAGCTTGCAATGTGTTCCTGTTGTCGTCAGCAACATCAAACACTGATGACATAACACTGTTTATCTGGGTTTAGAGAAACATCGTGTTCTGATATAAGATGATAGATACAAATGTACCTGAAAAGGGTATTTGAAAGTTTAGTGTGTGTTTGTTCTTTTGTAATGAGCATTTATAGGCGGTTATTTTTGACCTTTAGAATATAACATCTCCATTAAAACAATGACCGTTATAAAATGTTAATGTGTTTCCATTTAAGTTCTTTTTTACATAGAAGCCTTAAAATAAGTTTTTTTAGACCACTTCATTACATATGTCACATCCACACATGGAACATTAGAACTGCCTGTTTTCATCTTTACAAAAATGTCTTCAGGCACGGCTTGTTCCAGCGCTTCCTGTTTCACACCATGCGTAGCCTCTCCGCACCACACATCCAGATGTTGGTCATTTAGTCCGTTGCTCAGAGGCGTCTCTAAAAGAAAAATATTGCCCTGCAGGAATTGTGCGTTGGTTTAGGGTTTTGGCATTCTGCCTGACTATTGAAAATAGCCTTTCCACAACTGATCTAGAAAAAGAGCTCTGGAGATGCAACACTGAGTGAGTCATTTTAGAAAGCCGATAGATTGCTGCAAGAACGAGTACTCAAACCAGGGAATGAGTCAGCATGTTTGCACCGGTTCTCTTGTCTTGAAGTTTTTGTAAGGTGCCTGAAATCGAGTATGTGTTTAAGAGTTTTTCGAGTTTTTTTATACAGTGTACGACATTAAAATACCTCACACTCTTGGATTTTGAGGCCTTTACATTTCTACAAAAAGGCCTTTGCTAACAGGTGCCTAAATGAGACTGCAGATGTGTTGGGGACATTAAACATCACCAATATTTTTAGATTTATAGTCATTTCCAATTATTACTTCTTTGACTTCCCAAACATGAAGATACAAGTTAGAAAATAGTTGGTAGTGATGTCGAAGTCATGTGGTGTAGTTTGCTAAAGGTTTAGCTTTTTTTTTTTTGGTGATTTCATTATCGCTCATTATAAAAATGGTGGTTATTTGGGAGGACGACTCGATTTACAATTATTATAAACTTCATTGAGTTCTCAACCACAGAAATTAGTTAGCATGTTTGCACTTCTGTTCACTTATGTTGAGGTTTTGAGGTGTCTAAAAAAAGGTCTATGGTTACATAAGCTTAGGAGCTTTTGATTATTTTTTTCTCTCTTACAACTTAAAATACGTCATTCAATTTTCAAGCGTTTACATGTCTTCACAAGGTGGATGCCTACAAGTGCCTGAGATTGCATGAGATTGCAGATGTCGATAACATTGTAATGTTATTAACATTGTCAATAGTGCACTGCGCCTCACAGCCTTGTGACTTTGTTTTAGTTTCTAGTATTTTCAAATGTTAGTTTTGTATCACTTTAAAAAAACAAAACAAGATACAAGTTGGAAGCTTAGTTGTGGGGATTGAATAGAATAGAATTGAAGGGATGAAACCCTCTTTAATGGTCACACATGCAGAGCACACAGCACACACAGTGAGATCTGTTCTCTGCTTTTAACCCATCCTAGTACCAGGAGCAGTAAAGTCATGTAGTGTAGTTTATTAAAGGTTAAGCTTTTTCATTGTAGTGATTTCATTATTAATAATAATAATTAATGGGATTTTTATAGCGTTTTTCCTAACGCTCAAAGACCCTTTACATACAAATAATTAATGTTTCAAAAATCATAAAAAAAAGTCCATTTGTGAAGATTTTCAACAAAATGTGAGCAATTGTTCTTCCATGATCAAAAATCCGATTTGCTTATTGTTGTGAGGAACCAGAGTGATGCTAGGTGTATCTTCCCTGAAGAGATCAATAGGCAGAGGTGCAGTTGCTACTGTGTCTAAATCAGTCTCTCCACTAATGGCCTTCAACAGCTGAATTGTCAGTACTCAGTTCATAGCATAGCTTTATCTAACACAGCTTGGCAACAGTCTTTCGGTCATTCACACTATATTTTCACAGCACACGTGCCGAGGTTTTCAGTTCTCCCCTACTCCCTTCTGTTATTTTACTGCAACAATGATCCATAAAGCTACAGAGCACATCCTGCACTCTTCCCAATAACAGCATTTCACTGTGAGGCAGTGGTTGGCTCATACTAAAATGCCACTTAAATGCAATTTCTTTGTTATTTAAAGGTATAACAACTCTTATACTAATCATTCTTTGTCTTGGAGTGCATTGGGTTTCATATCAAATAGAGGTAGATGCAAATCTGTTCTGATCCATAATGAATAATGAGTGTTGTGAATATAAGATCACAAAGTAATGTAATTCTTTCAGGCATGTTGAAGTGGCATGCAAACCCAGGAATTCCCCAACGCTTCATCTCAGCTAGTCAAAGCTAACAGAGTGACTATAAACAGTATGTCCAATCCCTTCTGCATTACCGTTCCTCTCCGCCTGCAGTCTCCGCTCCTGCAGCATGAATAAGGCAAAAGGCACATAAACATCCAACACCCGCCGCATCAGCCGTATGAAAAAGCAGAAGACAGCCTCTCCTGCGTGCCAAGCTCAGGAGATGTATAGTTCATGGATGAAAATATTTGGAGCTTACATTACAGCTCCTTCACTTAGTTCTGAAAGCTTGTTTAACTGCTGACAAGTAGCACTTCTTTTTTGTTAAAACCACAACCCATCTTTAAAACTGAGTGTTTTCAAGGTACAACACATCCAATTTCTTCCTTCAGTGTTGGTCAAAACTAGGCGATCTCAACTTTTCTTGGACAGTATATTGTCACCAAAAATAAGGGCAATAAAAGATATAATGGTATTTGAAGAGAAACTCCCTCTGGAGGGAACTTTGGGGATTTTACCCTTTGCAGCCCATTTACATGCACAAATTCCTATACAACACACTTCAAAAGAATAATAGGGCCTTTTTAAAGGAACTACAAAATTAGATAACCCCCCAAAAAAGCGTAACATTTTAAAATACCCTTGGAGAGAAGACAATAAGCTGAAATTGTAAGATGATATTAGCTTGACGCACAATACCTATAATACATTACAAACTAGGGGTGGGGGAAATAAACGATACAGCATAGTATCCCGACACTTTGCGTGGCGATATTGTATCAATACACGGATGCCAAGTATCGTTCTTTTATTTTATAAACCTTTTTTTTTTTTTTTTCTTTTTTCTAAAAGATGGTCGTATATAAAACAGGAGTTACGTTAAGACATGTATACAATTGCAATGAAAGTAACAAAAACAATGCCATCTCCTTTTCATGTTCAAATAACACAAATTGGGTTATTTACATAAACTATTCATATTGCAAATACATTTTTTCACCAGGAAGGGAAGACGGACATGGATATATGACCCATGTGATTTGCAATATCGCAATATATTGTATCGCAATACTTAGCATATCGTAGAATCGCAATACTATCGTATCGTGGCTTAAGTATCGCGATAGTATCGTATCGTGGGGAGCCTGGTGATTCCCACCCCTATTACAAACCGAAAGGCATATCATGAGAAAAAGTTTTATTTTTATCTTTATGCAGTTGTATTACTATCCTCTTTCACACGACAGATTCTCCTTCGTTCCTGCACGCTTACACTCCTCAAGTAACAATTATGACCTTTAGTTTTTTCCTGTGCTTAACACCATTGATATGCAGATAGTGTAAGGAGAGCTACACCGTGTGACACCACGTGTGTGGACCTGTGGATGTGTTTACTTTCACTGGATTAGACACAATGAGATGATCAGTTACAACCTTGTGATACACGGGGTGTTAATAGAGTTACCTCTTGATCCAAGACTTGTTTGCAGCTGTCTTTTGGTTCTTTCATTAAAGATAAAAAAATACTTAAAAAAAAGTTCTGCAACGTTTGTATTGACATGACTGCGGGAATTATTTTCTTTTTCTTGGAATGTTTCTTTTGGCACATTCAATATCAGTATTTGTGAAATTGTGTGTTTTATTTTGTACTGTTCTTAGCTAGAGATATTAAATATATCCTCTGTTTCATCTGGATTGCAGTCATCCTGACAGACGAGGAGGTTCAGAGGAAGAAGGACATGATAATGAAGAGGAAAGAGGAGGAAGCAGCCCGTGAGGCGATGAGGCCACGTCTAAACGAGGAGCAGGCCCGCATCATCTCCAGTCTCGTGGAAGCCCACCACAAGACTTACGATGCCTCCTATTCCGACTTCTCCCGCTTCAGGGTGAGTCCAGCACAAAGTCTCTTCTTTTACCAAAACCACAATCATATTATCCTCAGTTCAGCCCTAAGTCACTTTGTTGTTAACCATAACTATGGGTGGAGCAGTACATGATGTCATGCAATGGAAGGGAGGGTTCCCTGAAGCATGGTATCCGACCATAATAATACGTGTTATTTTTGAAAAGTAAATTAATACAGAAGCAATATTTACCAATCAAGATACATACAGCACATTGTATGCGAGTTAGCCTTCACTTTATGAATAGAGTAGATGAATACTATATTCCTTAGATGTCCAATGCTAAGTCCTAAGAACTGATCAAACAAAACAAAACAATTCGACAATAGGACATGGATGCCATCTGCTCTGGTTTACCACACCACAACAGACCTTGGCATTCTCTCTCTTAGTTTGTACCCTAGCCGTAATTGGCTGAAGGTGAAACCAGACAGTATAACCCAACATCTTTGGGTAATTTGTTTTTGTACTTCTAGATGACCTCACCATTTCTAAACTGAACGCAACGAGTCAGAACAAGTGAGGCTTTGGTACACATCTTGGAGCTAGTCTTTTTTTGTGTTTGGTATTAAATGACTCTTGATGTCTAAACGGATTCAGGAAGAGACTTTGAATGCATTGGTAAAAGGCCCTCGTAGTAAAGGAGTGCACTCTGGCACAAACTGGACTGTTTGCTAACTGAGTGCTGTTGAAACCTCCTTTTGGTTTTCTCATAGCAGTTCAGTCCCTGCACGACAGAGCAGCAGAGTGCAACAGTGATTGTGTGCATGTTACATTTTTACTGTACTACTTAATAAATCATTAAGCTAGCTAACTAGCTTAGCTAAGTCCTCTAATGTTAGCTAATCGTCTACGCTTTTCTATATATATATTTGTAGGCATATTGTTACAGTCTACTGTTAATAAGCAAGAGGTGCCACGTTTTCGTTGTCGTACTTTTTTTTGTCAGTATTTCAAACAAGAAGATCTTTGTTTTATTCTCTGGTGAATCCTATGGCAATTAGATGTAATGCAGGTGTGCTTCTAGGAGCTCATTTTACGGTCACCTGTTTTATTAAAACAATTCTGAGGCTTGGGAACTGTATTTAATGTTTTTACATAAAGATTCAATCTTGAAAATGTCCAGATAAAATACTTATATTTTAAATATGGTGTTTTTCTGGCAAGTTGCTATGGTATAAGGGTATTAATAAGTAAGTAATACATACTAAAGTGTAATCACATATGCAATGGTTTTCACTAAACAAACCAAAATGTACAAGATTAACTTAAGCTGAATTTTTGTTTAGCTTACTGTGCTCTTCTCGGATCTTCAAAACAGTTTGGGTAAAGGCACTTATACATGTGGGGTGGTAGTGACAGTCTGATTTATAATATGTGGTATCACATGAATGAAAAGCCATAGGATTTGGCACCGTTCCTGTGATCGTGGGATAGCTTTATTTAATTTGTGTAACCACAGCCATATTTACTTCACACCAACACGTGAGCCAGCATTGCCCGTGTGTGTTTTCAATCTACTCGACACCCGTAACACGAGTCAACAAAGGCGTTTATCTGCCCGACAGAGGCGTCCTCTTTTCTTCCTGCTCGTCATGAACTCGATCTTTTCAGACGGCTTTCTTTCTCTGCAGATCAAAACAATCAGGTCGCCCTGGGATGCAAAAATGTACCTTACTATGTTATTAACCATCTTTTTTGTTGTAATGATGATACACAAAGGCATTTTCAAGGTCTGCAAACCTAATCAAATTTATTTAGTTTCATTCCAAGCTTCCATTGAGGTTTTTGAATGAATAATAATTCATTTATTTTATATAGGTTTTCGAATTAAGTGGAAAATAGGTCTTTTTTTTTTACTACAGTGAGAATGTTGTTTTTGGAGGGCTAGACACGAAAAAATATGGATTGAAGCAGAACATTTAATAAGATAAAAACATGTTTTGAATTTGGAAATGATTACATCTCTCATAAATCAATACCTTTCCACAGTAAGTGCTCGCTGTCCTGAGTTTTAGAATAAAGCTCAAGCTTAGATTTTGCATTGATAAGGTCATGGAGATACAACATTTTCTTGTCAACACACACACCTGTGTCCTCGTCTGTCAAAATGACGGCGGCCTTCAGACTTTTCCATCAATGTTAAAACAATTCAGTCAATGTCGCAAAAATATTTTCTTAACACCACCTCTGATGAACTGCACACGGCTAAAGCTGCCTCCCTCTCCTCTATCATCATCCTTTTGGACCTGTCTGCTGCATTCGACACGGTGAATCATCAGATCCTCCTTCGCACTCTCCAAGAATTTGGAGTTTCAGGCTCTGCACTTTCCCTCCTCACCTCATACCTCAAAGACCGACCTACAGGGTAACTTAGAGAGGGTCAGAGTCCGACCCTTGTCAATTAACTACAGGGGTCCCTCAGGGCTCTGTTCTTGGTCCCCTCCTCTTCTGCTTTTACACAAACTCGCTCGGATCTGTCATTAGCCCGCATGGTCTTTCATACCACTGCTACGCTGACGACAACCAATTAATTCTGTCCTTTCCCCGCTCAGAGACCCAGGTCGTCGCACGCATCTCTGCTTGTCTAGCTGACATCTCTCAGTGGATGTCTGCTCACCACCTCAAGCTCAACCTTGACAAGACTGAACTGCTTTTCCTTCCGGGAAAAGATTGTCCCACTCTTGACTTAACAATCAACATCGGCACCTCTATTGTTTCCCCGACTCAGACTGCAAGGAATCTGGGTGTGACCCTAGATAACAAACTGTCCTTCACTGCAAACATCGCTGCTACAACCCGCTGCTGCAGATACACGCTGTACAACATCAGGAGGATACGTCCCTTCCTGACCCAGAAAGTGACGCAGGTTCTGGCCCAGGCTCTCGTCATCTCACGCCTAGACTACTGCAACTCCCTCCTGGCTGGTCTACCTGCATGTGCCATCCGACCTCTGCAGCTCATCCAGAATGCAGCGGCTCGTCTGGTCTTCAACCTTCCAAAATGTTCCCACACCACTCCGCTCCTCCGCTCACTTCACTGGCTTCCAGTAACTCCTAGAATCCACTTCAAGACACTGGTACTTGCGTACCATGCTGCGAATGGATCTGGCCCCTCCTACATCCAGGATATGGTTAAACCATACACCCCAGCAGCACGTGCACTCCGCTCTGCATCGGCCAAACGGCTCGCTGCACCAGCACTGCGAGGGGGACCCAAGTTCCCATCAGCAAAAACACGTCGGTTTGCTATCCTGGCTCCAAAATGGTGGAATGAGCTCCCCATTGAAATCAGGACAGCAGATAGCTTGCACATCTTCCGGCGCAAACTGAAAACTCATCTCTTTCGACTCCACTTCGAGCGATAGAATTACTAACAAAGAATTGCTAACAAAGCACTTATATACTAATAAAGGACTCGCTTATCTAAAGCCAGTTGAGTAGCACTTGAAATGTTTTTAGCTCTATGAAACCTGATGTACTTAAATGATTCTGTTTTCTTCAAGTTTGTATCTTGTTGGTCGAATGCACTTATTGTAAGTCGCTTTGGATAAAAGCGTCAGCTAAATGCAATGTAATGTAATGTAATGATGAGAGGATTAATTGAACTAGATTCTTAACCATTCCCCAGCCACAGTGGCCTATTGATTCTTCAGTGTATTACAGTGACATATTAGTATTGATATTCATATTTGTCTCTGTGTATCTGCAGCCTCCAGTGCGTGAAGGTCCAGTAACACGCAGCGCCAGCAGAGCCGCCTCCCTTCACTCTTTGTCTGACGCCTCCTCTGACTCATTCAACCACTCACCTGGTGAGTCCTCCTCTTCCTCTTCCTCTTCCTCTTCCTTCTCCTCCTCCTCCTGCTGTCCTTGAGGCTTTCATTCTTCAGGGTTCACTTGAAAAAGGATACAGAGCTTTTATAAAAACACACATTTAGCTGATTTCATACTGAGTTTTAGACTGCAAATGAAAGCTCATTCAACATGTATATTTGTACATTCTTTTACTGCACAAGGCTTCTCCTTGGACAAATAAACTCAATACTCGTGAAGTATTGTCCTTGATCCTGCTGCTAGTAACTACTATATAGTTTGCTGCAAGATATCTATTTTACCGTGTTACTTAGCAACAAAATGCCACAATAGGGAGCGAAAAACGCAGTTTTGGAAAATAGGGAATGTTTTTGTTCCTATTTGACATTGATTATTACAACACAATGGTTTTAAACAAAAAGTCTCAAAATGTCAGTATTTACTGAAGTGAACAGGTTTTAAAATTGCCTTTAATTCACAAACATATTATTTATGAAAGTTTTTGCTTGAATAATTTTAGATTCAGTATAGTTAGTCAACGCAAGGCTAAAACTAGGGCTCAGCAATTAATCGTATTTTAATCTCGATTTTGGCTTGCAACGATTATGAAAACAACGTAATCGAAATAAAACGATTATTGCTGCATTCCCTTTCGCAATGATGCTCTCAATTCGTCTTGCATTATACATCCTGCCCGCGCGTGCGCTGTCGCCCCTCCCTAAAATCCCTCTCAGCCAGGTTGTGTTGTGACTTGAAGTCTGTTTAATAAATCCATATAAACACGTTACAAGGGAAGCTTTAGTTGCCGTGTCTTTATTCTCCGGTCTCTAGCGTTCAGTCAACTTTCACTAACCTCGTCAAGCCGGAGCCTCTTAGCTCGCTACTTCCGGTTTCCGGATAAGGGGTTACCAAAATAAGAGTACTGCGTGTAGCAGTATAATTAAACATTACAGGTTGTGAGTGACATTAGTCATCATATTTATATATGTTTAGTAGGTTGTGGTGCTCCAAAAATATTTGTTGATCTTCTTTTTTGGTATTTATTATTTTGATATTATTTATTTAAATGTAGATATAAATGTATTATTTATTTTATTAATTTTTGTATTGGTTTTTCAGTTGAATTATACTTAAGGTTCAGGGTAATCAACTGTTAAAAACATACTGTTCAAATTATTATTATAATTTGTTTTAAAGTTCAATAAATGGATGTTTTCAAAGTCAATGAATAATCGTATTTAATAATCGTGGTATCAATATTGACCAAAAATAATCGTGATTATGATTTTTGCCATAATCGAGCAGCCCTAGCTAAAACTATTGCTTATAAACAAATTCAATATTAATATATACAGATAAGTTACAAGAAAACCCTTTTTAAAGATTAACCAAAACAAAAAGAATGTAATAAATCCTTATGAACTTTACGAACTGTGATCAGTCCCCAATAGTCATGACTTTGGTTAACCCCCTGGACATCTTTATATTAGTGCCACTGTAATGTCATTTGATGTCTTTCCTTGTTTTCCATCTCTTTAGCTTATAATGTTAGGAATGTTCCTTTTTGTCACCTCTCCTCAAACAGAGTCTGTGGACACCAAGATGAACTTCACCAGCCTGTTGATGATGTACCAGGACGGGGCGAGCAGCCCTGACTCCAGCGAGGAGGACCAGAAGCTCTCCATGCTACCCCACCTGGCAGACCTGGTGTCCTACAGCATCCAGAAGGTCATCGGCTTCGCCAAGATGATCCCAGGCTTCAGGTACGAACTGCCATGATGGCTGGTAGATGTTCAGGTTCATCACAGGAGAGCAGCAGGGACTACTGTCTTGCACTCTGTATTTTTCTTCCTATCACTCAACAAAGTCAGATTTATCTTTTATGTCAGAAAAAAATATGCAATACTGCAATTTAATGTATTCTATTGGTGGGCTGAGACAGATTTTTTAAATTTGGTTCTACTCGAGGAATTTAAAATGAGACATTGGATCTTACAAAATAACAATATCGTTTGATCTTTATCTTATAAAAAAACAAATCTATTCATTGTTTGAGTCATTATCAAGCGAAAATGCCAACTATTCGCTCGTTCTACTCTCTGAAACTGATTTGCTGATTCATTGGTTTTAAATAATAATGATATTCTGTAATAATATTTCCATTCGTTCTGCAAAATGATGGTGGACATGTTTATGTATCGACATTTTATGGAAAAAAATATCAGAAAATAAAAAACATAGAAAATGAGACTGATCAAGAAAATAATTGTCAGATTAATTAAAAGACACAATTTGTATGTTGTAAGGCATTATAGATTGGATTTGAATTATTCACTGGTTCACGCTCCAATGATTGGATTACTTTTCAGGTTTTGGTTGTCTTTAAAATCCAGTGTTTCTTATTTGGCACTTGCAACTAGAATCACATGCAGAACAATTTGAAATGTATTACTTTTTTTTTTATTTGTATCTAACTTTTATTTTTAAACTCTTCCTGTTTAGGTGAATCATTTTCTTTACATTTTATAGCTTTATTTATTTTTAAGCTTTTTCATGAATTAATTGATCTTTCTATTTTTACTAATTTGCATATTTATTTGCCTTGTTTTTCTTTTTAATAAGCTGTGTTATATATAAGGTGTCTACCTTAAAGTATTTCCGAGTAGATTGAATCAAGTCTGCTGAAGCGGCCTTTGCTCCCAACTTTTTTCATAAATATATATTAAATCCACTGGTGCAATAAATCATATTGTGGCCATGTTGAAAATGAAACTTCGTTCCCCTGCAGCTCTCTGCTGCTTTGCTGAGTTCTGTAAAGATTTGTTGTAAAATCCTGCTACATCCAACCAGTAGCACGTACAATCACAAAGGCTAGCAGCCCTAACAGGCCTCTCCCACATGCAGAGCACTTTGATTTGCTGCCTGCCAGTATGCAGGACAGCATTGGGTGAGGTGAGATGTTATTATCGCTCCCAAACAAACAAGCTCTTCCAGGAATACACAGGAACAAGCTGAGCTTTATAAATGCACGCTGTGCTGAGAGATAAGTTTCTAAATGTATGCACATACAGAGAGCACATAATGAAATAATAGAGGAGGCACATATGGGCATACATAATGCATACGTGTGTGTTTGCATGTAACTTAAACAGGAATATAAACAGAGAGACCTTATATTGTTGGTATATTTACGTATATTCCTTCTGCTTGCCTTATTATGATCTCAGCTGTGTGTAGTTAGGAGGCTTTCCTGTGGGAAAATAAAGAGAATTTATTGCAACAATGTCATAACGTATAGCTCTGTCGTCAATGTTGAGAGCTGCATTGTTAGGGCCAATACTATTTTCAATTTTGGTTGACAATTAATTGTCCTACAAATAATTACACAAACTTTAAAGGGGCCCTAACCTGCTTTTCAGGTTTTCCCTTTCCTGTAGTGGGTTATATGGGTTTTTGTGCATGTTAATGGTCTGCAAAGGCTAAAATCTAATAGTTTCCTCAAGAGGGAGTTTCTTTCCCACACACTCCCCCCCTGCCTGAAACGACTCAATAGGACTCCTTTGTTTACTTCTGAAACATGTGTCTGCAGAGGCCTGTACTACGAAGCCGGATTTTCGCTTAGCGAGCTAACTTCAGGGAAAACTCTGGGTTTCCGGTCCTACGACGCTGGTTCTCTTCTTACCGGGCTAGATCTCCATGGTAACTTATGCTGAGCGGCAAACCTGCTCCTTGGTTCCAGGATAAGAGATCAACTCAGTGAAAGCACCGCCTGCTGACCAATCAGAGCTCAGTGTGTGGAGTTTAAAGCTATCAAGTTATATTACAGGAGAAAGGAAATACAGAAAACTGCCGTTGCAGGAAAGACGGCCGGCAAAAATCAACTGACTGTGAACGTGAAAATTAATAGAATATCACCTCCCATCTTCAGAGCAATCTGACTAATATAACATCAGTGTTAAGAAAGCTTACTTAAATATCTGCCACAACATAAGTAACCGGATCAAAGTAACATTACGTACAGTCCGCGGCACTGTGAGTGCAGACGTCGATGTGTCCCATTATCATTCATATCACATCATAATGTATCATATATATCCTTATCTGAGTCAGCTTCTTGAGCCGTATCTGGCCGTGCAACACTTACAGTGTCACATACTGTATGCAGAAGTATTTTTTTAAGCAACACATTAAGTTGACGAAACACTCGAGTCAAATGTAATTAAAGTCAGATCCACTCGTGTCTTAGACGGGGCAGTGATATCATAAACCTGTTAATGAACGCATTCAAACACTTTTTTGTGTGGCTTTTATCCTGGATTAAGTGTTTAAGTCATGGATGTTTAAAGTTTAACGTCTACTTCATATTTGTCTAATATTATAGTTTTCTTCTCATTCAGGAAGTATGACGCTGCGCTGTCAGTGCGCTTGTCCATGTTTGTGATTGGTCAAATGTTGCTAACCCCGCCCCTTTCATGTGAACGCACACTCAACCGGACAGAGAACCCTGGCTTGAGTTACCTAGTTGATAACCAGCGTCGTAGGACCGCTTAGCGAGATCGCGTTTGTTTTGGGTTAGTTAAGCCGGGTAACTCAAACATATCCAGGGTATGTTGAACTGGATTCGTAGTACAGGCCTCAGGCGCACTGTGCTTGTGTTTGCGCTTTTCATGGCCTGTTGTTACCATACCAGTGTCTGAAATGAGTCCAATAAAGCCTAAATGTTGAATCGCTAATGGGCTAGAACGCAAGTCAGTACGCCAAGCTGACTTCATGTTGTCATATTACTTATCAGCTCATTTATGCTACGAAAGAACAACAACAACCACGACAACAACAACACGTCACTCGCTACCTAATCTGTCCTCCCTTCCTGTGAGAGTACTAATGTTGTTTTGTGTTTTTGTTCAAGTGAATTCTCATCCCACTTCATTTGCACCACTTTAACTGCTGTTTGTTTTCCACACACTGCCAAAGGACGTCACCTTTGGCATTTGCTGCTGTAGTTAGCTAAAAGCTATTGCCGAATCTATGCGTGTTACGGTGTTTCTCTTGTGTCTTTAGTGAGACATATTTTTTTTATCTTGTAAGCATCTCTAACTAATCTTTTTTTTCTAAAATGAACCGAAGACAAAAATGCTTTTTTAATTTTGGTGACATTTTAGTCATTTTAATCCGTCTTAGTTTGAGTCCATGGCAACTCAAAACCTTTACTCCAGTTTTTGTCGACAAAAGCCATTACATTTTAGTCAACTTTTGGTCTATATTTCTTGTCAAAAGGTTTTTTATTTTAGTTATATTTTTCAAAAGAAACATTGACATTTTTGTGAAACGAAACTCACAACATTTTATCCTATTACCATCCCATGAAAAACACAAGTTTAATTATTAAGAATGCAGTTTTGCTTAAAATGTCCATATTAACACGTTTGTGACTCTGTGTTCCAGGGATCTGACGGCAGAAGACCAGATTGCTCTGTTGAAGTCGAGCGCCATCGAGATCATCATGCTGCGTTCAAATCAGTCGTTCAGTCTGGAGGACATGTCCTGGAGCTGCGGAGGACCCGACTTCAAATACTGCATCAACGACGTTACAAAGGGTTGGTTACTCCTCACCACAGTGAAACTAAATAAACAAGAGTGGCAGTTTCATGAGTTCTAACTGCGCAATCAATAAATAAACACATGAGCAGTTTGTTTGGAGAGAGCATGTCAGAGACGCTGCTTATTGATTTCACCACCTGCCAATACACACAGTCCTCTACGGAAGCACATCTTGCCAGTTAGAAAAAAACAAGATGAAAAACGTTAAACAAAAATATATCCTCCTGACTTAAGATGTCACAGAAAAGAATAGTTTCACAAAACAATGACTTAGTATCTCAAAATAATGACTTAGTTCCTCAAGAAAAAAAACTGAGAATCTCTAAAAAATGTATATGTATCTTGTTTGTTTGTTTGTAGCCTTTATTTAAAGTGGACCTATCATGCTATATTTTAATGATATATTGTAGGGCCATACCTATATAAAACATGTCTGTGAAGTTTTTTTTTCAAAATACCAAACAGATCATGCATTTTAGCCATGCCTCATTTCGCTCTATTTGCTCTTTTCCAGCCCTGTTTTTGCAAGGGCTGATTCTGTGACGTAGCTTTAATGCAAATGAGCTGCAGCTGACCATGCCCCCCTGCAGGAGAGGGGGGCATGCTCAGAGATCAGCTGCTGGGCTCTCAGAAAAGGGGGAGAGGAAAAGAGAGGCTCCGTCCTCCGTGTATTATTCTTATATTATTATATAGAGTCGTTATTCATTTGTTTTAAAGCTCAATAAATAACAAAGAAGACCTTTGACCGGCACTTTTCAAATTTTGTCCGGAAGATTTAAACTTTAACAGACATCTTGACCGGCGAAATAAAATCTAACTGAAACTCTGCTGCACGGTCCCCTCGTCCCTTGGAAGAGGTGGAGAGGTGGGTGTTTGTCATCTGCTGGTGGACTACCGGAGAGTAGAAGCTTCTACTGAAGCCTTCCGAGTAAATCGCCAGAACGCCGACACCTCCTCATCACTCCACCACTCCCATGATTTTTTGTGTTGCCATAAGTTAGTCTCTCTCCGTTGGTGCGCTGGGCTAATGCTAATGCTAATAATGCTAATGCCAGCAAATACAATGGCGGCTTCACAAAACTTTTCGGAGTTTTACAGGGCGTGGTTTGCAATTCGCCCAGTCAATCAGAAATGGGAACCTTTTTCTCCCAGGAAAGTACCTGCTCTCTAGCAAGGACTAAAAAGGGGGTGAAAAGGTTCTCATGAACTAAGTTCTAGTTTCGTATTTTTTTTGGTGTGAATGCAAAATTTCAAGAACTATCGGAACTATACTGGGAAAAGTACTCCGGTGTGAAAGCGCCTATTGAGATCAACGATCTCTTTTTCAAGGGAGACCTGCAGCACGTTGGTTACACATGAAAAACCTAAAAACAACAGAAAACCAAAAGGACGTCATACAACATAATTACAGGGGTACAATTTACAAACCTATTCACAATGACAGGTACCAAGAGTATCAAATAGCATTTCATCCAGCCGAGCTTTAAAATGATGCAGGGGAACCAAAAGGCTCAGCTTCAAAAAAAAATGCAGAGTGTTCCAAGCTAGAGGACCTGCGCACATAAAAGCTTTAGTACCTTAAACAGTCCTAGCACTTGGCACATGTAATAAAAACACATCCTGGGATCTTAGGCAATAGCTACTTGCGATTCTCTGTGAGGTCAGAGAGCAGATACAAGTTGGTAGTTTACCCAACATGGCTTTATAGATGAATATGTACCAATGACTGAGCCTCCGAACAGTAAGTGAAGGCAGACCTGCCCTGGCATACAGCGTACCGTGATGAGTAAGTACTTTACAGTTAGTAACAAATCTCAGTGCACTGTGATAGGCGGCATCTAACTTGATCAGGTAATGGGCAGGTGCATTCATATAGATCAGATCCCCATCGTCCAGCACAGGTAAAAAGGTCACAGTGACTAGCCTTTTCCTGGCCTCAAGCGAGAAACAGGACTTGTTTCTGAAAAAGAAACCTAGCTTCACTCTCAGCTTTCTAAGCATATTATTGACCTGAAGTTTGAAAGAGAGTCAGTTATAAAGCCAGATACCAAGGTATTTATAACAGGTAACCACTTCAAGTACTTGTCCTTGCGCAGTAACAATATCCAAAGTGGTCTCCGGTGTCTTTTTGGCTTTTGAAAATAGCATTACCTTAGTTTTATGAACATTTAAAAGAAGCTTTAGCTCAGAGAGCTGAGTCTGAATAATATTAAAAACTGCCTGCAATTTAACAACAGCCTCCTTAATGGAGGGACCTGCACAATACATCACGGTATCGTCCGCATAAAAATGTAAAGTTGCTCCATCCACATTTTTTACCTAAACTCTTGATATAGATGGAGAATTATAGTGGACCTAAAACAGAACCCTGTGGTACACCATTTGTAATGTTTAAGCACTCAGAAGGGAGCCCATCAAAATGAACACATTGGGGCCTTTCAGAGAGGTAGTTCACAAACCCCCCCCCCCTGCATGGCTGGATATGCCAATACTGGCCAGCCTCTGCTTCAGGATATGATGATCGACGGTATCGAAAGCTTTGGAAAGATCAATAAACAGAGCTGCACAACTCTGCTTTTTGTCTAAGATACCCGCAATATCCTTCACCACTATCTCAAAAGAATGACTTAGTATCTCAAAATAATTACTAGTTTGACAAAAAGATCACTTAAAGGGGACCTATCATGCAAAATGCACTTTTTGATGTATGTTATACATAAATATGTGTCCCCGGTGTGTCGGGGAACTCACGCAGCGTCAGAAAATAAAACCCTCTTTCTTTTCCTCCGTACCCAAATCTCCTTTTTAGTTTTTTAATCAGATTCTTTGTTTTTTTAAAGATTTATACCCAAAATCAGCACTTTTGGAACAGGAAGTGAAACGGAGGGATATGAGTCATGGCTAGAATGGGTGATCTGTTTGGTATTTTGAGCCGAAAAAAATCTGCCCCTTCCTTCAGACTTCCTTACAGAGCCCCTCCTCCAACACACACGGACGCGCACATGACCAATGAGGGCACGAGATAAGTTTGTGCACAGATGGAAGGCTGACAGGCAGGTAGGCCGTCCAGTTATTTTAGCCGGGGCGGTGAAAATAATTGGTCGTGCTTTTTACAGCGCCACGGCTTCCACAGATGAATTTTTTTTATGTATTTATTGTCAAAGCATTTAATATATTCATTGCTATCGGGATGTTAAGAGCATTCCATGGAATATAACAACAAGTGTTTCTGAAATAAATTACATACCCCACCTTTAAGTGAATAAATAAAGATTATTTCAGAAAATTACTTATATTTTGAAATAATTACAAAATAATGTGTCAAAAAGAAAGTTTCTCATCATTGTGTGATACTAAGTCATTATAAGTTTCTCATTATAAAGACTTTTACAATAAAAACATTTCTTTCAACACATTGGCATAAATAGGCTTCCATACTTCATCCTTGTGTAGCCAGCACTCCCGATGTTTCCACCAAGGCCGCATCATTGAGCTTTGCATTGGCAAAAAGTTCCTTTGCACAGTACACAGTCTCAAGGACAGAAGCGTGTTCAACGTTGAAGCTGATGACACAGCTGTGATTCCTTTTTTCTTTTTTCTTCTCACACCTTATATAACGCACCCTTACAAGCGTCACCCACATGCTGCTTTTGAATGCACACTTGCACATTACTGTGAGGTTTTGACTCCAGGTATTTTCATGGAAGCAATAAAGCAGCTACACACACTCAGTCCTTTTTCACTCAGGAAGCAATGCTCTCTGTCCGCAATGGGAAAATAAACATTCTCCACTGCTGTATAGAGTGTGTTTTCACTTATAAATCAACAAAAAAGCACAATTCATGTTTGCAGCACTAACGGTGTGTTTGTGTTCTTTTTCATGTTAGCGGGTCACACTCTGGATCTGTTGGAGCCGCTGGTGAAGTTCCAGGTTGGTCTAAAGAAACTCAACCTGCACGAGGAGGAACACGTGCTGCTCATGGCCATCTGCCTGCTCTCCCCAGGTACTTCTTGTGTGTTCCAGTGTTTTTTTTAAAGAGAGAGTGTTACTAGATTGACTAATAACAACACCATGTCAGGAGAGTACAAACAGTGTTGGTCTTCAATACTGAAAAAACATGAAGGTACAACACAGTGTTAGAAATGAATGACGCATATCTATGCTGTGTGTGCTTCATTGGGCTTTTCAGCTGAAAACAGTGAATTAACGTAATAATTGAACGAGGCCATGGAGAAGGAAAGCCGCTTCAAGAATAGATGACGCACACTCGCTATTGGAAACTCAACATTTTCCACAAGCTTGAACACTTTTTTTCAGCCAAGGATGGCCTTGTTTTAAACATATGTTCATCCCCTTAGTGCTCTCATCTCCAGTGCTTCTCCCCCTAGTGAGCGCCCCCTAGTGGTCCGTGAGTATATTGGTAAAATTTCACATTTGAAATAAATAAATAATTAAAGTTTTCCGCCCTCTCGCGGGAATTTCTCCACAATGGAGCGAGCTTAAGTTTCACCATTTTCAGGTGGTTTGTAATCTGTTCTAGAAAAACGATGTGTTTTTGGACATTTGTGGAGTTAGGTGGTCCGCGAGTGTTTTTTTATTGGTTAAGTGGTCCTTGGTATGAAAAAGTTTGAGAAACACTGCCTTAGAGAAAGGAAACAAGGGCAGTGATCCACATTTTTCATTGATGTTTTTGATGAAGTTTAAAATAAGTGGTAGAAAGGGACTGTTGTTATTTTGTTAGATAAACGTCCTACATGGCTGCTGCTAGGCGAACCATTAATACAGGTGCGTGCATCCATTTGTGTGAACATTTTGTTTTGAGAAAGTTAAAATGCCAACAAATTTGGATTGATGCTGACTTCTCATAAGATAACATGTGGATGTGGATTTTGCAAATTATCACATCTATCGTTTTTCAAATAATTTCGATTTCACGAGTCGAAAACAATCCTGCGCAGCCACCACTGTAATGCAGTTCTGCAAGTAGTATGAAACTAATAATATATATATATTAGGAATGTGGAATATTAGTTTGATCACTACAGTCTACATCAACACAACGATCTGACTGATGTTCTCTTTCCAACCATCCCTCTCCCCACCTGAACCCTTCTTTCCTCTTCCTGTGCCCTTCCCTCTCTCCTTTTGCTTTCCTCCTTTCCTCTTGGACCTCCCTCACAATGTTCCTCCACTGCCCCCTCTTCATCCCTGACGGGTAGATCGCCCTGGAGTCCAGGACCACGGTCGCATCGAGCAGCTGCAGGACCACCTGTCGGAGGCGCTGCAGGCCTATATCCAGGTGAACCACCCAGGCGGACGCCTCCTCTACGCCAAGATGATCCAGAAGCTGGCCGACTTGCGCAGCCTGAACGAGGAGCACTCCAAGCAGTACCGCTCCCTCTCCTTCCAGCCCGAGCACAGCATGCAGCTCACCCCGCTGGTGCTGGAAGTGTTCGGCAGCGAGGTGTCATAGCAGTGGAGGAAGCCCGCTCACACACACACACACACTCACCACACATCACAGGAAGATATACCGACCCCTGCCGCCTTCTTTTCCCCGACGGAACCCCAGCTCTGATAGACACAAGGGAGAAGGATGGATAATCCCGTAGGTAGATGGTCACCTTCACCTCCTCCTCATCGTCACCTGACCTCGAGCGGCAAGGCTCCGGATTTACGGATTTAAGACACCTGGATATGCTCTGCATTTTTGCAGCACCTTGGATAACCAGATTATATTTTAACCTCTGGTACACATTACCACATTAAAGGTCAGGCAGATATCCTGACTCTGGAGTAGATCGACATCCTGATCCTCTCCGAAATTCGCAAACTCAAATGAAATATCGCCTTTTTCTGCTCACCTCCTTTCCTTCCGGACATCACTGCTAGATTCCTGCCATTTTCTTTTTGTTTTGACAGCGTGATGGATGTGACGGTCACATCCCCTTATAACCTTCATCCTCATAACAAGTGCGAGGAATACATTCACAGATTTACATCTATTAACCACGCTGGCACTTGTTAGGTACAAATTATACGCAAGCAATGTTCCTACACCTAGATCGCTATGTTGATTTATCGACAGCAAAGATATCCAAATATATTAAACATCAACACAGCCAGCTAGCTTACGATAATATAGTGGAAAAACTTTAAAAAATGCTTGGTTAAGACAGGCTGTGTTTCTGTGTATGTGCAGCTGGAGAAAAGAAAGGAAGTTACAGTAGGAATGTTTCAGTGTGGTAACGGTGACAAGAGAAGTGGGATTTGGAGTCACGGAGGTGTGATTGCTGGAGGGAGGGATATGCTACGGTTTGAATTCCCTGTTCACAAGACAAAGGGAATCTCACAAAACAAGAATGTATGTATAATGCTATATAAATATAAATGATACGTATAAGCTGATATATATGAATATATAAATGTATATTATATATATATATATATATATATATATAAATATATATATATATTTAAGAGAGCATTCATGGTTGCTTCCGTGGAAGCAAATAGTGTTGTATAATGTAGAGGATCTGAAGGCCCCTCCTCAGTTCTGTGTGTGTCGTCACATATAAGAAAGCGCTGAGAAGTGTGTGAGGAGTCCTTTTTTATTTTTGTGATGTGTGTACAGTATATGAGAATCCTGATGGACCACAAGGGGGTGCGTGCACGCTTTAACCCGAGAGTGCATGAATTTTGTAGACTGACATAAACAAACATTGTGGATAGAGATTATCCCCAAAAAAAAATGTACTCGGCTGGTTAGATTGCTGCTAAAACAGTTAGGGCCAGGTAGTTGGACAGAAACCGACTTACCGGCTGTTGCCTCAGGGAAAAGTTTGTCTGATGATTTTGTGTACTTGGTGTTTATGGTGTGTGTGGCGTTAGCTTACAATCATAAGGCAGAGATCGTTTCCGAAGCTCTAGGCATCACTGTGACTTCTAATTGAACTACATAACAGTATAAGTAAGCTAAACGTTTTTTGAAATAACAATTACAACAACATTTGTACTCCTTATCTGTTCATGAAAAACTTAAGATGGTTTGTACAATCCATTAGAGATCACTGTTAAAGCTGGTCTTCTCATTAAATGGCCACATTAAAAAAAAAAAAACAGTGATTTATATAAGCCTTAAGGTCATTTTATTCAGGGAAAAGTAAAGATGAAGGAAGCATTGTAACGTACAGCTGAACAGAGACCTTTTATAACGAAACACGTAATCAAGCGCCATACTTTTTTTTTTTTTTTTGGGTCACATTTCGATCAATTTCAACACCAGCCACAGAAGCGAGGTTTAGGATGTTAAAACATCACTACATATCATTTCTCTCGACACAGTGCATGCTCACCCTCTCTCGCAGGCCTGCATCGCCCCCTTGTGGACAAACTCTGTAAATACCACTTGCTAAATCTGTACATAGTTAGAGATTAATGTAGACAAAATACTAAGAGAACTCAACTGTCGATGGCAAGATGCTCTGGAGATGCAGCACTATATGCAATTAGGAGATGGACTCTTATGTTGTATTCAACTAGAATGGACAGAGGTGGAGATCCTGGTCATGTGACTGAGCTGGTCGGAGCGTTTTAAAAAAGACTGCTGGATACGGGTTGGACCAGAAAGCTGATATGTTTTTTATTTTTACAGTGTGACTTTCTATGATACCTATCTATACCTTAAATGCATTATAATCTGCTTATGGCACTGTCTCATTATTATTGGCCTTATAAATATTCTTAAAGCTTTAAAACAATAACAACTTAAGAACACGTTATAATGACTTATAAGGTCAAGTATCATACAACCTTATAATCACTTGTGTCATTTATCTTTATTCCCAGAGTTGTAATACTTTAACCACTTAGAGTAATTAATATTCAAATTATAATGCAAAAATAGCAGAGATAATAATGCATAACGCAAAAAAGTTATAAAGTATTACAACTATAGGAGTGACAAATATAAAGTATCATGATGCTAGGCCTTATAAGTCATCATACAAATGTTTTATTTTGTATGATTGAATATTTTTGAGGTCTTTAACTATAGTGCTATAAAAAGTATATAACATATTTGAATGATGTGATAACGCATGGCCTCATAGAAAGTGTTACGCTTCTCATTTTCAGCCAAGTTAAAACTGTTTTATATAAAACAAAGATACTGATGGTGTTTCACAGATCGACCTTTATTATAACACCTTTACCAATGTAATCCCTAAAATAATAATATTAATATTAATAATAATAATTAGGGGTGCACCATTTGGAGAAAAAAATATTTGCGGTTACTTTGACTAATATTTTAATTGCAATATGATTCACGGTATTGGAGGGATTGATAATTTTTGCAAAATAATTGTCTTTGTAATAAAAAAAATATATATTTTAAGAAGAAGCTTTGTGTAATTTTAAAAGAGGATCCCAAACAAACAAACATGTGTTATTATCTCCTATTGTGCATCTTGCAATTTGAATATTGCACAAGTGCAAGTTCCGTCTTTGATACAATTCAAATTAATTGTGCAGTTCTTATAATAATTCATAGTAATAATAGGTGTCCAGCATTGGTCCAACCCTGTCCTGATGATGCTCTTATGAATGCGATGATTGGACTCTGACGAAATCCGACGTGTAATAATTGAAAGGCTTCATGTAGCCGAACATTCCCAGTGGTGGAGGTGTCGATCATTCCGACTGGCTGAGTCTCGTCGCACCATCCGGCAGCCTTTCTAAAAGACTCCTAACAGCTCAGTGTGTCCTCCCCAGGAGGCGTCCGCTCTGTCCATTCCGAGCTAATGGATGTACATCTTTTCTCTTTCTCTGTTTCTAAAGTCTATCGATAAGCTTTTGACAATTATACAGTATATCCATTTCATTTTGGTGAAAATCTGTTTGTTTTTTTTCTCTTTATTTTCTTTTCAAGATTGTCAATTTTATTGTGTGTCAGCGTTTCCCTGCTAGCGCTTTGGCTTGCTGTGCTGGAGCCCGGTGGACTTCTGGAGCCTTTTTCCTACTGCAAAATGAACAACTCCTCCTGGATTTCAAGCAACTTCATACGAATTAGTTGGACAGGGAACGGACTCATTCTTGTTCCTTTTGCTTGTGGAATACGAATAGAACGACCTGGAGCTCCACCCAAGAGGAACAAACACACAGAGGAGAAACAATCGTTCCATTGACAAAGAAAAAGGCAGATCCCCGGCTCTGGAAAAAAAAAAACAGACATGCGCTTTCCAGAAGCAGCATGTCAAACACAATCAAGTGATCATGAACTAACACTGCCTCAAATGACTGATCCAGGAATTAGCCAATGGCCAACTGTTTAAGCAGCAGCATGGGCGTGCCTCCTCGTCCGCCACCCAACCATCTAACCACCTCTTCTTCTGCAATAGCCAATCACAGCAGGATTACTTTTCATAGCTTTAACTCAGCAGCCACTCAGGCTCTGCTTTTGGTAAAAAAAAACGCTGGTGCACCAAGGGCTGATGGGAGATTTAGCTGCTTTGGAATTGGACGTGTCACTTTCAAACTGTGAAAAAAAAAAACAGACTGTAGAAATCGGACCCCAGAAAACGTTGGTATTGGACCTCCAGAAGACAATTACAATACGATACAATTATTTAAAAAAATGAGAACAGATGTAGTGACGTGTTCTACAGGCAGCGGCGACTGAGGGAAAGTCGCCTCCGGAACCCAAAGTGTGACATACATTTTCTGACTATTTCTCGCATTGCAGCTCTTGGAATTTTAGACTTTTAAAAAAAGCGAAAGCAAATACGAAATCCATTACAAAAAAACATCAGTTATTTAGCTTTGCTCCGCTGTTGTTCGACATCACAATGGAATACTACATTTGTAACGGTTGTACATGACAGTTTTTTTTCACTAATGGCTAACGTGAGTATTGTAGCTGATGCTCTCTCCCCTCTCAACCCAGGTCAGCTCCACCTCAGTAGCCTTACTTTCAGAAACCTCACTCAGCTGGATACATTTAACAGATACCTCAATATTTTACAGGATGACTTCTTCACATCAGCCTTTAAGGGAGCCAAACATACACACACTCACACAAACATGCCAGAACTCTCCTCAGTTTTTATTGCAAACGTACAGTAAACTAGTTGCCAGTAAACCAGTCAGTATACCAGTGGATCCCAATGTTTCTACATGTTAACCGTTTTTCTGCTTTACTCACGAGATCTCTGTGTTTTCTCTATCCGACTCTATACCGATGACACTCCGCTAAGCTTTGGCGTGGCGTGGCGTTTAACCCAACATACTACCTCTCCCTCTCCGCACATATATATATTCAGACATATATATATTTGTGATAAAGCAACCATTTTTATTTTTTGACAGTAATTAAGAAGGTTTTTTTTGTGTATATGTACAGTAGATTCCTCTGTTTTCAAATGCTGGATTTTTTTATACCTCATATCTCAACATAAGCCTACACATCTTTGGAGTCAGTTTATTGGAGACCTCATTACAATCACTTTGTCACTGAAGTGTGGCAATGTGGCTTAAGACCAACGTTCACATAGCAGCTAAAAGAACCTCCGTTATTTTGAGCAGTGAACAATATCTAACCTTTTCGATGTTTGTTTTAAATAAACACCTCAACAAACGTAAATATTTTTTATATATATTTTAGCGTAAATATATTTGCGTATTTTCTTCTCAAACTGCATTCACATGATATGCTAACTCGAGGTCGGGCACAGAGCCTTGCGGTGAAAACAGCTTGTCAGGTGATGTTTGTATTGTTACATCCGCTGCTAGCTTGTCATCTGATTGGTTGCGCTTTGAATGTTCAGCGATAAACAATGTCAAGTTTACATAATTTGAACTTTGGACAATTTTGAGCGATGGGAAGCGCCTCCGCGTAGTCTTAATGGCTCCCTACATAGAAACACAACATCAACGTTAGCTCAGAGTCATTTCGACTGTGACATGTGAATGCAGCTAAACTCTAAGTAAAAAAAAAAGGTAAATGGCAAAGCTGTCAATCATTGAAAGGGTCGTAGTAGCACACTTAGCATTTATTTTTCAAGTGTTCATTCAATAAATGCCAAGTGTGCTGCTACGACCAAAGTTTTTCTCAATATAAGCAGTTAAAACCAAAAAGACTCTGCTAGCTAAGGTTTAGGAAGCAGGCTAATTTAGAGAATCCTTGATCCACCAGTTTTAAGTAACTTTAGCTTAAAGCCTGCTATGTGAATGTAGCATTAAACCAGTGGATGTCAAACGCTCGTGGTTGGACAATTTAAAGGGAAACTGGGCTCCGAGAGTCAAGAGGCAGCTGCTGCTCCTTCAGTCCAGCAGACAGTTTTTTTACAGGTAAAGTGCTAGATTCACAGTGACAAACTTCTCGATCAGTCTTTTCTTCAGCTTTATACAACAGTTCAGAGACAGGGACAGACGTCTTGGAGTTGATTCGTCTGACTCTGATAAGGGGAGTGGTAGTTAGACTTTTAAAACCAGCTCTTTCCTAACATCTAACATGTAAAAAGTTTCTCCCTCTGCTTGGCTTTGCTCTCGCAGGTTCCCTGTTGTGTTCGTCTCCCGCTGTGGCTTTCCTCTTAACGTCTGATAAGGGTTTATAGCATTGGGATCCTACTTTAGATGTCCTAGATCCAAATAGTGTGTAACCTCAGCCTTCTTTTAACTCTCATCCTTCGTTTGTTCGCTGCACTCACTCAGCTTTCAGGTAACCAGGCCTTCAAAATAAAATGCTGTGAAAGACACACTACGCCTTTAGTGAACACTCTGTCGACTCTTTAATCACGTTTCAGCTCATAGGAAGTAAAATAAGTTTTCTTTGGAGTATTAGATATTTAGTGATGCAAGTCTTTTATTGCATCTCTGTGTTGACTAACACTAACATTTAACGTACCGCGGAAAATCAGTACTTTTAGTCATTTTGAGTAAAAATGGTGGCCCGTGTTTGGACCTGAGGAAAGCAGTTGCATAGATAGGAAGTCATTCGCTCTGATCGTATTTCTCTGCTACCTCTTTAAATATGTGCTTGCTCATACACACACACACACACACACACACACACACACACACACACGCGCGCACACACACACACACGCACTTAAAGTCTCACAGCCGAACACACACTCTTACTGACAAACAAAAAAGCCAGACACTGAACACAACACAGACACGCAGCACATTTGTGTGCACTTCTTTCTCCTTCACCAGCAGTTCTTTGCCAATGATGCACTTGTGCTTTTTTCTCATAATACTCAGCAAAAATAATCATCTTTAAAAAAAAAATAATACAAAAATATATTCTAGAGCAAGTCCTGGGGTAGCCAGGTCAGTAGATATACATTTAAAATTCATACAGAAAGTTCAAAAAAGCAAACATTAATATATTGCTCAGCTCAGTTGTACCTTGGTGTGCCTAGAACCCACAGCCTTATTTTGGGACAATATCAGGGGTTTTAATCCAGAATACAGGACCCTCCGTCTTTGTATTGCTGACCGTCTCATTTAGTTTCCGCAGCGGATCCTTTTCCTCTCTTCATATCCACATATTTGTCGGTTATTACAATTGTTGCATCGATTGTATTAATTGTGGGAGGGGCTTGTCCTGACTTTTTCTGCTGGTTTATTCATTAATGTATTCCCCTTGGTTGATTATTTGTTTCGGTGGGTATTTATAGCCCAATTGTAAAGTACAAATCTTACTTTTTCTAATGAAATGATTTTCTTTTATTTGACTTAATGTAAGCGTTTTCTTTCCCAGCAGACTGGCCTCCCACAGAATGAACTAAACTCATTATTCGGGAGAACAAAAAGAAAAAACTATAGTTATGTCCCAAGATAAGAACCTTTGACCTTCACACACGCACACCACTATGCAGTAAAGCTCACCCGACCTCAGTGCAGGAACGTAGTCTTTTCAACATACAGCAAACAGTTGCCATGGCATCAGTAGCCCTATATATAAAATAACTAGTGTTATACATACAGTACCTTAACCAATGTCTCTCTTTGTGGTCAAAATCACCGCCTGTTTTTTTCGTGTCGCTCTTCTTTTTTTTTTTTTGCTCTTCTGTTCTTTAAAGTTGATCCATTGTACTTTGTTTACATGCATTGTATGTAGTAAAATACTGATAATGTTTTGGGGAAATCACAAATAAAACAGCTGTACATAATGATGCAAAACACCCCTTGTGTTCCTGCTTCTCTTTTTTCAAGGTCTGTCGGGTTGCTGGTAAAGAGACGCATATATTTTAGAAAAAGTGAATTTAATTGCTTGATTTCTTTGAAAGGAAGCAGTTATATTTACTAAATACAAATACCTATTTTCACTAAATAGTTTTAACTTATTTGATTTTTTTTTTGGGAAAGTTTATGAGTTTTTTCCTTTTCCTATATCGTTTTTTGTGCATGTAAAATCCCAGAGTTCACTCCCGAAACACCTACATTGGACTTTACTTCTGTAACATAGTGACATCACTATGGAACATTCACACTTCTATTGGCTAGCTAAGCGGTTGAACAATCACAACAGAGCCGGCCAGCTGACCAATCAGAGCAGACTGGGCTCTGGTTTCAAACAGAGGGTGAAAAGAGGTATACAGGCATATGAAAAAAATAAAGCCGCCTAATGTAAAATGATACGTCTTTATACTAAGGTCCGGGGGTCATCATACTTATTACTAAAAACTATTCTGGGGAAGACAATGTAATTTCTCTTTAATTAGTAAAAAAAAAAGGTAACAAAAAAGGTTAGAAATGGGGATTTCTTGGCAAAAGGAAAAGACAGAAGTATTCATAGATGTATACTCAGTTAAGATATGTATTGACATTATTCATCACAGACACATTGGCCTATAAGTAGTTTGTAACCGTATTGCTGATTATAATTAATGTATATTTACAGTTTGTTTGAACATGGGGCTAGTTCATGTTTGGTCAGTAGAGGGCGCCAAGATGCTGTTGAAGTCCTGAGCCGCTGATAGACCTCTAGAATGAATGTGAGTATATGCATGTCCATACAAAATGAGTTTCACCACCCCTGTTTTACTTGAATAGTTTTAGCTGTTTAATCTCAAATACTTCCCCAAAAGCTGTGGAAGGATGCAGCAGTGGAAGGCAGTTTGACAACTAGGGATGTTTCCATAAGTAAAAAATAAAGCGTGTGATTGAAATTTAATGGGTTCTTCCTTGGCCCATTGTTCACCATTCCAGCAAGTTTCATACAATCCAGGCTGGTCTGAGGTCAAACTAAAGTACAGGCACTTAATGCCAAGAACAAAAAGAGCAAATTCCCAGTCTGGATTTAATATAAAATACTGTTTGTGTATGTTATGGCAGTGGCTCTCAACCTGAAGGGCCAGGACCCCTCCTGTGAGGTCCTAAATCCGAACATATTTTACTCTTTTATGTCCATCATTTGTTGTTGGTAAAACACTGGATACCTCAACAATTCTAAAAAGCATCAAAGTAGACTGACACATCTCCTCACATTTATATTTCTTTTGGGGAACCTTTTTCCTCTTATTTATTCGAGTATTGTTGTGCAACTGTGTTTTGTTGTTTTTAAATACATCTTTCTTCAAATTGAACATTTCCTGGCAATAGTTCCTGTGACTGACAACCCAAACTCAAAAATGCTCACCTCTCAGCAACAACCAGGAAAAATAAATGTTAGACTTTCAACAACAGACAAAGTGAGATTGCATGGAGGCCGTTGCATTCACTTTCCTCCAGATGTTTGACCCCCACCTATCCTTCTGGGCCTTGACACAGAATAACCCAAGTTAGTGATTGTTGACAAATATGGACATGTCCTGATTTGTCAGAGTTATGACAAACCCTGTTCAACCAGACAGCATGAATCAAACGTCTGAGAGTTTTTAGCAAACCCCTGCATGACCCAGGTCTGGATATACAGGAGGATCTCTGTCTGTGATGAGAGTCATCCAAACATCATTAGGAGCATTTCCTCCATGTGACCCTGCAGGAGACGCCTCACATGCATTTCTTTGGGCTTCCTGGAAAGACAGAGGATTAAAAAAAGCCACTTTAATGACGTTTTTGTAAGCTGATGTTTTTGCAATAAGTAGCTTTTAAATGCTCATTATAAAAAGGTGAGTATTTTCCTGTTGTTTATGTTCTCGCCGCAGCTCCTCATGGTTGGATGACTGTGTTATCAGGCTTGAAATAAACTGCATCGACACTGCCACTACATTGCACTCATTGCGGTTTCGTAATAACTGCTTTTCCTATATTATGTCGTCGTCCCCCCGACCACCAACCAGTTGCTAATGGCTGGCGCTGCAGTGCGTTGATTGACTATTACCTCGCTGGCACTCCTGACTCGTATAAACACAGATGCAGTTATGGATGATGACACAGAAAAAACCAGGCGTCTGAAGTGCTGCTCCGGTCACATTCCTTCATAATAACGGCTCGCAGTGTTGTCGGGAAACATCTCTGACGCTGAGCTTACAGTATGTCCTGACACTGCAACCAATCAGGACTTTATGATGCTCCCATGCCCCTGAAAGCAGTTAAAAAGGCACATGGGAAACACGAGTGCTGTTTTTTTTTTTGTAAATACTCTGGATGTTGTGCATTTTTAGAAACCCACATTTTAAACAAAAGGGGTAACACATGTTGGTTTTTAAATGCCATTGATTATTTTTCCTTGAATTCTTTCATTTCAAACTATTGTATTTTCTCCAGATCTCTGTTCCCTTTCAGGATTTAAAAGCCACTGGTACAACAATGAGACACTTTTACTATCCATAAACATCCAACACATTACTAGTCATAAGTTAAAGGATAAGGCTGGAGTATCTATGTTTTTAATATTGTCAACAAATTCCCTGAAAAGACCGAAACTAAAAATGTATTAAGGCATGTTCCCATTGCACTTTTTTTTGTTTTATTGTCCATTAGCAAAAGTTGCAAAAACTGATTTGTTAGATTTTTTGGTTGCACCTCAGTCCAGGTTTCCTGCAATCTAAGCAGAAACTAGAAGGTCAAGTTAAAACGCTGCAGACCATTGATCCAAGACAATTAGGACTAACGCTACATGGGGAAATCCTGCACAAACACACCATTTTAAAATAGCCATGCTATTGTAACATCACAAAGTGGCCAACATCTGATCAGCTAATTTTCAGACAGGTTTTTAAATAAATGGATCAGGACAAAAAGAGAGGGAATCGTTTTTCATTAAACTTTCATAATCTCTTTACACAGAGGGGACACATATTAATTTATAAAAGACATGAAAAAGTGGGATTTTGCGAAATAGGTGATTTAATGTTTACTTAACTTTCTGACCCTGAGGTTGCCTGCTGCCCAAAAGTATAATTTAATTTTCAAACAATGGCTGAATATTTCCTTAAAAAGTTGTAAATAGTATATTTGTTGGGTATATTTTCAGTATTTCTGTGTATGCATAATGCTGCGACCCCAGAAGGGAGTCAGCTCCAGTGTTTCTCACTTGTCTCATAATCTCATCACCATTTCCCAGGGCAATGCAGCTTTCCCAGCAGAGGAGGAGTGTTTTACTGAATAAGGTTCTTGTTCCTGCAGCCAAGCGTCCAACATCCACAGCTGTTGCAGCAGACAAATGGAGAAGGGGTTCTTCAATATCAGGTGATATTATGCCTCCTGTTGCTCACAGTAAATCAGGTTGTACACTATTGCCTGCCATTTTCACACACTACATATAATGTACAGCACACACTGGCCCCACACACACAGGACTCATTCCTCATGTTGCTTGCTGGTGTCACTTTATACAGGCCGTTTGCTGAAGCTGTGAAACAGAGGCAGACGACTGTATGTGTTAATAATGATCAACTGTTTAAATGTTTGTGAATAGAGGATTGTTTGTTTGTCTCTGTCAAATGATTCCCAGCTGAGCAGATGTCAGTTGTTATCTGCTGCAGATGCTGCTGGTTTTAAAGGTCCCATGACATGGCCATTTCTACTGATCATAATTCCATTGTTGAGGTCTACTAGAATAGATTTATATTGTGCAATTTTCCAAACTCACATTGGTTTCTCATACAGCATCTCTGAATAGTATGTGTATTCACTCTCTGTCCTACACGGCTTGTTGGAGCTCCTGCCCCCCCCTCCCTGTGAGCCCACTGTGCTCTGATTGGTCAGCTCACCCACTCTGGTCTGATGAGTCTACCACCGTTACAGCGGAACATCAGTGATTATGTGTTACAATGGCGTTAGCAGTGGCGAGCCGTGACTTTTATACCTAGGCCCTCTGACCCCCCCCATGCAGCTGATCCTTTGCCACTCCAGTTTATCATTGTAACTAAATCTTGAAAATGACTCGGTTAATAATTTCGCAACGATGTAATCACTATCACTGACATGAGCCATCATGGACAAACTTATGCTAATCATAAATCTATCGATTAGATTTATGATTCGAAAATTATAAAAGTAGGGGAGACATGTGGATATTATCCAGCTGAACAAAACGTGCATTTATCTAACAGGTTCGTTTTCCACAGACCTTATTTCGAGCTATTTTCCAAAACCCTACGGAGAAATCCCATTGCTTTGTTGTCGAGGGAACCAGCAGCTTACTTCCGGGTTTTAGGACGCGTCACTGCACCACTTGCATAGACTTCACAGCGGGCGGAACTTGTCATAAAGTCCGCGAAAATAAAGCCCACCCATTTAGAGGGAGGATATGATTGGTCAATTGTACTGTCACTTGACATTACTCTCTCATTGAGTTACTATAGCGGGCCCTCTGTGAATGTACAGAGGGACCAACAAGCTCTCCCGTCTTCACATAACTCGCAGAGACGGCATTTATCCCTTCACATTCCAACAGAAACTGAACAGGCAGATTCGAAGGATTTATTTCTTTGGAAATATTATTTTAAATACAATTAAATCAAGTTATTTTGGTAAAACTAATGAAAAATATTTTTAAAAAGATATTTAACATGTTTTGTTTTTTATGTTTTCAAATATTATTTTTTAGAATATCTTAGGCCCTCAGAGAGGGCCTAGAGGGCCCTGACGGCTCGCCACTGGGCGTTAGCAACCAGAAAATGACACCAGTAATGACAAACAGATGAGAATGCTGCGTGGGGTCTGGGTGCCGTGTTGGCAGGACGTTGCGCGGCTCGCTGCTGCGAGGAGCGGACAGTGTGAGCTGGGTTCATTTCCTGCTTGCTGCGTGGGATCTGCGAGACAGCGAGACATTGCGAATGGACGCGGGAAGAGGGGGGCGCTGAGGGGGCTAGCACCCGCACCCCCAAACGCGGCGCACCTACAGTGTAAGCGCTCCACAGTTTCGCCGCTGAGAGGTTCCACTAGCACCCCCCCCCCCAGTCCGTCACAGTTTCGCCGCTGAGAGAGTGTGTGTGTGTGAGGAGCTCCACGGATTGGTCCATTTGGGTATGGGCACGTCACTGTACCCAGGAAGAAAAAGAGAAATCTCCAACGAGGCGTTCTGGGGCAGCATAGACAGGTATTTTCTGTGTTAGAGTTTTACTCGCTACAGGGTGTACTTTGAGGGTTTTTGACTTTGAAGACCGTTTACATGCATAAAAACCTTCATAATACACAAGGGGACGGTTAATAACCGAAAAAGCATGACATGGGACCTTTAAATATTTTCAAAGCATGAACTGATCTAAGATTAGATTAGATTGACTTCACTGTCCATCTCAAAGGAAAATTGTCTATTTCTAGCCACAGGAGTAAATGATTTGGTGTAACAAGTTCCACATTTTTACACAGGTATTGACATATCATTACCTTATGAAGTAGTTTGTGTTGAAGGATTCTGCAGTCATATAGCAACATTTATTTGGATGTTGTAGCCATCTGGCAAATGTAAATCCAGTATCCTATCTTTTAGCTCCATTTGGTCCCCACCACCTTTTAGAAGAATATCTGGCCGCTAATTGTCCACTATGTTAGCTATTTGTCAAACATTGCTGGGCAGGTAGTGTATAATAGTGTATTTTGTACATTTGTTTGATGAAAACAAAACTGTAAAACCAAAACAACTTGCTCCAAGAAACCAAAAATGCTCTGTAGGCCTACAACTAAAACTGCATTGACATGAAACGGGATTTTCTATATGCTCACTGAGAGGTGAGCAAACAGCTGTCACCTGATTGATTGCTTGTTGAAAGGTCGGTGTTAAATGATGTGAATGTAGAAATAATTTGAACTTGGAGTTCAGCGCTCAGCCACAGTTTTGAGTGCTGCCCGACATCGTGTGTAGCGCTTCCGCCTTCCGCTAGTTAGCATGCTAACACTCTCTTCATAGAAACACAACATCAATGTCAGTGCAGAGCTGTTCACCACTGTTAATGTGAAAGCAGCTTAAGTCCGGGGGGTCATTCTCTGTAGGTGACCCATGGTTAACGTAAAAATTAAGATTATAAAGAGCATACATTTTCCCACGCTGTATGCCCATACCATATGTTTTCTCTATGCTTCTTCCAACATCTGATTCCAGCCACATGACACAATGTTATTATAGCTGCAGTAGTACATCAAAATGGAATATTTTAAATGTCCTGACAACATGCGTGACGTATTTCCCCATTCAACTTGACAGATTTGTTACTCAAATCAAACTCTGTGGGTTTGTTGGCTGCACAACATGTGCTGGTTATGATAGATTCAATGGTGGGTTTATGATTATTTAGACATCTCATTAGTTTTTTTTTACATGCTTTTGGAGAATTGCTCAACTCCTGAACTCATTGTATAAATAACAGAGTTGTGATTATAAAACTGGAAGAAAGGAGGGGGATACAAAATAGGAAAGAGGAGGCTCATTGAGAAAGAAAGCGATAGAAAGAGCGTGAGGAAAGGGACGGAGGTGGTGGGTGAAAACAAGAGGGTGGGGTGTTTGAAACAAGGACATCATGGGGTTACAGAGAGGCAGAGAGGCTGCGGTAACACTGCTGACGCACATGTGAAACATGGAGGGGAGGGAAGGATGGAAAGGAATCTCTGGCAGGGATCACCAAACCTCGAGACGAGGTCAGAAAGCCACTGGCGACATGACGAACACACACACACACGCGCACACACGCTAGAGTCGGGGTAGTAATAATAGCACTAAATAGTAGTTTAATAGGTGATAATCATCGATTGGCTTCTGACTGTAAAACAAATAGGAGTGAGGGAACCAGCGGTGAACACACACAAACACACACACACACACACACACACACTCTCCCATTCAAAGACATTTAACAAGTAGTGCATCTGTTTTTTGGGACAGCATTCCGTCACCACTCCTCAGGAAACAGGACCGGTTAACTGCTATTACATTAACACAAAAACCATTCATCATCACCAAATTTCATTTAACACCCTTTCGAACTGTAAATATTGTATCAGACTACTGGTATACATGAAAAACTGCAGTAAATATACAAAGAATAGACACTGAACATGTATAGCGTGTGCCAGGTATGATCCATGTGGGGGGATGGGCACATAAGAGCGGGAAATGTATCGAATTGTGTGTGTGTGTGTGTGTGTGTGTGTGTGTGTGTGTGTGTGTGTGTGTGTGTGTGTGTGTGTGTGTGTGTGTGTGTGTGTGTGTGTGTGTGTGTGTGTGTGGGGCTCAGAGCCTCAGAATACTGAATACTTTATATATGTAAACGGTCTGCAGAGTCACAAACCCTCAAAGTACACCCTGTAGCGAGTAAAACTCTAACATAGAAAATTCCTCCCCAAAACGCCTCGTTGGAGATTTCTCAGTTTCTTTCTTTGCTCCACGGATGGGTCCGTTTGGTTCCGGGTACGAGCTGACGTCAGCTCGTACCCGGAACCAAATGGACCCATCCGTGGAGCCGTTACGTTACGTCCACGGAGCTGTTACGTTAAGCCTCTGCTGATTGGTCCAAATTGACCAATCCACGGACTTCCTCACACACACACTCAGTGCAGGCAGCTTTCTCATCCCTGGCTGCAGGCTGATAACAGACAGTTGGGATCGCGGCGAAATTCTCTCTGCAGACCCATTCTCACAGCGTTTATCAACCTTTTTCTTACTCAATATCAAGCCACACTTATTGTTTTTACTTCGGCTGTGAGTTTGTGTGTGCTCAGGATGAGTTTGGCTGTGTTTCGCTGTGTATCGCTAAACAAGGAAACCACACCTCCACGGAGCTCAGCGCGATTCACAACGTCCCGACCAATCAGAGCATAACACACTGTTATTTACTCAACAATAACACGCAATTATCCTTGTTTTTATTTATTTGTTTAATTCTATAATCTCTGGCTTTTTGGCCATCCGTCAGGAACTGAATTTCAAAATAAATTCACCGGAAACAGACGTAGGCCTATAAGGGACAATTCGAGAATCATTGCGATACACACCCACTGAACTGATTACCCAAGATCCTCAGCTATGGTTGAAGCTCGGTGATTGAATGTTTTAGCCGCAATGCACGTTGGGATATGGTGTTAATGCGATATGAAATCCAAAAAACATTTCGGAGTTTAGGATGGCCGAAGACACTACACTACCCATAATCCACAGCTATCGTTTGGGACTACAGTCCTGTTGCTTGACAAACCCCGTGATTAATCTTCAAGCTCTGGGATTGGATTTTGGAGTGGCAGTGTGCCAAGGTTACGCCGAGCGTCAGACAGCTCTTTGAAATGGAATGAAACCACGGCAGACTATCCAAAACTGGACTTGAACAGGTCCAGCCCCCCCCCCCGAACTACACATGCTGGCTATTGTGTTTCGCAACATGTTCTATGGCACGTCTCTACTGGGAATTGTAGTTTTAAAAGACGTTTTTCCCACAATTAGAAGTTGCCAGTATTAAATTGTGTACATCCCTGGATGTTTAGGGGATAGGAAACACATTGGTGTTATCAAATTTAAAACATATAATTAATAAATTGGTGAAAATGGCTTGTGTCCATAATGGGCAGCATTATATACCCACATGACAGCTCATTGTTTCTTTGTAAGTTAACACTGTCAAGTTTACAGTGTTAACACAATAAATTATACTTTCCAGTATAAGTTTCCAGCTTAGTTCATGACGGATGTATTTTGTTATCCACACATATATTTTTATGATATTTGAACCTACACCTGCAACAGTCAAAGACAGGCAATTGTTGAGGAGTTGGAAATGTCTGAAGATGTTACAAATAAGGTACACACAGCATACAATGCCATAATAACTTTGTATTATTAGTGTAGGACACTTATGTATGTATAACATCTGAAGATGTGTAGTTTTATTCATGTTTTCACATAATTTTACAGGATATTGCTATACTATTTCTCATGTTTTACTTCTACACATTAATATCTGATTTGTAAAACATCACAGACAGAAAGGTATATCCGTCATTTAATGGCAAGCTATTGAAATTCTGATTCCATAGATGTGTCTACCATCACCCAAAACCCCTGACTATTCTCTCAATTCAGTATTTACATTCTTATATTCAAAGAAAATCAGTAATATCTTTAAAAACTACAAGTCCCTTTTCTATCAGCTGTGCACCGTTATGGTGTAAATATAGCCTATTTACCAATTGGATCAAATTTAAAAGTCAGCCGAATTAATGTTGATACTGCAAGGAGACGTATTGTGTGAAGAGAAATTGAAGATGTTGTTTAATTGCTGATATATTTATGATCCACGTCACATATTCAGTTTCGGTGGCAATTCTTCCAGTTTGTCTAGAAGTCTTCTAATCAGGGCTCTATCAATAAAGAACTACGGCAGATGTGTAATATTTAATGCAGCCGAACCGTGTATTACAATGCCGTTATGTGATGACTTTCAAAGAGAAAAGCAAGCACACTCGGAATAAAGTACTATTTTCTTTTTTGTAAATGTTTTTCGGATTTCATATCGCATAAACACCATATCCCAACGCGCATTGCGGCTAAAACATCCAATCACCGAGCTTCAACCATAGCTGAGGATCTTGGGTAATCAGTTCAGTGGTGTGTATCGCAATGATGCTCGAAATGTCCCTTATAGGCCTACGTCTGTTTCCGGTGACTTTATTTTGAAATTCAGTTCCGGAGGAACGGCAAAAAAGCCCGAGATTATAGAATTAAACAAATAAATAAAAACAAGGATAATTGTGTGTTATTGTTGAGTAAATAACAGTGTTTTATTTAGAAAAGAATAACAAATTAGAAGGAAAAAAAGATTTAAAAAATACAGATTTCAGTATTCTGAGGCTCTGAGCCTCATTTCTTTTCCTCGCGGACGGGAAAAAAAGTCCGACATTATACGATTTAAAATAAAAACAATAATCGTGGCTTGATATTGAGTAAGAACATGTTTTTATGAACCACACAGCTTCCGGTCTTCCAAGACCCGACCGGACACAAAGACGTGTTGCAGGCACGAAACATACTACCAATAGAAATACATTGCTTTTAAAATCGTTCTGTGTGACACGAAAAAAAGGGGAAAATCGCGTTGGTGAACACGAATCAATAGATTAAATGTCGTGACTATAACACGGAATGCCTTGAGACTGGGTTGTTCAAATGCATGTGAGTGTGTGTGGGTGTGCCTCTCTGTTTGGAGGCTTACAGTACGTGACCCTACAAGTGTTTTTATCTTTATACGCGTATGTGAATTCATGCATCTGTGTACGTTTGTGTACTGGTGCAAGTGAGATAGATAGAAAGTCTCATCTGTATGTATACGGGGCATGAGTGTGTTTGTGTTTGTGTATAGAGTCTGTGTGTGTGTGGTTGCATTCTTATGTGAACATGTGTGTGTGTGTTCGGCCAGTCAGACCGTGGGAATGTGGTGAAGGATTTCTGCGGTATTTTTAATGTTTGTTATTAAATATTACCACAAGGGACCACGACCAAACCCCAGACACTCCTCCTCCGCTCCCCGACCTCCTCCTTCTCCCTTTCCTCCTCCTCCTCAAGTGACAATGAAACCAAAATGACTCACCACTTGTTTTAAAATAAATCCGACACTTAAGGAAAAAGCCAAGCTAAGTCAGAACAAACTATGGCAGGGGTGAGAAAGTCAAAATAACCAGGGTAACACAAGAAGTAAAGTAAACTACGGCAGCAGAGTGACACACAGCAGCAGGTGGAGGCATTAGTATGGGAATGAGGGAAAAAAGCTCAGCTCACTCACTTGTTAGGAGTGAGCGAGGAAGCCTTGTCATAACAGGTTTCTGAAATGCCTTAATTGGGACTTATTACGCAGACCTACTGAAAGCAAAACAATCATGTAACGTATGCTCCCCCCCCCGCCTACGCGCACATTTTGGTCAAGACTCTCAGCTGATCTCTATAGCACAACCAAAAAGAGGGACGTCTGCACTTAGTCAATTTTAACCCTCCTGTTGTGTTCGTTCACCCCCCTTACTTTGGTGTTCGCGGTCAAATTTGACCGGTCCTGTTTTAACTGCTATTACATTAACACAAAAACCATTAATCATCACCAAATTCATTTAACACCCTTTCGAACTGTGTGTGTGTGTGTGTGTGTGTGTGTGTGTGTGTGTGTGTGTGTGTGTGTGTGAGTGTGTCTGTGTGTGTGTGTCTGTGTCTGTGTCTGTGTGTGTGTGTGTGTGGTGTTTGTGTGTGTGTGTGTGATTCAAATGGGGGGATGGGCACATAAGGGGGGGGAAACACATCTAGTGTGGGTGTTTGTGTGTGTGTTTTATCTGATCCGGATGGTTACTAATTCCTTTACTTTATGGGGTCATGGAACACCATGAGTGTTACAAAGTTGACTAAATCATCCAAAATTCAATGAAAGTGGTGATCAGCAATTATATATGTTCAAATGTCTACTGTGAAGGATATCATAAAGCCTTAATGCAATCGAATGTAAAACAAAAAAGTTATGATTGATGAAAGTAGTAAATCCGTCAGATTTGACCCGAACACAACAGGAGGGCATAGTTTTGTAGGCTGTCATTATTAAAAAACTGGGCCAATTAGATAAAGAAAATGTGGGTCGCTATTGATACAGTATAGGCGGGATTCTCACCTGCCAAAATGAATGTGAAACCGCTGTGACGTCATCTTTAATATGGTTCTCTGAATCCTTTCATCAAACATCTCTTATTGACTCTACCCAGTTTACTATGTAGTTGACCGGCTGCATCACGGCCTGGTTCGGCAGCTGCACCGCCCTCAATCGTAAGGCTTTACAGAGGGTGGTGAAAACTGCACAGCACATCACCAGGACGGAGCTGCCATCCATGGAGGACCTCTACTCCCAGCGGCTCAGGAGGAAAGCCCTCAGGATTATCAAAGACCCCCATCGCCCCAGCCACAAACTGTTCTGTCTGCTGCCGTCTGGCAGGCGGTACCGCAGCATCCGGACTAAAACCACCAGACTCAGGGACAGTTTCATCCCACAGGCCATAAGACTGTTGAACACCTGAACTTGCACTATCTTTATTATTTATTTATTTTTAGACTATTTTATTTCATTTTAATACAAATGTATGTCTTGTAATTGCACTGTTGAGGAACCTGTGACCTAAGTTTTCATTCATTGCATAACTACACCATATTTGTGGATATGACATGACAACAAATCTTTGAATCTTGAATCTAGTTCTGAAGGCTGCCAATTTTTTCAAAGTCCTTGTTTATATGAAAAGAAAGAGGTCGCTATTAACGATAGCTGTGCCCTTGACAAATGGCCATTTATGCAGGATATCCTACGTTGCAAAGTTACGATTCCCTCCGACCAATCAGTTTTCTGCCTTGTTCTCACTCCACCTTCTAGTGTCGGTTCAGCTTGCTAGCAACTTGGATTGAAGTGGAACCAAAAAATGTGAATGGGTTATTTTCCATAGGTGAGACATAACGCAAGGTTCTCGAGTCAACCTCAAGTGGCCATTTGAGGAACTGCGGTTTTTGTTGCCTCCTAATAGTTAAAAATGTTCGGCCCCTGAGGTCATCATCTTTCTGTTCTATTGCTCTTTAATAACTTTGATGTACAGTAGCTCCTTAAAATGATGTTAGGCTACCTATCTATGCAAAAACACTACGTTTTCGTAAAGATGTAAGCATTATATTTAATGTTATCCTCTGGATTTATTACATAATTTATACCCTACATATCATACCATGAGGGTCTTCAGCTTCAATCCTCTGACTCACAAAGGGAGAAAAAGTCAGTAAGGAAACCAAACAATCTGATGATGCGTTGGTCCAGTTTTAATCATAAAATCTGAAAGGGGAGTACTAAGAACAGTACAGTGATAAGAATAAACATCTGTTCCCCCCTGCTCTACATGTGTCTATGTGTTACTAACCATGATGTAAAAAAAGATTACTGATTCACTTTAGATGAAAAGATTATCATCTTCTTGCTTTAGGCCTTATCTACCTGCCCTAAACATGAACTTGGTGTTCAACAGGGAACATTAATAGGTTCCCAGAAGCTCCAAAAAATACTAGTTGATAAAGATATTGTTTGACTGTAAATCCCGGTGGCTTTATCCATTGATTCTTACGCCTTTCCCCATTCTAAAATCGAAAAACTTTCTTCAGCACAGTGAAAGTATCAACTTTGGTTTAGGATATCAAAACACATTTACACTACATATCAATTTAATCTGTTTTTAGTAAGATTTTTTCAGTATAGCGCTTCATTCCTCTGCCTGCAGTTTAAGCGGTCTGGCATTAAGCTACATTTTGCTCTCTTGGGTAGAGAAGTTCAAGTTTTGGGTGGAGCCGACAGATGGAGGAATTCATACCATACAGTAAACATATTTTTTTACTTACCAAAATGTCGTTATTTTCTCTTTTTCCTCAGTTGAGTGCTTCCATCCTTCAACTCTCACACCATCGACATTCAGTTCCAACCAACGTTTTGTTTGTGAATCACAAATTCCTCCCAGCTCTTCCTCTTGTCCTAAAGCCCCTTATATGTCTGTCATTGTGGTGATTTCCTGCCAAGGCACATTTACAGCAGATCAAAGGTCATAAACAGGAATTCAGAAATACACTGCAGGAGGGCTTATTTTTAGTTTGATATGAAGCACCTTTCTTCAGTTTTCCAGAAGCGGGCGATGGAATTCATCCAATGAAATGAGGAAACAGATCGTGTTCTGGCACCAGTATTGAAAGATTAACCTTTTGCAGGGTCACAAATTTAACTAATCAATATCAAGACATATTATGTGATGTTCATGGGTTTCAGCCTCAGAGCAGTTCCCAAAGGACATCAGACTTTATTCTTTTTGATCGTTTTTAAAATGTGTACTTTCCCAGTGTAGACTTGTGTTGCAAACTTTTGACAGGAGTCCTCACGTTCCCCCATCAGCCCCTGTTTTCCTTTTTATGTCATCCATCTGTTCCCAACTTTCTCCATTCCTGTGTTTATTCCCCTCATCTCTGACTCGCTGCCTCCCAGCTATCTTTCTTCTTTCTCTTTTTTTGTAGAAGAAGTATGTGAGAGCGCAATCACGGAGTCTCCAAGCTTTTCCGCACAAGCAGCCAAATTTATCCTTGTGGTTTTCCGAGTGTTTATTTTGGGTTTTTCTTGAGGGACGACATATCTGCGGGAAAACCAAACGGCCCGGAGCGGGTGCTTTCCCTCTGGGGATCATCGCGGCGCGGGGTAAAAATAGGAAAGTCTTTTTTGGGAGATGGAATTAAGGATTGGTGAGCGGCTCCCGAGGGGTCTCTCAAAGCTGGGAGACATCATCACTCATTTATTCCTTTGTTTTTTTTTTTATTCCTCTCTTTCCCCCCGGCAGAGCATGTGAAAACAACAATTTGGGTCTTGTTTTAGAGACAATAGAAAGAATTGTTCGCCATTTTTAATATCACTGTAATTTCCCAGAACAATTAGCACCAATACATGAACTAATTACTTTACACATACCATTTATTAACACATTAAACCGTCTCCTCCTCCATTTTTTCCTTTTTCTCTGTATGTAAATCTTTTCCTAAGGGAGGATTCAACTCTGTCATCCCTTTCAAACCCTCCTCTACACTTTCCCCCCCCCCCCCCCCCCCCCCTGTCAGCTGAACTCGATGGCTGTCACTGTAGGATGTGTGAGTGGGTTGTGAGGAATTCTGGGATAGGAAAAAACCTCCTCCGCTCTGACTTCTTGGTGTGACCTGTGTTTAACATGCCGTCTGCTTCAGCAATCTACTACTACTACTTCTGTTGAGATGCATTCATGAAAGAGTTCCTCTGCAGGGTGGGCGACCTGCTCAAATTGCATGAAGAGAGATGGTGGGCGAGTTTTTTTATTTTTACTACAGCTAGCTGCAGAAGTCTTTATACTATCTCCCTTTGCTGATATTGGCCTTCATCCAGCAAATGTCCCAGATATGATGGAGGTTTGCCTCTGAGAAATCGGCCTTGAAAGCTCGACTTGCTGTCGACACGAGAGAAAATATTTGAACTACTCCGAAGTTCTAAAAGGAAATCTAATGCTTTAAATCCTGCAATTGTAACACTAGATATATATAAATGTTCAACATGAAAACCATCAAATGATATACCTATCTGTAATATCTCCTCGCTGATTTTATACCAATGTTTTTACCTTATTGTTATTTTTTAAACAAATAAAAATAAAAAATAGGAATACCAAGCAGGCATCAAAGTTAGAATATCTCTGCATCTGCTGCTTATATTTTTTCAATTTCGTGCAACACTAAATACTCCTTTAAATCAAGTGAAATAGTTTATAAAGGGGAAAGTTGAAACGGCAATTGCCAGTATGAACAGTAGTGAAATGATAATTTCCTGTTTTTATCCTGTCCTTTTCCTGTAATTGCCCCTAATTATTGCGTAAACTCAAATTTAGTTAGAAAGAAAATGGGGATGTATATGGTTGGCATCAGAAGATATCAGTATGATGCAGAGCGGAGATATGTGGTGAGCCGAGGGAGAAGTGTGATGCAGAGAATACTTTGGGACAAACTCAAATGCAAAAACCAGAACAACATTTTACTTTTAGGAAGAAAAATATGCAACGTAAGCCAAGTACTGAACGGCTAACATATTGTATAGTGTGACTGCTCTGATGACTTTCTATAGCCAGTTTCCTGTGAAGCAGTATTGTGTCCACGTCAGCACTGACTGCACACAGCTTTCCTCAGCCGGTCACTTGGGTGGAGTCGGGGCTCAGCACACTGTCACTGTGACTAATAACACAAATGTGCACATAAAAACAACTTTTGTGCTGCACAAGAAGAGTCTCGCTAGCTATCTGACATCCAAAACTCTTTAAAGAGGAGGCTGAATTGGCCAGTGTCTGCAGGAGAAATTCATATTAAAAGCATGGTTTGGATTGTGTTTGATATACAAAGTGGTTGTGTGAAGGCTGCAGCGGTGATTGGAACCAGAAACCAGGAAAACATAGAGTCAAAACATCTAGATTTAAGACACAGAGGTTAAAGATAATTAAAGAGCTTTATCTATAAGAACAACATCAAAATCACACTGTCTTTTGTGTGTGTGTTTGATTTGAAATATTCCAACTAATTCAAATATGCTTATTTGTTCAGGGTAAATTCTTACAGAATAAACAATAATTTCCCAGTAGGAACTAGAAAATAATCACCTTGACAAGACGGCAGACTCCAACTGATGATTGCCCAAGGATTATGATGAGTCGTGTTAAAGGAATTGTGAAACAAAGGGGGAAAGAGTTGGATAATATGAAGTTGAAGCAAGGAGACTGTTAGCTTAGCTTAGCATGAAAACAGCTAGCATGGTCTCCCTCAAAACATCTTGTTATCCCTGTCGCAAGGACACTAGGAGGCCATTGTTCACTGCCAAGAAATAGTGACACATAACCCCCTGTAATATCACAAGTCACTTTTAGTTTAAAAAGATGAAACAAAAGAGAGAGAATGAGTCAGCTAATGAAATGCAGAGGAAGCATTTTTAACTAACTTAACGAGTACTGATATGTGTAACCAAGGCAGAAGTGCCCTTATCCTGCATTATTTTTAATTGCCAGGAGTGAGCAATAGTCTGGATTCAAAAATAAGTCAGATTGTATAGAAGTCCATGAGAAAATGCCCCTACTTATTACTTGATTTATTACTGAAGTAAACATTTCCCTAACAACTTTATCATCGTAATCACTAGTTTCAAGTCTTTTGTTAACGCAGTACACTTTAAATTCACAGTTCAATTTGGGCATGGCCACCTTGTGATTGACAGGTCAATACTGCAGGGTTTTCCTGTGTGTAATGTGTTTTCATTTCTTGCTCCAATCCAGACTGTTCTGGAGTCTGGAGCTAGTCTGGTCCCATCTAAACAAAATAGTTTGCAGTTGAGCTAAGCTATGTGAAGCTAAACTAAGGTAAGCTAAGCTAAGCTAATCTGCTGCATACTTACTGTACAGTCTTTGAGCCAGTTCTGGAACCAGACAGTCTAAATTATGAAGAAAATCACATGTATCACAACCTGCTTCCAAGAAGGAGGGACATCACACATTAGTAGGTAGATGAGAAAAGGAAAGGATATTATGTGGAACAGCAAATACATACAATGGGATCACACCAAACAGTGCGTGATTTAGCGTGATAAAGAGGGAAACTTGCTAACTGTCATGTTGTCAGGTTTTTTTTTCCAGGTGGACCAAATCACCATGATGACCCAACTCTGATCTGCAGGATCCTGTAAGAAAAAGCCATGAGGCAGGTAAGCACCTCTAACCATAGTTGGTACAAAGGAAGACTTTAGCCAATTTACAGGAGGAGAAGTGTAAATAATACGATTAATGATGGCTGCTTCAGTTTCAATGTCCTGGCATTGGGAATGCTACTTGGACTCGTCCTTAGCGTTAACAGTAACACCTGTACTATCTCTTATGGCGCATTTCCACTGCAGGGCCTCGCACGGCTTAGTACGGTATAGTTAGGCCTTGGTAGGCCAGGCTCACTTTATGCTGTGTTTCCATTACAGTTTAGTAGCTCGGGCAGTAACTATGGTAACGCAGTGTAGGCGGAGCCGTGACGTCATCTTCAACGCGAACCACAAAATCACCATCAGCTTTTAGCTGCTAGCCCTCAGAGCTCACAGCTCCTCATATCTGTTCAGAAACTAGACAAAAGTTAAACAAGTACAAACAACAGACTGTCTGTGTCATGGCGAATACAGTCGCTGGTTTATTTATGTCTGTAGGCCGTTGTTGTGAGTGTGGACGGTCGGAGCATATACTGCGTTAGCTTAGCCGATTTCCATTCAGAAAACACGCATTTTAAAAGGTTTTTCGCCTGCCGTCTTGTCTGCAGACTTGTCAAAGCATTAATTCATGGTTTTTACTAACCGGTATCAGTATGTTGTTACTTCGGCATCATTTTGAAACGTGTATTACAATTAAATCACGGTAAAATATGTTCATTTTGTTGTAGTTGTATCCCCCTTGCCAGCGATTCTCTCACTAGTTTAGCATATTCAGCCCGGTTGTTGGCCCGGAAAGAACCACGATTTTGGAGAGCCAGAAAAACTGTGAAAGAGTACCCGTTAGCCGGAACTACCCGTGCTACGCGCTGCAGTGGAAATGCGCCATAATAGGACAAGTCAAAGTGTCTGCTTGGGAAAAATGCCCATGCAGATGAACTGAACTTTACAAACGCCTCCATCAGGTATTAAGTACTGTCTCTCTGGACGATTCACCATGTGGAGATTTTTTGTATTACGTCATTAGTGAATCATGAAAAATACTTGACAATTGTAATCACTGGCTTTGGACTGAAAATTAAGTTAGATTGCTTTAATGTGTGTTCACGGTTTCCCTAATTGTTTGTCTAGCTGTTTTCACGCTCTATAATTAGGTGCAGAGCATTCCTGAAGTTCCTTTTTTCACAGGTCAGGACAAGGTCTCTAACCTCCGACCTGGTCAGGGGGGGATTGTTTTTCTTTTTTGCATTTTTTCACAAGCTCAGTTTTAATTATTTAAGTTTCAGCAGCTTATACAATCAAAGTCAGAGTCTTGCCTTTTTCTTTTATTTATCTCTTTTATTTATATATATTTATATGGCTTCTAGATAATTTACTCAATACAATTAAATTACAAATAAAAAGCTTTAAATATGAATTCATTATTAATAATTTGGATTATAGGTATAGATTACATTTAGGCAAATTATAAAAAAGTGAATAATATTATAAAAAAGGGGATTTTGTGTGAATTTGTGTATAATTATGTCTTTGTAATGCAAAAAGGGATAAGATTAATAAAATAATTAAAGTGATTTAAAAGTTGTCACATCTGAGTCTTTTTCTTTTTAAAGAATATCTTAACATTTATGACTTACCTTTGTACATGTTATTTTGTCAACAAAGAAACTGTCTTGTCAATCAATTAAAAAAAAAAAAGATTTATCGATCTAACTGCATTGAAAATATATCATTTCAGAGCTGACGACTGGACCAGATGTGATTTGGAGCTCTCTACTGAAACTATAAGTCTGGAGGACAGAAATCCAGTGTGTGTGTGCAGCCACAGAGTCAAGGTCCCCCATCGAAGAGGAAATGACTTCACGAGACCCAGAGGCCTCTGCAGTGCCTTGGGGGAGGGCTGGTATGCGACACACACACAAATACACAAACCTGCAAAGCCATGCATGATCGTACCCAGCAGGCCGCTACGCACAAATGCACAATTGCAAGCCACAAGCAAACACAACCCTGCAGGAACACACATATAGGTAAACACACACACACACTCCGGCCTTTCACCTCCCAGGTGGGGTGCCGAGTGTGTTATTTATCTTAGCTCGCCTGTGTGAGAGTTAAAAATGGAATGTTTCAGCGACATAAAACACTTCCTGTTTTCACGACTCCCTCACTGCTCTCCCCCCCCTTAGCTTAAAGTCCCAGAGCCCCACGTAATGACCGTCTGACACACAGGGAGAATGTGTCTTCATAAAGTGTGTACATTCAGGGTGTATTTGTTATTGCACGTTTCCGCACCAGTTGTATTCATACATTCTCTCTAATAGCCAGCAGGGGGCAGCTCCTCTGGTTCCAAAAAAGTCTGATGTGTAGAAGAATATAAAAAAATTCCCCCTCTTCTCACTTGATTTATCACCTCAGTAAACATCTTTCTGAATAGTTGATTGTCTCTATTGCAAGTTTAAGTCTTCTTCAATACAGTTTAATGCTAATTTTAAATGATCCCTTTGTCCCATTTAGATACATAAAAAAGGCAAAAATATTCTGGGTTCTGTATTTTTGTCTTAAAAGGAAACCCTTTCAGTGTGTGTTTTCAGACTCAAGAAACCAAGATGGTGGTGGCCAAAATGCCAAAATTGAAGAATAAAAAAAACGGTTGTCAAATAAAAATTGGTTAACGTCACGGTTGTTTCAAACTCCACACCTCCAGTTTGTAAAGCATGCTTGATAATCTCAAGCCCAAACTGAAATAATTGCATCCTCAGCAAATGAAGAGATAAGCTTTTGTCACATGACAGGTAACCTTGAGTGCAACATGTAGGCCTTTAAACAATAGGTCCATTGCGAAGACAAAACACAAATACCTGCCTGTGAATATTATGTCTTGTGCTTTTATAAATAACTTTTTTACAATTGATTGGATGCGTTTATGGGTCAGCCATGCAGGTTTAATAGATAACGTAGAATTATATATCAAATGTTTGCACTGTGTCCTAATTTTAAAGATAAGAACAATTACATCACTAATAATGACTTGACAAAATAAATCTGTTTTCTATGATGGTTTTATTTGCTCCCCAGTCAGTAGTAATATTAGTTAAATATAGCGATAGGATGATTCAACGACAAAATTGTCATACACTCATGATTCTTAAATAGGAGGCAAACAGCTCTTCAGTTTCCAGTTACATTGAAATGCATCATTCCTCTCACTGTCATATTTAATAACCAAGCAAACCTCCTTTTTGTATGAAAATTGTAACCGTTCCATAGTTATGATTAAAAACAGTTAATCCTCTGATGACAGGAATCCCAGATCCAGATGTCTCGTGATTTTTGGACAAATCTACCGCCTTCTGTCCAAATCACTCGCACATTTTTCCGACATTCTGCTGACAAACCAAAGAAAACATCAACTCCTGCAGAGAGATGGGAGCCGATTACATCTCTGCGCTGTGACTGCTAGCTGTGTGAGAATACAGGTGTTTCCGACATCAAAGTAAACACACACACACACACCTCCCACCCACTGCCTTTAAACCACGAGCCCACCACTAAGACAAACACACATATAGACGTTTACTATATAGCTGTGGGATGTAAAGTGTTTGCTGCTGCAAGAACACACACTCTTAAATGCATGCTCTCTTTTCGTCACATTTATCTTACTCACTCACAACTCTTCTCTTTGTCTTCACACATAAATACAATATTTTCACTCTCTCAGCCCCCCCCCCTCCCTACACACACCCCTTCTCCTCTCTTCCCTTTCCCTCCCCTGTCTGTAATCCCTGCAGCTGTTGCTCTTACTCACACTCCAGCCAGAACCTCATCTGTGTGTGTGTTAGAGAAAAGATTCAGAATGAGCGAAGTGGGACAGACAGGCGAGATGTGAATGAGAGGATGGGAGATGGAGACCTTGGAGAGAAATCCCCCCGTTTTTTGTTTTTCCCCTGAGAGAGCCTCCGTCTTCCCTTTCTTGCAGACCCATTGTTTCCCCCTCCTCACCTCCTTCCTCCCTCCATCCTCAGCACACACAGCGTTGGGATATCACAAATCTATCAGCCACATCTGGCTTCATCGGGAATGTCAAGTGGGGGAGTTTGGATGTGTGCAATAACAGGCAGCTAAATATATATCAGGGGTATTTTATCTTAAGAGATGACTGTAGTTTGGACAGGGTTCATTTGTTTTGTATTCTAAAAGAACAGTCTGATAAAGTAGTATCTAAATGAAGATACATTGAAACTGAAAATATTTGTTCCCTATGCTCTTGTTCTGTTTTTGGAGATAAAACAGAACATGAGTTTCCATAGAGTTTTGGCCACGTTAAAGGTTTAGGAAAGTCTTCCGTTTGACAGCCCAGCATCTTAGGCAGAATATTCCATCTGTAACACCACAATGTCTGTCACTTTTATCTGTTTACAACTGAATGCAATACAATAGGCTTGCTGCGTAAACCTGTGCCACATAGTGTTGGGGCAAACACTGATTCCATTGCGACAGACAGAGACATACAGACACACATATAAGACCATTTAAGGGGCCCCATTGGTGTGTAAATGGTCTTCAAAGGATATAGTGACATCACAATGTAACACTCGCGCTTCTATTGGCTATAGCCCTCCAGTGGGGCTCTGGTTTCAGACAGAGGGTGAAAAGAGGTGCTGCAGCAGTATGACAAAAATAAAGACCTTTTTGAACATTAAAGCATAGAAACATGTCACAGTAGAGGCACAACATACAAATAAAACCTGAAAATGAGCATAATAGGGCCCCTTTAAGTTGTGTTTTGCGTATCACTGCCCCTGCTCTTCAAATTACACATTTCTAAAAGGGTGAACTAGTCTTTAAGGTATTGTAGACCCTCACTCAACATATGCTCAGACCCCAATCATTATTTGGTTCAGGTCTCTTGGCTTGATTTTCATAGTGTCTTCACCAGTTCTGATAACAGCTGCTAAACATTTCCCCAAAACTACTGTTCACCCCAGATTTCAGGCTCAGTGTCATTGCATAATCTCTCTATAAATCCCCCCACAGGTGTCGTGACTGCAGTGACAGAGCTGCTTTACAGCCCTGTCATTTTAATGGACTATATCAAATGTGCATGTCATATCCAGATGTCTAAATTCACACATGCAGATGAAATATAGCTTAACACAGTTAGTGCACATGCAGCAGCACACTTGAATGCTCATTTCTCATAATTTGACACTTTGGTTTATAAATACTCAGCTGTTATAAGGTCTACATAGGTAATAAGTTACCTCATGGTGATAGCTATTAACTTTCTATAAATATGCCATTTAAAAACATGCGCTTCCTGGATTTGCTTGTTTTCTTTAAATATTGAATGAATTCATTTCATCCACTTTTGTTCATTTTAGTCTTCCTTAAGCAGAGGGTTGTAACTTTTTTTGTCAGTTTAGTAATTTCCGACACTGCCGTATGACTGTGTGGCTGTTATAAACAGTTTTAATGAGCTGTACAGAATGAACTGTCTACACTGAGGCTTGAATACTTCACTGGCAGCATCATGTACACACTGATGTTTGGACGAAACCAGGATTTATTTACATTCAAGTAAAGCCGTAAACACAAGCTGTTAAACCGTCTGAAATATGACTGTTTATGCAGGAAGTGCACTCCTAAAGATGGGCTGTTGTTAGGGGCTGCATCATAGCTCTTTTGATCAGATCGTCATGCTGGTAAATTAGCTTTTTTTTGTAGTATATCAGATTGGCACATAAATTAAAATGATATCAACTAATATGATCAAGCATAATCAGCTGGATATCATAAGGCTGTAGTTGAAATTCTTAAAGGTCCCATGTCATGCTTTTCCGGTTATTACCCGTCCCCTTGTGTGTTATGTAGCTTTTTATGCATGTAAACAGTCTGCAGAGTCACAAACCCTTAAAGTACACCCTGTAGCGAGTAAAACTCTAACACAGAAAATACCTGTCTATGCTGCCCCAGAACGCCTCGTTGGAGATTTTTCTTTTTCTATTTTCTTCTTCCTGAGTATAGTGACGTAACCATACCCAGGTCCAAATGGACCAATCTGTGGAGCTCCTCACACACACACACACACTCACTCAGCCTTATCTTTTCTCAGCCGCAGCTCCGTGGATCTCCACTCACAGTTCGCCACACACTCACGTGTGTGTGCTCAGGCTGAGTTCCGCGGTGTCTCGCTGTCTCGCAGTCTCGCAGTCTCGCAGACCCCACGCAGCAACCAGGAAACAACAACAGTATCCAGCTCACACTGTCCGCTCCACGAGCCCCACAGGACGGAGCAGCGAGCCCCGCAACGTCCCGCCAACACGGCACCCAGACCCCACGCAGCATCTGTTTGTCATTACTGGTGTCCTTTTCTGGTTGCTAACAAACGCCATTGTAACACATAAACACACATCAGAGCACAGTGGGATCATAGGGAGGGGGGGGGCAGGAGCTCCAACAAGGCTTGTAGGACAGAGAGTGAATACACATACTATACAGAGATGCTGTATGAGAAACCAATGTGATTTTGGAACATTGAACAATGTAAATCTATTCTAGTAGACCTCAACAATGGAATTATGATCAGTAGAAATGGCCATGACATGGGACCTTTAATATACTACTAAAACAATGCAAGCATATACATAATCAATATTTCACATAGTCAGCAATTCACATTATGTGTCAGCTATTTTTTTGATCAACCATTTACCCAAATGCATGCGTATTAACAGGGTAGTTTATCATCTCATGACCAAAATAAAGCAATATCAACACACTTTCACAGCTTCATTTGAACATCTTAATAACAGTCTTTAATGGAAAAAAAAGAGACAGTTGGTACAGGACACAGGCTTTGATCGCGGCCAGTGAAACACACTTTTACTCAGACTTTTCATCCAAGGGTGGGTGGATTGGTCACTGCTATTTGTGTCCCATGTGAAACCAAAGTCAACTTATTTGAACTACAATACGTTGCCTAAATTAGCTCACATGGATAACATACCTAAAGGAGCCTTATTATGCTCATTTTCAGGTTCATATTTCATTTTTACATGCTTTAATGTTCAAAAAGCTCCTTATTTTTCTCATACTGCCTGTGCTGCAGCACCTCTTTTCGCCCTCTGTCTGAAACCAGAGCCCCACTGGAGGGCTATAGCCAATAGAAGCGCGAGTGTTACATTGTGATGTTGCTATATCCTTTGAAGACCATTTACACACCAAAGCATAGGGCCCCTTTAATGGTCTTATATGTGTGTCGTGTGTCTGTATGTCTCTGTCTTTGTGTCTCTGTCTGTCGCAATGGAATCGGTGTTTGCCCCAGCACTATGTGGCACAGGTTTACGCAGCAAGCCTATTGTATTGCATTCAGTTGTAAACAGATAAAAGTGACAGACATTGTGTGTGGAGTCCATTGGAGGCGTTTTAGGCAGGGAGGAGTGTGTTGGTGAGAAACTCCCTCTGAAAGGAACACAGGGATTTTAGCCTTTGCAGATCATTTACATGCACAAAAAACTATATAACACACTACAGGAAAGGGAAAACCTGAAAAAGCACAATAGATTATCTTTAATTTACATACATAACATAAGTAAGGTCAGAAATGATTTGACCTAACCCCAACCTAAATGATCTTTACCTAAACAGGAAGTTACACAATAAAAAAAGACGTTTCAAAGTCCATCAGCCTACCCTGGCCTGCACATTAAAGAGAAAAGTGACGACAGGAGGGACCTGACCAAGCTGCCGTGTGTGACGAGTTCAGAGTGTGAACATGTTGCAGGGACAGCCTTTTCTTTATGATGTCATCAGGAGATTAATCCTGGGAACGCCTCATTAGAGGTGTATGAATGAGTGTACCGCAGCTTTGTTGCTACAGCAACAGCACCCATGGGTGTTTTGGACACACCCTTTGTTTCATAATTCACAGTCAAGCAGTTACTGGCGTTACATAGCAGCTTTACATTCTTGATGATCGTGTGTGTGTGTGTGTGTGTGTGTGTGTGTGTGTGCGTGCGTGCGTGCGTGCGTGCGTGCGTGCGCGCAAGTGTGTGAGCAGCAAGTGTGTGTGCAAGTGTGTGTGTGCAAGTGTGTGTGCCCTATGTGGTTCACTAGCTGTGAAGAAAAAGACCTGACCCGTGTTGGAGGGCTGCTGTATGAGAGGCCGTCTAGCTCATAACTCATACCTGGTCTTACAAACAATATCAGAATCTCACACATACACCATTAAACTCTTTTATACATATAGCTAAACACTTTTACACGCACAATCATACTCTCTTTCACACACTTTTGTCTGGGCCATAAATCAAACTTACTTACATACCAAACTGTACTTTCTTAGAAACACTATTATTCCCACTTACAGACAACATACAATGTAATACTCTAGTAGTGTATGCAAGATAGAAAACTTTGTGTGTGAGAAAGAATGATAGTGTATGTGAGAGAGGAATTGTAGTATGTATGAGGGTATAGTAGTGTGTGTGAGAGAGAATGATAGTGTATGTGAGAGAGGAATTGTAGTATGTATGAGGGTATAGTAGTGTGTGTGTGAGAGAGAATGATAGTGTATGTGAGAGAGGAATTGTAGTATGTATGAGGGTATAGTAGTGTGTGTGTGAGAGAGAATGATAGTGTATGTGAGAGAGGAATTGTAGTATGTATGAGGGTATAGTGTGTGTGTGAGAGAGAATGATAGTGTATGTGAGAGAGGAATTGTAGTATGTATGAGGGTATAGTAGTGTGTGTGTGAGAGAGAATGATAGTGTGAGAGAGGAATTGTAGTATTTATGAGGGTATAGTAGTGTGTGTGAGATAGAATGATAGTGTATGTGAGAGAGGAATTGTAGTATGTATGAGGGTATAGTAGTGTGTGAGAGAGAATGATAGTGTATGTGAGAGAGGAATTGTAGTATGTATGAGGGTATAGTAGTGTGTGTGAGAGAGAATGATAGTGTATGTGAGAGAGGAATTGTAGTATGTATGAGGGTATAGTAGTGTGTGTGAGAGAGAATGATAGTGTATGTGAAAGACAATGCTTGTGTTTTTGAGAGCTTATGACAGTTTATGTGAGAGGACATTGTACTGGTTGTGAGAGAGTATACTTTAAAAGGAAGTCAGGTTGATCCAACAGGAAGCCAGTTTAAATATTCATTCCTTGACTGGTTTACAGCCTTGAAAACAAAGCCTGAAGCTGCTCAGAGCACTGCTAGCTACATTTGAGCTGCAATAATAACTTTTGTTACCACTTTATATTAAGGTACACAAATTCACCATCAACTAGTTGTTAATTAACATGCATATTAGCAGTATCATTATAAAACACTTATTAATGCCTTATTCTACATGACCATATTCTACAAGTAATAAGCCATTAGTTGAGAGTTTTTCCTCAATAACCCTCTAATTGGTGCTTATTTATTGCAAGTAAGGAAGTTGTTTGGTCTTAATATGCTCAATATGGGCCTAATAAGGCAGTAGTACCACAAGAATAGTAATTCTCCCATAATAACACTTAACAAATGTGATCTATCCTTATGTAACAAGACATGAAACTATAAGTGTTAATTAAGTCTAAATAACTCAAAATTAGGTCTATCTAAGAATATGTTCCCTATTTTAAAGTGAAGTCTTGTTCATAGCCAATAAGCTAGTAGTTTGACTCTAATTGACCTGAACAGGTTCCCTATTCTAAAGTTGCCTCCTCTTCACACTTTGTAAATACATTATAGCACGCAACTACTGAAATTAACCTCAACAGTACATGAACAAAGTAGGCACACGTTGAAATATCTGTTTTATTAATGAACCACTAAAGTGAGGTTCAGACACATACCAAAACATGTCAAGTTTCTCCAAGGCTGAGAACACATAGCAGCCTGTACTTTTTAATAAAAACAGATTTTTAACAGAGTTTATGTATTTGTGATCATACTGTGTGACCTGCTTGTATGTACTTACACAATAGGTGTACTGTTCTCTCTATGTGTTGTACTGTCTCAGTGTGAACATAGATTAAACAGCCAGCCAAACTCTTTTGAGAGCCAGGGAATGAGCAGCCATGCTCCTTTATTGACTTATTTGCAGTCCACTGACATTCAAACGGAGTGAAAAGGCACTTAATGATCTCATACATGCAAGTGTAACATACACAGATTAACACTTAGGACCGCTAAGTGTAAACAAGGTAAATATAGCTAATGCTAGCTGTAGCATATACCTCCGAAATATGGTCGTAGACTTAACTGATGATTTAGAATTTATTGAAACTCCAGAGTCAACGTAAGAGCTATAAAGACACAAAAATAACAAATACATTTAGGCTCAATCCGTATTAGAATCACTTTAGCATACTACCAAAAGTTAACTGTAAACAGACAGCAAACTACAAAACAGCTTATAAACGAATTAGGACACAACCTACAATTTTATATTATAGTAAATACCAACCTTGTGCCTCTTCGGGGGTGCAAACATTTTAACATACACTTTATTCTTTACTTTCTCCGTCTTTATAGATGAGAGTAACACCTACGTCACTTCCGGGCTAAAATTACGGCCCCGCCCACTTTTCGGGGAAAACAAAGCTGTCATTTGAATCGTGTTCAATACAAATTCTGAAGTTTTTGCCGATCCGATCAGATTTTTTTGAAAACTGTGGATTTTTGGATCTTCAAAGAGCCCGATTACGATGGCCAGTCAGGCAAACAATTACATTCAATCATTTGAAATCGACGATCGGTCTCGATATATTGTTAAATTAAAATTAGTAGGCGAGGCTGTCATTTAATAATAGTTTTATCATGCCAAAAAGCTGCTGTGTCGTTTATTGCACCTCAAACATTAAAACAAATCCAGAGTTACGTTTTTCTGTACTTCCTCTGAGAACAAAGGACAGTAAAAGAAGAGCTCTGTGGCTTCAGGCTCGATCGCCATTCAAATGACAGCGTTGTTTCCCCCAAAAGTGGGCGGGGCCGTAAAGTGACGTAGATGTTACTCTCATCTATGAAAATCGATAGCCTACTGCTATATTTATCGAGCCCGATCGTCGATTTCCAATGGCTTAATGTAATTGTTTGCCTGTCTGGCCATTGTAATCGGGCTCTTTGAAGATCCAAAAATCCACGGTTTTCTTACATTTCTGATCGGATTGGCAAAAACTTCAGAATTTCTATTGACCGCCATTCAAATGACAGCGTTGTTTTCCCCCAAAAGTGGGCGGAGCCGTACTTTTTGCCCGGAAGTGACCCATTTGTTACTCTCATGTATAGAGAGGCGAAGTCCCGCCCATCTACTTCCGACCCATGGAACCTTATTTCGGAAAAATTATGTATTGAAGTCAATGGGGAGAGAAAACGTATCTTTCGATCCCGTTTGAATTGTGCCATGAATTACACATATGATGTTTGTCAATCTTAAAAAATAATTTCCATGTCATAAAAGTCACAGTTTGTCGTAAAACTGTTGAAATATAAAAAATGAAAAAATACGCAACTAGAAAGACTACAAATCCCAGAGTCGCGTGAGTGAACAGGTTAGTTAGCATTACAGCCTTAGCCTTGTCATTTTTATTAGCCTTAACATGAAGTAACATTAAGTAACCCAAAATGTTAAACAGTAAGAGTAGTAGTCATATTTCGTGAACCCTTTGAAGAGTACTGTTACACCGGTGTGATCATTCTATAATACACCGTTTAAGCCCGGATGCCCCCGGCGAGACATGCTAACTCTAACGCTAGTGCTACATTAGCATCTGCGATCTTTTCTACATCATGCTATCTGCACAAATGGTTAACATTCAACATTAAAAAGATCACGCAGTTCAGGGAGATAGATAACTATACTCTCGCCATTGACTTCAATACATAATTTTTCCGAAATAAGGTCCCATGGAGGTCCACCGGAAAGCATAAACACAATACATGTAAGTAATCCTTACAGTGTAAGTGTAAGGCTTACACTTACAGTCATTGCTTTCTGACGGACTTGACCCTTTTACTCTTCAGGTTGCATAGGGAAAATTAGTAGCAGTCTACTGCCTTTCTTGGGCGGTGTCCGTCAAACGAAAAACGTAGAGCCAATCAGGAACTGAGAATTTAGTCCAACTTCCTTTTCAATCAAACTCACTTCCTTTTCAATCATACTCTCTCACACTCATAACTATTCTTATGCACACACCGTATCATTCTGTTTTATACACCTATATAGTAATTCACATGAACTATTATTACCTCTTATAAGCTATTATTCGGCCTTTCATTCACTGCTATTCTGTTTTACATATATGACTATTGTTATTAACATGAAATACTATTCCCTCTTATATAGGTTATTATTCTGTCTTACATACATTGTTTACCGATTATACACATACTACTATCCTCTTTCACATACACTATTATAATGTTCTATTAGATTATAGTTGTTTGGGAAAGACGACAGTGGTGTGTGTACGAGAGTATGATGGTTCGTTTAAGATTTTGTTTTTGTGTGTGAGAAAGAATAGATATTTATGTATGATATGATATTAAATCAAGGAAGGCATGACAGTACGTTAAAGACGGTATGATACTGTGTGTGAAAGAATCTGGTGGTGTACATGTGAGATTCTGATATTGTTTGTAAGACCAAGTATGAGTTGTGAGCTAGACGGCCTTTCATACTGCTGCTTTAGAGGCCAGAACTACACCACTTAACCTCTGCACGCACGCACGCACGCACGCACGCACGCACGCACGCACGCACGCACGCACGCACGCACGCACGCACGCACGCACGCACGCACGCACGCACGCACGCACGCACACACGCACGCACGCACGCACGCACGCACGCCACGCACACACACACACACACCACACACACACACCACACACCACATTCATTCACTGTTAAAGCCCCAACATATGGATGCTATAAATTCAACAGACCCATAAATTCTTGAGCAACCTACTTCAATTTTTCAGTAGAACTATTTGGACTCCTTTGGGTTTGATGCTGGTTTTTATAAGAAGTTAAAACCATAACTCTTAACTAAAAGACAGCTGGTGTGTTAAATTGACCATGATATTGCCGAGCCGTCCACTCTACCGTCTGGGGGGGTCATGCAGCTCTGTTACATTTTTGATAAGAAGTTTGAAATGTGGGCTGAGATCTTTTGTTAAACAGGAAAAACACTGTGAACTGTGTTACTTTTTTTGAATGAATACATCAATGACATTTCGCCCTTTTAATAATAACAATAATGTGGCTATAATAAAACTGCTGGAATAAAAAAGTTTAGAAACTCAAAACAATTCACCCCGCCAAAGTCTGGAGAAATGTTAAGGCCCTGCTTCCTAAATTACTCAGTGTTTCAGCAACTGCTAATAAAACCAGATGACAAAACAATATGCGTTGCTGAAAATCGGTTAGGAAGTGAGTGAGTGAGTGCTGGCAAGCCGGGGAGTATTGCATGTCATCTAACACTAACATTCTTTAAGTAGGTCAAGTAGGGAAGTGATTCCCAGCCTTTTCCGTAAACCTACTGATGTAATGCTGACCTACAAAACAGCAGCAGCTGCTGGGATCAGGGGTCTGGACCCCATCTTTCCCCTCCTTCCTCCTCCCGCCCCTCCTGCTTTTTCTCCTCCTTTCATTTCCCTCTATTAGTAACACCTTTGCTCCTAAAAGTAGCCACGTGGTTTTGCTGTCAACATATTTTTGCCTTAATCTTAACTTTTACCAACTTGACTTATCTTAACACTAACCATTATATTTACTCGTCTAAACTTCAACTTAAACAGCAAACATATGTTTAGCTTCCATATTTTACTCATGCAGAGTTGGCTATAAGTGAAGTTTAGATGTGTCTGTGTAATGTTGATAACTTAAAGGTCCCATGTCATGCTTTTCCGGTTATTACCCGTCACCTTGTGTGTTATGTAGGTTTTTATGCATGTAAACGGTCTGCAGAGTCACAAACCCTCAAAGTACACCCTGTAGCGAGTAAAACTCTAACATAGAAAATTCCTCCCCAAAACGCCTCGTTGGAGATTTCTCAGTTTCTTTCTTTGCTCCACGGATGGGTCCGTTTGGTTCCGGGTACGAGCTGACGTCAGCTCGTACCCGGAACCAAATGGACCAATCCTTGGAGCCGTTACGTTACGTCCGCGGAGCCGTTACGTTAAGCCTCTGCTGATTGGTCCAAATTGACCAATCCACGGACTTCCTCACACACACACTCAGTGCAGGCAGCTCTAATGATTTCTCATCCCTGGCTGCAGGCTGATAACAGACAGTTGGGATCGCGGCGAAATTCTCTCTGCAGACCCATTCTCACAGCGTTTATCAACCTTTTTCTTACTCAATATCAAGCCACACTTATTGTTTTTACTTCGGCTGTGAGTTTGTGTGTGCTCAGGATGAGTTTGGCTGTGTTTCGCTGTGTATCGCTAAACAAGGAAACCACACCTCCACGGAGCTCAGCGCGATTCACAACGTCCCGACCAATCAGAGCACACTGTGCTCACAGGGAGTGGGGGGGCAAGAGCTGCAACGAGCCGTTTAGTGGAGAGAGTGAATACTGCTGAATACACATACTTTACAGAGATGCTGTATGCGAAACCAGTGTGAGTTTGGAAAAATGCACAGTATAAATCTATTTTAGTATACCTCAACAATGGAATTATGATCAGTGGAAATGGCCATGACATGGGCCCTTTAACAAAATGAAGCCTCAATGTTGACGTCTGGGTTTCATTGCAGTGATTATGTAGAGGAGGCTCCCATCTCTTCATAGAGTGGTGCAGTGATGACGTATTGTCGTAGGCCGACCCTGAAGTTAGCATCGCAAAGGGTTCCCTCGACAAAGAGCAGTGGGATTTTCTCATTGGATTTCGGTATATTGCAGGATATAAGCTCTGTGGCAAACACCCATTCCTGATACTTAACACATTTTGTTCAGCAGGATAATCTCCACATATTCACGCTCAATTGCCAGAAGTAAAAAGCTAACGCTAGGCTATAAATGAACTACATCACAGTCGCATGGCTGCACATCATCACCGCTAAGCTAAAGGCTAATATCTGGCGTGTTGACGTTTTGTAGTCTCTGCAGTTTGTATGTCACTTAAAAACGTTGGACATTCACGAGTGGGGTAATTACTGACGTATTATATATCAGAGAACAAAACGGGAACATTTCTTAGACTTGTTTTAACCACAGTCCTTATTTCAGGATTCTATTGTCAAAAAGTGTGGAGTAGCACTGTGCTCAAAGTTCAAATGATATCAACTTTGACCTTGATTGCCACTAAAAGTCCTGTTCCTCTTTTGAATCCAACTACATTAGCCAATCTGTTGTTTTATGGAGGATTGTCTAACCCTGCAAATACTACTTAGGGCTGAAAAAAGCACTTCACCACGTGAATGTTGTATTTGTTTAAAGCTCAAGGAAAGTAAACATACAGTAAGTACAATATTGTGTGTGTAGGTGTGTGTGCACGTACCAAACCTACAGCCATGTCTGATATTTTGATGTCATTTTCTCACATTAATGAGAAAACCCTTGGACTTCAGGCTTTGCATGTTTCCAATAAAAACAATCAGACATGGCTGTAAAATGTAAAGCCTTGACCTCGCTGAATAAGTCCTCTTGTTTCAGTTTGAACCACCACTGTGCCAAATTAACGGCTGACCGAAAATCTGAACAAACATTTCTTATTGTAACTGATTTGATTTACTGAAAACTCATGGTTAGCCTGTATCCTGAACAGTAGCTGATCATGTAACATAAAATAAAAAAGTAAATCATCACACATTCTAGTAACCTAGTTGTATAAATAACCTTATAAATACCTAACTAAAGTAATAATCAAGTACATTTTCTCCAATTATGATATTGGGGTTGTCATTTTACTGCACTTCAATTGTTACACTCTTTGGGTACTCTTGTGATTAACAGGCTAATCCATTGTATGTGATTGTTCTGAATGTGTGTTTTTCTTCTGTTGACTAATTAGTAAGGCATAGAAGAGACGCTGGTAACCAAAACAGAGGAGGGGAGGTGGAAACACACAGCGCGCTCACTCACAGTACGAACATCATACCCACATCTGGAGACATCTTCCCACGTGTGAGTGAGAGACGGCGAGTGTGAACAGGAGTTTAGTCACAAAAAGAATAACAGATAAGGTGTGTGTGTAGGACAAAGACGTATGTGTTATTGCTGTTACACAGAAGTCAAAGGGGTTGCTGGTTTGATTCTAAGTAGTGACGTTTCCAAAGGCAGATGAGGACAGATGAGGCCTTGTGTGTGTGTGCTCTTATTGTGTGTGTGTGTTTGTGTAGATGTAGCTACCCACCCCTCCAGAGGGACCTCGCCCTTGTATTCAGTCATTTTAATGATAAACACATTGTCTGTTTTTGGATACAAACACATACTTTCTTATTTTGCCACACACACTCATTTTCACACACATGGACAGACACTCCTTATGTTTGCCATGCATTTGACAGTGACGCACGCAATTGTTTTCCTTGGCTGAAATGAGACTCTGATGTGTTGATCTGGTCCGATAAAGAACTTGCAGCGAGCCAGCCGCTTCATCATGTGCACATCTGACCTTTTGCTTCAAATTAAATATTATTAAAATGTTCATCCCCGGGATCCAAATGAGAATTTTGTGTCTTACTGC